>OU343223.1:77164170-77671530 GCA_910596185.1 Chrysanthemum makinoi
AAAAGAGGACCTTATGCGAGCTTATGCGTAGGCATATTAACCTTACGCGTAGGTTACCGTAAGAGTTGACCTTATGCGTAGAGGTCATCGCTACGATATCCTTCACGTGATACGCCGTAGTCCCATATGTAGAACCTTATGCGTAGAAGCTACGCTGCGAAGATTAATCTTACGCGATACAAGCTACGATAAGGTGATCCTTACGCGTAGATTAACAACAACCTTGATTCAATATTACGTGGTTGCAAGCCCTAAATAAAGCATCATATCAACAAAGTTAAACACATAACATTCGTTTTATGATAAATCAGAACACATTTGGACAGCTTTAACAAGCATACAGAACAAGATACGCCAGAGTCTAAACCCTAAATCTACGCCAGATGAGATCTAGCCATGGAATATGCACCAAAGTTTTTCTAGTATATCATAGATGTTGTGAGAGCATGTAGACCAAGTTTTAACACTTTTATGCAAAGTGAATCAAAAATACCCAATTTTAGAACATTAAACCCTAATTTTAATTAATCAATTAAGGTTTCTGGGTGGTTATAAGGCATGGATATCATCAATTCATCATCACATAAGCATAACACAACAATCTTTATGACCAAAACACTTCACATTCTAAAATCCCCAAATCACTCATAAACCCTAATTTTCAAAAATCATTAATTTGTGATTTCGGGTATGTTTAGGTGATGAAATTGTGTATATTGATGTACAAGAAACATTTTGACACAATGTTTATAACCACAAACACCCATTCTTGATCGAGTGTTCATACGCATATGCGTAGAACACTAAATCAAGCATAGATCAAAATTTGACCGTTGGTTTTGTATAAATCAAAACCTATGTTTGTAAACATGTTAAGATCATAAAACCACTTACAAATTGATGATCCAAAACACAAAAAATCTTGAATGAATCTTAGGCGTAGGATGTGTATAGGTTTAGAATTAAATGTGAAGAGTAAGTTAGGTGGGGAGGTGTTTTATTAAAATAACTTTAGCATTTAGACAGCTTTGGTCCCTCCACCTTTTCCTTTTTCAAACAAAGCCTTTTAACTTCCATTTTGGTTACCAAACAAAGATTTTTTGGAAAGAAACTTGACTCAACCCCTCGACTTGAGAAAATAATGAAAGGTTATAAATTTAGTCCGAGGAGTGTCATGAACCGTAAAATTTACCACCATTTGTTAAAAGAAACAACCGAGATAAGATAACATGCAAGTACACAGATGTTTTGAAGCAGTTAAAGTTTATTTTTCTCCCCTCAACACTTGATCGGAAAAATATTGAATTTTGAAAGATTAAAGTGTTGACGGAAGAAATGTACTTGCAATGTTGAAAGAAAATTAGATTAGAAGAATATTTTTGTTGTTTTATCGGGTTTTATAATTTTGTATTTTGTTTTTGAAAAATTATTTACAAAAGAGATTTTGGTGTTTGACATGTTTTTAAGATCGCTTTAGGAGGTCATCCAATTCCTCTTGAGTCAAACACCTCATACCAATCCCGTGGACCAACTCATTAAACCTAGCGGGAGGCAAGGCTTTGGTGAGAATATTTGCCAATTGGTATTCGCATCCACAAAATATAATTCAACGGCACTGCTCCACGTGGTCCTTGATGAAATGATATCGAAGATCGATGTGCTTTGATTTCGAAAGTGCCGAATCAGTTGCACGAGATTGCAATGGCACTGATTGTCGCAAGATCGGATTCTCACAAATACGTAACCATAATCTTTGAGTTGTGTTCTCATCCAGATGACTTGAGCACAACACGCAAACATGGCTACATATTCCGCTCGCTTGATGATGAAATATGTACAATCCCGCTTCTTCGATTGCCATGACACCGCTTTATCACCAAGAAATTGTAAAGCTCCTCGGAAGCTTTTCCGCGAGTCTAAGCATCCCGCTGCGGGTCGCCCTAAAAGCGATTAGTTCAAAACCGTAATCCTTCTGGATACCGATCCCCAAGTTAATGGTTCCCTTTATGTATCTGAGGATTCTTTTAGCCTCAGAGGGGTTTCAGCTTGGTCGCGACCGATAACGGAGCATAGATAAACCACAAAGACAATATCAGTTCTAGCCGTTAGATACATGAGAGACCCAATAATACTACGGTAGGGTCCACCAATTTCCCATGTAAATCAGCGTCTAATTTCTTGGTATGAGCCATTGGTGTGGCATAGGTGTCACGGGTTTTCATTCCAAATTTGTTTAACAATTCAAGGGCATATTTGGACTGACTCAAGAAAATACCACGGGTGATTGATGAACTTGTAGTCCTAGAAAGAACGTAAGTTCACCCATCATGGACATTTCAAAATTTTTCTTCATTAGTTTTGCAAAAGCTATTGAAAACTTTTTATGTGTAGACCCAAAATGATGTCATCCACGTAAATTTGAACAATTAAGATGTGTGCCCCGTGATATTGTATAAAAAGAGTTGGGTCAACCGAACCTTTGGTGAAATTATTAGCAATGAGGAAAGATGATAGCTTATCGCACCATGCCCGAGGAGCTTGTTTGAGACCATACGTGAGCTTTGTTCGCTTTGTAGACATGGATTCGAAACTCGTGATCAACGAATCCATCCGTTGGCCGACATAAACCGCTTTAAGTTGTCCATTGAGAAACGCAGCTTTGACATCCATCCGATAGACCGCCATATTCATATGAGCCGCTAACGCTAGAAATATCCTAACAATTTCAAGACGAGCAACCGAGCAAAAGATTCTTCAAAGTCAATACCTCTTCCCGACGATAACCCTTAGCCACCGTGACGTGACTTATTTCCTTCAAAGATCCAATTTGTTTTTCCAAATCCATTTGAGACCAATGACGACCCTCGTTGGTCTTTCAACCGCCCTATACTTCAAGACGCTTGAATTGGTTGAGTTCTTCTTGCATGGATTCAATCCAGTTGTCTTTTGTCATTGCGCCTTTGATGTTTTTAGGTTCAGATTGGCATGCTGAGTGCATAAATGCAATGTTCACCGTCTCGGTGAAGACGCTGTCTCAACGACCGTTGATTCGTTGCCAATAATGTTTTCCCGAGGATGGTCTTTTGTCCATCTATGTGTGGAGGGTTGATGTTGGTATACATTGTGCGGATTCTGAGGATTCAAATGGTTTGTGGAAGATTCCGCGACATCCGTGCAAATGGTCTCATTAGCAAACGGGTTGAAGAACGATTTGGATCAAAATCTGCAGTGGGGGTATCATTCGTAATATCATCACCGGTTCATCATTGTTGGAAGCGGTGTGTTCAACTGCTGTGTTGGAGTCAACTGGTGTAGGTGCATCTTCAACAGTAGTTGTTGTAGCGGTGTATCGTATAGAATATTATCGTTGTGCACCGGAAACGCGGATACACCGAGCACGCTCATCAATATCGCCACGAACGTAGGAGCAAATAACCTTTCCATTTGTTGACGAGTAAGTCGAGGGCTTTCTTCATTGATGATGGGGGTTGAGGGAAGTTTAACGGTTGTGACGGGTTCTAAGTCAATACTCGAAGCCATTTCCGTAAGTTCATCGAAATGAGCATGAATCGTTTCCATCACCAGTTTTGTACGACGATTCCGATTCGAAACCTTTAGAATTATCACAAGATCCAATAAAGACTCCAATGTCGCCTTTGGCTTTGAGCTTTCCAAAGTCATCACGATCATTATAGCAAAGAGATCCAAATACATGAAAGTGTTTGAGATTCGGTTTCTAGTGGACAAGCTCGAAAGGTGTTTTGTTGTGTCGTTTGGTGATCATAGAACGGTTTTGAGTATAGCATGCAAGAGATACGCCTTCCCATAAGTAATCTGAAGTTTAGCATTGATTAACATTGTTCTTGCAGCTTCCACTAACGTTCGGTTTCGTCTTTCGACAACTCCGCTTTGTTCGTGTACGCGGCAATAGATGTTTGATGTCAATTCCCACTTCTCATAGAATTCACGGGGTTTTGTTAACAAATTCAGTTCCTTTGTCTGTTCGATGATTCTCGACGTGTTCGTGAGTCAACTTGTATTTTTGTGAGAAAGGTGATGATCATTTGTGGAGCTTGGTCTTTGCTACGAAGAAAGTAGACCCAAGTCCACGTGAAGTAGTCATCAACAATTACTAAGATGTAGCGCTTGCCATTGATCGCTTGCACACGCATCGGGCCACACAAATCCATGTGAAGAAGATGAAGCACATGCCGAGAGTTGGTTCCACCTTTGAAGGAAAATGAGCACGAGTGCTTTTTCCTTGTTCACAAGCCGAGCATAGGTGATCTTTAGAATACCGGAATCGCGGGAGTCCTTCAACTAGTTTGTGTCGAGCAAGGTTGGTGATGGTTTGAAAGTTTAGATGTGAGAGACGACGTGCCATAGCCATGATTTTGTTGATGTTGCCTTAGAAAGTAAGCAAATGGGAGAGAAAGCAACCATGTCTTGCATAGAGATAGTGTAGAGACTAGAATTACGCGAGCCGCATATAAGGTCATTTCCTTGTAGATCACTTAATGAAACAAGTTTTCTCCCAAAAGCAACCTCCAAATCTCCATCACAAAATTGACCTCATCGAAAACAGATGACCGAGGCCTTCCACATAGTAAACCCTCGCGATTTCGATGTTCCCATTGACATAATCTCGTGAGCCCATGATAGCCGCAAGGTGATCATTCCCTAACCTCGAGCTGCCAATGAACTTTGCAATAAAGTTTGATAACAGCTTTAAGATTGCCCGTCATGTGCTCGGAACATCCGCTATCAACAATCCAGAGAATGAATCAGACACCCATGACATAATAATGCATCTACAATGATGGAATAGAAGTAGATGTGGAACCCAAATGTTAGAGGGTTCCATAGAGTTATAGTAGATATACACACATCAATAGCTTTAGGTATCCACTTAAATCCTAGTGTGTTATATATCCATTTCTGCCATCTATAACTACACTTTGCTTTAGTCTTAGTGAATGCACTAGGTGGTACTACATTCCTAGGAGGTGAAACCGAGCTAGTGGGACAACAATGCGCTTCTTAGAATCTAAAGATGGCGGCTACCACAATGCACTTAGAAAGATTAGTGGGCCTAGAGGTATTCCGGTTCTTAGGATTCCTTAAACGAGATGATAGCTTTAGCAACACATTTATCATGGCAATCAGTATTCATACTTTTACCACAAATAACACAAGGTGCATCGATCAATATCAAAAGTACTTAACGGTTTAGCATTCGTTACATCACTATTTCTATTACATTTGTCCGACGCAATATCTATAGTGGAGGCAACGTGAGTCTTATTCATAGTCCTAGGGTGTTCTTCTACTTTAGCATTCTTGATTGATCTTTTCTTAGGTCGCAACTTCCTATTCTTCGATTGAGTGCTCTTAGGCCGTGAAGTGGACGCTTGGAAAAGGCTCAACTATTCCCGCTTCAAGAGAAGGAAGCACGCTAGCTACTTGTGATTTGGCAAGAGAGATTCTAGGTGCATGAGTACTAAGTGTTACCGGGCTAATCTTAATGATTGTTGGCGAAGTTGTTCATACTTTCCTAACATTCCTCTTAACTTGATGATAGTGTGAATCGATCTTGATTTTCGATCTAACATTTCCAAAGAAAATGCATAACTTCTTTAGTGTGCAAGATAATGATCAAGTTCATTTGATGCTTCATCACGAGTCTTTTGAGTAAATCAAATATGACACCATATTCCTTTTAACTTTTACAAGTTCTTGTTCATATTTTGAGATTTGACACTTAAAAGACATATTTTGATCATCCAGCTTGCTCAATTTTAGAATCGTAAGTTTTGCACGAATCGTTGATTTTGTGTTGAAAAGCAAGTTGTTGATCGTGAATATCTTTTTGACACCAATTAAGACGACATATTGCATTTGAAAGTTCGCTTGACAATCGCTTGTTTTCAACCTTTAAGGACTCGACCAAGCACATTATCGTTCTCAACATTTACCACGTAATCAACAAAGATCCAGAGATATTATCAAATGCATATGACAAAGAATTCAATAACACAACATTTTGAACATCAGACGTGATAACATCTTCCAAGAGTCGATCAACATCTTTCTCAACAGTTTCTTTTACGCTTAGTATTAGAAATAGATGTTTCGCTTTCTCAAAAACGCCTTCATGACCAAGTTCCTTATGAAAATCCTTTTCCCAAGCAATTGCACAACTTTTCAAGTTTTTAACATTAGGTAAAAGATTTTTCTCAAAAATGTCTCTTTGTTCTCGCCAGAGGCTTATTGAAAATGTTCAACTTTGATTTCGGATCGATATTCTATCTCATGTTGTAAATTTTGAGGTCACCATGAAAATGTCAAAATATCAAGAATTTTTCGATTTTCGTGTTTTGAGACTTCACTAATGGAAGGTAAAGGACCATAAGTTTGTGCAAATCCTGCTTTGGGATTAACAATTAGAAGACTCGTGTGTTTTGATGATAACCTTGGTGTGTTAGAAGAACTGCTGGTGTGACGAAAGTGACCGGTTTTGAATAATTAAAAGGTTTGTTGTAAACAACTTTTTCTAATTTTGATCGACTCGCCTTCTCGTGATCTAATTCCTCTGACGATGATATTCAACAACATTCATAAATGTAATTATCAATTTTATATTCTCGTGACCGAAACTTCGTGATTTGGTTTGAATGTTTTGTTGAAAGCTTAGGTTTGTAATCGCGAAGATTCGTCCATATCCATTTGGATTTGGTTTTAAAGTAAACTTTTCAATGGTCGTGACCGACTCGCCATGTTTGTAAACAATGCTTTAAACTCTTTAAGTTTGTTTTGCAAGCCGATGATTTCTTCAAGATGATCATCTATTCGCTTCGTTGAATGCTTTTTGTATGCAGAGAATCGCTTTTGACAAGTTAACAACTCAACTTTAGCTTTTTGATTTTCCAAGGTGAGAGCGTTAATTTGCTTTTTATGTTCATGTTTCAGCTTGTTCTATTTCGCATAACAAAGCATTCTTCAAGGGCTAGATCACGACTGCCGCTCTAAATATTTTTCGCTTTGATAAGATTTGGCAAAGGTCGCTTCAAAACCGCTTTCACGCTTTTTCTTGAGTTTTGAAAAAGTTGAGTTGCTTTTGTAAACATTCAAAATCCTTTGTTAACAGTGCATATTTACTTTTCAAGTCCCTGATTAATTGCACGACATTCTTCCACTATGGTTTGTTGGTCTTGTATTAAGCGAGCAAAATCTGGATGAGGCAAAAGTTCAGCGTGTTCAATGTGAGTCACAACATGATCATTACTGAGATCCTCAAGTATAACCACCGAGTCAATTTGATTATCAAGGGAAACCGTTTGGTCATCTTGATCGTCAAATATAACTACGGGTCTAGTTGAAAATCGTCGGAATGAGATGTGGACGACTCATTTTGAACATTCCGAGCCTTGCCGGATTCAGATGTTGGCGGAGATATGAGATCAGAGATAAATATGGTTTGTTCGGTACTGAGACAAGCCATCGCTGTCATACACGGCACTCGTGGTCACTCATGTGTAACGCCTGCATATTAGCCATCAACATAACATGTGCATTGGCCTGCAAGTCCTCCATATCATCATCTGAGTCAGCATTTGCCATAAAGCTCGTTTTTGTGCGTGAGAGTTCCACCAGCTTCATCCTTAAGAGCCAAAAGAAGAGCCTCTTTGAAATAAGCACTGCCCCTTAGTCCTTGGCTTTGGGCATGCATTAGCCAGGTGTCCCTTCTCATTGCGGTTGTAGCATCGAAGACCATTCAACCCATTCTGAGCATTTCCCTGTTCCACCACTTGAGCTCTATTTTTATTCCTACCCACAAAGATTAAACCCTTGACCACCGCCCATCTGACGACCATAACCACGATTCTGAACTTCAACTCGTCCATTGTTCACAAAAGCTTGATTCCTGGTATTAGATGAGGAGCGAATCGCGATTGTTGGATTTGTTGGTATATCGGCTAAAGGCATTAGCAATCATAGCAAATCCTTGTTGCAGTGCTTCAAACGGATTAGATTCCTCATTCGCTTCAACCGACAAAGGCTTGAGCATTGTTGTTGTTGTATGGAACCAATTGAGTTTGTTGAGATTGAGGTTGTGAAGGATCATGTGATGTGATTATAGCCGTTGGTTGAGTTGCTGGTTGAGGAGAATAACTGCTTTGAGCATATAAGGCAAGTTGTTGTTGATTTTCCGGATGTGTTGGTGGAGCAATTTGAGCACGGAGAAGCCTTTCCCGATCAACTTCCTTTTCATGAGGTTTCAAGTAATCATACAACAATCCGTAGGTAGAATGATGCATGTTCTTCGCTTGACGGAGAAAAATGACATACTTCTCCCATTCAGTACCAAGACTACTCAGGAACTTAGTATTCACCGCAATTTTGGCATGATGATGTTGTGTTTATCCAAATCATTGATGATGTCTGAAAATCGGTGATGATAAGACTCTAGTGTCTCTCCATGTTCAATCATGAAGTATTCATAAGCCAAGTAAATTTTGGATTCCAAATCTTCTTGATTGAGTACAGATCCTTCCATAAGAAGACGAATATGATCCCACATTTTCGTGCGCAGTTTTTGAGCATCAACACTACGAAGAATTGGGTTTGGTAATCCTAAAAGGATGTATTCCATGGCAAGCTCATCAGCTTCATAGTGTAGAAGTTCTTGAGGATTCAAGTCTGCAACAATAGCAATGTTTGTTTGTTCATCTCTTGGTGGAATGGCATTTGGATCTCCTGTACAATGATAGTAGGCATCTCAAATGGACCTTCTAAGATAACCTTCTTTAAGAACTTTCCATGTGGCTTCTTCGGATCACAAAACCTAAAGAACCTTATCACACATTGATCGTAGTTTCCTGGAGTGAGCATTGGAGGTCTATCAAGTGATCCAGCCTCATGAATTGATTGTTGGCCGCTTAAAGCTTCACACATCTTTGCAAACCAAGTGGGTTCCTTCATAGTGTTCCTTGATGGATGTTGATTGAATTCATTTGTGTACGGTTGAACTTGAAGACTTGGTGGTGGTTGAACCATTTGAGGTTGTGGATTTGCAGCAAGTTGTGGAGTATGTTGTTGATAAATTGCTTGTTGTTGATTCCATTGCTGATGTTGTGGACTTAGTTGTTGTTGTCGTTGAGGATAAGTGTAAGGGAAATAGTTAGAGTATGGTGGTTGTGACATGTTGAAAAACTTGTGTGGTAAAAATGGATCTTTGTAGTCGAATGAACCTTTGTTGATGAAGTGTCCTTAGACGTAGAAATCACAATAACCAAGTAGCACTTATGCGTAAAAACACCAAAAGTTACGCGTAACAATAAGGAGTTACGCGTAGGTTTTAGCTTACGCGTAAGTAGGATAAAAGCACTAAAGTTATGCGTAGACAAAAGTTAGGCGTAGAAAGTTAGGCGTAGGATTACCTTATGCGTAGAACTAAGTTTACGCGTAGAATTTATACGCGTAAGCTTATGCTTATGCGTAATTTTAGGGTTTTTGCCCAAATGATCTGTTACACTTCACAGTGCAAAAGATATCCAAAGTCGACGTATTTTCAGACTTATCCAAGTAAGAAAACACGGAATAAACCAGAAAATGAAGATCAAACCAAGGAAAAATCTTACGCATAAATTTAGGGTTTTGATATCAGTAGGATTACTCGTAACTTTGATTTTGCCCAAATGTGTTTCTAAACCAGATGTTTGTTATGGAATAGCTTCAATAGTACCAAAAGAACACAAAAGTGTGAATTTTGATGTACCAAAACTGCTAAACGGGTTACGCAGAGCGACACCCACCGAACAAAAACAAGCTTAAAACGTAAATCCACGCGTAAAGTTTGAAACTTTTGCCAAAACCAGTATTTTAACACCTCAAAACATTGAAAGTACAAGAATCTTGGATTAAAAAGTGTAGAAAACGAGTTTTTAATAGAACCAAAGATGGCGTTATCTTTACGCGTAAGACCTTAAACCAAAAACTTCAAAAACAAAGTGTGCACCCAACTATTTGGCGATTGATACCACTGTTAGGTCACTAGTTTTACAAACACAAGTTATATAGAAAGAGATGAAGGCGGATGAACAAGTAAATCACACACACACACGTAAATAATAATACGGTTTAAGAAAGAGTGTATGTGAAGAGAATAACTTGAACAACCAACCCTCAAGTGAGGGTTATTACATGGTTTATATAGGCAAGGAGCTAGGGCCAAAGCTTATGGGCCTTCTACATAAGCTTGACCTTAAACAAACATAAAGGCCATAATAAAGCTACCTATTACATATGAAATATAAATACTTGAAATACTGTTTAGGAGTGATTCCAACAAAGCATTAACCTGATGCCTTATTCAGTATGGAAGAAACTTTCTCTTCCGGACCTTACTCCTACATGCATGACTCTCGAGCTTGCAGATCGTACAATATCCCTTCCACTTGGCATTGCTGGGACGTGATTCGTGAAAGTAGGAAAGTTCCATTTTCCGCTGACTTTGTAGTTGTTGATTTCGATCGATCCACGGGTTCCTCTAATTGTTGGACGAGGATTCCCGAGAACGGGCCGCGGCTCTCATTGATGTATTTGAGCAAGAAATCACATTACGTGTGGGTAATGAAGTCACTCACCTTTAACCTTGATCAAACTTCGAGGTACTCATGAAACTATGATTCTGAAGTCGGTTAACCGAATAGATATCATTGATGTTGCTTCAAGAGTACTCTCAAGAAGTTCTCGGTTATGTTCATAATTCTTCGAGTGATAATCTCACTCATTCATCTCAACCCATCATTGCCAATTATACTCCTTCTCTCACTCCGTTTGAGGAAAGTGACTTCATCTTGGAAGAGATTGAAGCATACTTGTCTAGTGATTCGATTTCATGGGAAATTGATCACGCTCCAATTGACATCGAGGGAGATATTCTTTCATCGAAGATGCTCAATGATGATCCATCATCGCTCCCTCCCGTCGAGCTTCATAATAAGGAAGTCAAGTCTGTTGAGAAAACTGAAGAATTTCGAGGTAGAACTTAAGGATTCTACCACCTCATCTCGAGTATGCATTTCTTGAGGGTGATGATAAATTACCCGTCATTATTGCTCGAGATTTGATTAAAGATGAAAAGATTCGATAAAGGTTTTGAAGTCACACAAGCAAGCAATTGCTTGGAAACTCCGACATTAGGGTATCAACCCGAATTTTGTACTCACAAAATCTTGATGGAGGATGATTTCAAACCAGCAGTCCAACATCAAAGACGAGTAAATCCAAAAATCCATGATGTTATCAAACAGAGGTTCTCAAACTTGATGCGGGATTGATTTACCCGATCTCGGATAGTCCTTGGGTTAGCCCAATTCACTGTGTTCCTAAAAAGGGTGGCATTACTGTTGTCACAAATGAAGAAAACGAGTTAATTCCAACTCGATTGGTTACAGGATGGCGTGTTTGCATTGACTATCGTAAGTTGAATGACGCCACCCGAAAAGACCATTTTCCCTACCCTTCATGGACCAAATGCTTGAGAGATTAGCAGGGAATGAATATTATTGTTTCCTTGATGGTTTCTCGGGTTATTTTCAGATCCCCATTGATCCACAGGATCAAGAAAGACCACATTCACCTGCCCATACGGAACTTTTGCCTACAGACGTATGCCTTTTGGCTTATGTAATGCTCCCGGCACGTTCCAACGATGTATGATGGCAATTTTCCACGACATGATCGGGGAAACAATGGAGGTGTTTATGGATGACTTCTTGGTCATTGGGGACTCATTTCAAACATGTCTCTCCCATTTAGAAAAAATGCTCAAAAGGTGTGAAGACACCAATCTTTGTCTAAATTGGGAGAAGAGCCACTTTATGGTCAAAGAAGGCATTGTCCTTGGCCATAAGATTTCAAAAACGGGATCGAGGTCGATAGAGCAAAAGTCGATGTTATTGCTAAATTGCCTCATCCTACTACCGTCAAAGGTATTAGGAGTTTTTAGGTCATGCCGGTTTTTATCGCAGATTCATACAAGATTTTTCTAAAATCGCCCTGCCTATGACCCATCTTCTTGAAAAAGATGCTCCTTTTATCTTCTCACCGAGTGCATCAAAGCTTTTGAAACATTAAAGAAAAAGCTTACAAGCACCCATTCTCGCGTTCTCCGACCGATTTACCCTTTGAACTCATGCGTGCGATGCAAGTGATTTTGCTATCGGTGATCCGGGCAACGCTTTAACCAAGCATTTTCAGCCTATCCACTACGCTGAGTAAGACTATGACCGGCTCAAACCCATTACACCACCACGTAAAAAAGAACTATTAGCCGTGGTGTATGCGTTTGAGAAGTTTCGGCCATACTTAATCTTGACCAAATGTGTGGTGTATACGAATCACTCGGCTCTCAAATATCTCTTTGCAAAACAAGATGCAAAGCCGAGATTGCTTCGTTGGGTTCTCCTCCTGCAACAATTTGATATCATTATACGTGATAAAAAGGAGCCGAGAACCTAGTCTGCCGATCATCTATCCCGATTAGAAAACCCACACCAAGATGTTTTCGCGAAAAAGGAAATAAATGAAACATTTCCTCTCGAGACACTCAATGCGGTTACTTTTCGTGGAAACTCTACTACCCCATGGTTTGCTGACTTCGCAAATTACCATGCGGGTAACTTCATAGTGATAGGAATGTCGACCCAAATAAGAATAAATCCTTCAAGGATGTTAAACATTACTACGGGGACGACCCCTACTTATTCAAGATCTATGCGGATCAAGTCATCCGCGTGTGTTTATGGACGTGAAGCTATGGACATTCTCAAAGCTTGCCATGCTGGACCCACCGGGGCCATCATAGTCCAAACTACACCGCCAAAAAGGTGTTTGATTCAGGATTTTATTGGCCCACGATTTATAAGGATGCCCACGATTTTGTCAAAACCTGTGACGCTTGTCAACGTTACGGAAATATCTCACAAAGAAATGAAATGCCGCAAAACGCCATTCAAGTGTGTGAGATCTTTGACATCTGGGGCATTGACTTTATGGGGCCATTTCCATCATCTCGAGGAAACAAATACATACTCGTGGCCGTTGACTATTTGTCAAAATGGGTTGAAGCGAAAGCTTTACCCACTAACGATGCCCGAGTTGTTGTGAAATTCTTAAAATCTCTTTTTGCTAGGTTTGGAACTCCACGAGCTATAATCAGTGATCGTGGTACGCATTTCTGTAATGACCAGTTTGATAGAGTCATGCAAAAGTATGGTGTAACTCACCGCCTCTCTACTGCGTACCACCCCCAAACAAGTGGGCAAGTGGAAGTTTCTAACCGTGGTATAAAAGAATTTCTGGAAAGGACAGAGGCTTAAAACCGCCTCTTGGTCGGATAAGCTAGATGACGCACTATGGGCATTCCGTGCCTTATAAAACACCAATCGGGTGTACTCCATACAAGCTAGTATACGGAAAGGCGTGTCATCTGCCGATTGAACTTGAGCACAAAGCATACTGGGCCTTGAAACATGCCAACTTCGATATTCAGACGGTGGTGATCACGTAAAAGTTCAAATGAATGAATTAAATGAACTCCGTGATCAAGCATACGAGAACTCTTTGATCTACAAACAAAAGACAAAGAAGATTCATGACTCCAAAATCAAGAACCGCGTTTTCAACGCCGGTGATCGAGTCCTTCTTTTCAATTCAAGATTGAAGATTTTCTCGGGAAAACTAAAATCCCGCCTAGTCCGACCATTCACCATCACTAAAGTATTTCCTTATGGAGCTATTGAGTTATCTCAACTCGATGGTCCAAATTTTAAAGTGAATGGTCATCGATTAAAGCACTATTTTGGAGAGGACATTCCACATGCGGTTGTCCCAGATTTACAAACTTTCCCCATGAACCAATGAATGTGGGGATCGAGTCAAGCTAGTGACTAGGGAATCAAAAACAGTAGCACACCATATGGGTTTTCACCCATAATTCTGACTTCTTTCTATTTTCTACCACCCTAGTGTGGGGGAGTTGCCCCCCGCTGTTGTATATAAAGTTTAAAAAAAAAAAAAAAAAAAAAAAATTGTGTATATATCAAAAATAAAATAATGGTCGTAATATTTCCCTTTTACGTTCTAAGTTTCGGCATAACAGCCGATACTTTGAATATTGAGGGCAATTTTCATTTCTAGTGTGGGGGGGAATTCTCACGAATTTATTTCATATATTATACCACCCAATTCCCCCATTTTTGGCCAAATTTTTTTTTTGAGTAAGTGTTTTGCACTTACTCAGCCTATGGTAATCAGTCCGCCATGTCTAATAAACAAAAGGATTGGCTAATCCAGGAGCAAATGGCTCTTGGTAAAGATATCTCAAATCCGTTGACGGCTTGCAATTTGCCCAAAATTGTATGGTGTTCAGCTCACCATATCTTTAATTAGTGAAGAGTTGGCTAGCCCCGCAAGTTTATGGCTTGTGGTAAAGGCAGTTGGAAAACCATAATTGGTAATCGACTCACTAAAGATATTTTATCTAAGAGTTGGCTAGTCCAGAAACAAACGGCTTCTGGTAAAGACAAATCAAATCCGTTTACAGCTTATGATTTGCACAAAATCATTTGGTTATCATTGTACCAAGGTTCTTACTTGAACTGAAACAATTGGCTACTCCAGAAGTAATGGCTTTTGGTAAAGAGATGAAATCCATTAAGTTTTCTCAAAAGATTGCTAGGGACTAGCAATATATTAGTGTGGGGGATTGATGAGTGTGCAAATACTCATCATTTTTGTACCGTTTAGTCTGCTAAAACATCTGAAAACACTTTCGAAATGCATCAAAATGATAAAAATATCACAAATAAGTGTTTTATGTGTTTCAAATGCAAGAATACCAAAAACAGGTGAAAAACGTATCAAGTTTGCATAATTGGCAGTTTTAGTCCCCCAAGTTTCAAAAGTTGTCAAAAATAGTCCCTGGTAAATCAAAATAAATCAAAATAATGAAAAATGTTATTTAAAGTCCCTAGGGATTCATGAGTTGTCAAACTTGGTCCTTGAAGTTTAAAATTGCAAAATGACAACTTTGGTCCCTCAACTTTGAAAAATGTCAAAAATAGTCCTCGGATATTTAAAAAATGGAAAATTATCAAATATTACCCTTGTACTATTCATAAATGGCATAATTGGTCCTTGGAATAACTTTGGAAACTTGTCAAATCAGGCCCCTCAACTTTGGAGAAATTGCAACTTTGGTCCTTGTGATTAAACTACAAACCAAACCGGACCCAAAATAAATAAATAACCCAAACCCAAACCCAATACCCAGCTGGCCCAACACACAAGCCCAACCCAACTCCACTTGAACCTTGACCCCTGAACCTTGAGCTAGTCCAAAATCATTTTGACCCTGCCAATATACCGTTTTGACCCCCCCTCGTTATTAATATCCACCGGTCAACGAAAGTCAAATCCCAGCGTTACTGTTCATCTCTCACAAAATCCCGCCAAACCAGAAACCACCATGGTTTCAGCCACCTTGCCTGGTTTCCACCTTTCCACCTCACCTTACCAGCTGTTTACCCACTCTCTAACACCTCCACATCCAACAAAATTCTTTAATTGCTTCCAAACCACTACTCCTGCTCAAACGACTTTTGCCGCCAAAAATGCCATGTGTATGATTCTGATGAAATTGATGAATTCAAGGGTTGAAATCAAGTGGGAAACATTCAGAGGTCGACAAAGAGTGGAAAAGATCATTATAAAGCAAGGATGGAGCAATGGAGAAAAATCTATCTAGTGTAAATTAGTTTATGTTATGTCGTTTTAATTAATTTTCAAATTTCAGTATAATTTTAAGCTTTCAAGTACTGTTTCTATCCATTTCAGTGTATTGTGAAACTTTTTCAATAAGCAATTTTCATTTTCAGTTTCAATTTCAGTTTATGTAAAATTTTAAGTTCAAAAATCTCATGTTAAGCTTAATGTTGTTATCAGTTGTTATTTTGGACTCATAAACCCATATAAGCTCCTCAGAAAGCTTATTAAAGCTTTTAGTAACCTTAAAATCAGTTATAAACATAAAAAGAAAAAATTACCAAAAATACCAAAAAAAATAGTTATAAATCAAAAATCAATCAAGAAATGATCAAGAAGCTGGAGCAGGGTTGATTTTGGATTGCCCTTGGTTTAGTGCTTCTTGGGAAGCTATAGGTTGTGGTTTTGTGCTTTGGTTCTCAGTTTTGAGCTTGAAATCAATTTGTAAGCTTATTTCTTGATTTTGGTTATTCACTGTAGAACTACTTATCACTGCTTATCTTTTTGTTTTTATGCTTGTTTGGTGTATGATTAGTGAGATTAGTGCTTAATATTGCATGCTTGCTCATCAGTTCTCTCAGTCACTTAGTTTTCACTTTTTCACTTTTAATATTGCACAATAGTAAATCATAGGTCTTTGTTGTTATCACTGGTGTTTAGGTGCTCAAATCAGCTTTTTATATCATTAAATGTTTGTATGAATCAGTTTCATGGCTTAAATCAGTTTTAAACTTTGAAAAGCTTCAAAACAGTTTTATAAAAGGTTGTTTGGATTTACTTAGTTATCTGTGTTAGAAGCTATTTGTGTTGTTACTTGTTGTTGTTTTGTGTCACATTAGTTCCCAATAACTCATAGATACAATAAAAATCAGTGCTCACTTGTTAAAAAGTCAAATCCTTTTTAATCTTACTCTAGTTGTTCACTGTTAGGATTTAGCTTTTCAAATTCATCATAGTAGCTTATAACTTGGTAATATAGCTTAATTTCATCTTATTATAGCTTAATATAACATAATCAGTGAGTAGGATCAATCACAAGTTCATATAAGTCAACTTTAGAGTTTAACTTAAAAAGTCAAAATTTCAGTTTAGCAGTTTTTGAATAAAATAGATCATTTTCTATAGGATTTAATTTTGAGTTTCATGTTTTAAGCTTTTAGGTTTATAAACTTTAGTTGCTCATCTTAATCATAGTAATTTTTATAATTTCTATCTAGCTTATTAAACTGCTTATTTCTTGGTTTCTTTTAAGCCCTTTTCCAAAAATCTCCCCGCGCTGAGGATTAGGTGTTATCTCGATTGATTTCACAAGCTCACATGAGCTTATTAGTGAACCTCAGCTTTTGACCTTTAGCTTTTTGGAAAGCTAACCTGGCTGTCTTAAAGTTCCAAGCTTAATTTTTTACTTTCTAGCTTATTTGATAGGGCTGCAAGTAGCTTTTTAAGTTGTCCCATTTCGTGTACACCGAACACTCAGTGCTAGCAAGCTTTTTCATAAGCTCACACAGAGCTTATTAGTGGGTCAAACCTTGTATATTTTGGTTTTTTGAGAAGCTCACCTAACAAGCTTGTTGCCTCAGTGCTTATTTTGAGCTTTGGAGCTTTTGCCCCTAGCTTAATCTAGCCTACAAAATGACTGCAGGCCTGTTTGGTTTATTGGTTTAGTGGAATTGCTTATTTGTTTATTTTAAGTTTATCAGTGTTGATCTGTGTGCTTTTTAGCTTAATTTAAGTAGCTTAAGCTTGTTTGCATCTTAATTTACCTTTGTTTCTAGCTTGTTAGCTTATTTGATAGCTTAGTTGAGCTTAAACTCATCAAAATAAGCCAAAAGTTAAACTGTTGAGCTAATAAGCTCATTCTCAGCTTATTTTTAAGTTCCAAAATTTTTGTCTTTATTAAAGTTGCTTATAATCAGTAGTATAGTAGTTTTGAAAAAGAAAAATCACAAAAACATCATTTTAAAAATAGTGATAACGTTTATTTAATAGAAATTAGCTTTTTAATTTTTCTTTTCAGCTTATTATTAAGCACTTTCTGTTTTTATAATTTTTTTAGCTTTCTGTCATCAAAAGATATTTATAGAAAAAATTTCAAAATTTTCTTAGTTTGTTTAGTATTTATTAGAATTTAAAATAGTTAAAAAGTATTAAATAATTAATAATAAATAAATTAAAAACATAAAAAATATTTTTTCAGTTTTAAAATTAGTTTTCTAATATTTTAGATTTTTCTAAGTTAAAATTTCATTTTTCCAGGTTAATTTTATATTTTCTTGTATTTAAGTGTATTTTAAATAATTAATAAATAGGAATTAATTAATAATAAATAGATAAAAAGTGTATAAAATATATTTTCAATTTTAAAATAAGTTTTATAATATTTTAGATTTTTCTAAGTCATAATTTCACTTTTCTAGCTTTATTTAATATTTTCTTATATTTTAGGGTATTATTAAATAGTTAAAAATAGTTTTTAATTAATAATAATTAAATAGATAGTCATAAAAATAATTTTAATTTTCCAATAATTTTCTTTTATTATTAGGATTGTTAAAATATCATTTTCATATCCATAGGTGTTTTATTCTTTTATATTTACGTTTTATTTTATACGTTTACGTAAAATTTAGTAAACGTACGCATTTACGTTTGTTTAATCTGATTGTTGTGCTTTATAGTTCTGTATCCAAATACAATTCCATACAATCAGTAGTGTAATTATCAACCAAAATCCTTACAAATCATTATCCTTAGTGATCATCTGACATCTGAACGTTTTTAAGCACCATTAATCCTCCGTGGGACTTAACGACCCGGGAATCCACTATATTCCAAGGGAAATTGCATTGGTTTTAGACTGTTTGAATTTTATTACGGTTGACCATTCACAAGTGGTTGACTTGTGTAATAAACTTGACAGTTCGGAGCCAATCAATGGATATGCCGTGAGAACTTCTACGAGCAACCTAGAATATGATGTTGCGACTTAGGTTTGAAATAATGATGCTAAAGAAATAACAAACTATATACGTCTCTATGTTGATCATGATGTAGTACATGGTTTTTGTGTATGTCGTTTATAGAAATGGTCTAGTTGTGAAAACGTGTATAGTTTATATATATCGTACTACCGTTCGGGCCATCACAATTCAGAGGTCATGTAGTAAACGTTCGAGGAGCTAGGACACTTTAAATCGTAAATCCAGCAACTCGTCGATACGTTTTACTCAAATGAAACCCCTCACATGAACTCCCTAGTATTGTAGCACTTAGTAGATAAAATATATGTTTTGAGTGAAGATTGTTATATCATAAAGTTTATCAATTTTTTAGTAAAAATCTAGTTTTTACAAGTTCTTATTGCTTACTAGTGACTACAACTTATTTAACATGTTCAAGAATGAAGCTTTGGTAAAAATCGTCGGAAAAGGTAAAATGGTCATTTTTTCGTTACTTGTGAAAACACTATTTCAAAGATTAAATGAAGTTTTGTTAAGTTAATATGTAACTAGGTATGAAATTAACTTGGTTTTGCTTTTAGTTGTGACAAAAGTATAGTTGTGAAACTATATATATAAGGCAGTTTCAGTTTTTGAAAGAATATGGCCTATTTAAGCGTTTTCAAGGTCCGAGCTTCTTTAATATTGAAGGAAAACATCGTTCTGAACAACTTTCGTGTTTTAACTTTTTGATAATTTGGACCATAAGTACTATTTTCAAAGCGGACAGACCCTTAACAGCAAGTTATTTGGCAGTTTCGGCGTTTTGCTTTTGCTAACTTCTTTTGACCATAACTTTTGACTCGTTTGTCCGTTTCGGGTGATTCAAATTGCTATGTTTACTTTTTTAGCTTGTCTACCATAGTATATAAGTTAAAAAGTCCATATATGACTGGTTTTAATGGTCTTAAATGTGTATTATATGACTAGTTTACTAGTTTGTTACTTTTACGACAATATGTGAATTAAAACATGTGATTGAGTATATGTACATCATGAATCAACATATTAACTATATATATAGTATGACATTGTTAAGATTATGAATAATAAAGATGAGATGATGGTGGTGATTAGTTTCTTACAACTTTTGGCTTTCAATTAAGAAAGGAGTAACTTAGTAAGGAAAGGACTTTGATTGATCACTTAAGACTTCGGATTGAGCTAGCTTTCTACACCTTGGCACCATTGCAATCTTGAAGAGTTGGTGATGAAGTACTAAGTGACTTGAGTGGATTTAAACTCAAGAAGATCACTTAAACTTGCTAGAGATTTGATGTAGTAACTTACTACTTGAAACTTCTTTGCATAAACTTGGAGTTTAAAGATCAAATGATAGAAGATATGAGGGTTTGATGATATGAACGACCCAATTCAGTGTTTTAGGGTGTTTTAGATGTATTTCACTTGCTATTTATAGGAGGGTAAGTTTGGTTAACCATATATTGGGTTAAATATTAACCATGGTTAAGTTAGGACACATGTAATGATCTAAATGAAGCATGGTTAGGATTATGACACCAAAATGATGACTCCCCCTCCTTAGGTCGGCCAAATAGAGATAAGATGACTTAGGTGGATAGTTTTGATATTATCTTGAGTTTAGAGCATGATTTGGTTCCGTTGAATGCCAACCGTAAGTTGTTAAGCCATAAAACGTAAAACCGGGTATCGTAAAAATACGAAACTTGTAGGAATGATGAAACTCATCATTATACTCCATCTAAAAATATAAAATGGGTGATAAGTCTCATTGGGTGCAAAAACGCTGCTTAAAGCTAGAAACGCGGGTAAAAATGCGTAATTCACAATTTATCAGAAAAGAACGAAATTTCAGGGAAATGACCGTGAATTTATTTAAAGTAGAATAAAATTAGTCTAAAAGTGATATGAGATGTCAAAATGTGGTTTTCGTCATACGTGGGATAACTTAATAGTTATACGCGAAGTCTAAAAGTTACGCGATTTAAGCAAAACTAGAGAACGTACAAGGTTAATTTCTTTATGGTCAACGGAGGAGGGAAATATGTTTGACTTTTCCAAAAAATGTAAAAGTGTCTAAATATCTTAGAAAACACAGTGCAGGAATGGTTAAGTCTGGGTCTAAATAGAATTGTTTAAAACGTAAGTTTAGTCTCGTACGGCTCAGGGTTTATTTGGTAACATTTTTAAAATGAAATCTTAAAAATTCTTCTAATTTATTATGAGTGATCTAAAAATTAATGTGATGTGAGGAAAATTGTCAGAGTTGGTTTTCGATTTGCGCGGGATGTTGAAATGGTGTTCCGACCAAAATGAAACTTTAAGACGATGTTTTCTTAATAACTTTTGCGAAAATGATCTAACGATTGTCAAACTCTCAGGTCATTACTAAAATAATTTATCTTACGAGAATGTGAAATAAAAATTTTACGGGATGAATAGTGAAAGTGAATAGTAAAAGTGAATAGTAACTTTTCAAAAATATGAAAAGTAACCCGAAAAATGCGTGTTGTTACATGTATGGAATTACAATTGCCGTGTCTAAGCCCGGAGTAGCCTGTTATCCCTATTCCTATAAATCTCCGTAGATCACCGGGGTCTCAATACTTAGAGCGAATACAAAGACACAACTAAAGGTTTTGGACATTTAATTTTGATTTTTTTGTATAAATGTTTGAAGTTTAATTTTACAATAACATATAAATTAAAGCAATAACACATATCATATCATATATCTTAAAGCAATAACACATAAAATTCCGGAGTTCTCAATCCTCATTACAAAGAATGAGTCTTCCCCAACTGGAGAATCAAAAGGCTCTCACAAGGTTTTCGAGCTATATACCAAGTGGACCATATACATCATAAAATATGATTGCGTGAGCCTTAAGACCGGAAAACATGGAAAATTCCGTATTACAATTAACTAGTTTACAAGAGTCTATTACCAGAATATCTTGCTCATATAAACTACCATTTACATATAAACTAGAATAAGATAAACCCAAAAAAATCACTAGAATATCTCAGTAGTATAAACTACCTAAGTGCAACATGTTATCCTTATTCCTATAGAATCTCCGTAGACCACCAGGGTCTCAATACTTAGAGCAATTACAAAGACACAACCAAAGGTTTCGGACATTTAATTTTGCAATAACACATAAAATTACGAGTTCTCAATCCTCATTACAAGGGAGGAATCCTTCCCAATTGGAGAATCAAAAGGCTCCCACAAGGTTTTCGAGCTATGTACCAAGTGGACCACATACATCATAACATACGATGTGTGAGCCTTAAGACCATAAAAAATGGAAAAGTCCGTATTACAATTAACCACCAATAAGCATATATAACACCCACATAAACAATAAAACCCCAAAATAATAAGCATATATGTTGCCACCAAATAATACTCACAATCAAATATACACAATTAGCAGATGATACTAGCCACAAAATAATACAACCATAACAATACAAATAAAACCTTAAAAGAATATAAAATGACATTTAAAAAAATTAATAATAACAGGGTTTCGTAAATAAAACCCTAAAACAAAACCCACAACATGAACAAGTATACAAAATCTCAGCAAACATTAAAAATTCACGTGATATATTATCCAAAAAGTATGATACAAAAAAATCACGTGATATAGGGTTTCGTAAAATAAGCAAAAACATACCCAAGCAAATATTTTTAAGATAGATCGGTTAAAGTTAAAGTTTGAAGAAGATGAACAGTTACCGTGTGTGTGATGGTTAGGATTTGAAGAGTAAGAACATCGACTTTGTTGTGTGGGTGTGTATACAAAGAAGACGAACAATTAATATCTTGCATGTGAGGGATACAAGTTTTTGATTTGTGTGCGTGTTTAGATCTGGAAGAAGATAAGTTTTGTTTGTGTTTAGATCTTGTTTGGGTAAGGTTAGATCTAGAGTTGTGGTGGTGTGTTGGATACGCTAAGTGATTTTGAATTGTGGTGGTGTATTGGATACGCTAAGTGATTTTGAAATTGTGGTGGTGTGTTAGATACGCTAACTGTATTTGTTATGTGTTGTGTGTGTGATTTTTTTGTTAGTTTAAAAATTATGTATTTGTGTATTTGTTAGCCGAATTTTTGTTTTTTGTTTGGTGATAAGTGTGGGGTTAACACCCGTAATTTTTAAACATCGAGGACAATGTTAAGTTTTAAGTGTGGGGTGGATTTCTATCGAAATATGACTTTTCCTGCTTTTGTATGGTCCCCATGCAACCCCGTTTTTAACCGTTTTATCAAAAAAAAAAAAAAAAAATCAAAAATATTTTGTAAGCTTTTGCTAGTTTTATGATTGAAAAGTCTTTGCTAGTCTCTTAGAAGTTACTTTAAAAATGCGTTTTCTTGAAAAAAATATTTGCTAATTGCTTAGACAAGAGGCTATAAAATGCGTTTCTAGCTCACAAGGCCAAGAATTTGCAAGCTTCCCTAAATTATTTTAAATATGCGAAGCTTTGAAAAGATTTGCTAGTTTCTAATAAGTGACTTTAAAAATGCGAGACTTGAGATTATTTGACGAAACATTTGCTAAAATAATATATATGTTTTGACACCTTGTTGACTTTCCGCTGGTGAGGGTAGGAATAGAATTTTGACTTGACCGGGCGTGTTGAGCCCTAGCTTGTTCCCTTAACCATAGATAATTTTATTATCGGCTAAGCATCCGCAGATCTCATTATTTGAGATTTTAAATTTGCGGAGATCGAGGAATGATAGAGTTACTTATGAGTTTAGATGCTAAGCGTGGAGTAGATGGTTCTCTTTAGAGCTCATCGAAGGTACTTGTGGCTTCTTGCTGCCACAAAATTGTCTCACCCCATATCTGTGTAAAAATAATTAAAGATGTTAGGTTTTTGACGATAGTTAGTTCTTTATCTTCTTTAGATAATTCTTGCTTATGAGAGTTGGGTACACATCAATGTACTGTCAGTGTTGCAGTGTAATAGACAACTGATTCTTGATAGTTTGCTGCTATTGTTTCTATTGTTATAAAAGCCGTGGGATTCGGAGTTTAGCACAAAAAATTAACATGAAATAAAGCCCAAATATATTAAAGTGAAAATCCAAAGCCATGAAAGTTTTCTATGTCTGACGGTACCCCCCGTTGTCATGGACTTCAAAAAGGTTGAGGAAGTCATAATAAGACTTCTGATAAAACGGTAAGCCCGTTGAATTAGTGGTTGAAAAGACCGATGGCCTAAATTGCAAAAATGCAAATGTGCTGAAATAGTGTTAAGCCAAACTTTGATTCCGGGAGATACCTAAATAAAAGCTTCTGTCTCTGGACTCGTAGATGAGTTGTTTCGATCGTAATAAAAAGGATATCTCCCTAAATCGTGTTAAATTAGGACCTTGATGTGGACCTCATTCTTGTTTGCAACGGTTTTCGAGGGAAGATGGAAAACTAATTAGCGTCTTAGCTTCATATCTTTATCGGATTTAAACCTATCGAAACGAGAAAATATGAAGAAATTCATTTCTCCCAAAACTAGTTTACTTTTATGTTTACGTCTAACTTTTATTTTACGTATTTTTTTTATTTAATGTATTTTTTTTATTTTTGTAATGTGTTTTTTATTAATAAAATTAATTTTTAGTTATATATATTGTTTTATTTAAAAATGAAAAAAAAAGAGTACAACGGCAAAGACAAAAACTTGTGTTATGCCGCCTTAGGCACATCTATCTTTCTTAGTTTCACGCTGGCCTAATTAATTGAATATGAATAAAAGTCAGTCTTTTAGTACAAAAGTGGTGCCATGAAAAAAAAAGTGTTGAGGTGGAACCACTTTTCCCATGACACTGCCCACGGCTCCAAACGATACCTAGTGCTCATAATGATAAAAAAAAATATAAGGTCGCCCAAAGTACAAGTCTCCCCGACAGAACAATGGTTGCCCAAAGTACACCTAGCCGACAAGTCTTACACATAGCTTACACACTTGTACTTTGTGTACTTATAAAAATGAGCACGTGTCATGATATTAAGGTGGCTGCCCAATTTCAAAGTCGCCCTGGGCTATTTTGGGGAGAAAAAAATTTTGGTCCAGAAAAGAGAATGTGCTTCGACACCTGGGCTACTTTTGGAATTTCCTCCTTAAATTAATGCCTAATGTGTTCTCGAGTTAAAGTTAAGGAAAAAAAAGAAAAAAAAAAGAAAATGAAACATAAGAAGTTGTGTTCTCGAGTAGCATTTAAGGAGGAAAAAAGGAAATGAAATGAAAATTAGTGTGATTTTGTTGATTATTAAAATATAGGCACTTTTTTTTTTTTTTTTTTTTTTTTACATTTTTTTTAATTCACGTTTTTTTTAATTCGCGTTTTTTCTTCGTTTTCGTCTGTTTTCTTACATTTTCGTCCATTTTCATACGATTTCATCTGTTTTCGTCCGTTTTCATACGTTTTCGCCCGTTTTTGTCCTTTTTCTTCAGTTTTCTTTCGTCTTCGTCCATTTTTCACACGTTTTTGTTCGTTTTCAGACGTGTTTTTACGCTTTCATACGTTTTCGTCCGCTTTCATACGTATTCGTCCATTTTATTACGTTTTCATCCATTTTCTTACGTTTTTGTCCGTTTTCATAGGTTTCTGACTATCACAAGTGATATTCTGTAATATTCAGAATATCATTATTTATTTTCTGAATATCAAATTTTCTGAATATAACTTGTGATTTTCTGATTCTGAATATCACTTTGTGATATTATGAATATCACTTGTGATTTTCTGGATATCATTTTGTGATATTCTGAATATCACTTGTGATTTTCATGTTATAAAATATTAGTTGAAAATCATTTGTAATATTCAGAAAATACTTGTGATATTCAGAATAGCACACAAAATATCACTTGTGATCATCTGGATATCGCAGAATATCACTTGTGATATTTAGAATATCATTTGTGATATTCAGAATATCGCTTGTGATATTCTGAATATCACAGAATATCATTTGTGATATTCAGAATATCGCTTGTGATATTCTGAATATCACATAATATCATTTGTGATATTCAGAATATCGCTTGTGATATTCTGAATATCACATAATATCATTTGTGATATTCAGAATATCATTTGTGATATTCAGAATATCACTTGTAATTTTCTAAATATCAATTTGTGATATTCTGAATATCACTTGTGACTTTCTGGATATCACTTTGTGATATTCTAAATATCACTTGTGATTTTCATGTTACAAAACATTAGTTGAAAATCACTTGTGATATTCAGAAAATCACTTGTGATATTCAGAATATCACAAGTGATATTCTGATATTCTGAATATCACTTGTGATGTTCTGAATATCACAAGAACATCACTTGTGGTATTCAGAATATCACTTGTGGTATTCAGAAACGTATGAAAACGTCTAAAAATGGCCGAAAACATTTAAAAAAGGACGAAAACGTATGAAAACGGACGAAAACGTATGAAAGCGTAAAAACACATATGAAAACGTATGAAAACGGACGAAAATGGATGAAAACGTATGAATGATGGACGAAAACGTAAGAAAACGGACGAAAACGTATGAAAATGAGCGAAAATGTATGAAAACAGACGAAAACGTATGAAAACGGACAAAAACGTATGAAAACAGACGAAAACTTATGAAAGCGAAGAAATAAAAAGCGAATTAAAAAAAACGTGAAAAAAAAAATGTGAATTAAAAAAAAAGACAAAAAAAAATGAATAAAAAAGAAAGACAAAAAAAAAAAAATTATATGGACTTAGATTTATCTATTAAAATCTTAGGTTAATTATCACTATTAGATCAAATTAGATGAATAGTAATCCTTAGTAAACATCAAAATAAGAGTAAACATTTGAATTTTTCTCAATTAAAATAAAGTATTTTCTTTCAATTTTGAAAGGTCTTTATTTTTCTTTAAATGACCCACGAAAACGAAATAAGGTACAAGAAGCTCATTCATACCACTTTGCAAATATACCACATAGAACACACCCATTCAATTTTCCTTGCTAATTCTAGAAGTAATCCCCAAATCATCTTCCTTGTTAATTCTACTCCTTTTTTAAGTAATCCCCAAATCATCTACTTTGCTAATTCTACTCCTTTTTGAAGTAATCGCCAAATCATCTTCCTTGCTAATTCTATTTCTTTTTGAAGTAATTCCCAAATCATCTTCCTTGCTAATTCTACTTCTTTTCGACATAATCCCAAAAATCAAATCTTAAATTATTAATAAATATATGTTTCCGATCTATAAAACCTTGTAATCTATCTTATATGATAGATAGATTACAAGGTTTTACATATTGATTTGGGGGAAACATATATTTATTAATAATTTAAGGTTTGATTTGGGGATTATGTCAGAAAGAAGTAGAATTAGTTTGGGTATTATGTCAAAAAGAAGTAGAATTAGCAAAGAACGAGCGGGTGATCCCGCGCGTTGCTGCGGAAGTGTTGTGGTCCCGTTATATTTTTACGTAGCGGTCCTTTAAAGTTTAATTATGTTACATCGTTAGTCCTCAAAGGACCTAGTTTGCAAAGACGATTAAACCTTAGGGACTATTTTCGTTAAATGGCTATACATACTAATTAATGCTACCAAGGACTTAGTTTGCAAGGGACACTTAAACCTAAAGGACTATTTTTGTCAAATTGCTATAGATTGTAATTAATGCTAGAAACTTACAAAGGACTTAATTTGCAACGATAACTAAACCTCAGAGACTATTATTGCCATTTGAAAATAGATAGCATTTAAACCTTAGGGACTATTGTTGCCATTTGGGAATAGATAGCATTTAATGCTATGTTTGGCAAAACTTTCCTCCTACCTTTTAGTATATATATAGAACTAGCTTAGAAACCCGTTGACACCGGGTTATTTTGTAAAGAAATAGATAAATGAGATGATAATAAAAGTAATAACGTAAATTTGTTAAATTTAAAATATGTGCGAGTCACAATCGATTTACAACCATCGCGTTGCCAATCTAAAATAGATCATGGAGTTAGCTGCCAAAACCTTGCATCAACACGCCCATACAGCGGCATGGAGTGTCACATCTGCAAATAATGAAAGTCTTTTTACTGCTATTTCTTGTCCACTTGATAACTTACCCTGGTGAAAAATAGAAATGCGGCTCAGCAAGACAGGTAGCTAATACGCTACACATAAATTCCTTTTTAAGTTTAGCCTTATTTACAAAGAGTAAAACATGATAGTATCAATACCGCCTCACCATGCTTATTTTCTTCTGAAAAGATTTTTGTAGCTTCACTGAATTCACCCGGTGAAAATACGAATGATGCTTAGCCTCAAGATAGGTAACTAATAAGCAACTCAAAGAAAGGGTAAACTATTACGTATTCGGTTAGTGAAGAAATATGTAAATACATGTTGATTAAAAACATACTTGACAAAACTTTACCTTAAATAATATATTCAGTTCGTGGACCCATCAAAGAAAGCAAAATCCATTGGGAAATACGGGTTTCCATAAAGGCTAAGAAACGGGTAAATATTGTACGTGAAAGGGGCATCGTTGGCATAAAGATATTGAATGATTTGGATGGTTTGGTCTTTGATTCCGTAGGAAGTCACCTGCCGGACGGACGGGGTTTGAATCGGTGACTCGTAGATATCGGCGTTTAGAGGGACTGTGGCTTTGATTTGGTTTCCTAAACCGCCCGTTAAGCCCATACTTCAGCCCCGAAACACACCTGTTTCAGCCCCATTTCATGACTGCAAGTCCACCCATTTCAGCCCCCAAATGCACCCGTCGCAGCCCCTATTTCAGCCACCAATTCCACACCCACTCCAGGTCCCGGAACCGGCCCAATTTAGCCCTTATTTCAGTCCCCAAACACATCCGTTTTCGTCCTATTTCATCACCGAAACCCACCCATTTCACCCCAACCACACATACTTCCCCTATTTCAAGACTCAAACGCACCCATGTTGGCCTCTATTCCAACCCTGAAAAAAATACGCCGTTGTTGATAAAATAAGAACTGAGAAGCAAAATAAACTTTGAATCAAATACCGATTTGTTTTTGGAAAATGTGTGAAACAAAATATTTCTATGTGTACCACATAATCGTTGGTGTGTTCTTTCGTTCCTAGCTGCAGTAACAACACGCTGAAGAAAGTAAATATGATGCAACTGATTGTGGATATGGTTTGTACATATGCTCTGTATTTTAAGTTTTTTGTCAACACAAATAGGTATATGACTGATACACAAACCAACTGAATACTTTAGGAACAAAATATATAACATAACATTACCCAACATGTACTAACCTGACAGAGGTGGCTAACAACATATTGTGGATATAACATAACATTACCCAACAAGAACAACACTGAAGAAAGTAAATATGATGCAATTGATTGTGGATATGGTTTGTACATACGACACTAAAAATATTAAAAAGTTAATCTTGAAAGCGTTTGAGCATCTATGAAAGATTACCGCAGACGAAGCAATATGGTCCAAGTGAGGATGTTATGACTTGCAGCATATAGATCTCCACTGGTGATAAGATCTCCCTTGCACGATATCACACAAACATTTAAAATTTAGTTGCATAATTTACAAATTTGACATACATAATGACCCATAATTTTCTAAAGTTCAATGTGGACAATTTACCAATTTTCTTTGGTTGGAATATACAAAGTCTATCTTTGTCAAGAGCTTTCGAAGCGAAAATAACCCTTTTGCCAATTTATTCTAATTTCTAAAAGACGACATGGCACGATCTATCTTGAGTCCTTAATAGTTAAATGAAGACAGACAATAACCATTTTTGCCAATTTATCTGACAGTGGAACTTAAATAGAGCAATAACATCTTTAACTGCAATGAAAAACATACAATACAGTTCAACTTAATATATAAACGAAATACTGGTGAACTTAGTGATATTTCATAGGTGCCATACAGGTTCTCGAATTGGGCAAATATAAAAACTTAAGCTAAATTAGAAATGGTTCAAAGATAGGTTTCTATCTCAATAATTTGTTTTCCAAGTACTTGTGAGAGAAAGTAAATTTTATTTATTACTCGTTTAATTTCTTTCCTTACTTAGTAGTGCAGAACTGCAGATTAATGGCAAGTATCGACC
This sequence comes from Chrysanthemum makinoi, assembly GCA_910596185.1. Lineage (NCBI taxonomy): Eukaryota > Viridiplantae > Streptophyta > Magnoliopsida > Asterales > Asteraceae > Chrysanthemum > Chrysanthemum makinoi. Next base: position 77,194,138 of record OU343223.1, read on the forward strand.
ACCTCGCCACATACCCTCCCTCTTCATCTACCTATTCCCCTGCCCCTTTCAGTCCTCTAAATTCTACCCTGCCATGACCTCCATTATCATCTCTTTTAAAGATAAACATGCTCATTCTTATATTATCTGCTTACGTTACATGAGGACCCCTTGGCTGAACAATTTATAAACTAACCATGTCAAACCATTTAACAAACAACCATCATCCTTATTTTCGGGAAGCCATAATTTAAATATTTAATTCTCAGTTTATTTGTAAGGTGAGTTGTAACTAAATTACAATCCTAACCATTGTTTTTATGTTTGAACTGTAAGAATGAATTGCACATAGTTTGTTGAATATTATATTTTTGACAAAAGTCTAAAACTGGCCATGAGCATTGGATAAAGAATCAATGGGAACATGAATGACCAGGAAGGATGGATATAGTGGGATCTGTAGAATCATCTTGCTTGCACATGATCCACGAAACACCCATTTTTAGACCCACAGCCATGTTTGCAGCCCATTTGGGATATGCTCGAGCCAGGTCTCCAAGTGCATACTTCATTGGTCCGTATTCATTCTCAATCTGTCAGAATCAATAATTCATTGTTCCCTACTGCATCAATAACCTTCATACAAAAACATTCTTTGATATATCGATTATGCATCAATACTAAACTTGCATATTCATTATTTTCTTGCAAATAGATAACTCATTAAACTTAACACACCACATAACCTCCAAATCAAGTGGAAACACTGTATAGTTTTTCTATATACTAACCTTAGGAAGCTAAACAATATCAATAGCTTGAAGGTGAGGGTAAACATCTTGTATATTAGGAACTATTAGCATTGATAGCTGCAAGATAACCAACAAAATATTTTGTACACTAATATTATGTTGTGTGACATGCCAAGAGTATCGACACATTTTCAATCTAATTATAGCGACTGCCGTAATGCATGTTTTAGCATGTAAAATTGGATGGTCGAGTGAAGTCAAATGTAGCAATTCCATCCATCATCCGAGGACCCTCCCTGCACCAACAGATTATTACTATTACTAATTCTATATATTAAGTATAAGGAAGATTACAATTAGGTGATTTAAACTTCTGATTTCGGACTTTCGATTCACAAATTCAATTAATGTGAGTTTATCTTGTCGGCAGATCCATGATGTTTCAAAATAATTAGTTGACCATAGATGGGTCATAATGACTTATGTGTTGTCACTAAGCCAACATATTTTAGGATTAAGCAACCCGATCACACCAAAGAACAACCTCAGACGATAAGCCAATTCAGACGTCTTCATATCTGCAATAAATGAATGGGCATTTTAGAAAATAGTTCCAAAAAGACATGCCACACTATAATGAGAATAAACACATCACCTGAGATTAACATTTATAGGATTGATTATAGAAGTTATTGTACTATTAGCAGATGTGTGTATTCTTTATTCCTGTCGTAACAAACGGTATCTATATAATGCAAAAGGAATATACAAGAAACTGCGTATTAATTTAACCAATTATTTGTTTTCATTATTTGGAATCAATCCTGCTTACCAATGATTTAATCAATATTGCTTCTGTTTAAAGAAAAGAACTTACGATGGAACAAAAGTTAATGACAACAAAGATACGGACAAACCCGTCTGGTCCCCTAAATTAAAAGGCTAAAGTGATTTTCTTTCAAATCTCACTGATCTTTATGTAGAAGGCAGCAAGAAAAGAAAAAACAAATGACAAACCTGAGCTACCGACAAAATCTTACCAATGATTTAATTAATCTTGCGCTAATGTTTAAACAGGATTTAACGAAGTGCCCTTGCAAGGTGCTTATTTCTTAATTTAACTGGTAACTCGAAGAATTCAAATAAGCCAATTCCTATACTATATAAACAGAAACTCTCAAACATTTAAGCAAGCTAATACATTATTTAGTTACCTCTGAAAGTATGCGTACTCGTTTAAAAATGACCTGCAAATTATTTATGGTGACACTGTTATCGGCAGTGGGAATCAATGGTGTGGCATTTCAATCTACTGGCGTCAAAACGGGGGTGAGGGAACCTTGGCTGAGACATGCTTAATGGATACTACGATTATGTCAACCTTGTGTTTCTTGTGCAACATCCTGGAAACGCGATCGGACTCCAATGATTAATCTTCCAGTCAATGTGATTCATACAACACCGGTTGTCCTAGTTTAACCAATGAAATTAAATCGTGCCAATCTAAAGGATTAAACAATGCTTACCACCTGGCAGATGGATCTTGAGCTTCACCGGTAAGTTCTCTTGATGGATCTCCGACACACGTGAAAGCCAACGTAACTTATTATTATATCGCAAAACTAATGTACGCTGCAAAAAGTAAAAAATTAAGGCATCATATCCATCTCTCACTATAATTTCTAGTTTATCAATTTGAGGTCGAAAACTTACTCTATGGTTAGTCTAAAATTTTCCAATCTGCTTCTTGAAGAGCTTAGACCAGAAATCTTTGCAGATAAGCTTAATGGCCTCAAGGTGATCACTAAATCGTGGTCGGTCCATTGTGTACCTTACCAAAATTATAGAACTCATAAATTTTCCATCCATTATGGAGCACAAAGTAATGGCCACGGGTAAGTTATCACCAGTTTTCCATATAAATTGAATGTCGGTATATGTTATACTTTGCAATTGCAAATCTCAAAAATGAATATATGTTCGTCTTATGTGACCCTATTTGGCTATGCTTAACTGAGTTCAAGACAAATAAGCTAAAGTCAAACCATAAAAAGTGATGTAGAGCATAAATATAATGCTACACGATAACTATATTAGTGGTTTCTAAGGTAAAGTATGCATCCGTAGCTCTGACCATGCATCAATAGCTATATATCAGATGGATTCCAAGCTCTTGGCCTTGCTGGTTTTAGATAAGATTTTTGACATCAAGTATTCGACATACCAAACACCCCTAAGACCAGCCTAAATCAAGTAAAGATCTAAATGCAAATTCCAAAATTCAAGATACAGGAGGGTTCGATTAACATAAGAGGGTGGTGCTTAGAATTCTCACAAATCGAATAACCAACTACATTCTCAAATCTAAATGAGAATAGCATACATTTGATTCATTTATGCGTTTTATCAAACTGAACGCTTATGTTTCTTCTAAACAACTAATCCCAACCCACAACAGTTTCATTAACACAAAACTCTCACCCAAGTCAACACAAATTTACCACATAAAGAACAACTACAAATTATTACAAAGATTATACTAAAATTATTATTAATCAATCTAATTTAAGACAAACCCAAACCAGTAATCACTAAATCCACCTAATTAACTCTAAAACTAAAAAAGTTCATAAAACCCAAATAAAATATACTATTAGCAAGCTAAAACCCATATCAATCCAACTATAAATTACAATTAAGATGTGAAGACCCAAATCAATATAAATTAAATCAGTTTATAAAAAGTTACTTGTTGTGTATAAAGTAAAAACTGCCAAAATCGCCATCGCAACAACCTGAAAAAGAAGCACAAAATGGAAAAAACAACCAAATCATATAAATATAAATTAAATAACACAATTCTTCGAAAGTGATAAAAAAAACCCTAAATACTAAATTTAAATAGGTACATACCGGTGTTCAATGTCAAAGCGTATGCAGATTAACAAATACACAATTCTTCGAAAGTGATATAGAAGTAAAGCTCTAATTTTTCGAAAGTGATAAAAAAAACCCTAAATACTAAATTTAAATAGGTACATACCGGTGTTTTTTTAATCGGAGAGGTATTGCTTTTGAAGGTTCTTGAAACTGAATTGAGCGTGTTGGAGAAGATTTGATGGAGAAGATTTGAAAAAGGAGCGTATAGCTTGATTTGAAACTGAACCTTAGGCCATGAATTGATAAATGAGGAACCGTGTTAATGGAGAAGACAGATGTATACAATGAAACCGTGTTGACTTCTATTGACTGTATGGAGCCTATATAATAAATGGGGTGTAGAAAAAAGAATGCATTGTAGGTGTTGTACATGATAGCTAAATAAGGAAGTGCATTAAACGAATTTTTAATGCTGGTAGCTTAGTAGGCTTGTACAAAAGCTTATTTTATTATATATAATAATAATAATAGATAATAGATATGATGTTCTTCTATGTAACCGACAATTGTAAGAGAAATCAATGGGCACAACAATAACCAAATATGCTAGCCCACCTTTTTATTGGAAAGGCCTAAAAAATAATAGTTATTTACTGTATCCTCAAAGGAGAAACAATAAAATATTGGCCAAGGAATAAAAAAAAGTCACCGACAATGAGCTTTAATATTGTATATAAATTGAGAATCGGTGTTTATATATACTACTTATAATTCATTTAAGCACTTCCTTCTTATTTAATTTTTAAGATTTCCTTAAATAGATTTTAAGCAAATACAAGTAAAAAAAAAAACATAATTTATAAGTATGTAAAACACAAATCAAACTAAAAAACACTATTTTTAACATACAATTAATACATAATTTAAAACACCCCGTCACCAATATATACAACTAGTTAAGCACAATGTACAAATCTATATTACCATCTAATACATCTATACTACATATATCTTTACATATTTGTAAAGCACAAATCAAACTAAAAAAACACTATTTACGTGTGAGATAATAACATCATTGATCTTAAAAAAAAATTAAAACAACATTCAACAGTCCCACGAACATCCATCAAACAAACACAACTTATCTAATCCTATAATCCACCTCGCGTATAACAAAACGATTCACAAAAAGAAATGACAAGATCTCAGTTTCATAACAGTATTCGAAAACAAAAAGAAATGACAAGATCTCAGAATTCTAACTTGTTTTCAAATCATTTAAGATTCACAAGTTTTTGAAAATTAAAAGGCAAGAACAAAACAAACTTGGATTCATTCCCACCTTCTTTCGGTTAAAAAAAAAAAAAGGTGATTTCTAAAAAGAAATCTTAATAAGTTGCTTGTGATTTGAAACACATGAGTGTGGCTGTACTTTTCGTGGTGAAGATTAAATGTGGAAAAAAAAGAGGATTTTTTTTTTGAATTGCGTTCTAGGTGAAAGGAAAAAGCGGCTGAATGTTTTGTGTTAAAGTGAAATTAGGTTAGTTTGTGAGGGAGTGATATTAAGAGTGACTTAGGTAAAGGTTTGTTGGGCCGGGGTTTTTTTTTTTTTTTTTTTCATTTGAGCCTTATCAAATTTTGTTGTAGAAGTTTTGTGCTACTAATCAAATTTTAAAGTGGACCAAGTGTTTTATTCATCACAGGGACAAATTTTTTGTTAGCCGAGTTTTCACTCTCAACGGTTTTGACCTCCTATTTTCACAATATTATTGTATACTGTTTTTATATTTTACAGTATCGCATGTGCACTTTACTATTTTTGTATGAAATAGCTTGTTTTTGCTTAAAAATCTCGCTATTTGTAAAGTTATTGTTATAAAAACGCATATAGCTAGAAAATTGTTTGCTAGAATTTTAATTATAGGGTAGCCGTCGCCGCATTGCGCGGGTACCCTGCTAGTTATTATATTATAGGAGAAGAGAATATTTTCCGTCTCGAGCAAAAAGACGTAAAAGAAATATTTCTTTGTGGATCTTATTTTTTAGCCCGTCTTCGGCGAAGGTTTAGGCCCAACAATCCGAAATATATTATGATTTTATTTATTTATTTATTTATTTATTTATTTATTTATTATTATTATTTTTTAAAACATCACTTCATTAGAAAACATAGGGGATATTACAAGAAATTGGTGGGAAGCGAGAATACTAGCTAACCCACTCTTTCTGAATACAAAGCTTAATCTATGAAAGATAAAAGCCCCACTCTTGACATTATTCGAATGGTAACAAATGCCTTGATATCGCGAAAGTGTATCCAGCTTCAAGTCAAGCTCCCAAATGTAGAAAAAGCAAACGGAATGAACTTGTAGCCATTTTCTTCACATTTGGACACATATTTTTTTTTCTTCTTCTCCACAGCTTTATGTAAAGCTACCCCCTGGAGCCCACAAATTAGCATCAATACCCGCAAAAGGAGAGATCCCAGTCACATCCAAACACGCGTCCTTGCCTTGGATCCAGTTAAATAATAACAAGTCTGTTGGACGTAATTCTTTCCCCTCCCTCGAAAGAAACCCCTTTGGGGCCTCCTTTTTCACCATAATCCCAACCTTGGAACATATGTGGACAAGAATATCACGCACCAGGTTATGTCTAAATTTCACCCCCACTTCACTGGAACAGTGAACTGCGTGGTCTCCCCATTGGTCCATACGATGCTTGCAGCTCGGACTACCTTCGGAGAACATAAATAATAATAATATTTAGAGAAAAGTACAAAAATAAGCCAAAATCTTTTTTTGAAGTCCTCTTTGTGGTCACTTTTTAACTCAATGTCTAAAATGTCAAATGCTTGACGACTTCGCAGCCTTCACCGTTCACGTGTCCAAGTGAAAGTACAAAAAGTGTACTTTCATTTGGACACATGGCTAAATGAAAACAAGTCGAAAATGGCAACATTTACCATTTTAACATGAGTTAAAACTTGATCACAAAAGGTACTTCAAATATTTTGACTTATTTTTTACTTTTCTCTCATATTTATTATTATTATTATTATTATTATTATTATTATTATTATTTCTAACGTTGTTTCATCACAACCTGGTTCCTCCTACAACTTCCGCCGCCTTGTACAAACTTCCGCCGCCTTTCTCCTCCTACAATATTCTACCGCCTTGTTTTCTTATAAAAAGTCCAAATATATGGGTATTCTAAACTAAAACAATTCCAAGAGAGAATTAGCAGAGATCGATTCGATTTCAAGGTAAGAGAGATTTATATATATATATATTTATTTATTAATAATTTAAGGTAAGCAGAGATCGATTTCAAGGTAAGAGAGATTAATTATATATTTTTATTAATTAGATAGATAGATTACAATGGTCGATTTCGGGGAAGCATATATTTATTAATAATTTAAGGTTTGATTTGGGGATTATGTCGAAAAGAAATAGAATTAGCAAGGAAGATGATTTGGGGATTACTTCAAAAACAGATAGAATTAGCAAGGAAGATGATTTGGGGATTACTTCGAAAAGAAGTAGAATTAGCAACGATGATGATGTTTTTCCTGTTGAGTTGATTCATCTTATTCAATCGTTGTTGCCTTTAAAAGAAGGCGGGCGCACTTGCATCTTGTCAAAATCATGGCTACGCGCTTGGTATACCCTCCCTACCCTTAAATTAATGCCTCCTGAACCTAATAAGTTGTATCCAACCCACGAAAGCGAAACAAAGTACAACAAGCTCATTCATACCACTTTGCAAAGATACCACATAGACAACACACCCATTCAATCTTTTCATCTTCTGTTAACCATCATTTTAAAAAAAACCCTAGAGGATGGCGAAAATTGGATACGCCTTGTAGTTTCCAAAAGTTGTCTCAAAGAGCTCTCACTTGATATCAGGTTTTTCCTTGATGATGATGATCAATCTCTCACTTTGCCAAATGAGTTATTCTCTAGCCAAGGCCTACATACAATTCATGTAACAGCAGCATTAACAACTGAGGATGTCACCAACCTTCGTCTTCGAATTTGTTCCACCAATGTCATCAACTGTGTTTCTTTACGTGTACTGGACTTGGAATGCGTCTTTATAAATCAAGATGTGTTTCACAATTTGTTGTCTACTTGCAGCTTGCTTGAGAAGATTAAGCTTACGTGGTGCGGGGGCTTGAACAATGTCAAGGTTGAAAACCTTCTTCGTCTTACCGAATTGGACATTTACTCAATAGAAGACAACGATCTTTGGGAGATCAACAATGTACCAAGTCTTTGCTCCTTTCATTACCGCCATCTATTTGCTTACATGAAGCCTATACCGTTTCAAATGGATTCATTAGCAAGTGTGACCCAATTATGTATTGAGGGTGGTCTGATTTTTGACAATTTGTTTTTGGACACACTCGAATCCAAGTTTCCTGTGCTCGAGAGTTTGACCCTCGTAATTAATCATTGGGAGCTCAAAAACATGGTTTTCACAAGTGCTTCACTCAAGTGGTTGACCCTAAACCTTAATACAGTTCCAACCAGCCCGGTGGTCAACGTTCAAGTTTATGCTCCAAAATTAGTTTCTTTCATCTATACTGGTAAATTACCCGGTCTCCTTTTCCGAACCACTGCTCCCAAGCAAGTTAATCTTACTTTCGATTCATATGGACCTGTGGGTCATTCGCACTTTCTCAAGATTAGGGAAGCACTCAATTTATCAAGCAAGTTTTACATCAACATAACTAACCTTGATTCAGTAGTGCAGCGTTTGAACATCGATGTTGATGATCTCAGAAGAAGGGTACTTTTGTCTCCAGTTACGAACGTTCAACTTGAACTTGAAACACGTTTAGATGAGCACACATGGGAGCAATCGCGATTCTTTGATGCATTTTTCTTGATTTGCCATCCGAGTTACATAAGGTCCCGTTACCAGGCGATTAGGAAGATGATGGAAGGGAATACGACTGATCAGCTAAAAGAAGTTTTATTGAAAAATCCTCATAATGGAAATTGGGAGGCTCTAACAACTTCTTGGAAAAGCGGTCTTCACACACACACTGGTCACCTGGAGTGCAAACTAATTTGGTTTGCTCAATAGAACATGCGTCTCGATCAGATGATAATGTGAAGGCGAAGATCCAAGATAAGTAAGGCATCCCTTCAGGACCAGCAGAGGCGGATGGACGTACCCTTGCAGAAGGAGTCCACTCTCCACCTTGTCCTACGTCTTTGTAGTGGTAATTGAATTTTGAAGATCTTTTCTTATTCGTGAATGTTTCTTTGTGAATGTTGTGCATTACTATTTACAAGTGTTGATGAACTATGTGGTATCTGTATGATTTGATTTAATATTAATTCTGTTTGGTTACTTGTAATGTTTTTTGTGAATGTTCATATGGCTTTGATTTTGTTGTGTATGAGCATATGGTTTGTCTAGCAATCTAGCAACCTAGTTCAAGACTTCAAGTGCGCTAAGTGTGGCTTTGACTTGGTTTGTGTGTGAGGATACCATTTGTCTCATTTGCTTAAAGCATAAACCTTGCTCAAGTGTGCTCAGTGTGCCCTGAACATGATAATGTTAGGGGAAAGCCAAAAGTTGGATCGGTCTGGTCCAAAGACGGTAAACGCTATTCTTTGAACTTGGCTGCGCCATATTAGAACATATAGTTTAGGTATTTGGTGAAGTTGATTGCTCCATCTATGGCAGGATTCTTGACTCAAGTAAAGGCGGGCTTGGATTTAGGGTCATAACTCATAGAATTTCTCTTTGTTTGCTCACGTAGAATGACATAGAAGATGTTTGCATTACCCTTCTATATCATGTTAGCTTCCACATTTGATAGCATTCTGTTCAATTAGGCAGAACTCTTGTCAAAGACTACATAAAAATGATTACTCACGTATTTTGTCACCAAGTTGTCCACTTTCAAAGAACACTTGTAGGAATGTGACCGGGTAATAATGACAATTTGGTGTAGACCCTCACGCGCCTTAGTTTGCATAGTAACCATAACACAAGTAGTAGATTTATTCAATATGAATTTGTCGAAGTACGGTCACATATACGAAACTAATTTTCTAAGAACCCATCACAAAGAAAAGATTTGCTCGACAGATCGTAAATCCATCTACCTCACAACATCAACATAACATCCGAAGGTGGTTCCGGTACAGGTGGTTCAGCAGATGCAGAGTCAGCAGCAGCAGCAGCAGTATCAGCAGAAGCCGTCTATGGGGTTTGATTTAGCGTCACCTGATTCGGTCTCGAGGTATATTATTGTACTTTACTTTAATTTTATTGTATAGATTGTGCGTAACAAAATGCCTGAATGAAAGTTATGTGATATTTGTATTGTTATGAATTGCAGTGATGGTAGTAGGCAAAACCCAGCTATGATATATCAGGATCCATTAGTACAGATTTAATCTAGTAATAACGTTAATCGAACTGGTGAGTTGAGTAGTAATAACAGTAATGCGAGTGATCAGAATTCTAGGATTCAGATGCAACAACAGCAACAGCAGCAACAAATAGCGGATTCTGCTTATTTAATGTCCATGTCGAATACACAAGTTGATCCACAGCATACTCAGATGCACCATCAGCAACAGCCGCAGTTTATTCATACCGCTGTTCCACAGCCGCAGTATATTCAGCATCATCCATCTGGTGCGGTTCCAATGGCGTCTTATTACCAGATGTATCCGTCTCAGAGCCAGCATCATCCGCACCATCCAGCACTTGAACAGCAGAATTTTGTGTATTATATGCCTGCGCCTGTGAGGCAGGCGCCTCAGGGGTATAACATGCCAATGCAACAGCAGGGTACGGGTTATGCTGAGGTGTCTTCTGGGACTAATACGCCTCTTGCACATAGTCAAGTGCCCCCTTCTGGTTATACCACCGCAAGGACTACTCAAACTGTTCCTAAAAGCGAGTTACCTGCGGGTGTTTATGGAACAAATTCTGGCTGGTCTCAGTATGTTCAGGTTCCTTCTAGCCAGCATCAGGTTCAGCCTCAGTATGTCCAGTATTCACAAATGCATCACCCGTCTCAGTCGGTTGCTTCTTCTGCGTCCCACGACTCTGGGTGCTTTTTTTTCCCGCGAACTGGAAAAGAGGTGTCTTGATATTGTCACTATATGTGAAATCATGTATTTGGATATTAGTTATGATACCCGTGCACGTACGGGTTTTTTTTTTTTTAATTTTTTTTAATAATGTATTTTTACAGGTTAGCTTAACCCAATCAACTTTTAATTTTCTTTTACATACTTGATAAATTTTGGTCTGCCATAAATTATATGGGTGTTTGGCACAGAATCAAAGACTATATTAGGCCTTATGGGCTTTATTAATAGAATAATCTTATGCAAACACTCAAATTTAAGTGCAAATTAGCTTATTAAAGTTTCAAAAAGAGACTCGGTTGTTTTGTGCATGAATTTTGGTGGAAACAACTTTTAGCAGCTAAACAACTTAGAACAACTTTTTGTGATGTATATGGCTTAAAAAATCAAAAGCTTGCCTTAGTTAAATTACTAAGGGAAATCTGCATTTCTTTCAATAATAAGTTTAACTCTTTAATAGTCTAAGACCCTGTAACAACTTCAATTTATTAAAATTCCATTAAAATGATAGCTAAATCCAAGAATGAATAAAAAAGAGAAGACATCTAATGTAACAAACCTTTATGAACGTCAAAAAGCACTTCATGTTGGTTTGTTGGAGTTATAAACGCACGTAAATGACTAGAAGTGTGTGAGCCTATGGGGGCACACACGTTAAACACGGGAGTACGTGACGATCGTTTAAACTTGAATATATTTGACCCATGTACGCATGAATATGATCCGATCCATATCCACGACTGATTGGACTTGTTCCAAGACAAAGTGGGTCAGTGCTAGGAAAGCCTTGGGCCTAGTTTTCTAACCGATTGGCAGGAAGGGATGTTTGGTTTGTTTACTTGTCGAACAAGTTTATAGCCCATGTTTGGGTGGGACTCGTGAGCTATATAAACAAACACACCCATGCTTCATATGGTGCGACTACATACTATCCCTAAACCCAGGAAACTTCCAACCGATCCATCCAATCCCTAACCTAATCGGATTTCACTTTTGAATCCGATTAGGGTTTTGGTTTTCTTGGTCAATCCCTAAACTTGCATTGATTCGTTGATCCAAGCTGTTTTAGGTTAAGTAGTTCTTGTGCTTGTTTCCTGGTTGAACGTGGTAAAGCAACATGAATTCTGAGGTTTTCTGTTTTGGTGTTTATCGGACAAAGAAGGGAAAGATATCGGACAATATTGTCCGATGTCGGGTAACACTTAGAACTGTTCTTGGACAGTTTTGCGATCTCAGGCAGAAAGTGAAAGAAGTGTTCTTAGTTTTCTTTTGTTTGGGGTATTCAAGTATTCAAAGGCGTTGATTGGTAAACGTTCTCGACTAGCTCAAATCGAACGTACTTGGTTTAGTGTTCGTGTGTGATACTGGTAGAGGTATCTACTTTAGATACTTGGGTTTCTTTGGTTCTTTTGTTCGTTGATAGCGTGCAGTTGACGTCAAAGGTTAGTTTTCTATTTACCTTTTATTATTTATTGTTTATTAAATACGTGTTAACCTAATTGCTTAAACTAGATCCATATTCCGTTGCGTACTCGTTGCATTACTTGGTTAACTAGATTCTAAAATCCCAACAGTGGCATCACGAGTCAACTCGTTTTTGCGATTATGGGTTACACGTTTCTTTTAATAAACATGTTTAAAAGGCTACATGAAATCTAATTTAGTTATTCGTTTTATTTTTGTTTTGACAACTACATGCAATACTTGTCAATTATTAATAAAAAATAACAAGACACACACAAATTAAATTAAATTGTTAATTAGAATTAATTTGTTAATTGAAATTAAATTTGTTAATTAGAATTAAAATGTTAATTAGAATTAATTGTTAATTAGAATTATATTGATAATTAGAATTATATATTGTTTATTAAATACATAAAATAGCGTAATTAATTGTTAATTAAGTTTGCCGTACTTTTTATGTGTTTTTCTGGCCACAAGAACCACTCAATTGCTTTTTTTGATGTATGAGGCGATCTAGGTATTGCACCTAGTGACGACTTATGGTTCTCCTTTTGGGGAAGACTTGCGAGAAAACTCGGAACAATATGTGTTAATATATTGATGTTTATGCTTATATGTTTGTGATTCTATTATGTGCATTATTGTTACTTGTTCTTGACACCTAATTATATGCAATATGGAATAATACATATAGAAATCATAACATCAATATTGGTCTTTATTTACACGCCTAAATATCATGCTCAATTGTGACCTGCTATTTGATTCGTGGAAAATTATTTTTGTAAAATAAAGTGACCTAATATATTGAAACAAGTTTTCATGAATTTTAAAACTAGATGATATGGACACTTGGGATGTACGGCTCACCCACTAAGAACAAACTATAAAGGGGGTTTAAGGATGTGCGCATAGTCATACCGAAAGGATTTCCGGTTATTGCTTCAGCGCTGACGTGGTCCTCTGCCTCTCTGTGAGTTCGATTGGAGCTACCGTGAACCATGATGATCACTACAGTGTCATTATCAAAAGTTTTTAAAATTAGTGTTACAAAGTTGTTTTGCATGCTTCTTTATACACGACTTTTACCACATTTATGTGCATACCTATTTGTTAATTTTAAATCTATGCCACCAAACTATGAACCTTGTTGGGTTTTAGGCTCCAGTGAAAGGAATTATTCAAAGTATGGAACCACTGCTAGCTTAAAGGAAACCACGGCTAGAAGCCAACACAACACAACTAACCCAAAGGAGACACACTCCTTATTACAACATCATAAGGATATCACTATCCTTTAACCCAAACTAACTATCTTGTACATCGATGCACCATATCGAATATACTTCCTTGGCACTTTTCACTAATGCTTTCGACTTGACCCTTTGGCACCTTTCACTAATGCCTTCGACTTGACCCTTTGGCACCTTTCACTAATGCCTTCGACATGACCTTTTGACACCTTTCACTAATGCCTTCGACTTGATCCTTTGACACCTTTCACTAATGCCTTCAACACAACACTTCTAAAAAATAAGGAAAGAACTATCAACAAGATAACTTCAGTAGTCTTAATGATGACAAAGCTTGACAACTTATGGACTCGAGCTTTCACATGAAATTTTGTCTTGTATCATATACATTGATTAGCTTCCTTATATGGCTGTGCACATGCAAATTATTTAGGACATTATCCATTCATCCATATCCTCAATAAGTATCTCAGATTTGACAAAGAAATTCATATTTCATAAATGAATACCGACAGACAATGGCATGAATTAGTTAGTTTATAAAACCAACAGTCCAATAAGGTGAAAAAGCGTGAGGTGCTGTTTACTCTCACTAAGAGTGAAATAGTTTTAATTGATCTATACAAGTTGCTATTCTACATAGAAATCAGAATCACCCTCGGGATGCATTTTTCTAGAATTTTATGCCGCATAGGTCTCATCACCCTTCTACTGCACTTTGACTTTCCCACCTGCGTAAGGTCATTGTGGTAAATTTATCCCATGGGCCCACATTCTTACCAATATGCGGTGAGACAAAGTGGTCATTGACATCAAAATTACACATGCCTAGCAAAGACTTATGAGTGTATGACATTCTATCCTAATATAGCGTAACAAAGACGTACTTTTGTACCTAAGTAATATATCAGCGGTTATAATTCATGACTTGCCACTAATAAGTATGCTCAAGTTAGTATCCTCTTGATGTTAATCTGCTAAACTATACACACATTATTTATAGAGTTTTTTTTTTTTTTTTTTTTTTTTGGAAAAATTATTTATAGAGTTATTACATGAATGTTTAAAAAATTATAAAAATTCAAACTGAAGTGTTATAGTGTATTGTCTTTTGAGTTTTGAGCTTTGGATATCTTTAACACACTATATGTGGATGTTTAGTATCATTTTATTCTGTAGATAGTTTGCAACTTTGATTTAATCATAATTTGTTCTTTTATGCAGCCTATGTTGGATGTGCCAATATACGGACGTATTGCAAACCTTGAACTGTTCCGTCCTCATGTGAGTCGAGCTGTTTTATAATCTTTTAAGAAATACTAACTTCTCTCATTCATTTCGTCTCATTGGCGTATGTTCTTGCTTTATGAAGGGTGAAACCCAAGACCTCCTGTTCATTGCCACAGAAAGATACAAGTTTTGTGTTCTTCATTGGGATTCCGATGCCAATGAGGTTATTACAAGGTTTGATCCAAAACAAAGCTGCAATTCCGTTGAAGAACTTACTTATATCATTTTGACAGCATCCATATGTAACTAGATAGGCAAATGTTTCAGTATGGAGATAAATTGAACATATATCTTTTTCTTGTCTCCGATGACTTTAGGTAAAGAGTGAGTGTGGTTTAAAGCATTAGCATATAGATCGGTTGCTTAATTATGAACATGGGTTAACTAAAAATGTCTGGGAATAATGATGTAATGCATTTAAACAATAAATAAATATTGATACGGCCTTCAACTGCAGTCATTTCTTGTTGTCCATCATTATGCCAATATATATTAATCGTTGGAAATTCTGTCTTTTTTAGAGCGATGGGTGATGTCTCAGATCGCATAGGTAGACCTACAGACAATGGCCAGGTACATATTAAGCTGTTTGAATTGCAATACATTATTGATAAACAATAAGCCAAGTTTGATTTTTCTAAAGTCTTATTATCTTTCCTACCTCTTTGGATTTGTAGATAGGCATAATTGACCCTGATTGCAGACTTATTGGACTCCATCTGTATGATGGACTATTTAAGGTAGTTGCACCTGATGCAACTTTTATATATTTTTAACTTCAGAGGTCCATTAGACATTACAATACATTCGCTGTTCTTTTTCTTCAGGTTATTCCATTCGATAACAAAGGACAACTTAAAGAAGCATTTAACATCAGGTAAATCTTGGGAGCTTACGTTTGAGGTATCCATGTAGTAGAATATTAGTGTTTTTAGGCGTTCTTCTTTAGCACATACATCTCCATAACATGAAATTATAATGCATGCCTAAGCTTAATTCATACTTCAAAGTATGTGATAAGTAGAGGTGGCAATTTGTGCCCAAAATAAAAAAATGGGCTAATTTGGGCTAATTTGTAAAAGATATGGGCACATTTAGCCCCCTACTTTTTTTGAAATGGGCATTTATAGCCCATTGAAAAGTTAAATGGGCACTAACGGGCACATATTTTCTCTCGGAGAACATTACAATCGTTTTTTTTTAAAACATATAGATATAATTCAATTTTTTTGCGTATAAGGAATTTATTTCGGCTTTTTGGGTCTTTCCTAAATCGATTCGTATAACATGAGCCCGTTTGGCCCGTGCCTGTTTAAGCCAGTGCCCGTTCGGGCACGAGCCCGTTTAGCCCGTGGCCCGTGCCTGCCCGGCTTGCCCGTTTTGCCACCTCTAGTGATAAGCTACAAACCGGAATCATAAACATATAAAACTTCAGGTTAATTTTACCATGGTTGCATCTGAGAGGAAGTCTGCTTTTTTCGTTTTTGAAACGTTTGTACATACAAACGTTCTTTGCTTACTATGATTGCATTAATAGTTAGATACTTACTGTTTCTCTATATCCACGTTGGGTTGTTTTCAGGCTAGAAGAACTCCAAGTTTTGGATATAAAGTTTCTATACGGCTGTCCAAAGCCTACAATTGTTGTTCTTTATCAGGTTTGGTTCTTTATGTTGGAAAATTTAGTGCACTTGTGGGATTGGTTCACACCTTGTAATGGGTTAGGAGGTACGGAGTGTACACCCATGAGGTCCAT
Organism: Chrysanthemum makinoi; assembly: GCA_910596185.1. NCBI lineage: Eukaryota > Viridiplantae > Streptophyta > Magnoliopsida > Asterales > Asteraceae > Chrysanthemum > Chrysanthemum makinoi. The sequence continues at coordinate 77,210,654 of OU343223.1, forward strand.
GAACACCCTGACTCATGTAGTGGCTGGTATTGGTAGTGCTTGGTGAAAGTACTGTTGTGGTTACCACTGATTATATCAGTGTTTCCACTGAGCGGTACCTTGGATCGATGTTTCCCGAGTGGTATTTCCTGAAGTGGTGTCTCACCGAAGTTGTGTTTACACTGAAGCGCTGGCGTTTCCAACGGCGGTGTAACCACCGATGGCACTATGAAAGTCTTGCTTGTAAGCGGTTTTGACCTATTCAAGTGGCAGTTTAAACGGCATTATGACCACATTTAATTGGTCATGTAACCACTAACGGCTATAATGGGGATAATTATGAGGCTATTAATGGGCCGATTAATACTCATAATTCCATTGACTAGTCTAGAGTATTTTCCTATAAATAGGAGATATGTTTTCAGATGAAAGGTACAGAACGGACTACGCTTGAAAACACACAGAAAACGATAAACACTTATTAGCAAAAGGGTTATAGAATTGTGCCTAATTCTATAACTGCATTTGGTCTTATCCTAAGTAGATATTCGTGATACCCAGGCATTAGGGTCGAATAGTTTACTTTGGAAAGTGATCACACGATTCCAAGTGATATCCGGTAACCACCAAGTGGTATCTGTTACTGCTGACCTTTGTTTTGTTTCTGCTGAACAGTTGAGTATATCTGCTGAAGATTGATTATCTAACCCTGTTCTGGGATTACACCACCAACAATCAAAGTAAACTATTTTGTGATAATCAATGGCTGCTGCTGGAATGAAACATATGGCTTCAAACTTTGCTAAGCTGGATAAGTTTGAAGGGGTGGATTTCAGGAGATGGCAGAAGAAGATGCATTTCTTGCTGTCAAGCATGAGTGTAGTCTATGTGCTGACTACTCTAATTCCTGATGATGGGGATGATGCTAAGGGTTGAGCAGATCAGGAGGAGGAGCAAGTGGGAGAATAATGACTACATATGCAGAGGTCTTATTCTGAATGGTATGTCTGATTCTTTGTTTGATATTTATCAGAACTTTGAATCTTCCAAAGAACTGTGGGATTCCTTGGATGCCAAATATATGGCTGAGGATGCATCAAGTAAGAAGTTCCTTGTTAGTAATTTCACAAATTACAAAATGACTGATTCAAGACCAGTTATGGAACAATACAATGAACTTCTTGGAATACTTGGAAGGTTTACACAACACAATATGCACATGGATGAGGCTATTCAAGTCTCTTGTGTTATTGATAAACTTCCTCCTTCTTGGAAAGATTTCAAGCATACCTTGAAACATAAGAAAGAGGAATTAACTCTGGTTGAGTTGGGCAGTCATCTGCGCATTGAGGAATCTCTCAAGGTGCAGGATAATGACAAGCCAAAGAGTAGCAATGCTACTGGACCATCTGTTGTCAATATGGTGGAGCATAACAACTCCACCAGGTACAATGACAACAAAGGCAAACGCAAATATCATGATAACACAAGGGCAGATCCAAACAAGAAGACAACTCCTACTTGTTGGAAATGTGGCAAAAGCAGTCACATTAAAAGGGACTGCAAATGTGTTAAAATTGGTGGTAAAGCCAAAGGATCAGGCACTAATGGTTCAGGGAGTGGTGGTTTAGCCAACTCACTGAAAGGTCAGAATATGTTTAATAAGTTTTTTCAGATTTATTATGTTACATATGTATCTGAATCTTTTATGTCTTGAGGATGATGATGTTGCGTGGTGGGTTGACTCTGGACTTATGAGTCACTGAATGATGGTTCTATTCTTCACATGGGAAATGAGTCAATAGCCTTGGTGCATGGTCGTGGTTGTGTAGATCTTAGGTTTAGTTCTGGAAAGATTGTAACTTTGTTTAATGTTATTCATGTTCCCGATATAAGGAAAAACTTGGTTTCAAGTAGTGTTTTGAATAATCATGGATATAAACAAGTTATTGAATCTGATAAATTTGTTCTTTCTAAATGTGGTGGTTTATTGGTTTTGGTTATTTATGTAATCAGATGTTCAGGCTTAATATTACCCTTCGACGGTGTTATTTATTCCTTTTGTGACCACATATGATCGGATGATTCGCCCTTTGGCATGCTAGACTTGGTCATGTTCACTATAAAAGAATGCAAGATATGTCTAGGGATGGTTTAATCCCTGCTTTTGACATGGACCCTGAAAAGTGTAAAACTTGCATGTTGACCAAGATAACCAAGAAACCCTTTCGGGGTGTTAGTCGTGAGACTAAGGTCTTGGAGCTTATTCACGTGACTGTGTGATTTGCATGCCACTCCTTCTTTGGGGAATAAGAAGTACTTTGTGACATTTATTGATGATGCTTTAAGGTTTTGTTATGTCTATCTTTTACATACCAAGGATAAAGCATTAGATAAATTCAAAGTGTTTAAAAATGAAGTTGAATTACAACTTGGGTCTTTGATCAAAAGATTAAGGACTGATAGGGAGGTGAGTACATGGATACTCAGTACTTTCAGTCTGTTGGTATTATCCATAAAACTACTGCTCCCTATACTCCTCAGCAAAATGGTATTCCGGAAAGGAAAAAGCAGGGTCTTGAAGGAGATGGTTAATTCATGTTGTCCTATTGGGTGAGTCGAAGGGTTACGGGGTGAAGCTATGTTAACAGCTTGCTATTTATTAAATAGGGTTCCTAACAAATGGAACAAGGTTACCCCTTATGAACTCTGGACTAAAAGGAAACCTAACTGAACTATCTCAAGGTTTGGGGTTGTAGGGCTGTTGTAAGACTCCCTGTTCCAAAGATGAAAACTTTGGGTGAAAGAGGCATTGACTGCATCTTTGTTGGATATTTTGAGCATTCCAAGGCTTTTAGGTTCTATGTTATTGAACCTAATGAATATATTTCAATTAACTCCATTATTGAATCAAGGGATGCAGACTTTGATGAGAATAGATTCTCATCAATCCCTAGACCAAGTCAGAGGATTCCTAATGGAAATCATGACACTGGTGTATCGAGGTCCACGATGATGAACCATGGTCCACGATGAGGTTGTGGTACAACAACTGAACCGTGCTCAGGAAGAGCAAAAGGGTTAGGACTCCAAAGTCATTTGGACATGAGTTTCAACTATACTTAGTTGAAGGAACAAGGGATGAGGTTTCAGACCAATACTCCTATTGCTTCATTGTTGAGGATGATCCCAAGACATTTGAAGAAGCAATGAAGTCCGAGGATATTGCTTTCTGGAAAGAAGCAATCAATGATGAGATGGATTCCATCATGGGCAACAACACTTGGGTGTTGGTTGATCTACCTCCTGATTGCAAACCTCTGGGTTGCAAATGAATTTTCAAAAGGAAAATGAAGGTAGATGGAACTATTAAAAGTTCAAGGCTAGACTAGTCATTCAGGGCTTTAAACAAAAGTCAGGAATAGACTATTTTGATACTTATGCCCCTGTGGCTCGTATCAATACCATAAGACTGCTGATTGCTATGGCATCTATTCACAATATGATTATTCATCAGATGGATGTGAAAACAACTTTCTTGAATGGTGAATTGGAAGAGGAGGTTTATATGAACCAACCTCAGGGCTTCATCATGCCCGGCAATGAAAACAAGGTGTGTAAACTGATTAAGTCTCTTTATGGACTTAAGCAGGCACCTAAGCAATGGCATCAAAAGTTTGATGAAGTGGTTTTGTCTAGTGGTTATGTTCTTAACCAAGCTGACAAATATATATATAGCAAATTTGATGAATCCGGTAAAGGAGTCATCATTTGTCTATATGTTGATGACATGTTGATCTTTGGCACTGACCAAAATCAGGTTAACTTGACAAAGGAATTTTTGTCATCAAGGTTCTCCATGAAGGATATGGGGAGGCTGATGTTATCCTTGGTATAAGGATCAAACATGAAAGTAAAAGAATTTCTATCTCTCAGTCTCATTATATTGAGAAGGTACTGAGGAAATTCAATTACTTTGATTGTACTCCAGTGAGTACACCTATGGATACTTGTGAGAAGCTGATGCCTAATCATGGCAAGGCTGTATCTCAACTTGAGTATTCTAGGGTAATTGGCTGCTTGATGTATGCCATGACTTGTACAAGACCTGATATTGGTTTTGCAGTGGGAAAATTGAGCAGGTATACTAGTAATCCTAGTGCTCATCACTGGCAAGCAGTTCAGAGGGTACTGAAGTATTTGAAGAGAACTATGGATTATAGTCTCTCATATATTGGTTACCCATAAGTGTTGGAAGGTTACACCGATGCAAGTTGGATCAGAATAACACGAAGACAATTCGTCTACCAATGGCTGGGTATTCCTACTTGGTGGAGGTGCAATTTCTTGGGCATCCAAGAAGCAAACTTGCATCACCAGTTCAACAATGGAATCTGAATTTGTGGCTTTGGCAGCTGCTGGAAAAGAAGCTGAATGGTTGAAAAACTTGCTTCTTGAGATTCCATTGTGGCCTAAACCTATAGCACCTATTTCTATCCGTTTTGATAGTGCAGCTACATTGGCTAAGGCTTATAGCCAGATGTACAATGGTAAGTCTAGACACTTAGGTGTCAGGCATAGCATGATTCGTGAGCTTATCATGAATGGGGTGGTATCTATAGAGTTTGTTAGATCTCAACAAAATTTAGCTGATCACTTGACGAAGGGATTAGCTAGAGACTTGGTTATAAAGTCTGCTAAAGGGATGGGTTTAAGTCCAACTTAGTCACTGAATGCTAGGACACCCAACTCCCTCCTAAGGAAACTTGGGAGCTGAGTTCAATGTGGAAATTTGAACATTCAGTGGACTGGAGCACATGTTTTATTTACATCCCAAGGTTGTGCTCGGAACCTGCTGAAAGGAGGATGAAGTCTTTACTTCTTAATGGTTAATTTTCTTTGAAAAAGTGTTTGGCAGGAGCATGACTAAAGAGGAACCACCTATGTAAATGTTGAAGTTTTGCCGCTCAGGGAAGCTTTGGACTTTAGCTTCTACAACATTTATGAATTTGGATATGGACACATGGCTTGTATAGTGTCGGGAGCGATATGTGTTTGAAAGCTTGTGTGTAGTTATCTTTAGGTATTCAAATGGGTTGAAGGGTTCAATTCTTAGAACACCCTGATTCTCGAATATTTGAACGTGTAATTACTAAGGTGGAAATTCAATCCTCAGGACATTTTCATTTATGCACATGTTTTGTTTGATGTTTGTTTTCATGCAAAGGAAGTGAACTAAATTTGGGGAGGATTTTTGGAAAATTTAGTGCACTTGTGGGATTGGTTCACACCTTGTAATGGGTTAGGAGGTACGGAGTGTACACCCATGAGGTCCATGAACACCCTGACTCATGTAGTGGTTGGTATTGGTAGTGCTTGGTGAAAGTCTCTGTTGTGGTTACTGCTGATTATCGGTGTTTCCATCGAAGCGACTGCTACATGGATCGATGTTTCGGTGAAGTGGTATTTCCACTGAAGTGGTGTCTCACTGAAGTTGTGTTTACACTGAAGCAGTGGCGTTTCCACTGAAGCAGTGTAACCACTGATGGCACTATGAAAGTACTGCTGCTTGTAACGGTTTTGACCTATTCAAGTGGCAGTTTAAACTGCATTATGACCACGTTTAATTGGTCATGTAACCACTAACAGCTATAATGTGGATAATTATGAGGCTATTAATGGGCCGATTAATACTCATAATTCCATTGACTAGTCTAGAGTATTTTCCTATAAATAGGAGATCTGTTTTCAGATGAAAGATACAGAACGGACTACGCTTGAAAACACACAGAAAACGATAAACACTTATTAGCAAAAGGGTTATAGAATTGTGCCTAATTCTCTAACTGCATTTGGTCTTATCCCAAGTAGATATTCGTGATACCCAGGCATTAGGGTCGAATAGTTTACTTTGGAAAGTGATCACACGATTCCAAGTGATATCCGGAAACCACCAAGTGGTATCATGTACTGCTGACCTTTGTTTTGTTTCTGCTGAACAGTTGAGTATATCTGCTGAAGATTGATTATCTAACCCTGTTCTGGGATTACACCACCAACACTTTAGTCTTTACAAGGTTTTCATAAATTGAAATCAATCCCCTATAGAATTCCTTCTTTTCCTTGGTCTTTATAATTTTCTGGGAGATTATGGTGACTGACTCTGTTTTGAAAGAGAATTAAGATCATATTTAATCTTGATAAAAACTGAGGATCTTCTGTGCTGTTTGGTTTCAGGATAATAAAGATGCTCGTCATGTAAAAACTTACGAGGTCTCTTTAAAGGATAAAGACTTTGTTGAAGGTCCATGGTCTCAGAATAATCTTGATAATGGGGCTGACTTGCTAATACCAGTTCCACCACCTTTTTGTGGTGTTTTAATCATAGGGGAGGAGACAATTGTGTATTGTAGTGCCTCAGCATTTAAAGCTATACCAATAAGACCTGTAAGTCAAGCTGCGATTCTCCAACCCACCTAAAACTTAAAAATAAAAGATGACTAAAAAAGTTTTTATTTGACTTACGATTATCGTGTCATTTGAACATGCAGTCTATTACTAGAGTCTATGGAAGGGTGGATGCAGATGGTTCCAGATATTTGCTTGGTGACCATAGCGGGCTACTTCACTTGCTTGTGATAGCTCATGAGAAAGAAAAGTGAGTTAGATTGCTGTTTCTTGATTCACACACATATCACTGAATTTTGTAAAGTTATATGAGTTCATTTTCTATGCTCTGATTGAGGTTCATCTCATGCAGTTGTTTCTATTTTTATTTTTATGTTTATGTTTTCTCTATGTTGTTCACAGAGTCACAGGACTCAAAATTGAGCTTCTAGGGGAAACATCAATAGCATCTACTATATCTTATCTTGATAATGCATTTGTATATGTTGGCTCGAGCTATGGAGATTCTCAGGTATGTAAACTGCATCTTATATTTGTTTCATGTTAAATGGTTGATCTGTTCGAGGGTTCTGTTCTCCTTTATAATAAGTTGTTTGTAGCTTCTGCTTCTAAGTTGAATTTGAGGTATAGCATGTTATTGAAGCTTTTTGTTCGTTGTCCATGGCAGCTAGTTAAGTTGAATGTCCAGCCAGATGCAACAGGTTCTTATCTGGAATTGCTAGAAAGATATGTCAACTTGGGTCCAATAGTTGACTTCTGTGTGGTTGACTTAGAAAGGCAAGGTCAAGGCCAGGTTGTAACATGCTCAGGATCTTATAAAGATGGTTCCCTTCGCATTGTTATAAACGGAATTGGGATAAATGAACAGGTAATTATTTTATCTGGTTAATCACTTCTTACTGCTTTTTGGTAGTACCTTATAAGTTCAATAACTTATCTTTTATGAAATTTTTCGTTGTTAAGGCATCTGTGGAACTGCAAGGTATCAAAGGAATGTGGTCACTAAGATCAGCAACAGATGATCTGTATGACACTTTCTTGGTTGTTAGCTTCATCGGTGAGACTCGAATATTGGCAATGAATTTAGAGGATGAGCTAGAGGAAACTGAAATCGAGGGCTTTAATTCTCAAGTGCAGACTCTATTCTGTCATGATGCTGTACATAATCAGCTTCTTCAGGTATGCATGATTATCTGTGAAGATCACCTTGATCTCAATTACGGAACATCTGATTTCTTTTCAGCTTTACGTATTTGTTAACTAAAAGTTGTATGAATCCATATTTAGGTTACTTCAAGCTCGGTGAGATTGGTGAGTTTGATAACAAGAGAGCTAAAACACGAATGGTTTGCACCTGCTGATTACTCTATAAACGTTGCAACAGCTAACACTACTCAGGTACATCACTACAAGTCATTAAATGTCAATTGAACATTTCTCTTATCCTGCTCTATATCTCTTACTTCACTTACATAACAGGTGCTACTGGCTACTAGAGGTGGGCACTAGTTTACCTTGAAATTGGTGATGGACAATTACTGGATAAAAAGCATGCTCAGTTGGAGTATGATGTTTCATGCCTTGATATAAACCCAATACCGATAACCCAAATTATAGTAATCTTGCCGCGGTTGGTATGTGGACGGATATAAGTGTCAGAATATTTTCACTCCCTGATCTGACTCTTAAGACCGAGGAACATTTAGGTGGTGAAATCATACCGCGATCTGTTCTTCTTTGTGCCTTCGAAGGGGTATGCTTATTCCTATTGAAATATATTTATGAGATTTTACATTTTAATTTCTGTTTAATTACGACTGTTTATTTGCAGATACCTTACTTGTTGTGTGCACTTGGAGATGGTCATCTTTTAAACTTTTTACTGAACACGACAACGGGCCAATTAACAGATAGGAAAAAGGTGTCACATGGGACCCAACCGATAACACTAACAACATTTTCATCAAAGAGCACCACACATGTTTTTGCAGTTTCTGATAGGCCAAAAGTTATATACAGCAGTAACAAGAAATTACTCTACAGCAACGTTAACCTCAAAGAAGTCAGTTATATGTGCCCTTTCAATTCTGCTGCTTTTCCAGATAGGTAACATTTTGTATCTTCACCCTTCAAATTTTATGGTCGTACGGTGATTGTAACATTTATTTCCTTTGTGTGGGCAACAGCCTTGCCATTGCAAAAGAAGGCGACTTGACAATTGGGACAATTGATGATATTCAGAAGCTTCATATCCGTTCTATTCCTCTTGGTGAACATGCAAGATGTATCTGCCATCAAGAACAGTCTCGTACATTTGCAATATGCAGTTTAAAGTACAACCAGTCAAGCACAGAAGATTCTAAAATGCACTTCATTCGCTTGTTAGATGACCAGACGTTTGACTTTACATCCTCTTATTCATTGGACCAATTTGAGTATGGTTGTTTCATACTCAGTTGCTCTTTTTCAGATGATAATAATGCATATTACTGTGTTGGAACGGCATATGTTATGCCAGAGGCATTTGAACCAACAAAGGTATGATGCCCTAAATACTTAACTTTACTGTGCAAATCGTTCACATCTTCTTTTGTTTTTTCGAAGAAGCTGTTATTTGATAATTTTATATATTTATTTAATGATCTTGATGCCAAAATAACTTCTTGTAAGTTTCTAGTTATCTAGGTTTTGAAATTTACAATTCTTGTATAGGAATTTTGATAGGACTGCGAGTTTTGACCAATTTTTTTAATTGTACGCTATCATGTTTGTTTCCAGTTAAAATAAAAGACAACCCGAATAGACCCATTTAAACTTTTAAGGCTTGTCGCAGTGGGAGGGTTGGACATCGGTTGGGCAACCAAAATACGCATCCTCGACCGATCTTGACATCGGTTGTCACCAATGTGGAACTTGGGTTGGCACATCGGTCCCTTAAGGCAAAATGGCACATCGAGCGGTTTTCCAACCGATGTGTATTTATTGTTTGTGTCGAGATTAAATACATTTTTTAAAAAATGACCGTTTGGTCAATTAAACTAAAAAAAAAAAAAAAAAAAATTCAAACCCATTTTACCACTCTATAAATACCCACTTCACCTCAAACACAATTCACCACTCAACATTTCTCATCTATATTCAATAAACCATTCTAACGAAATACCCACGAAACACAAATTTTAATATGTCGTCATTCGAGCATTTATTCGGTTCTTCTTCGTCTTCTGACGAGGAAGAAGTTTTTAGTGAGTTTGTGGTTTTTGCGGATTTTGCTTGGAAGGCTTACAAAGCATCACAGCCAAAAACCCGACGAAGGTACATACGTAAGGATCATGAGGGTGCTCATAATCGTTTAGTGGCGGCATACTTCTCCGAAAACCCGCAGTTCGACGAAAGAACATTCTCTCGGCGGTTCCGTATGAGCCGAGAGCTATTCACAGAAATTGTTCGAGAGATAACCGATCACTCTACTTATTTTCGACAAACTGCTGATGCTAGAGGCGTGCACTGTATTAGCCCGTTGGTCAAGTGTACTGCTGCCATTCGTCAATTGGGATACGCGGCCGTTCTTGATTCTCTAGACGAGACTCTGGCAATTGCTGCATCCACAACCCGTGAATGTCTTCGTAAGTTTTGCGAGGTTATCATGGAGTTATATGGTCGTGAGTATTTCGAAGGCCCGTATTCTGACCTTGAAAGAATATATGCTCATCACGAGCATAAGCATGGCTTTCCTGGGATGATGGGAAGCATTGATTGTACAAGTTGGGAGTGGGAGAATTGCCCAAATAGTGAGAGAGCTCAACATTGTAGGGGTGATCACGGGCCACATCCATTCATTTTGTTGGAAGCGGTCGCTTCCCAGGATTTATGGATTTGGCATGCGTTCTTTGGTGTCTCCGGAATGAATAACGACGTAAACGTTTTACGTCGTTCACCTGTTTTCAATGATATCAAATCTGGGAGAGCAGCAGACCTTGAGTTTGAGGCTAACGATGTGGCTTATAAAAGGGGATATTATCTCACTGATGGGATATATCCACAATGGTCCGTTCTCATGAAGTCTATTTCAAATCCTCCCACGGCTGATCGTAAAAGATGTTTGTACAAGAGGAGGCACGAAGCCGCAAGGAAAGATGTGGAACGGGCTTTTGGTGTGTTGAAGAAAAAGTGGAAAATGCTTAAAGTTCCTGCTCGAGGGTTTTTAGAAATGATATCCAAGATATTATGTATACATGTATCATATTACATAATATGATCATCCGACACAAGCAGCAGGCGATATGTCCTACATGGTTTGAAGATGAGGGACACCAAGATCATGATCCTTAAGCATGTAGAATCAATGGTGGTTACTCAGGAGCTGATGGACTCAACAACTCATCAAAACTTAAAATCTGATTTGGTCGAACACATTTGGAGAAATAGTCGACATCATGTCGAAGCAGTGAATCAAGTCGATAGTGACGATGACGAAGACGATGAAGAGTTTTTGTAATGTTTTAACGTTATTTGAATTTCGTATTGTAATGTTTTTTTTTTTTTTTTTTTAATTCGTAGTGTATTTTTTTTTCTAATTTCGTAATGTAATGTTTTTTTTAATTTGAATGAAATTTAAATTTAATGTTAAAAATGTTTGAATTAAAAAAAAAAATTCCTTTGGTCGTCGACTGGGGCATCCAGGTTGTCCCAGGTCGTTGGAGAGAGAAAGCTGACGTGGCGCAGGTTGTCCCAGGTCGTCCCAGGTTGCGACTGGGACTAGCCTAAAGTAAATGGGTCAAAAATTGCCATAAAAAGTACAGTAGTACTTAATTTTGTCAGTTAATTCTATATTTAGTAAGTTCACATTCTAAAGTGTATCCAAGTACAATATCGTTTCCATATTGTATTATCCAAGTACAATATCGTTTCCATATCGAGTATCTCCTTTCCTTTCTGACACTAATGTATGAATCTTATGTTTTTTTTTTTTTTTTTTTTTTTGTTCTTTTAATATCAAATGGTGGTGGGTTTTTTCATTACTCAGGTTTTCATTCTTTTAGTCGTAATCTATTTTTTGTAAACAAGTGCAGGGGCGTATTTTGATCTTCATGGTTGAAGATGGGAAGCTAAAGCTAGTGGCTGAGAAAGAAACCAAGGGTGCTGTTTACTCTTTGAACGCCTTTAACGGTAAACTCCTTGCTGCTATAAACCAGAAAATTCAGTTGTACAAGTGGATGCTTCATGACGACGGTACATGAGAATTGCAATCTGAATGTGGATATCATGGGCACATACTTGCTTTATATGTTCAAACTCGTGGGGATTTCATTGTTGGTGATTTGATGAAATCCATTTCATTGTTGATATATAAGGTACCCAACCCAGTTGACTCGTCATCTAAATAGGCATATTACAATTCATACCTAAACATAATGTCGTATTTAATGTGTTAATGCCAAAATGACCACAAATATTGCATACTTATCATGTTAAGATTTTTGGAATCTCATTGTTTTGCATAGTTTGATAATTCTGCGCAGTTGCCTTTTTTTTTTGGCTATTTTTCTTTTGAAAATTTAGGCAGAAAATAATAATTTCAGAAGAAAACTTAATAAGTTATTAAGCTGAAAAATGTATTTTGCGAAACCAGTGGCTATTTTGGTGTAAATTCAAAAACCAAATTTGTAATCTGGCTATTTTGATGGGAGTTCCCTGAAAGATAATCCAATGCGACCAGTATACCCATAATTGGGCCGGAATGCTCTCTACCACTAACATGTTTTCTTTGTGTTGCATATAGCATGAGGAAGGTGCTATTGAGGAGAGAGCTAGTGATTACAATGGCAATTGGATGTCAGCTGTTGAGATACTCGATGACGATATATACCTTGGAGCTGAGAACAACTTCAACCTTTTCACAGTTCGTAAGAACAGTGAAGGTGCCACTGATGTAGTACGTGGACACGTGGTCGTCTAGACATGGTTGGTGAATACCATCTTGGAGAATTGGTGAACCGTTTCCGCCATGGTTCACTCGTCATGCGATCACCTGATTCTGATGTGGGTCAAATCCCAACCATAATATTTGGAACTGTCAACGGTGTTATTGGTGTCATTGCTTCACTTCCCCAAGACCAATACCTTTTCATGGAAAAACTTCTAACAAATTTGAGAGAGTTTATAAAAGGTGTTGGAGGGTTGAGTCATGAGCAATGGAGATCGTTTTATAGTGAGAAGAAAACTGTTGACTCGAGAAATTTCTTGGATGGTGATTTAATCGAGTCGTTTCTTGATCTTGGAAGGAGCAGAATGGAAGAAATCTCAAAAATGATGAATGTTTCAGTTGAGGAACTTATGAAGAGAGTAGAAGAGTTAACAAGGTTGCATTAGTTAGCTCTCTAAATTCTCTCTAGTTCCCAGGAAAACCTTCTTTTCAAACTTTTGACATATGAAACTTTGTACTGTTTTTATTTTGTTGGTTTTGTATCATGTTATATCTTGTTGCATAAAGAAATGAAAAGGAGAATGGTCATGGTGTGCACTTTATTTCGTCGTATAATAATCTTTTGTATGGTGTCTGTTCGACTGCTTTTGTTAAATGTGGCATAGTGAATTGGTCAGGTTGGTTGGGTAATACAGTATAAGAACTGGTTCAGGTTAAAATGGGTAATTTCTGTTTTATGTTGAAACGGGGGTTGACATTTAAGACAATTTTCTTGTCAGTGTGACCGACACTAGTGCGCCATTTATGTGTTGCTTGGTAAAAAGCACGACTCTTTAAGCTCTTCCAAAATATGTTCTTTATGTAAAGTGTTTTTGGGCTTTTCCGATTGATTATCGCTAGTTCTTTGGGTACAACAATGGTCATCAATTCTTTTGCCGGCTAGTCCACGGATACGAGCCACTAGAATTTTGATGCGGTCACAATTAGAGTTGTTTGCATAGAGTATAAATTGAACTCAAGACTTTTTATATTTTGATGATGATAGTAAAGCTTGCTTATGTAAATGTGTCTTTATGAGCCTTTCTAAAAAAAAAAAAAAATGTGTCTTTATGAACTACGAGTAGTAGTTTTTGGTTATGATAAAAATATATTTGCATATGCGTGTACCGAGTGGCGGAGCCACGATATTAGAGCATTGGGGGCAAAAATTTAACATCGTAACAACACTTGCTCACAAAAAAGCGACCATTTTTTACAACCAAATCGTTGCATAAAAAGTTTAAATGATGCAAAACCAGCTTATATTGCCAAAAAAAAAAAAAAAAAAAAAAAAAAAAAAAAAAAAAGCATTAGCATAAGCAGGGGCGGTACCAGAAAAGCTTTTAAGAGGGGGCAAAAGTTAAAAGTAGGTGTCAGTCGGGTCATGTCAGTAACTCGACCTTTGTTGCTATAATGAAATCGATTTTACTTTTAATGAAAGTGAATTTTACGGTATTTGTTTGCATGCAAGAACCAAACCTATCAATTGATGATGATATGCACAATATTTAGCACGAGCTATGCTACAACCATAAAAGGTTTACAAATAATTATCCATAAAATGAGGTGTTATGTTTTGATTGGTGGCTTTTGTAGTTGTAGCACAGCTCATTTAGCACATATTATTTTTTCTGATCGAAATTAACACAAGTAGTTAAAGCAAAAAAAAAAATGTTGGATAACAAAAATTTACAAAAATCTATATATTAGCACAAGAATTGAACATTATATCTCAACGAAAGTACAAATCTCCTTAACCACTTGACGGTGATGCTATCGGATAAATTTTCACAATTATACTATTTACCCATTTATAGGGGCAAAATGAAATTCCGTGATCAATCGATATTACTCGAGTGAACTTTATGGGGGCAGTTGCCCACATTGCCCCCATTGTGGTACCGCCCCTGAGCATAAGGGCGTATATTATGCAGGCGTAGTTAAACAGTATCACAAACAACACATTGCATCTTAATTTAAGTAACTAAAATCATAATAAACCACCAAAATATTCTTTACATTTCGAGATTTTTGACATAACATAAACTAATTCATTATTATTATTATTATTGTTATTATTATTATTACTTATAAATATTTTTAAAATCTTATTTTACTATTGAAATGCTCAAAAACTAAAACAAATAACAATAATCAAACTAAAATCGATTTTTTTTTAACGGCAAATTTTATTAAGACTAGCAAGGAGCTAGAAAAAGATAACAAAAGAAAAGAGTTACAAAGCAAAATCTAACAAAGGATTTTGCATCCAGTAGTTCCAATATTTTGATGCTTTCCTGTTTCTATTTGAATACCACAAAAACGAGTAATGAACTATTTTATCGACTAATTCACTACTACAAGGATATCTCTTTCCAAATATGACTTCTTTCCGGAATGACCAAATCACCCAAATAACCGTGCCAAAGATTGAATCTAGGATCGTTTTGGAAGAGGATTTAATTGACATCGAATCATTCAACCACTTGAAGAGATCATTGAGATCGAGAATATTAGGAGGGTGAATATCAACCCACTTGAAGACAAACTTCCATATAGCCGAGGCTACATTGCAATCCCAGAATAGATGAAAGTTAGTTTCAGGAAATGAAGAACAAACCGAGCATAACAAAGAGGGAATATCGATTCCTTTCCTATTGAGATTCCATCGGTTCGGAAGACGATCACGTAAAGCTCTCCAAGATAGAATGTTAACCTTCTTTGGAATGAATCTACACAAACGAGTTTCTGGTAAATGATCAAGAAGCAAAGCATCATCGATGTATAACCTGGTCTCTTTAACTGTGAGTATTTTCGAATTGGCAAGATCCCAATGCCATGCGTCAGGATTGTCCGAAAGGTGAACACTCTCCAATAAATGCAAGAGCTCGTTGAATTGATCGAGAATAATCCCTCTGGTAATGCTTCTTCACCAGCTCCAAACCCAACCATTATTCCATTTATCGCATACTAGGCAATTTTTGTGTGGATCGGCTTGATAAAGACGAGGAAATTTGACTTTTAACGAAAAATTGCCTAACCAAAAGTCATGCCAAAAAGCAGTAGACTTGTCATCATTGACTTTCCTTGTAAGCTTATGGTGAGGAATGATTCCATTAGAATGTAACGAATTGATTGAAGAAGAAATCTTAGACCAGGTGCCTTTACGTTTTAAATGGGAGAAGAAACCCGAACCTCCATTGTAAGCACCATGAATAACATTAATAAAGCTTTACCCACAAAGCATTCTGATTATGAACATAACACCATCTCCATTTTTGAAGGAGAGATTGATTAGGAGCCTTCATGCTACCAATGCCGATCCCACCTTTTTGTTTAGAAGTGAGGACAGATTTCCATGCTATCCATTTATGCTTTGCCGTATTGTCCTGAGAACCCCAGAAAAAATTGGATCGAAGCGATTCAAGTTGCTTGTCTATTTGATTTGGCATTGGAAACATTGACAAGTAATATGTACCAAGCGAACCGAGAACCGATGTAATAAGAGTGGATCTCCCTCCAATCAATAGCATATTAGACTTCCACTTCGAGAGACGCTGCTTAAACTTGTCAATGATGGGGTTCCATGCCGCTACTCTAGACATGTTTGCTGCTATAGGGAGACCCAAATAGATGAATGGAAGGTTTTGTGCTTGACAACCCGTAATTGAGGCCAAGGTTTATACATCAATGTAAGGAATCCCAACTCCGTATAGGCTGGACTTATGCAAATTTATTTGAAGACGAGAAACTTTCTGAAAACATTTGAGGAGATGAACTATCCATTGTATATTTTCACGAGACCATTCACCAAGTAAGAGAACATCATCGGCAAAATAAAGGTGAGATATGGACAAATCGCCGATTGAAGCACCATGAAATAAGTCGGCATCAACAACATCTTTAATGGCAACATTTAAACCTTCCATCACTAGGATGAAAAGAAAAGGAGATAGAGGATCTCCTTAACTTAGACCTCGTTGGATTGAGAATTCTTTGGAGGGACTACCATTAACTAAAACAGAAGCTTGGCAGAGTATAAACAACCATGAATCCAATTCTGCCAATGCGACCCAAATCCAAGGAAATGCAAGATACGATCAATGAAATCCCATGAAACGGAGTCGATTGCCTTTTCAAAATCAATTTTAAAGACCATAAGGGATTCATTCTTGCGTTTATACCAATCAATGATTTCATTAAACATAAGGGGCCCGTCTAAGATTTGACGATTCCTAATAAAAGCCGTTTGTTCAATGGTTACAATCGAATCTAAAACCCGTGCAAGCCGATTTGCAAGGATTTTGGCTACAATTTTATATTGAGCTCCAATTAAACTGATGGGACGAAAATCAGAGACAACAATTGGGTTTTTTACCTTAGGAATTAAAGTAATAAATGAAGAGTTACAGCCCTTAGGAGTGTTACCTGAGGAAAAGAATTCACGAACAAACTTCAAGATATCATCTTTTAAAATGTCCCAATACTTCTTATAAAAGCCAAATGAGAAGCCATCTGGCCTGGGATTTTTCTGAGCCACAATCCCAAATTGCATTTCGAATTTCTAACTCAGAAACTTCAGCTTCCAAAAAAGTAATTTTGAGTCTCGTCTAGAGAAGCATAATGACGACTACGATGTGTAACTTTAGATCCCTCAAACTTTTTGAATTTCTCTTCAAAAAAAGAAAAGAATACATCTTTTATTTGCTTTGGGTCAGTGGACCATAAACCATCCTTCATGATACCTTTTATAGCCAGTTGACGACGTTTATGATTAACAATCCCATGAAAATATTTGCTATTTTCATCTTGTTAATACAAATAAGCCGTAAAAACGTTTATTTATATTTTACGATCTCTAATGTTTTTTCGATAACAAACGTAAAATCATTTTAATGAAACAAATAAAATACGTAAATGGTTTGAGCCAATAGTTTACTAACACACTTACGTTTTCACATAAAACACTAAACAAGTAAAAGTGCTTTTATGATTTAGTAATACATATGTACAACAACTAGTGTTTACATATTGGGCAAATATATGCATAACTAGTATATATCATAATGGATAATACAATGGGTAGAAGTTTAAGTATTTAATCCATTGACCAAATACATTGAATGTGGTTGGGTAAAACCCAAAGTCCATGATCCATACCCATGGAGCATAACCCATAACCCATTGCATGACATCATGCATAAGTCATAAATGGATATTATCCATGACCCATGGATTTAACCCATGGACTAGATGCATTGCATCTTGTAGATGCATTGTATCTACTTGGATACCCATGGTCCATAGTCTAGGACCCATGACCCATGACCTAAAACCCATAGACAAAGAGGAGCGTCCCACGGATCCCCAGGAATACACTGGACGGATCCCTCAAGTGAGGGATCCGTAGGATCCGTGGAACATTAGCTAATTTTCTTCTATAAACAGTGAGCCATTTTTTCATTTTGGGTTGCCACTCCCACACCTACTTTCTCCTAGTATTGTTAACCTTCTAACCTCAGATCCTAAGGATCTCTCTATGTAGTTTGTGTTTTGTTTTTGTGTGATTCTCTAAGTTCCTCTTAAAGGCGAGATCACCACCTCTTGAAGTCTAGCAAGCTCAAATCCATGAGTTGCCATGCTTCGTCATCATCAAGACTACTGAGGTTCTCTTGTTGATAGTTCCTTCTTCCACCATAGAAGTGTTGTGTCAAAGGCATTAATGAAGGATGCCGAAAGAGTCAAGACGAAAGCATTAGTGAAAGGTGCTTAACGTCCGTGTCAAAAGCATTAGTGAAGAATGCCAAAGGAGTCAAGACGAAGGCATTAGTGAAATGTGCTAAACGTCCGTGTCAAGGGCATTAATGAAGGATGCCTAGAATTCAAGTCAAGTGGCATTAATGAAAGATGCCAAGGGTGTATAATCGATGAGGTGCATCGATGTATAAATAGAGATAGGTAAAATCCAAGGATATTGATATCCTTGATGATGTTGCAATAAGGAGTGGGTCTCCTTTGGGTTAGGTGGTGTGTAGTGTTGGGTAGTAGTTCATCCATTGTAATAGAACTCGGTATCTAGCCTAGTACCAGATAAAGGGTAGGCGACGTTGTGATAGGTGTGGTTCTACCTTGTGGAAGAACCCGGTGTCTAGCCTAGTACCGGAAAAAGAGTAGGCGACGTTGTGAAGGCTTCTCCGCCATAAGGAGTTGGTGTCATGTAGTGATTACGAATTCTCGAGTAGGTGACTCGGGGAGTGGAGTAGGGCAAGGAAGGTGTCCTTGTAGCCGAACCACTATAAACACTCGTGTCGTGGTTATGTGTTTCTTACTCTTTACATTTCCATTACATATTTACATATTTATCTATAAATGTCCAACATGCACATCCAACTAGATTGACATAAGTTGATCTAAATAAATTAAAACATAGTTTTAATTGGTAAAACTATTCAACCCCCCCTTCTAGTTTTCCACAATTGGTATCAGAGCTTCGTTACCAAGTTTCTTAGAGTGTGTTGTACTTTAAAAACTTGATACGTTCCGTGTATGTTTGAAAACTACAAAGAAGGAAATCTTTTAAAAAAATTGTTTCTTTTATGTTGGATATTGATAGATTATTCTAACATTTTCTTTTCAAGAAATCTTCATGCTAGGATCTCTCCAAAGTCTTCATTTCTATTCAAAGAAAAATAAAGTCAACTTTCAAGGAAGAACCTAAAAGTAATCGCAACCTACTTATTCTAAGTACAACAGATTACTTTAAAAACTCATGAAGTATTTCGGTTTTATGGTCTCCATAAACCGTATCAAGAGCGTAGAGGTATGTTCACTTTTCTTTAGCTAGTTTACGTCTACATGAATATGTTGATATTATTTTTCATTTTAGATGTTAATAATTACTAGTCTCTAAAAAGTCTCTTTTCGCCACTTTCCCGACTTACTCATCATCGGGAATAGTATTCCTCCTTGATTTTTCTAAAAGATCGTCAAACTAACGCAGCTGACACAAATAGATCCTTAATAATTAGCTTATCAAATCCCGTTGACCAAACATCTATTCATTTAGGAACCCCAAAGCTAGTTTTGTTCCATAAGCTAGTGCATAACTTATTAATAGCACCAAACATCCTCTTTCTGTCCACAGTAGTCGGATCCCTCAAGTTGTACTAGCCGGATCACAATTGCAAGGGATCCAGGGGAACCGTGTGACAGAAACCAACAAATACGTTTTTTTCAAAACCAATTCTGCTCTTTTCCCTCTTCTCACAAAATACAAAAACGACCCAAGTGCTGATTCCATCTCCATAGGGCTTCATATCCTCAAGCATCTTCCTCTAGAACATCATTGTAAGTAATTACACTCATATGTTCTAATCTTCATCATCCTCATCCTAAGGTTTATAGTTTTCAAATTTCTTTTCAATTGATGAAATTAGGAGTTTGCAAAATTAATCATTAGACAAAGTTTTTACATAGCTAAGATACCATTGTGCTTAAAACATTGTTAATACAAATCAAAACCATAAACCCATCTCAACAAATTATACCTAATTGGAATATTTGTTTTTCTAGGACCAACCATGCCTAAAGCTACCCAACAAGACCACCATGATACCGTCCACCACCTCACCCAATACTATCGAAACGAGTGGATCTCAAAAACCGATCGTAAAATCTTCAAAAGACTTGAAAAACGAATTATCCACATGCAAAAGTTATGGCTAAAATGAAGATGTTGATGATAATATCAAGACGAATTGGGAGTTCGCTAGGAAGCTGTTAAAACTCCCCCGATCTTCCGTCACAGCCGTTGTAAAATTGTTCTAGTGGTTTTAGTTTTATGTATGGTTTGAATACCCTGTGTAAATTAAATTTGTGTACAGAAAGTTTGGTGTGTCTGTTTATCAAGGGTTTATGTACTAATCGTAATATGTAGTAGGTTGTCGTCTGTATGAAACGTTGTATGTCAACGTATTTAGTATTTCCTCTGTTGCCATTATCCATTTTTATTTCATCTCGCCAACTAGCAGTTGTTTCCAAATATCAATTTGGCAACTAATTGTTGAACGTAGGGCAACTTCAATCACTAGCAGTTGTAATAATAACTAGCAGTTGTGCGTATAATACTAGCAGTTGTAAGTATATGATGTGTATCGCGGCTACTAGTTTTAAATTTATAACAAGGATTACCGAATTAAGCTAAGAACACACGGGCAAGTATGACCCTTTCGTATGTAGTTAGTTTTGGTTGGTAAGCCGAGGTCATTCACTAGGATTTGGGTGTTTTCAATTGTGAAGAATCTATGTAATAACAAGTAACACGAAAGTGGTAAATGGTTGCCACGTCCCAAAATACCATATAAGCAACAATGTAACACGAAAATAATGATTAAGCGAATTCAGATGATTAAAACTACACTTGCTTAAACTAGTTTCTTATCCTTGATTAGTATGATTGTGCTAACCTCTTCTTAACATGTTGGTTATGATAATTAGTTGGTGTACTAATCTATTATTCTTACAAGTTAAACCATGATCAAGAGTTTAGTTTATAAAAACAAGCATTAAGTCTAACCAATCAATTCAAGATCAATTCAAGTTTCATAAGTTTACTTTCATAAACTTAAACACAAAAACATCCGTTTGTTTCATCAAATTGCTTAAGAAATGGTCAATACAAAAGGTAACCGATTATAGACAAAAGGTTTCAATTGATTGTAAACAACTAATCTTACGACCTTTTAGATGTTTCCAATCAATCCAACTTGATAATCAAAAAGCGTTCTTATTACAACCACACTTTAGTTTCTTTGTTTAACCAAGAATAATGGGTAAAAACAATCATCCATAGACAAAATGATTATAACTAGTTGAATAACAATAAGTTCTTTCGACCTCTACGATTACTATCAACTAGTCCAACTTGATTAACAAATGCCACTATGAAACTTTAGCACAATTGGATCTTAGAATCAACTTGAAATTGAATTAAAACATGTTAACACAATCATAAACTAATCATACGATAATCAACATCATTTAAGCAAGTGCATAAAGAAACTAGCCACTCATAGAAAACATAAACATAAACTCAGAACTTTGAACATTAGAAAACATGATTAAAGGTCTTACAATGATTGAAATGAGATTACAAATGATGTAGTAATGATGCCTCAAGTATTGGTGATGTCTTCTTGATGGTTTGACCTCCAAATGATGACTTCTTGGACCTCCAAAGTTTCCTGGAACTTAATGGACGAATTTAGGCTTTGAGAGAGAGTAGTGGTGGTAAGATAGGTGTGAGAGAAGATCTCTCAAGTTGTGGTGTATGAAATGAGGTTGCAAAGGCCTCTATTTATACTACTTCCAAGCCTAGGGGTATTAAATGTTGAACTTGGCCTCCAAGGAGTTTATAAGGACCTAGAAACTGAGTGGGAAAGACCTAGAATCGTTTGGAACAAGTTTGGAACCTTAGTGATGAAGAAATGGCTAACCAGGCCTCCCAACCGAATCGGTTGGTTTTCTTGACCATTCTCCAACCGGATCCGATTGCGGGGCTCGACCGAACGGTTGGAAAAAATCACAAAAATTCATAAACGGCAAAGTTTTAGATCTTTCTCTTAGATTTCCGTGGCCGTGAACCGGGGGTCAAACGGAGTCCGTATGCAAAAGTTATGGCCAAAATGGTGAAGGTGTGTCGGTAACAACGAGTCTTCCAATATGACTTCGTTTAAGCTTCTTTTCTTCATTTCTTTCTCGTTTTCCTTCATGAACTTTATTCTTGAGTCGTTGGACCACTATCTTGATGAATTTACCATCTCGAATATACTCCACAAGTCTTGCTTTTGTCGGGAATTCTTCGTACATGGAGAAATCTTCGTATTTTACTTCTTTTTCCGTCTTTTTCTCCACTTTCCTGTACTTGGCTACAAATGAACTAGCAAACGCACTTTTGTACGATTAAGCATCAAAAGCATATGATTATAACCAAATAACACACATAAAAGCATGGATAACGCTACTAAAAACATGCACAATTTGAGCGTTATCAAATTCCCCCACACTTAAACTTTGCTTGCCCTCAAGCAAATCTAAGAAAAGAAAAATAAAAAGACAAATCTAAATGACAAAAAGAAAAGAAAAAATAAAAAATATTTAAAATATTTTTGGTTTTTATATATTTTTCTATTTTTTTTAACATAACAAACATAAAAGTAAGCGAAAAATGAGCGCAAACTCCCCCACACTTAAGGGTTTGCTTGCCCTCAAGCGAATCTAGAAATTAAGAAAAATAAAACAAACCCACATGGTGCATGAAATATGATTAGAAAAATGTGATGAAAATCTACCAAGTACAAGTACAAGATAAGATTCATCGTTTTAAGCTTTTAGAGGTGAAAAATCGAGATGTTTGACAATACCCCAAGGATTCTCTCGCTTGATAACATGGCTAAGCAACCTCACAAAAAGGAACGGATGTATAATTCACTCAACACTTAATTTATTTAGTGATGGATAGTATTAAGGAATAGTACACTCATATTGCTCAGTCATGATTTAAATATTACCGCTGGCTTGTACAAGAAACAAAACTCCACCGACGAGGCGTAAGCACCAAGTGTAAACATCTAAAAAGGGCTTTTATTCGGGTTATAACGACAGGATTCGGGTGAATAAAGGGTATGGATAAGGCATGGGATTATATATGAAATTGGTGTTAAAAGAAGAATGAAGTCAAGTCTAATACCCATGTTGCTAGTCACCAAACAATCCGCAAACCAAAAAATGATTATAGTTACAATCTTCTCTTCTTCAAATATCGATCACCAAATACATATATATCACGTCTTAGCACATTGGCTAATCGATAACTCAAACATACTTCATCTTCCTTCATCTTCATAATAATATAGCACATTGTCATCACATACATATATATTTTTTCCGATGACTTATTCTTTTCTTTTTTTTTCACATTTTTTTTTCATACTTTTTTTTCACTCTTTTTTTTTTTTCAATACTTCTTCTCCCCCACACTTCGTATAAGCATACACCACAAAAATACAAATATGAAGGTGCACTCTTTGTTTTTGTCAGAATGGCACATACGTTGATAAAGTGCGGCTAACTCATAATCATCAAAAACAATCCAACAACCAAGCAACTAGCAACCAACCATTTAGACTTTGACAAGGGGTTAGGCTAAGGTTTAAAGTGTAAAATATTTTTGTATTTTTCTGGATTTAACGAAAAGAAAGGGATGGCTCAGAGGGTGTAACTAGGGGTATCTAGCGCTAAAGAGGAGCGCTACAAATGGGTCCATATGGGTGGTTAACTAACCGATGTGGTTAGCTAATATATCATTAGATGTAAATGGAAGGCCATTTGGTTTTATTCCTAAGGTGCCTCTTTATCACACGAATACACTTATATCACACGAATATGATCCTACTGCGGTCTGGTAATGATTTGCAAGTACAAGTTCTAGAATAAATAAAATCACCGGCACACTCATAGCAAAAAGATTCAAGCATAAAAGATGTATGCTATATATGAAACAGGCTCAAATCCTCACAATTTAGTTGAAGGGCTATAAAATGTGCTAGCAAATGTCATCGATCCCAGAATGGATTGCAATATTAATCGGGACACGTCTCAAATTTTTCAAAATTACCGATTTCACCAGTGGATTGATCCAGTTATTCTAATATATTATCCTATAAGCGTGAAAACAACTAGATCAAAAGGGCAAACAAGATCACAAAATTTTTAATTGGCCTAAAAATTTGAAATTTAAAAATTGATTTTGCTTTTCCCATTTAACTTCCCCCCACACTTAAGTTAAGCATTATCCTCAATATGAAAAATAAACTTCAAAGCATGTAAGATAGGAAAAATAAAATAAAAGAGAAACAAAACTTCCCGGGCCAAAGAAATCGCGGTCGAACTCCATATGATAAAATACTACACATAAGCTAGCATAAGCTTGTGAGAACAGTCGATTTCAAATCCAAGCATCCTGCTCCATCACCTGCTGAAATTATTCTAACAAAACAAGACACATAAACAAAACACACAAAATGTAAGTAATAATAAACACTATTAGCATGTAACACCGCCACACTAAAAAAAATTCAAGTTTTGAATAGATTTATGCAAAAAGGGTGTACATGTTTATTTAAAACAAACAAACAATTAAAAGCACGGGTTGCCTCCCGAGAAGCGCTTAATTTATTTATGAGTCATTAGCTAGACTCTTCCCCGGGTTAGGATACTTTGACAATATGGTTCAAATGGGGAATTTCTGTTCTTAAACATTGAGGGTATGGGATCTTTGGTTTGTACTCCACAAGTGATGGAGATACATTTGATTCTTTTGGTTTGACCAAGTGAAAGTCCCTCTTCGTTATCTTGAACGTTTGGTCGATTTCATTAGAAATGAGGACAACTGGCGGATATTTTTGATTTTTCAGAGGGTCATTGGACTTTCCACTCCCAGTGAATACGGCATCCACATTCTCAAGGTGAGCTGGAGGAGGTGGGTTAGTCCTACCGTTTTGATTTAAAGAAACTGGATTCTGTGGCTCATACCATTTGTCTATCTTTCTTTCCAATTCTACATTCCAGTTGCCACCAGTTTTGTTGAACTCCTTAACACCAACATGGTGTTCAGAACTTTGTAATTGAGTGGTTGGGATATGCATGGTGCAATCCTCAATAAAAGGTGACACGGTTGGTGAGTTAGACATGATTTGGTTCATATTTGGCGTGGTTGGAATATGCTCGGTCTCGTCCTCTTCGATAAATTCAACCTCACCCTTATCATTCTCGTTTCGAATTGAGAGTGGTTTGTAGACAAATTCATGTCTCGAGTGGGTATCTGTAGTGTAAGGAAGAGATTCAGCATGATGGACTTCCTGCTCCTCGCTTAATCTTTCTACCCGCCTCTCCAAGTCTTGGATTATCGCTTGTTGGTTCCTTCTTCCTTGATCGACTTTACGTTCCAATTCAACCAACAGGTTCGTCATATCCTCATTGGCTTTCGTTTGACTAGCCATCCACTCTCTCATCATCTCCTCCAGTGAGGTTTTAGGTGTATTGAAATGTTGTGATGGATGTGGTATCGTATTCCATGGCTGATATCGAGGATAGTTTTGGGTTGGGTTGTGGTATGAAAAGGAGTACGAATTTCTGGAATTTTGGTCATGATATCTTCTGTGATATCCTTCATGTTGGACGTGGTTTAATTCCATGGGATTACACATCGGCGTGTCATCCTCTGCATCGTGGTGATTATTTCTCAGCTCCATCAACTCCCTCAGTATGCTTATGAATTGGGCATCGATGTTTGTGGAGAGAGCTTCCAATTTCTCGATCAATGAGGCATGATCGGTATTGATGTTGCTTCCACTAGCGGAAACAACGATATTCGGATTGGAATTGATCATAGAATTTTCTGAGAGATCGAGCTTGAGTTGGACCTTGTCCTCGAAGATTTTGAAAGCTTCGTTTGGAGTTTTATAGAGGAAGATTCCTCCAGAGTCGAGATTTCCTTGAGTTGGATCGTCTAAACCGTGATAGAATGTTTGAATGACTGTTCCTTTGGTTAGACCGTGTCCATGGCAAGTGCGAAGCATATCTTTCATACGGAGCCAAGCGTCAATGAGAGTTTCATGATTTATTTGGTGAAAGTTGTGAATGTCATTTAGGAGACGTTTAAACTTAGCGGGAGAAAAGTATCGACTAATAAAAGCTTCTCTCATCTCTTCCCACGTAGTAATCGTTCCTTCACTTAATTCGTTCAACCAAATCTTGGCTTCTCCGGTTAATGAGAAAGGAAAAGTCCTCAATTTAACCACTTCCTCTTGATTTTCACCATATTGGAATAGGCTACTAATCTCAAGAAAATTGGCTATGTGTCGGTGAGGATCGGACCGGATTCTCCCATCAAATTGATTCTCCCAATCATTTGCATATGGGTACCCTTGATATGAAAATCATTGGGAAAAGGGTGTTGAATAACAGTGGAACTAGGTGTTGGTGCAACGGTCCTAGTGCTTGACCACATGGGTTGGTCATCGGGATCAATGACGATTATGGTTGGGGAATCGGGTGGAGGTTTGACTTTCTCTTCGAATTTGTCGATTACGACAAAAAGTTCCTCGATGAACGGTGGTTTCGGATAAGGTTCGGGTTTAGTCCTCTTTTCGATTTTACGTTTAAGCTCATAGAGTGGACTAACGAGTTGATCACTCCAAGAGTGTGAGTTTATAAAAACCCGCGATTCACAAAATATTTTAAAAAGCAAAAATAAAAAGATAAAAATAATGAAAACGAACATGAAGAAAAATCTTTTTGTATTTTTTTTAGAAAAAAAGACTTGAAAGAAATAAATTAATAACTCTAATACCCCTTTTATTTTTATTTTTTTATTATTTTTTTTACTTTTGTTTAAAAAGAAAACTAGTTATGACTTTTTCTTTCTTTTCCCAAGGGTTCTCGGTAGCTCCATTGAAACGGACAAAGAAGCGGAGAAGCAGGTCAGCGCGAAGCATATTAAAAACCCAACATCTTTAGGGAATCAGGGAGACCCACCTTATACCTCTCACACAGTTTGTTTCTAATGGGTGAGCCTTACTTTCGAGGGAAATTTTTTTTAATTAAATAATCTACCAAACAAACAAACAAGGAAAAACACAAAAATTTTATTTTGACAGAATGGTGAAACCGATCAGCTGGGATTCCAGCCGATCCGGTTGGATTTGGTTTCGATGTCTAGCCGAATCGGTTACGGGGACGTACCGATCGGCTGGACGAACTGGGTAAGAAAATGATTTTTTTTTCGCAAGCTAAGACGACACAACGAGGGAATGATTAAAGCACAGATTCAAAGCACACAAAAACACAAACAAATCCCCGGCAGCGGCGCCAAAAACTTGATGTGTCTCGCGACTAATAGTTTTAAATTTATAACAAGGATTACCGAATTAAGCTAAGAACACACGGGCAAGTATGACCCTTTCGTATGTAGTTAGTTTTGGTTGGTAAGCCGAGGTCGTTCACTAGGATTTTGGTGTTTTCAATTGTGAAGAATCTATGTAATAACAAGTAACACGAAAGTGGTAAATGGTTGTCACGTCCCAAAATACCATATAAGCAACAATGTAACACGAAAATAATGATTAAGCGAATTCAGATGATTAAAACTACACTTGCTTAAACTAGTTTCTTATCCTTGATTAGTATGATTGTGTTAACCTCTTCTTAACATGTTGGTTATGATAATTAGTTGGTGTACTAATCTATTGTTCTTACAAGTTAAACCATGATCAAGAGTTTAGTTTATAAAAACAAGCATTAAGTCTAACCAATCAATTCAAGATCAATTCAAGTTTCATAAGTTTACTTTCATAAACTTAAACACAAAAACATCCGTTTGTTTCATCAAATTGCTTAAGAAATGGTCAATACAAAAGGTAACCGATTATAGACAAAAGGTTATAATTGATTGTAAACAACTAATCTTACGACCTTTTAGATGTTTCCAATCAATCCAACTTGATAATCAAAAAGCGTTCTTATTACAACCATACTTTAGTTTCTTTGTTTAACCAAGAATAATGGGTAAAAACAATCATCCATAGACAAAATGATTATAACTAGTTGAATAACAATAAGTTCTTTCGACCTCTACGATTACTATCAACTAGTCAAACTTGATTAACAAATGCCACTATAAAACTTTAGCACAATTGGATCTTAGAATCAACTTGAAATTGAATTAAAACATGTTAACACAATCATAAACTAATCATACGATAATCAACATCATTTAAGCAAGTGCATAAAGAAACTAGCCACTCATAGAAAACATAAACATAAACTCAAAACTTTGAACATTAGAAAACATGATTAAAGGTCTTACAATGATTGAAATGAGATTACAAATGATGTAGTAATGATGCCTCAAGTATTGGTGATGACTTCTTGATGGTTTGACCTCCAAATGATAACTTCTTGGACCTCCAAAGTTTCCTGGAACTTAATGGACGAATTTAGGCTTTGAGAGAGAGTAGTGGTGGTAAGATAGGTGTGAGAGAAGATCTCTCAAGTTGTGGTGTATGAAATGAGGTTGCAAAGGCCTCTATTTATACTACTTCCAAGCCTAGGGGTATTAAATGTTGAACTTGGCCTCCAAGGAGTTTAGAAGGACCTAGAAACTGAGTGGGAAGGACCTAGAATCGTTTGGAACAATTTTGGAACCTTAGTGATGAAGAAATGGTTGTACCAGGCCTCCCAACCGAATCGGTTGGGCTCCAACCGGATCGGTTGGTTTTCTTGACCATTCTCCAACCGGATCCGGTTGCGGGGCTCGACCGAACGGTTGGAAAAAATCACAAAAATTCATAAACAGCAAAGTTTTAGATCCTTCTCTTAGCTTTCTGTGGCCGCGAACCAGGGGTCAAACGGAGTCCGTATGCAAAAGTTATGGCTAAAAAGGTAAAGGTGTGTCGGTAACAACGAGTCTTCCAATATGACTTCGTTTAAGCTTCTTTTCTTCATTTCTTTCTCGTTTTCCTTCATAAACTTTATTCTTGAGTCGTTGGACCACTATCTTGATGAATTTACCATCTCGAATATACTCCACAATTCTTGCTTTTGTCGGGTGATATGTTCGAAACGTCAAGCTTACTCACACAAGCTAGCCACTTGTGAATGACTAACCGTAAGAAACTTAAAACGGTTCGGACACTGATCAATAATAGATGAGAAGTGTAGTATATGGGTAACTCAAACGTATTAGGTTTGAGCACCGAGATCGTTCCGAACGAGGGTTGAATGGAATTTCCAACTCACGTCTCGATTATCGGGATTTGAATAAGAGAAGGGGATAAAATGAAGTTTTCTAAACTACGGGGCAAGGGAAGCATAAAAGGGAAATTACACTACGGGAAATCCTAAATACGCGATTTATACTAAAACGAAACGTAAATAAAATGCAATTACGTCTACTCTAAATCCTAAAAATAACCTAAAATAACTTTTCTACTAAAAATGATATTAGAAAACTATTTATGAATTAAAACTATTTTTTAGGAATTTTCTAGATTTTATTTAAATTAAAAACTAATTTTTAACTTTAAAAATAAAACTAATTATCTAAAAATTATGAAAACAAAGGGAAAATTAGGGAATTACTTTTAAAAAATCTAAAATATCCTAAGAGAATTTTCAAAACTATTTTTTTATTTTTCTGATTATTTTTCTATTTTCTACAAATTTAAAACTATTTAAATCTACTTTAAATTGTGAAAAATACTAAATAAAAGGGGAAAAATAAGGAAAAATCTTTATTATGCTTTTTATATTTTTCTAAAACTGGGAAAATTCAAAAATTATTTTTTGGAACTTTTTCTTAATTAATTGCAATTAAAGCTATTTAAAAATGCCTAAAAACTGAATTTAATAAAGAAAAATAGTGAACAGTGACCAAAAATTAAGAAAAATTCAGGGAAATTCTAAAATCTTATTCTAAAGCTATGAAAAATAAGAAATACTATGCTTATGTGGAGAATATAAGAGCTG
The DNA here is from genome assembly GCA_910596185.1 of Chrysanthemum makinoi. Classification (NCBI taxonomy): domain Eukaryota; kingdom Viridiplantae; phylum Streptophyta; class Magnoliopsida; order Asterales; family Asteraceae; genus Chrysanthemum; species Chrysanthemum makinoi. The sequence continues at coordinate 77,240,592 of OU343223.1, forward strand.
ATGTGCAACTGATATGGAAATAAGCTAAGGTAAATAATCTAATAAGCTCTAAACAGCACCAAACTACTACAGAAGCTGGATTATACTAAAATTACTTTAAAGCAACTTATTGCACCTACTCCTAACACCTAATAAGCAGTTTACCAATGATTAAGCAAACTGCAACTATAAGCACATAAGCAATCTGACCCCCTACTTTAAGCCGCTTATCTAAAAAGCTACAGAGAAAACTAAAAGTGTGGTCCTCAAGACCACCAACCAGAGATCATTTGTACCAATTTTCAGCTACTAAGGACTTAAATTGAGAAGATTAGAAGCATAAGGAAATGGGCAAAAACTGATGCAGCATGACAGATTTAAAACTGATGCAAAGCAGTGGCTGACCCCCCCTACTTTCTACTACTGCAACTGCTTATTCAATAAGCTAAACTGAAAACAAAAACTATGGATCTAAAGACCACCTAGTGACTATCCTTTGGACCAAACATGAAACCCTATCTACTTGAAATGAAGACTATGCATTGACTGCAATTTCGCAACAAAAACGATTTTAGACTCATTTTGACTTTTAAAACAGTTAGCATTTTGACTTTAATGAGATTGAAGATCAAATGTAGGACTGATGTAAATGAAATGTGATGTAATAAGACTATAGCAAGATAGTTAATCAGATTCTAAACCTATCTAGTGATGATAACTTGAGTAACTAGATTCAGCAGATATGCATATAAGAGCAGTAGACTATAGATTTTGACTTTAGGTGCAAATGGTTCCCAAACAAAGACAGATGTGAGATCAAATGACTATCTCAAACCTCAGACAACTAATCTAATCCATTATTTTAACCTCTAAAACAGTTTTAATCCTTAAACCAAACACTACTTTAAAACTAACTAGAAGCAATAAAACACTGAAATTATAAAGGGTGATCTCAAACAACTTCAAACCACTTTAAAACTAACATTTAAACAAACATGGAAACAGAAATCACTAAAACTCTGGTTTTGACTTTCAAATTTTACCCGTTTGACTTTTGTTGACTTTCACCAAAACTAGAAATTTGAGAGCGGTTAAGATACCATGAGACTCATATAAGCTTAGTAAAGCTTATATGAGCTTAAACAACAAAAAAACAACTTTTTGATTGATTGATTTGAAGCTAGATTGCATAAAACTCGAATTGACAATGGATTAACGAAAGAAAACTTGATTAATAAAGTGATATTACAAGAGCACTAAAATGAAAAGAAACTTGGCTAAGCTATTAAACAGTAAATGACAGGAAATGACAAGGTCAAAATTCCTCTAATGCCTAAGGAATTGGACAAATTGCAAATGTGAGCCAAGGGGTCCTTAAATAGCAGATGTGGAGGTCTTGGATTCTTGATAAGAAGGGCCTAGAAGCCATTTGCAGCCACACAAATCCCAATGAGTCATCATATCCAATCAAAGAGCTCCATTTGTCCATATGAGGTGTAGCAGCCAATGGGAGAGCTCCAATAGTCCACGTGGGCATCTATCCTGACAAGTCAGAGTCTCTAGAAGGTTAGGATAGATTCTAAGTACGAGGTTGGGGTGTTTGGGTAAATATGGTGGCGGGTAATTGGGTTGCGTTTGGGAGGAAGGAGGAGAACACTGTTTGGGGCGCGTTTGGTTTGTTTATTATTATTCAAAAATGGTTGACTGGGTAATTTGGTGGTTTGACCAGGGTATAAAAACGGGTAAAGAGGTATTCGGGTCTAATATTGGACGGGTAAGTGTTAGCTGGGATTGGACCGGGTAAAGGTATGGTTTGGTATTGGGCTTGGTAAAGGTTTATGTTTTTGTGTTGGACTATTATTGGACTTAGGATTTATCTTGGACTAGTAGTGTAATTATTTAGTGAACCAAGGACCAAACATGTAAAAGCTGAAACTTTAAGGACCAAAGGTGTGATTCTGAAAATATCCTCCAAGGACCATCTTTGTCAATCTTCAATAGACCAAGGTTGAATTTGCAACATTTGAATCTTCAGGGGCCATTTCTGCCAAAAACTCAAAGTTGAGGGGCCATTTTTGCCAATTCTTCTAACTTGATTAAAACTTCCAAAAATCATCCTCGGAGAATAAAATCTTCATAAATGCTCAATTATGATCTTCCGGCTCGGCTTAAGCTCTCTTAATCTCTCGTGCTCGGATTTACGTCTGATTTGGTTCCTTTTTGCGTGTTTTTACGTATCCATACCTGCACAAGCACAAACTCAAGAAAACCACAAATATTAGCAATAAACGGCTCTTTCTTGGTTATTTTGGGTTTATTTTGATATAGAAAAGGTATGTGTTTTAGCACATACCATCGGGAATTCTTCGTACATGGAGAAATCTTCGTATTTTACTTATTTTTCCGTCTTTTTCTCCACTTTCCTGTACTTTGCTACAAATGAACTAGCAAACGCACTTTTGTACGATTAAGCATCAAAAGCATATGATTATAACCAAATAACACACATAAAAGCACGGATAACGCTACTAAAAACATGCACAATTTTAGCGTTATCAGTATACAACATATTCAGTTTACTAGCAGTAGTCAGTATAACTAGCAGTAGTAAAAATTAACTAGCAGTTGTAAGTATACAACCAATTCATTTTATAATTAGATATTTAATTTAAGTAACCAAGCATAAAAGCATTGTACCATTTTTTGACGTTTAGAAAAGTCGCATAAACCTCAAAATAATCAACTCACTCTACACATCTAACAACATGAAGCGTTATGTGCTTACGTCAAACTGATGATGTTGATGTTTTTACAATGGGACTTTAATTGGTCAAAGGCTAAAGCTGTTTGGCACCGCATGATAAATATTTTCGTCTTTCCTGTTGCATGTTTACCGTTTTCATTTCTAATTTCACAAGAAGCTTATACTAAAATAATAATCAACCAATTAGGGGCATAAACTCTTTAAATATGATCTCGTAAAAAAAAATAAGTTTAGATGAAATAATAAATACGTAAGTAAACAAGGTAATATTTGTTTTGTGTTGCTCTTTATAACAATTTTCTGGTATTTTTAAAATCCGTGACCTAACAAAAATTATGTAACATTTTTTTAATCTAACTAGTTACAATACATCGACATTTCCGTTTCATCAGTGTTCACTTTAATAGTATGTTTAAAAACAAATATTAATGTTAACAAATTAAACTCACACCAATAAGTTATGGTCTATAAAAGACCTACATATATTATTAATACACGAATACACTAAATAGTATTAGCGAGTACAACCTTGGAGTGTATCGACTCTAGCCTGGACCTCCTTTTATAGGCTAAGGAGTCCTTTACAATATACAGGATAATTATACTTAGCATACTTATCTAATACAAAACATCATACCCAAGAAATTCAAGAATGTTACATATTAAACCGACACAATCATACTAGCAGTGAAAAACTACATTAGCAGTGGTTTGCTCTTTATTTTATCCTGGCGCCCTAAAGCTTCGTCATTTTTACCTTGACCTCAGTCTATCCAACCCGATCTGCCAGGATTGGTAGACGTACACTTGCTTCGGGAAACGGGCAACAATCAACAGAGGACTGCAGACCATAATTTTCAGCCTCTCTTTGCATATTCTATCATTCCTTCGACCCAATACCCATGATATACTTCCTTCTTCCGCTCGGGTAGAGCGAGGTTAGAAGTACTGGCTAAATTTGAACATCCCAAATGGCTAATGAGAGTCTAATCGGTTTAAACTCCCACCTTTGGTATGCCATATGGTCTGGGCATGCTTCCACAAACTTCAAAGGACACGGGTTTTGGGTGAAGGAATGTTGTGAATGGTCGCGGGGATGTGTATTAGTCGTCATTCTCGACAATTTAGAACGACTAATTGTTATTAGTAGTCATTTAAGAACATGTTTCAGTTGTCGCAGCAACTGCTTTGCGCTTATGTTTTTGTTTTGGGGGGTAAAGGTTTAGGCTATGTATGGGCTTTTTGGAACCGACGGTGCGTGGGCAACGGGTTAACATCTTCAACTTCTCTTTGGTGTTTTTTGTTGGTGAAGGAATGGTTTTTTTTTATGTGCTTTCCCTTTGTTTACCGCGCGTATTTAAAGCGAGGATTTTACTGTTCTTGCACGCGGTATAATTAATTTCCAATTACTATTTTGTGGGTAGGCACATGCCTAGGCTCCTACCCTTCTATTTTTTCCTGCTGGATTTGTCCCAAAATTTCTAGGGAAGGAACGTGAATATTTACTTGCAGATTTTTTCACCTTTTTTGGTATTTTGATAAGCCTTATCCGTAATTACAAACCGTTTGAATTTATCGGTTTATTATCCTTTTTGTACTGAAAGTTTGCTATGTCTGTATATACTTTTTTGGAAAATGTACCTTCCACAGCTGTTGTTGGTTTTGGAAATGTTGCTTATGCACGTTTGACAAACTGAAGTAAATCATTCATATCGGCGCTTTAAATTTCACTTTTAAAATTTGAACTTCAACTTCAACCTTTTAATTCGCAAAAAAAACTATATTGTACTTCAGGGACTTTTTTTATTAAACGATTTGGAAAACAGAAACAAAGTTGATATTTGCGTCGACACTAGCGGTGGTTTGAACGAACCTAGCAGTTGTTTGTTAAACTGTAGCAGTGGTTGCGTATTCACATTATGCATATAATTGAGAATTTGTTCACACCATGTAGCCTCCTTTGGTTTTTCCAAAAATGCAACCATGTTGTGAGTTGCAGCAGAAGAGTCGGGCACCATAGATGTTTATTTCGAAATTGATTGCAACAGATTGTTAGGTGTTGCCAATTATGATGTGTGTGGGTCTAAACTATGTTTTGCCCTAGCAGTTGTAACTCTATTTTTTTTATCCCCAATTGAATCAAAATTAATCTGTACTTTCAAAACAACTGTTTTAACTCTTGTAGCAGTTGTTAGTATTTTTAGACGTATTTATCCCCAAATGTGCTATTCTAATGAGCAAACGCAACCGTTATCGTCATCTACAATCTAGAAACGAAACCATTTTTTGACGCTTAGAAAAGTCGCATAAACCTCAAAATAATTAACTCACTCTACACATCTAATAAACTGAAGCGTTATGTGCTTACGTCAAAGTGAAGATGTTGATGTTTTTACAATAAGTTATGGTCTATAAAACACCTGGATATAATATTAATACACGAATACTCTAAATAGTATTAGCGATTAAACCTTTGAGTGCATCGCTCTAAATATGCCGAAAAGTTATATCAAACTCTAGCCTGGACCTCCTTTTATATGCTAAGAAGTCCTTTACAATATACAGGATAATTATACTTAGCATACTTATCTAATACAAAACATCCTACCCAAGAAATTCTAGAATGTTACATATTAAACCGAGACAATGATACTAGCAGTGAAAAACTACATTAGCAGTGGTACGCGACTTAATTGTGAGTGTGGATTCCTTCTTGTTTGCTATAATTTTCTTGAAGGATTTTGTAACACCCCAACCCGACAAGGGTAAAGATATCACAATACGGTTTCATATCAGAACTTTAAATACTATACAAAAGCGGAAGCCTTTACAAACTTACAAAAGATAATATAAATAAACTTAATATCGAAATAAATCTAAGATCTCTATCTTAAATCTTGCTCTCATCTCTACTCTCAACCCAGATCAGCTATCCCATAAGCTCATCTTGAATGCTTAAAACCTGACGCAGGAAAAGAAAATGCGGCTGACCTTACAAAGCTCAGTGAACAGATATAACGAAACAAAAGCTAAACAAAACAAAATATACAAATGACAAAATCAAAATAAAATGATAATGAGGGATCTTTTTAGGATTCTGCGGAAGCACAAATATACAGAAATCCAAACAGCCACATAACAAGTTAAACATCTCATAGCACATTAATGACACAAACACAAACACATCAGAACAAACAAACACTTAACATATCAAGAATAACAGATTACTTATAAGCCAAACGAAAAGTCTAATGACTAACGGAAACACTTTCTAGAAAATAAACATGGCATTCAACAATTTAATTAACCTTCACTTAACACACTTAATTCAATATTGCAGCAGCGGAAATAGCAGTCCAAATCATGGCAGTCTCACAAGCAATTAGAAAACATATTAAACAAACTATAATTAAATAGACCAGACAAAACATAGCATAACCATTAACAATTATCAAAGCAGCTATCATAAACTAAACCATTTCTCAAATCAAACCCTAACATCAGCAGAGTTAAAACATGGCAGGTCACATAGGCAAATAGAACACTAACGTATAATTAAAGTTCACAAAACTTACAGAACAATTATACACATACTACACTTATAGGATACTCACTTTCACTCTAGCACATTCATCTTACAGATCAACGACTTCACATAACGAGAAACTAACATGACATCAGATGACAGCATGCGAATCCCAATTAAACATATTAATCATAACCTAGCATTGTAAACGGTAATCACATAAACATACAAAAGCATACACATATATAATAACATATAATAAGCCCAGCACATAATCCTAAACATTTGAACATACCGAATCATAATCAGAATACTTAACATAGAAATAACAGATAAAGATCTAGTTAACTACCACGAGCCCAGAACATATCATATCAAAAACATCATAACTATATAGAAACAATCTCAAAATAATCCGGAGTAGCTAGCTCCCAGAGTTTTATGAAGACGCGCAATGCACACGACATCATTCACCTAGACAAATCATATCGGACAACAGATCAGATCTAGGATGCATCCATACGCCCCACAAACATACATTGATAATATAATATAACTTGAGCTCATAGCAAATAATAGATAAGGGACGTGGCAGAACTTCACTCTACTGCCCTAGAGTCATGTCAGTAGTGCATCACTGACACGGACATGGAACCCCCATGACTAGTTAATAATTAGCTCGGGTGTCAAACTAACTTAGGTCAAACAAAATTCCAGTTATGACACAAGTCATAATCAAACACAAGGTTCAACAAATATGCATATCAAAGTCTTCCTAACATAAAGTTCAAATCAGGTATCGCATGGTTCAATAAAACATAAATTCAGAAAGCACAGTCAAACAATCAGGAAAGGGTTCATAGCAATGGCATCGGAAATCCTAATACAAAAGCTAACAAAGAAACGTGTGTGAGAACCTTTATTGAAAAGGTCGAATATCTAGACCTTAAAGCAAATGAGAGAAAAGCAAACGAATAAGTGAATCACGAAGATGTAACGTCGCGTCTCCTTCAACGAATCTACACGGATTATAATTTATTTAATACTTATCAGTATCATTAATGTCATAACGGATTAATCTCATTTATACTTTTAGAGTTGTTAGAATATTCTCATTTTTAGTGACAGACAAAATTCCAACATTTTAGAGTATTAATCATTAATTTGCCAAACTTAGGATTTGAAAATGACAATTAGTAAACTGAAGGACTTAATATAATAATTATCTTATTTGAGGACTTATATGATCATTTTTCATAGTATAGGGTTTATAAATGTCAAGAACGGATTTTAGGACTCTCTTTCAAAATATTTTACAAAATTTTATAACTACATGATTAACCAAGACTTACCATTCTCACATGAAATAACGAATTTGCACACTTAGCTTTTAACCTTAATCGACTTCCTATTTACGTCCTAAGGTTTCCCATACTTTTAATATCATTTATTACGCATTTAATTTACATGTCACCTCTTTTAATGATTTCCTCTTTGACCTAGAACGTATATGAAAACAAACCGAAATTACCTCAAAACTCATGCATGTCTCTACAAAATCAACTCACACTTGTCGAACCCATAATTACTCAGAATTACATATTACACCTTTGATATCTTTAATTATACGATCTAACCTTATATTATCAGATTTTACATTTTTAGCCCAAAGGTTTTAGAATTTACAAAACATACCCTTTTAAGTTAATAACAATTCGAATGGCCCTCTAAATATCAAAAATTACACGTTTAACCCTCATACCTATTTTTATACGTTTAGTACCTTTATTTTTCTGTTTACAAAAATAACCTTTAAGTTTCATAATTTACAAAACCAACCCAAAACTTTTATTTAACACCGAATCATGCATAATTCAAGTACAAACCCTAAACCTAGGTTTAACCCATCATTAATTCATCATTTTTACTGCACTAATTTACCCTTAATTATAACAAGCAATCCCTAATTTTATATAACCCTAATCGCCCTTCTTTATTTTCTTTCCTTTTTCATACGCTATTGAACAATAAAACCCAAGACAAATCACACAAGCTTCGAATTCATGAACTTGTATTTTATTCAGGTCGTATAACATATAAGAGCTTCCAGAAAAATCAGGTCATGGTCCTAAAAATTATTATACGCTCGTTCTCTAGTTTATACGTTTTTAGGGTTTTAATTCAAAACAATTACATACAACTTGTTAAATATGCATGACTAATTTTTACAGGTTCTATATGACTTGTAGGACTGAAAATAATATTGGAAACATACCCTTGATGAGAATCGAACGTTAGAACAAAAGAACACAAAACTCTATTCGGCGAAACCCTAATCGACCAAGAAACTAACCACGATCAAACCAACACCTTAGGACCTCGAACCAGATTTTTAACACCTTCTTTAACTTCAAACTCGTCCAAGAAAAATAGCTTTAAGCCTTGGAAACTGAATGTCGAATTCTGTAGGGTTTTCTTAGGTCGGTTTAGGTATAATCGGCTTTTAGGGTTAGAATGAACCGTATAATATGTATTTATATGTTTTACAAATTTTCTTGTGGGCTTAATATTATAATGGACTTAAAATAAATGGGATCTTAATTTTATAAACTTGTATTGGGCTTTTATTAATTTTATTCTTTTATAAAACTTAATAAATATATTCGGCCATATGTATAAAACACAAAACGAATTTTATAAGGTTATAAACTATAAAAATTAACTTTACAAAGTCTTTAAAATTTATTTGGATCATATGTGATATTTCTTGATAATTTTCTGAATTTACATAGCTTATTTGGTACTCTTTAAATTAATTATTCATACTTTTTGATTTTAGGGGTATTTTGGTCTTTTTGTGAATTTAGAAGCAGGTAGTACAATTTCTTCCCCTTTAAAAAAAATATTCATCCTCGAAATTGAACAGAGACGGATACAGAAAGAAAACGCGTCGATTTCAGAATTTCATAGGAATGTACATAAACAAACGAATCTAACGTCTTATCTTGGAACAAACAGATTATTTTCACAATCTACAAACTCACAATTTTCGAAAATCAAATCAACAGTCAAATACTTATAACAGATAATCATATATTTATCAAAATAATGGCAGATAACAGATGAGGTGCCGAAAATCAAACGACAAACTCTAACTTATTCAGATATCTAATAAGGAGAACAAACATGTACATAAACAAAACGAATCCTAACGGTCTCACTGGTCGTAAAAGTACGTGGGGACATACAAACTTAGGGCAGACATAGCAATTCATAGGTTTACACAAATCATAACAATTTGGTACAGAATTCCAATCAAACATGAGGGGTGACAAATAATAGATACAAGGCAAATTCCATTCACATATCAACCACAGGCATTTCCCAGACGTCGTATACCTTCAATAAGTTCAGATTATATGATATCGGTATTATTACGTTGATCAGGCGTCATAATACTTGCATCATGATGAGTGTCTAAATACTCATCATTTTTGTACAATCTAAACTGCAAAATCATCTGAAAACACTCAGAAACACATCAAAATGATCAAAATATCACAAATCAGTGTTTTATGTGTTTTAAATGCAAAAATATCAAAATCAGATGAAAAATGATTCAAGTTTGCAAAATTGGCAGTTTTAGTCCCCCAAGTTTTAAAAGTTGTCAAATCTAGTCCCTGGAATATCAAAATGTGGAATTTTATTATTCAAGGTCCCTAAAATATTCTAAAATGTCAAAAATGGTCCTTGAATGATTCTTTGGTCAAGTGGCAAGAAAGGTCCCTAAACTTTGAAAATTTGCAAAAATGATCCTTGGATTTCTAAAATGGGATTTATGCAAAAAGGGCCCTTGTGCTATCAATGTTTGTCATGTTTGGTCCTTGTGAGAAGTTTGGAAAAGTATCATGATCAGTCCTTGAAGTTTGGTGAAATTACATTTTTGGTCCTTGTTATCTAGCTAAAACCAAACCGGACCCTTTGTTATCCATATCCAATCCTTACCCAACCAAGGCCCAAATCAAGCTAGCCCACTCCACTTGACCCCCACCCTTGACCCTTGAGCTAGGTCAAAACCAAAAAGACCCCAGCCAAAGCCAATTGTGAACCCCCTGGTATTATTAAGCCCCGGTCAAAGAAAGTCAAGCCCACCTATACGCGCCTAAAACCAGAACTACTATAGCTCTCCCTCTCCCACACTGAACACAAAAACAGGCATGGTTTTCCAACCTTTTCAACCCCCTCTCCATACTTTGTTCCCTCTGCCTCCTCTAAACTCCAAAACCTTTAATTGATTGAAACCCACCCTCATTAATAACAAAACCCGCTAATGAGAAAAATGGCGCCAAAAACACAAGTGTATGGTTCTGATGAATTATAGTGATCCAAGGGCTCGATTTGTGGGAAAGATTCAGAGGTCAAAGAGAAGTCACAAAAGTCATTATAAAGGGAGAGTGAAGCAATGTATCTAAGTATCTAGAGTAATTTTAATTTTCCATTGTCGTTTTATTATTATCAAAATTTCAGTGTAATTTAAGCTTCCTTAGTACTTTGTTTAAGTTATTTAATGTATTTGAGAACTCTTTCGTTTCAATATCAAGTTTTAAGTTGCAAATTTTATTTATGCAGTTTTATTTCAAAAATCTCATATGAATCAAATGTTGTTGTTAGGTGTTTGTATGGACTGAAATAGAACATGTAAGCTCCCAGAAAGCTCATTCAAGCTTTTAGAAACATTTAAAACAAGTTTAGAAGTTAAAATCAAAAATCACCAAAAATACCAATTAAATAGTTTAAAATTCAAAAATCAGTTAGAAATGGTGTATACAGTGGAGAGGGTGAATTGTGGATGGCCTTGGGTTAGTGGCTTAGTGGTAAGCCTTTAGGATTGTTCTTGGTTCCTTGATCTCAGTTTTGAGCTTGGAAGCTTGAGTAAGCCTTTTTGTTCATATTTGGATTTCTTTGTTTTAGTTGTTCATTAGTTGTAATTTCTGGTTTTCTATGTTTCTTAGTTATAATTGAGCATAAGTAAACAATTAAATCAGTTGGTTGTTCTTTTAAAGTTGTAGTTTTATAAAAATTTAGTTTTAACAGTTAAAGTTGCATTATCATCAAGTCTTAGTTTTATGTTGTTATCACTATTGGTTTAAGCTTATTTAGTCTTATTTAATAATAATACAAGGTCTGAAATTAAGTTCATGGTCTAAATTTGAGATTTGCTTTGAAAAACTTCAAAACAGTCATCATAAGTAGTGTTTGGTTTTTTATGTTTGAAGGTTCTCTGGTCATTGGACTTGTTGGAAATCTGTTTAACTTGGTCTAAATAACTCATATCGGCAAGAAAAACAGTGCTCATAAGCAAAAAGTCAAAAATTCTTCTAATCAAATATTGTGCAGTCACTGTTGGATTTTAAAAAGTTAGGATCATGATTTTGTGTTAGAAAGTTGTTAGTGTTGATCAAATCAGTCTTATATCACCTCAAAACAACATATTCAGTGATTTAAATCAGATTAAAGTTCATATAAGTCAAACTTTTAGTTTAAGTCAAAAGTCAAATTTTCATTTGGGTCGTTTTTGAATAAAATAGATATTTTTACTGTGTGCTTAATAATAAGTTTTAGCTTAAAAGCTCTTAGGGTATTATAGTCTAGTTGCTAAACAAAAATATAAAAATACTAGATCTCTTATGTCTAGCTTATTAAGTGCTTTTTAAGTGGCTTATTTGTGGTACCTGTTTGAAAACACTGCCCTGTGCACAGTGAGTGGTACCACTTTGAAAAGCTTGCACAGAGCTTATTAGTTGGTCTTATCTTGTGATTATTGGTTCTTTGAGTAGCCAACCTGGTCATCTTTGAGTCTCAAGCCTTGTTTTTCATTTGGAAGCTTGTTTGGTAGGGCTGCAAGTAGCTCTAACTTTGTCCCATTTTCTGTTTTTCAACACTAGTGTCATAAGTACTTATTGGTTGTTTCTAGCTTATCAGTGTGCTTATCTGTGTGTTTTAGCTTAATTTCAGTAGCTTGTAGCTTATTGTATCTATTTTTAGCTTCTGTTTCAGCTGGTGTGCTTATTTGAGCTTATCTCTCCAAATAAGCTCATTAAGTCAACTGTTGGGATATTAAGCTTGTCAAACTGCTTATTTGTAGTTTGTGAAATTTTTGTCTTTGTTAAAGTTTCATAAAATCAGTAGTAAAGTAGTTTTCAAAAAGAAAATCCAGAAAAAGATCAATTAAAAATCAGTGATAGTGTTTATTTAATATTTCCTAGCTATTTGATTTTTCTTTTTAGCTTATTAATAAGCAAATCTTGTTTTTCTATTTTTCTTAGTTTTCTGTCATCATATAGTATTTTTAGAAAAAGTTTCATAATTTTCCTAATCTATTTAGTATTTATTATAATTTTAATTAGTTAAAAATAGTAATTAATTAGTAATAGATAATTAAAAAGCATAAAAAATATCTTTTCAGTTTTAAAATTAATTTTGTCATATTTTAGATTTTTCCAAGTTAAAATTTTTCCAGGTTTATTTTCTATTTTCTAGCATTTAAGTGTATTTTAAATAGTAATTAATTAGTAATAATTAGATAAAAAGTGTGAAAAATATATTTTTAATTTTAAAATTAGTTTTATAGTATTTTAGATTTTTCTGAATCATAATTTTATTTTTCTAGCCTTATTTTATATTTTCTTCTATTTTAGAGTATTTATTAAATAGTTAAAATAGTTTTTAATTAATAATAATTAATTAAATAGTGTTAAAAATAATTTTCTTTTTCTAGTAATTTTATTTTATTTTTAGGATTCCAAAAATGTTATTTTCATATTTTTAGATCTTTTATTTCTTAGATTTCACTTTTTATTTTGTACGTGTACGTAGTTTTCAAACTTACGTTTACGTTTTCTTATTGATTGTTGTGCTTCCTATTACGTTCCCAAATCTCATTCCAATCAATCAAGAGTGTAATTTCTCAATCAAAACCTTTGCAGATCACTATCCTTAGTGATTACTCCATCATCTGAATCAGTTTTGACACACCATTGAGTCTCCGTGGGACTAAACGACCCGGGAATTCATTCTATTCTCCAGGACTTCATTGTATTTGTGTTTTAAGCAGTTTTAAGCTTCTTACGGTTAGCCATTCACAAGTGGCTAGCTTGTGTGAGGTAGCTTGACTGTTTAGCACAGAATCAAATTTTTGGCGCCGCTGCCGGGGAGGCTTTAGCGTGTGTTTAGCCATTTTCAGATCCATTCTTGCACATAACCCATCATTTGTAAAAAGTTTTTTTGTAAAGTTATATAAAGAAAATCAAAAAGTTCATTAACACTTTTCCTAAAGTGTTAACAAACCCAAAAACAATATAAAACAACAAAACAATCGGAACGTTTTCTATTTTGTATTCTCTTTTAAGGTGATTCTTGAAGAGATACGATTTGGTTAAACGAGACGATACCAAAAATATTGTCCAAAAGTTTTAAACCCCTTTGCACAAATCATACCTACGTCTTTTCAGTGGTACTTAATTAATACATAAAAATCAACCACCGCAAATCAAGGCAGTACACCTACTAACTGGGGGTGTGACCATAATAAGTTCCCGAACATCAGATTTAAAACTTGCCTTTGTGTCCTTGTGATTTGGTGTACCTTTTTCAAAGAAGCCATTTTATTTGTGATTATTGGTTAAGTTCACTTGTCGTTTTACCTCGCATTTGTTTTGAAAAATTGATTTTTATACTTAGTGCATGCGCACTCGTTCTTCCAGTTCTACAAGTCCACTTTCAGAACTTGGAAAGCTTCCTCGTAGACGTAGGACGTTCACTCCTTCAGCCGTGATGAGGAACGTCTACCACCACCACCACCTGTCGAAATGGCGAAGACAAGCCGATGAATGAGCTTCTCCAAGCACCCATCGAGGGTTACGGAGGTGCCATTGTTGTTCCACCATCGTGGCGACACTTTCGAGCTCAACCGGGTTGCTCAATCTAGTAACCCAAAGCCAATTCTATGGTTTTGAGCGGGATGATCCTCATGCACACATTCGATGGTTTAACAAGATTGCATCTACCATCAAGTACAAGAATGTCCCACATGAAGCTATCAAGCTTCTTCTGGTCCCATTTTCTCTAGAGGGACAAGCCCGGAATTGGCTTGAGAAACAACCCCTCGTTCTATTGAGACATGGGAGGATCTAGTCACCAAGTTCGCTAACGAATTCTATCCTCCATCCCGGACCACAAGTCTTAAGAATGAGATAATGAAATTTTCTCAGAGATTTGATGAATCATTCCGGGAGGCATGGGATCGTTACAAAGAGTTGCTTCGCAAGTGTCCGCATCATGGTTTTACCGAGTTAATGCAAATGGATACTTTCTATAATGGTCTCAACCAGGCTAATCAAGACTCTTTGAATGCCTCCGCGGGAGGTAATTTCTGAGCAAGACTACCAAAGAAGCCTTGCAAATCATTGAGAACAAATCTCTGGTCCGCCCTTTCCGAGCAAAGACATATCAGTCTCATGCTGGACCTTCTTCTTCTTCATCTCCCTTGAGTACATCTAGCACCGATGCTAAGATTGACAAACTCACAGACATTGTTCAGGCTTTGGTTCTTGCTAACCAGAAGAAAGTGACCTTCACTCAGACACCAACACATGCTGAAGTGAAGAAAGTCGAGAGTTGTGTTACTTGTGGTGGTCCTCATGCATACTACAATTGTACTGCCACCGATGGTAGTCCTTTTGAAGCCAATGCTCTAGCCGGTAGTTCACTGCAAGGAGGTAATCAATACCGTCCTCAAAATGAACCACACTACCGTGCTAACACTAATCAAGCACCACCCGGTTTTAACCAGAATCATAACATGCAAAACCGGAATCAGAACCAACCAAGAATGAACCAAGGTTATCAAAACCAAGGTAATTTCTATTCTGGACCCAATCAAGGTTTCCAACATCAAGGGAACCTTAATCAAAACAATTTCAATCGAGGGAATCAATTTCATGGGAATATGAATCCTAATCAAGGGAATTTTGGCTATAATCAAAACATACGGCCTCAAATTATCCCTCCAGCTCCTCCCGTCATTACTCCTCCAGTACCATCATCCGATGAGTTATTGAAGCAGTTCATGAAATCCCAAGATGAAATGAACAGGTTGTTGGTCAGTCAGATTGCTGATCTTAAGAAGTCTTTAAATGATCGACCCTCGGGCTCAGGTACTTTACCTAGCAACACGATCGCTAAACCGAGGGCGATGCTAAGCGATCACAACCGAAGTGGTGTTTCATATGATGGACCTGCTGTTCCTACTACCTCTTCTTCTTCTTCTTCTCTTCCTAAGGTAGTAGACAGTGAACCTCCGACACACAATGGACCTACGACTCCAATGCCTCCTCCACCTGTGGCAATGAGTCAAGTTACCAAGGAAACAACGGACAAGGTGCATTATTCTAGCCCACGAAGTACCGCACACGTCCTACCTTCGGTAGTCCAACCTCAAGTTGTCCTGAAACCCAAGTCAAATCAAGGAGTTGTTTTGAACCTCCCGTAGCTCCGTTGATAATCGAAATCCAAATCTTCTATCCCTTACCCATCACGTTTGAATGAGCAAAAGCTCCGCGAGAAAGCCAGTCATCAAATGGACAAATTTTTCAAATTTTCCAAGAGTTACATTTTGACATAAGCTTTGCGGATGCTATCATGCCGATGCCCAAGTTTGCATCGACTCTCAAACACATGTTAAGCAATAAGGAAAAGCTGTTTGAAATGGCTAAACCTCCTCTTAACGAGAATTGCTCAGTGAGTTATTCGAAAGAAGCTTCCAGAAAAACTTGGAGATCCTGGGAAATTTCTCTTACCTTGTGTATTCCCAAGAATGGTTGAATGCTTTGCCCTAGCAGATCTTGGTGCAAGCATCAACCTTATGCCTTATTCAGGTGGAAGAAACTTTTCTTCGGAACTCACTCCTACATGCATGACTCTCGAGCTTGCTGATCGTTCCATATCCGTCCTCTTGGCATTGCCGAGGACGTATTTGTGAAAGTAGGAAAGTTCCATTTTCCAGCTGACTTCGTGATTGTTGATTTTGATGCCGATCATCGGGTTCCTCTCATTGTTGGTCGAGGATTCCTGAGAACGGGCCGTGCTCTCATTGATGTATTTGAGAAAGAAATCACATTACGTGTTGGTAATGAAGTCTGTACTTTTAACCTTGATCAAACTTCGAGGTACTCCGCAAATTATGATTCTGAATCGGTTAACCGAATAGATATCATTGATGTTACTACTTGAAGAGTACTCTCAAGAAGTTCTTGGTTATTCTCATAATTCTGTGAGTGGGGATTCCACCACATCTTCTCAGCCTATCATAGCCAATTCTACTCCTTCTCTCACTCCGTTTGAGGGAAGCGACTTCATCTTAGATGAGATTGACGCATATTTGGCTAGTGATTCTGTTCCTTGGGAAATTGATCACGCTCCAATTGACATTGAAGGGGACATACTTCTTATTGAGAAGTTGCTCAATGATGATCCATCATCAACCCATCACCCTAGTGATTCAATTCCTGATGAGATTAATCCAGATAAGATTAATCTGGAGGAGATATTCTTCTAAAGAAGTTGTTAATCGGACACTTCTCCTCCTCTCCCTCCCATCAAACTTCATAACAAGGAAGTCAAGTCAGTTGAGAAAACTGAAGAATTTCCTAAGGTTGAGCTTAAGGACTTACCTCCTCATCTCGAGTATGCATTTCTTGAGGGTGATGATAAATTACCCGTCATTATTGCTCGAGATATGAGTAAAGATGAAAATTGCTCTCATAAAGGTCTTGAAGTCACACAAGCAAGCAATTGCTTGGAAACTCTCCGACATTAAGGGTATCAACCCTGAGTTTTGTACTCATAAAATCTTGATGGAAGATGACTTTAAACCAGCGAGATTCAACATCGAGACGAGTGAATCCAAAAATCCATGATGTTATCAAACAAGAGGTTATCAAACTTCTTGATGGAGGATTGATTTACCCGATCTCAGATAGTCCTTGGGTTAGCCCAATTCATTGTGTTACTAAAAAGGGTGGCATAATTATCACAAATGAAGATAACGAGTTAATTCCAAATCGATGGTTACGGATGGCGTGTTTGCATTGATTATCGTAAGTTAAATGACGCCACCCGTAAAGACCATTTTCCTCTACCCTTTATGGACCAGATGCTTGAGAGATTAGCAGGGAATGAATACTATTGTTTCCTTGATGGTTTCTCGGGATATTTTCATATCCCCATTGATCCACGGATCAAGAGAAACCACATTCACGCCCATACGGAACTTTTGCCTACAGGCGTATGCCTTTTGGCTTATGTAACGCTCCTGGCACGTTCCAACGATGTATGATGGCCATTTTCCACGACATGATCGGGGAAACAATGGAGGTGTTTATGGATGACTTCTCGGTCATTGGGGATTCATTTCAAACATGTCTCTCCCATCTAAATAAAATGCTCAAACGGTGTGAAGACACCAATCTTTGTCTAAACTGGGAGAAGAGCCATTTTATGGTCAAAGAAGGCATAGTCCTTGGCCATAAGATTTCCAAGAACGGGATTGAGGTAGATAGAGCAAAAGTCGATGTTATTGCTAAATTACCTCATCCCGCTACGTCAAAGGTATTAGGAGTTTTTAGGTCATGCCGGTTTCTATCGTAGATTCATACAAGATTTTTCCAAAATCGCCCGACCTATGACCCATCTTCTTGAAAAGGATGCTCCTTTTATCTTCTCACCCGAGTGCATCAGTAGCTTTTGAAACATTGAAGAAAAAGCTTACTGAAGCACCCATTCTCGTTGCTCCCGACTGGGATTTACCCTTTGAGCTCATGTGCGATGCAAGTGATTTTGCTATCGGTGCAGTCTTAGGGCAACGTAGAGCTAAGCATTTTCAGCCTATCCACTATGCAAGTAAGACTATGACTGAAGCTCAAACTCATTACACCACCACAGAAAAAGAGCTATTAGCCGTGGTGTATGCATTTGAGAAGTTTCGGCCGTACTTAATCTTGACCAAATGCGTGGTGTATACGGATCACTCGGCTCTTAAATATCTCTTTGCAAAACAAGATGCAAAGCCGAGATTGCTTCGTTGGATTCTCCTCCTCCAAGAATTTGATATCATTATACGTGATAAAAAAGGAGCCGAGAATCTAGCTGCTGATCATCTGTCCAGATTAGAAAACCCTCACCAAGATGTTTTCGAGAAAAAGGAAATAAATGAAACATTTCCTCTCGAGACACTCAATGCGGTTTCTTTTCGTGGAAACTCTTCTACCCCATGGTTTGCTGACTTTGCAAATTACCATGCGGGTAACTTCATTGTGAAAGGGATGTCGACCCAACAGAAGAACAAATTCTTCAAAGATGTTAAACATTATTTCTGGGACGACCCTTTCTTATTCAAAATCTGTGCGGATCAAGTCATCCGACGGTGTGTTTATGGACAGGAAGCTATTGACATTCTCAAAGCTTGCCATGCTGGACCCACCGGGGGCCATCATAGTCCAAACTACACTGCCAAAAAGGTGTTTGATTCTGGGTTTTATTGGCCCACAATCTATAAGGATGCCCACGAAATTGTCAAAGCCTGTGACGCTTGTCAACGTCATGGAAATATATCTCAAAGAAATGAAATGCCACAAAATGCCATTCAAGTTTGTGAGATATTTGACATCTGGGGTATTGATTTTATGGGGCCATTTCCTTCGTCTCGTGGTAACAAGTACATTCTCATGGCTGTTGACTATCTGTCAAAATGGGTTGAAGCAAAAGCTTTACCCACCAATGATGCCCGAGTTGTTGTGAAATTTTTGAAATCTCTTTTTGCCAGGTTTGGAACTCCAAGAGCGATAATCAGTGATCGTGGTACACAATTTTGCAATGACCAATTTGAAAGAGTCATGCAAAAGTATGGTGTTACCCACCGTCTCTCTACTGCATACCACCCCCAAACAAGTGGTCAGGTGGAAGTTTCCAACCGTGGTATAAAAAGAATCCTTGAAAGGACAGTAGGCGAAAATCGTGCATCCTGGTCGGATAAACTTGATGACGCACTATGGGCCTTCCGTAGCTTACAAAACACCCATTCGGTGTACTCCATACAAGCTAGTGTACGGAAAGGCATGTCATCTTCCGATTGAACTAGAGCACAAGGCATACTGGGCCTTAAAACATGCCAACTTCGATACAGGCATTGGTGATCATAGAAAAGTTCAAATGAATGAATTAAATGAACTTCGTGATCAAGCTTACGAGAACTCTTTGATCTACAAGCAAAAGACAAAGAAGATCCATGACTCAAAATCAAGAACCGCGTTTTCAACGTTGGTGATCGAGTCCTTCTTTTCAATTCAAGATTGAAGATTTTCTCGGGAAAGCTCAAGTCCCGTTAGTCTGGTCCATTTACTATCGCTAAGGTTTATCCTTATGGTACCGTTGAGTTATCTCAACCCGATGGTCCTAATTTTAAAGTGAATGGTCATCGAGTGAAGCATTACTTTGTAGAGGACATTCCTCCATGTGGTTGTCCGGATTTACAAACATTCCCCATGAACCAATGAATGCCGGGATCGAGTCAAGCTAGTGACTCGGGAATCAAAAACATTAGCACACACCATATGGGTTTTCACCCATATTTCTGTCTTCTTTCTCTATTCTCCCACCCTAGTGTGGGGAGTTTGCCCCACACCTGCTTGTGTATATAAGATCTCAAAAAAAAAAAAAATCTTTCCAAATAATGGCCGTAGTATTTCCTTTTACGTTCTTTGTTTCGCATAACCGCCGGGTACTTTGAATATTGAGGGCAATATTCATTTCTAAGTGTGGGGGGGAAATTCTCACGAATTTTATCATGTAATTATACACCCTAATTCCCCGTTTTGGCCAAAATTTTTTTTTTGGAGTAAGTGTTTTCACTTACTCGGCATGGTTATCATCCGCCATGTCGTAAGACAAAAGGATTGGCTAATCCAGGAGCAAACGGATCTTGGTAAAGATTTCTCAAATCCGTTTATATGGCTTGCAATTTGCCCAAAATTGTATGGTTCTCAACTCACCATATCCTAAAAAGTGAAGAGTTGGCTAGCCCGCAAGGTTATGGCTTGTGGTAAAGGCAGTGGAAAAACCATAATTGGTAATTCACTCACCAAAGATAATTCTGATAATTTATCTAAGAGTTGGCTAGTCCAGAGCAAACGGCTTCCGGTAAAGACACATCAAATCCGTTATATGGTTTATGATTTGCCAATAAATCAGATGGTTATCGGTGTACCATAGTTCTTACTTGAACTGAAACATTTGGCTACTCCCGAAGTGATGGCTTTTGGTAAAGAGTTTTTAAAATCCATTAAAGATCTAAATCATTGCTAGGGACTAGCAATATCTCAGTGTGGGGATTGATGAGTGTCTAAATACTCATCATTTTTGTACAATCTAAACTGCAAAAACATCTTAAAACACTCGAAACACATCAAAATGATCAAAATATCACAAATCAGTGTTTTATGTGTTTTTAAATGCAAAAATATCAAAATCAGATGAAAAATGATTCAAGTTTGCAAAATTGGCAGCTTTAGTCCCCCAAGTTTTAAAAGTTGTCAAATCTAGTCCCTGGAATATCAAAATGTGGAATTTTATCATTCAAGGTCCCTAAAATATTCTAAAATGTCAAAAATGGTCCTTGAATGATTCTTTGGTCAAGTGGCAAGAAAGGTCCCTAAACTTTGAAAATTTGCAAAAATGGTCCTTGGATTTCTAAAAATGGGATTTTATGCAAAAAGGGCCCTTGTGCTATCAATGTTTGTCATGTTTGGTCCTTGTGAGAAGTTTGGAAAGTATCATGATCAGTCCTTGAAGTTTGGTGAAATTACATTTTTGGTCCTTGTTATCTAGCTAAAACCAAACCGGACCCTTTGTTATCCATATCCAATCCTTACCCAACCAAGGCCCAAATCCAGCTAGCCCAACTCCACTTGACCCCCACCCTTGACCCTTGAGCTAGGTCAAAACCAAAAGACCCAGCCAAAGCCAATTGTGAACCCCCGGTATTATTAAGCCCGGTCAAAGAAAGTCAAGCCCACCTATACGCCTAAAACCGAACTATCAGTAGCTCCTCCTCTCCCACCCATGAAACACCAAAACGAGCATGGTTTTCCAACCTTTTCAACCCCCTCTCCATACTTTGTTCCCTCTGCCTCCTCTAAACTCCAAAACCTTTAATTGATTGAAACCCACCCTCATTAATAACAAAACCTGCTAATGAGAAAAATGGCGCCAAAAACACAAGTGTATGGTTCTGATGAATTATAGTGATCCAAGGGCTCAGATTTGGTGGGAAAGATTCAGAGGTCAAAGAGAAGTCACAAAAGTCATTATAAAGGGAGAGTGAAGCAATGTATCTAAGTATCTAGAGTAATTTTAATTTTCCATTGTCGTTTTTATTATTATCAAAATTTCAGTGTAATTTAAGCTTCCTTAGTACTTTGTTTAAGTTATTTAAAGTATTTGAGAACTCTTTTCAGTTTCAATATCAAGTTTTAAGTTGCAAATTTTATTTATGCAGTTTTATTTCAAAAATCTCATATGAATCAAATGTTGTTGTTAGGTGTTTGTATGGACTGAAATAGAACATGTAAGCTCCCAGAAAGCTCATTCAAGCTTTTAGAAACATTTAAAACAAGTTTAGAAGTTAAAATCAAAATCACCAAAAATACCAATTAAATAGTTTAAAATTCAAAAATCAATTGGAAATGGTGTATACAGCTGGAGCAGGGTGAATTGTGGATGGCCTTGGGTTAGTGGCTTAGTGGTAAGCCTTTAGGATTGTTCTTGGTTCCTTGATCTCAGTTTTGAGCTTGGAAGCTTGAGTAAGCCTTTTTGTTCATATTTGGATTTCTTTGTTTAAGTTGTTCATTAGTTGTAATTTCTGGTTTTCTATGTTTCTTAGTTATAATTGAGCATAAGTAAACAATTAAATCAGTTGGTTGTTCTTTTAAAGTTGTAGTTTTATAAAAATTTAGTTTTAACAGTTAAAGTTGCATTATCATCAAGTCTTAGTTTTATGTTGTTATCACTATTGGTTTAAGCTTATTTAGTCTTATTTAATAATAATACAAGGTCTGAAATTAAGTTCATGGTCTAAATTTGAGATTTGCTTTGAAAAACTTCAAAACAGTCATCATAAGTAGTGTTTGGTTTTTTATGTTTGAAGGTTCTCTGGTCATTGGACTTGTTGGAAATCTGTTTAACTTGGTCTAAATAACTCATATCAGGCAAGAAAACCAGTGCTCATAAGCAAAAAAAGTCAAAAATTCTTCTAATCAAATATTGTGCAGTCACTGTTGGATTTTAAAAAGTTAGGATCATGATTTTGTGTTAGAAAGTTGTTAGTGTTGATCAAATCAGTCTTATATCACCTCAAAACAACATATTCAGTGATTTAAATCAGATTAAAGTTCATATAAGTCAAACTTTTAGTTTAAGTCAAAAGTCAAATTTTCATTTGGGTCGTTTTTGAATAAAATAGATATTTTTACTGTGTGCTTAATAATAAGTTTTAGCTTAAAAGCTCTTAGGGTATTATAGTCTAGTTGCTAAACAAAAATATAAAAATACTAGATCTCTTTTGTCTAGCTTATTAAGTGCTTTTTAAGTGGCTTATTTGTGGTAACTGTTTGAAAACACATGCCTGTGCACTGCTGAGTGGTACCACTTTGAAAAGCTTGCACAGAGCTTATTAGTTGGTATAAGCTTGTGATTTTTGGTTCTTTGAGTAGCCAACCTGGTCATCTTTGAGTCTCAAGCCTTGTTTTTCATTTGGAAGCTTGTTTGGTAGGGCTGCAAGTAGCTCTAACTTTGTCCCATTTTCTGTTTTTCAACACTAGTGTCATAAGTACTTATTGGTTGTTTCTAGCTTATCAGTGTGCTTATCTGTGTGTTTTAGCTTAATTTCAGTAGCTTGTAGCTTATTGTATCTATTTTTAGCTTCTGTTTCAGCTGGTGTGCTTATTTGAGCTTATCTCTCCAAATAAGCTCATTAAGTCACTGTTGGGATATTAAGCTTGTCAAACTGCTTATTTGTAGTTTGTGAAATTTTTGTCTTTGTTAAAGTTTCATAAAATCAGTAGTAAAGTAGTTTTCAAAAAGAAAATCCAGAAAAAGATCAATTAAAAATCAGTGATAGTGTTTATTTAATATTTCCTAGCTATTTGATTTTTCTTTTTAGCTTATTAATAAGAAAATCTTTTTTCTTTTTTCTTAGTTTTCTGTCATCATATAGTATTTTTAGAAAAAGTTTCATAATTTTCCTAATCTATTTAGTATTTATTATAATTTTAATTAGTTAAAAATAGTAATTAATTAGTAATAGATAATTAAAAAGCATAAAAAATATCTTTTTAGTTTTAAAATTAATTTTATCATATTTTAGATTTTTCCAAGTTAAAATTTTTCCATGTTTATTTTCTATTTTCTAGCATTTAAGTGTATTTTAAATAGTAATTAATTAGTAATAATTAGATAAAAAGTGTGAAAAATATATTTTTAATTTTAAAATTAGTTTTATAGTATTTTAGATTTTTCTGAATCATAAGTTTATTTTTCTAGCCTTATTTTATATTTTCTTCTATTTTAGAGTATTTATTAAATAGTTAAAATAGTTTTTAATTAATAATAATTAATTAAATATTGTTAAAAATAATTTTCTTTTTCTAGTAATTTTCTTTTATTTTTAGGATTCCAAAAATGTTATTTTCATATTTTTAGATCTTTTATTTCTTAGATTTCACTTTTTATTTTGTACGTGTACGTAGTTTTCAAACTTACGTTTACGTTTCTCTTATCTGATTGTTGTGCTTTCCTATTCTGTTCCCAAATCTCATTCCAATCAATCAGTAGTGTAATTTCTCAATCAAAACCTTTGCAGATCACTATCCTTAGTGATTACTCCATCATCTGAATCAGTTTTGACACACCATTGAGTCTCCGTGGGACTAAACGACCCGAGAATTCATTCTATTCTCCAGGACTTCATTGTATTTGTGTTTTAAGCAGTTTTAAGCTTCTTACGGTTAGCCATTCACAAGTGGCTAGCTTGTGTGAGGTAGCTTGACTGTTTAGCACAGAATCACATCACATAACAAGTTCTTATTGTCACTATATTCGGTCTCGGGTCATGACAAAACACATAACTAATATCATAACAAAACATACCACATACAGATAGCAAGTAACATACTATAACAAACCAGATCCGCATGAGTATACCATCATGATGGCCATACTTCATTCAAACGGTAATAAAACAACATCATTAAGAAGATAAATAGCGAGCGAAACTTATGAGGACTAACGGAAACTCAACGAATCTATCAGAAAGAAAACAACGAACAGGAACTATACTTCAAAATTTTGTTTCATTTCCATTAATCAAACAAAATTTGCAAAATCGTCATAAGATGAACTCCCAAAATAAAACTTAATAATCCAAGATTCAATCATCTAATGAAACAAAAGGACCTAACTCAAAATCCAATGTCAGAAATTTCTCATAACGAGGGCAACTAATCAGGAGCGCAATTTCCTATTCTTGTATCGGATTAAACCTACTAGTAGCCGTAGACTCCAAATCCGAATCCACCTCGTATTCTTCCTCGTGTTCCTCTTCTTCCTCTTCTTCCTCACTTATCCATCCGTTCTTGTTTCCTTCACGCTGCGGTAGTAAGCGGCTAGCAAAATCGTTTCTCCGATTCCTCTCCTCCTCTTCCGGCACACGGTCCACGAAAGCATACAAATCGCGACTCCTAGTCCAACCCACTCCTCCATCTTCAACGAACTTTGGACATCTATCATGATACTTAGTGGTGAAACCTTGGTTGTCAACAACTCTAGTTTCGACTCTCTACTACTTTTCCGTCACGTTTTTTAAGGTCAGCCTTCTCCTCGATCGTG
Organism: Chrysanthemum makinoi; assembly: GCA_910596185.1. Lineage (NCBI taxonomy): Eukaryota > Viridiplantae > Streptophyta > Magnoliopsida > Asterales > Asteraceae > Chrysanthemum > Chrysanthemum makinoi. The sequence goes on from OU343223.1 coordinate 77,265,857, forward strand.
CATGGCCACATATAGCCGGAACTCGATCCTCTTGTTGGTCCGCTTCACTCTACCAATCCTCTTGCAGCCTTTAGCAATAACGACGTCCCACATCATCTTCTCCTAGGTTGCCTAGGGGTCCTTGATTGCTCCTATCGGATGAACTAGAGGCGACGATTATGAATAACCATCTAAAAGAATAACCCACTATTAGCAAAGTCTAAGTACGATAGTTGCCGCCCTAGCAAAAAGTAATGCAGAAAGGAAAGTCCTAAATCTACCCACTTCTCACAGGTCATAGCCTAAGCACTAAGGGTCCTAAACCTGTCTCTCGATACCATAAATTGTAAAACCCCAACCCCGACAAGGGTAAAGATATCACATACGGTTTCATATCAGAACTTTAAATACTATACAAAAGCGGAAGCCTTTACAAACTTACAAGAGATAATATAAATAAACTTAATATCGAAATAAATCTAAGATCTCTATCTCAAATCTTGCTCTCATCTCTACTCTCAACCCAGATCAGCTATCCCATAAGCTCATCTTGAATGCTTAAACACACCAGAGGAAAGAAAAGGCGGCGACCTTACAAAGCTCGATTGCACGGATATAACTAAAACAAAAGCTAAACAAAACAAAATATACAAATGACAAAATCAAAATAAAATGATAATGAGGGATCTTTTTAGGATTCTGCGGAAGCACAAATATACAGAAATCCAAACAGCCACATAACAAGTTAAACATCTCATAGCACATTAATGACACAAACACAAACACATCAGAACAAACAAACACTTAACATATCAAGAATAACAGATTACTTATAAGCCAAACGAAAAGTCTAATGACTAACGGAAACACTTTCTAGAAAATAAACATGGCATTCAACAATTTAATTAACCTTCACTTAACACACTTAATTCAATATTGCAGCGGAAATAAAATTAAATCATGGCAGTCTCACAAGCAATTAGAAAACATATTAAACAAACTATAATTAAATAGACCAGACAAAACATAGCATAACCATTAACAATTATCAAAGAAGCTATCATAAACTAAACCAGTTCTCAAATCAAACCCTAACATCAGCAGAGTTAAAACATGGCATGTCACATAGGCAAATAGAACACTAACGTATAATTAAAGTTCACAAAACTTACAGAACAATTATACACATACTACACTTATAGGATACTCACTTTCACTCTAGCACATTCATCTTACAGATCAACGACTTCACATAACGAAAAACTAACATGACATCTGATGACAAGATGCGAATCCCAATTAAACATATTAATCATAACCTAGCATTGTAAACGGTAATCACATAAACATACAAAAGCATACACATATATAATAACATATAATAAGCCCAGCACATAATCCTAAACATTTGAACATACCGAATCATAATCAGAATACTTAACATAGAAATAACAGATAAAGATCTAGTTAACTACCACGAGCCCATAACATATCATATCAAAAACATCATAACTATATAGAAACAATCTCAAAATAATTTGGAGTAGCTAGCTCCCGGAGTTTTATGAAGGCGCGAATGCACACGACATCATTCACCTAGACAAATCATATCGGGACAACAGATCGATCTAGGATGCATCCATACGCCCCACAAACATACATTGATAATATAATATAACTTGAGCTTATAACAAATAATAGATAAGGGACGTGGCAGAACTTCACTCTACTACTCCTAGAGTCATGTCAGTAGTGCATCAGCGACACGGACATGGAACCCCATGACTAGTTAATAATTGGCTCGGGTGTCAAACTAACTTAGGTCAAACAAAATTCCAGTTATGACACAAGTCATAATCAAACACAAGGTTCAACAAATATGCATATCAAAGTCTTCCTAACATAAAGTTCAAATCGGATCGCATGGTTCAATAAAACATAAATTCAGAAAAGCAACAGGTCAAACAATCAGGAAAGGGTTCATAGCAATGGCATTGGAAATCCTAATACAAAAGCTAACGAAAAGAAACCGTTGTGAGAAACCTTTATTGAAAAGGTCAGAATATCTGTACCTTAAAGCAAATGAGAGAAAAGCAAACGAATAAGTGAATCACGAAGATGTAACGTCCGCTCCTTCAACGAATCTACACGGATTATAATTTATTTAATACTTATTAGTATCATTAATGTCATAACGGATTAATCTCATTTATACTTTTAGAGTTATTAGAATATTCTCATTTTAGTAACTTAATTCCAACATTTTAGAGTATTAATCATTAATTTTCCAAACTTAGGATTTGAAAATGACAATTAGTAAACTGAAGGACTTAATATAATAATTATCTTATTTGAGGACTTATATGATCATTTTTCATAGTATAGGGTTTATAAATGTCAAGAACGGATTTTAGGACTCTCTTTCAAAATATTTTACAAAATCTTTTATAACTTACATGATTAACCAAGACTTACCATTCTCACATGAAATAACGAATTTGCGCACTTAGCTTTTAACCTGAATCAATTTCATATTTAATCGCCCTAGGTTTCCCATACTTTTAATATCATTTATTACATGATTAATTTACATGTCACCTCTTTTAATGATTTCCTCACCTGTAACGCATATGAAAACAAACCGAAATTACCTCAAAACTCATGCATGTCTCTACAAAATCAACTCACACTTGTCGAACCCATAATTACTGTAATTACATATTACACCTTGATATCTTTTAATTATACGATCTAACCTTATATTATCAGATTTTACATTTTTAGCCCAAAGGTTTTAGAATTTACAAAACATACCCTTAAGAACAATGAATGGCCCCTAAATATCAAAATTACACGTTTAACCCTCATACCTATTTTTATATCGTTTAGTACCTTTATTTTTTCATACAAAAATAACCTTTAAGTTTCATTTACAAACCAACCCAAAACTTTTTATTTAACACCGAATCATGCATAATTCAAGTACAAAACCCTAAAACCTAGGTTTAAACCCATCATTAATTCATCATTTTACTGCACTAATTTACCCTTAATTATAAATAAAGCAAGCCCAATTTTTATAAACCCTAATCGCCCTTCTTATTTCTTTCTTTTCATAATGCTATTGAACAATGTACCCAAGACAAATCACAATAAGCTTCAATTCATGAACTTGTATTTATTCAGGTCATATAACATATAAGAGCTTCCAGAAAAATCAGGTCATGGTCCTGAAAATTATTATACGCCGTTTCATTTATAATGTGCTTTTTAGGGTTTTATCCAAAACAATTCCATACAACTTGTTAAATATGCATGACTAATTTTTACAGGTTCTATATGACTTGTAGGACTGAAAATAATATTGTAAACATACCCTTGATGAGAATCGAACGTTAGAACAAAAGAACACAAAAACTCTATTCTACTAAACCCTAATCGACCAAGAAACTAACCACGATCAAACCAACACCTTAGACTAACCAGATTTTTAACACCTTATTTAACTTCAAACTCGTCCAAGAAAAATAGCTTTAAGCCTTGGAAACTGAATGTCAATTTTTAGGTTTTCTAGGTCGTTTAGGTATAATCGGCTTTTTAGGTTAGAATGAACCGAATATGTATTTATATGTTTTACAAATTTTTTAAGTGGCTTAATATTATAATGGACTTAAAATAATTGGGATCTTAATTTTATAAACTTGTATTTGGCTTTTATTAATTTTATTCTTTATAAAACTCCTAATAAATATATTCGCCATATGTATAAAAAACACAAAACGAATTTTATAAGGTTATAAACTATAAAAAATTAACTTTACAAAGTCTTTAAAATTTATTTGGATCATATGTGATATTTCTTGATAATTTTCTAAATTTACATAGCTTATTGGTACTCTTTAAATTAATTATCATACTTTTGATTATAGGGGTATTTGGTCTTTTTGTGAATTTTAGAAATTCGTGTATTACAGATTTCATGTCATTTGGTTCCTCCTGGGGCGGCCGTATTTTCATATGGGATTCCCTGCAGAAGTTTGATAGGCTTCAACCAAGTTTCCCCGTAACCTATGCATCGAAGAGCTTTTAAGGGGGTTGCTTTTCCATTCGCTAAAGCCTTTTATTTTAGAGAATGGTATAATCAAAATAATTTTAGAAAATAAAATCCACATCACTGACGTGATATAGGTTTGAATTGGAGTTGAGGAGAGAGAATCACAAAATACACCAATCATCCCCTACAAGATAAGATGGGATTTTATGAATTCTTTAATGTGGTTTGCTCTAAAAATTAATCCCAAAGGTTAAGCTCGCTATTTTACTTTAACCTGGGCTTATCCAACCCGGTATGCCGATTAGTAGATTCCATATTACGCCGGGGTCGCTGCAATCAACAAGAGGACTGAGACCTAAATTTCACCATGTCTTCTTTGCATTAAGCTCTAACACTTTCTTCAATCTAATAATTCATGATATACATCCTTCTTCAACAGAAGAGCTTTTAGGTTAAGAAAGAACTACTCTGAACTTTGAACATCCCAAATGGCTAATTTGAGAGTCTAACCTTTAAACTCCAACCTTTGGTACGCCTATATGGTCGTATGTTTCCGTACAAACCTCAGGACATGGGTTTTGCTGAAGGAATGTTGTGAATGGTTGCGGAGATTGGTCATTTTGTAGCTCTTTAGAATCCATCAATTGTTATTAGTAGTCATTTAAGAGCATTGCCAGCTAAGTCGCAAGAATTGCTTACTATAAGGTTTTAAATGTACCTTTTGAGGGTCGCTAAGCCCTTATTTGATCACTTTTGTATCCTCAAGTATTACTTAATATCGCTTCTTTTCACTTTTTAGGTCTCTTGAAGGCAAATTGCTGGAATAGCACTTATTTGGACTTAAAAGGCGCGATATACGTAAGAAACCGGAAATACAAGTGGGACGGCGCTGTGTTACTCAGACGCCAAGCCGCAGATCACTTTTGTACGGTTCAAGAGCCAAATGCTTATTTTCAAGTGACGGTGTCAGGCTTTAAAAGACTAGGTCGTCGTAGCAACTCGCATCAGCTTAGATTTGATCCGCACGGCCGAGATCAATGACTGCCACAAACATAAGGTGACGCCGTCGCAAGACTAATGTGGCCAAGACTAAACCCTATTGACGGTGACCGACGACGCCACAAATCAAAGTAAGTGACGCCTGGCTTTATTGTAATCTTATATATAGAATCCGAATTTTTTTAGTTTTCAGTGTGTAGTCTTTTGGAGTAAACCTAAACCTAAACCAAGGTCGTCTTGTATAGTATTTAGGTTCCAAACCCTATCTTACATCAAGATAAGTGTTTTACTTCATTAATTCAATTATGTCTTCAATTATTTGTGTGTATGCTTGCATGTTCTCCATGTCCTGCTAATTTACTTGTGTGTTTGCTTAGGAATATGAAACTTAATTATTGAATATTGATTGGTTGTCTCTTATCTTAATTATTAATGATCTAGTAATGCGATAGGTCATTCGTTGTGTAGTTAATGCTTGATTAATCTTTGTGAACCTTAGACTATAACACCTAGAGTAGTTGTAGGCTAAACCATCCAAAGAGTACCTTAGAGTTAGAGTTTATAATCCTTAGAGATTTTGTAGATCTAGACCCTTGGTAGTTTCAAAGATTTAGGACAAACGATACCCTACTTAATTTTAGACATACAACATTAAGAATAAGGACGGACAATTCAACCATCAATAGGAGATAATTAAGGAGTAATAAAACCTAAGTGAACAAATCTTTAAACCATCATAACGAGCACACAATAATTAGACATAGACTACATACACCTTAGATTAGATAATTAGATAAGTAGAGTAATCGGTAGCAATACCAAACCCCCCAAATCCAAACCCCGAGATTCGTACCTTTCCTTTTCTAAAAAATATAAAAAGATAAAAAATAATCTTCCTCAACCCCAACCTTAGCGTAGTAACTTCTCACTAGCATTCCTATTCCCCAGAGAACGATATCAATACCCGTGGCTTACCCTAATACTACACTACAATGATTAGGTTCACCGCCTAGGTGTTATAAAACTTGCTCAAGAAAAGGAAGTTCCTTTGACCAACGACGCTGTGTAGCATTATCAAGTTTTTACCGAATAGAATAGCTAGTTAGTAGTCCACCTTGTTTAGGTTTCTTTGCTTGATTCCTATCAAGTAAACTTTTTCTCATTTTTAGCTTCCTTGTAGTCTATCCCCCTTCTTTGTGTTTGTGTTCGTAAAACCCTTTCATTTGTCGCTATGGCAAGTGAAGTTGCATTTGAATCATTAACAAATGAGGAACAATTGAATTTCGCGAGTCGGGTTGGTTTTCATGGTTCTAATGAATTCTGTGAAAGTGATTTAGAGATATCCAAAAGGAGACTGTAAGGTTGGATGGATTTATATATTTTGTTTTGTGTGGTTTCTATTCAACAATCAAAGGTCGATCAAATTCCTTTTAGTGAGACCATCCGAAAAATACCCCCCGTAAAAGCTTCCCCTATGCATAAACTATCAAGAATGATCTTAGGCACCATGATCAAAAAGACCTAGTTTTTAAGAACATGGAACCTAAACCAAAACAAGATTGTGAGATGGTTGATGTTAAAATACTTAGTTGCATGTGTGGGATAAATTTCAAAACATATGACACACGCGGAGGAATTCTTAGGCAAAATAGAACATAGTAGTCAAGTTTTTTAGAACAATTTTATGAATCGACCAAGAATTTGAAATGGCCAAAGAAGGATTTGAGATGCTTAGGAGTGTATTTGGGTTAGATCATACTAAAACACATGATGAACATTTAGGAGATCTAGATATAATGGAGAATGAGGTGGAAACTCCAAGCCCACTAGCCCTACCATCACTTTTAGGAACACACACCACCTATAACTTACCCGAAGAAGTTAGAAGAGACTATAGGAACCCGATTGATAGAGAACCTTGGACCAAACGCCACTAGAGAATGTAGGTTTAGATGCTTGTTGTCATGTACTCTCTCTTAGTCCTAGGAAGTTCCCAATTTTGATGAACTCAAGCCTCAACCAAAAACCTTACCCAATTTTCATCTTTAGATGTGAATCTTGGAATTGAATTAGGCCCCAATCCACCCATTAAAATAGATAGTCCGTGAATTTGCTTGATAAAGATGGTAGACTCTAGGCTATGTAAAGTGGAAGGCTAATATAGAGTAACCCATGACCTTATTAAAATTTATATCACCCATTCATGGTTGATAACAAGAAACATTAATGGGTTTAAAACCGGTTTATTAGGTCAAGATGGATCCTTAACTAAGAATCTTTTGAAGTTGATAGAAGTTGATCCATTTTTAGGAGAGAGATTTGATTCACCGCTACACCAATAAAATTAGTAAGGTTATAAATGAATGAGCACACCTCTTTGAGCATATAAATCACCCATCAATTCTCCTCACGTGAGTAAATTTCCACCCTAAGGGTGTGTATCGCTACTATCACCCGCACTTAAGCTTAAGTGTAGGGAAAACCTCCCCTTTATCCGCTAAATAAGGGTAGAGTCAGCTCGTGACTCAACAAAAAAAAACAAGCGCTTTTCGGCAACCCATGTGTATTTGTTTTTCATTTTTATTTGTGTGTCGTATATCTTTTATTGATTGCTTATTCTCATGTTTAAATTTGTAAAACTGCTTTATTTTGCTTTTAACCTCGTCTTAATTGCATATAAAGGTATTTTACATAAAGGATAAGTGTTGGGAGGATTACACACGTTTTCAAAAAGAAACGTGAACATGAGAAATTCAATTAATTAAAAGATATATATGTGTGTTTGTTCGAGTCAAATGCTTGTATCGAGTCATAATGGATGTTTTGCTTTTTCCAGATTCTAAAGATGTAAATTTTCCAGAATTTTTTCCGAAAAATCGCAGCACCGCTTTTGTCGATAACCGACCTGCCAGATCGCAACAACCTGACGGCCAGTGAAGGAGTAAAACAACAGATTACTTTTTTCTCTTTTTCGAGCTACTTATAAAATTTTGGAATTTTCCGTGTCTTAATTTTCTAGAAATTTCGTGAAACATCCATTCCACAAGCATTATATCCTAGTTTAATAGAGTCTTATATATATAGTTACCGCCGATTTTACGCGGTAAGGTTTCGCTTTGTTTTCTTCAAGTGCGCAGGTTTAATTTATTAAGAAGAAGATACATAAGATTGGAAGGAGCTTTTAACGCATACATTCTTCTTGGAAAGGATTTAACCACACTCTTTACACGGATCCTACCGAAGCTAATCGTGAGTATTAGTTTCTTTCGCTTTTTAATTACCTTCCATTATCATAACTTTGATACTTTCGGGAACATTGGGGACAATGTTCGCTAAGTGTAGGAGAAAATAAAACGGAACTTTGAAACTATGCTTATCCTTGATTATTTGCTTTGTCCAATTGTATTTGTGTAATAAACCATGAGAAAATGTCGGCTAGGGTAATTTTGGCACCAAATTTAAAATTTTTCATGAGATATAGGAGTGGGCCATTAGTCTTAACAAAAGCGCCTCACGGATAGGAAGTTGCATGACTAGCATAAAAAAACCCTTTACCACCTAAATTCCACCCAAAATGTGAGGATCGCTCTTAGATTAGTAGGAATTAAAGCATTCATCTTTAATGCTTAGTGTGTGAACCGCTAGTATAATAGATTCTAGAACTTGTTTTGTGATGCATCCCGAGATCGCTAGTAAGACTACACTTGTGTAGTTAGGAATAACTAAATGATAAGAGGCATTAGGATAACCCTTGTTTGATAATTGTAAGATAATTACTTCTTCCACATCGTTGAGTAATTCCCCACACCTTTTGCTGTACTCATCTTTTAGTACACGATACCCCTAGTTAACCCCTCGTGAGCCTATCCTTTTCAAGGTTCTCGGATGTTTCTTCCTCGAATATCAATGAAGAGCATTGTTTACACCCCACCCCCAAATGTACACCCAAATCGCTTTAGCCTACCTTGTATGCACTCACTTTTAGTGCATTATTGTTATCACCCTAAACCCTTAGTTCAATTATCTAGTTGCTTGCATGAGTTGCTAAGTCGAGTCATATCCTTTGTACACAATTTTGGGACGATTGGGACTCATGGGAAAAGTTAAAGTTTATGAAATGACGGAAGGGAACGTTAAATTCAAATTCCCTTTATTTATGTAATAATGTACTCCAAGTGTTTTGATCTTTTCAATTCAGGTCAAATTAGTGTTAGAGTAATAAAACTCAAGTGTAGGGATGTGCCTATAAATCCCTATCATTTTGATGTTACCGTAGAGGATGGTAGAGTAAAAGTGTATGGAAAAAAAAATAGAAAAAAGAGAAAAAGAAAAATAGAGTGTTGAAAAAAACATACGGGCTACCATCCTACATCTATCTTTAAATTTATGTTTGTTTGTTTCAACTTATCTAGAGTTTAGAGTGTCGAGTCTTGGCTTAGCAACGCCATTCTTCTCATGCTTGTAACATAGAGATTTTGACTTGCCACCACTAAATAGCCTATCCCACCAAACCCTTTGTTTCCCTACCGTAGTTTCCTAACATTACAACCCTTTAAAGACCTCTTTGATAGTCTTTCCTAGGTGCTTACACCAAAGCTTATGGAGTTTTGATCTATTCTCAAGCCTATGGTAATCTATGTACTAGGACCGGTTAATGAGTGTTTATCTTCTATTTCCAACTTGTTATATTTCATATACACCGAGATATGTGAGTATCCAAACACCCCATGTGAGGTGCTAGTATGTAATTTCCGTGCTTGTTATGACTTTTAAGGGGCTTATATGTGTTGTGGACTGTTTTAAACCAATGCTTCATGACCTATAACTTATAAATTAATTGGCTAAAAGCGCATTTACTTGAGGACAAGCAAATACCAAGTGTAGGGATATTTGATAAGGTTTTAAAATGTACCTTTTTGAGGGGTCGTTTAAGCCCTTATTTGATCACTTTTGTATCCGTTATTACTTAATATCGTTCCTTTTCACTTTTAGGTCTCTTGAAGGCAAATTGCTGGAATGACACTTATTTGGACTAAAAATGGCGGATATCTGAATAAAATGGCCAAAGTCAAGAATCGAGACACTGCCTTTGAAATACAAGGGACGGCGGCCACACCGTCGCAAGATCATTTTGTGACGGTTCAAGTAGCCAAATTGCTTATTTTCAAGTGACGGAGTCAGGCTTTAAAAGACTAGGTCGTCGCAACTCAGACGGCCTAGATTTGATCCAGACGCCGTCAGAGACTGAAGGGGACGGCGTTACAAGCATAAGGTGACGCCGTCGCAAGACTAACGTGGCCAAGACGAAACCCTAATGAGCGATAATTCGACCGGCGTCACAAATCAAAGGGTGGCAGCGTCGCGATTGTAATCTTATATATAGAATCCGAATTTTTTAGTTTTAGTGTGTAGTCTTTTGGAGTAAAAACCTAAACCGAACCAAGGCTGTCTTGTACAGTATTTTAGGGTTTCAAACCCTATCTTACATCAAGATAAGTGTTTTACTTCATTAATTCAATTATGTCTTCAATTATTTGTGTGTATGCTTGCATGTTCTGCATGTTCTCCATGTCCGGCTAATTTACTTGTGTATTTGCTTATGGAATATGAAACTTAATTATTGAATATTGATTGGTTGTCTCTTATCTTAATTGTTAATGATCTAGTAATGCGATAGGTCATTCGTTGTGTAGTTAATGCTTGATTAATCTTTGTGAACCTTAGACTATAACACCTAGAGTAGTTGTAGGCTAAACCATCCAAAGAGTACCTTATAGTTAGAGTTTATAATTCCTATAGATTTTGTAGCCGAGACCCTTTGGTAGTTTCAAAGAGTTAGGGACAAACGCATACCCTACGACTTTAGACACACAACGCGATTAAGAATAAGTACGTGACAATTCAACCATCAATAGGAGATAATTAAGGAGTAATAAAACCTAAGTGAACACATCTTTAAACCATCATACGAGCACACAATAGTTAGACATAGACTACATACACCTTAGATTAGACAATTAGATAAGTAGAGTAATCGGTAGAAATACCAACCCCCAAATCCAAACCCCGAGATTTGTACCTTTCCTTTTCTAAAAAAATATAAAAAGATAAAAAAAATAATCTTCCTCAACCCTAACCTTAGCGTAGTAACTTCTCACTAGCATTCCTATTCCCCTAGAGAACGATATCAATACCCGTGGCTTACCCTAATACTACATTACAATGATTAGGTTCACTGCCTAGGGTGTTATAAAACTTGCTCGAAGAAAAGGAAGTTCCTTTGACCCCGAACGACGCGTGTAGCGTTATCATTTGCGCTTATGTTTTTTTTTTGGGTAAAGGTTTAGGCTATGTTTGGGCTTTTTGGAACCGACGGTGCGTGGGCAACGGGTTGTTAACATCTTCAACTTCTCTTTGGGGGTTTTTTTGGTGGACGAATGGTTGTTTTTTTTATGTGCTTTAAATTTATTTACCTCGCGTCTTTATAGTGAGGATTTTACTGTTCTTGCACGCGGTATCATTAATTTTCATTTCGCTTTGTAGGTAGCGCGTGCCTAGGCTCACAGGCATCTATTTTCCCTTCTTTGGATTTGTCATAAAATTTCTAGGGAAGGAACGTGAATATTTACTTGCAGATTTTCTCTCCTTTTTTGGTATTTGGATAAGACTTATCCGTAATTACAAACCGTTTGAATTTATCGGTTTCTTATCCTTTTTTGTACTAAAATGTAGCTTCCACATCTGTTGTTGGTTTTGAAAAAGTTGCTTAAGCACGTTTGACAAACTGAAGTAAATCATTCATATCCGCGCTTTACATTTCACTTTTAAAATTTTAACTTCAACTAGTCATTTGGAAAACCCGAAACAAAGTTGATATTTCGCCGACACTAGCGATGGTTTGAGCGAACCTAGCATTGGTTTGTTAAATAGCTATGCTGGTTAAGCGTATTCACATACTTTCAAAACAACTGTTTTAACTCTTGTAGCAGTTGTTAGTATTTTTGCACTAGAAAATGGTTTAACATTCTAATGAGCAAACGCAACCGTTATCGTCATCTAGTATCTACACACACGAAAATTCGACAATCAAGTTTAAGTTATTGGGCAATTTCGCTTTGAACTTGAGCCACCTTCCAATTTGCAATCTGGGCAACTAAATGCCATAATTGGGCAATACTTGTTGTACGATCGGGGCAACCATAATTCTTAACCATATGATCATAAAGGATACACTTAACAGTATAAACCTAACAACACTAAGTTTGGCATAGAAGCACTATCGCATTATTGGCAGCATAAATTCATAATTATTTTTAAAGGAAACAAACATTCATAACAGGTGGAACCATTCCTTGTGCACTAGCCCTTTTTTTCTATGATCTCGAACCCTCTTTCAGTTTTAGTGATAGAAACACGCTTTGTTAACTTCCTTCTTTTGAAAGGTGTTGCACTACCGCAGCATGCCGCTCCTCTTCTGCCATACCATGTTTTTGAAATAAAATTGTGACAAAGCCCGTAGCTCGTGCACAATGTAGACGTCCATGGATCCATTCTCATCAGCAAGGTCATACATTCGTTGAACGTCATTATGCGTGTGAAACAATGTTAAACCATCTTCTAGTGCCTTATTTGGTGCATCATAAAATAAAGCCCATTTTTCCCTCAATATCATTCAAAACATGATCAAGCACCTGGTAAATGCAACCACGGTGGAGCAAAAACACGGACATCAACAAGGCGACCGCCTACATAGCTGAGTGATAGAAATTCAAATTTCCGTTGTGGTGCACTTTAAATATGACTTCTTTGGTTTCCGCCATGTCCTATAAAACATAAACCCTAATAACAATTTCAATAACTTTTAATTAAATAAATATTTAATAATAAAATATAAAATATAAAGTCAGTTCACGCGATTATTTATATTCATGCAATCTGTATAAATATATGAACGAATAAGGTAACAAAGTACATACGGGGAGTACAACAAACCTGGATTTGTTTATAAAAAAGAAGAAAAGGACAACGATTTTTTATTTGAATTCTTCGATGAAAGTCAGTAGCCTGGGTAAGCATCCGCAATGGCAACTTGATGAAAGACCTTTTACTATTCTAATAAGATATTCAAATGACTTGTTCCATTGTGGCAATAACTTTGAAGAAGACTTTTACAAAAACACTAGTAAAGACTTCAAGTGTTTGAAGCTATTGTCAAAAAGCTTTTGTATTTATAAAATTTCATTTTTCACCCAACATTGAATATGCAAATGCTTTTGCGATTGGAGTAGTTGGTTTTGCAAAAGCTTATTACCTCAACCATTTAATTGTGTTCAATGCATCAAGTCTTTTATGACTTGATGCATTGGTAATGCTCGAGGAATGTGTGGATGTTGATAGTTGAAGATTATTAAATTGATTTAAAAATACAAAAACCATTTCCCAAAAAGCAACTGACATCCTTACCAGTAAACAGGTGAAAAGTGAAAACAAAATAGCCAAATGCTAGAGTTCACAAAAAAAAAGTAAAATGCAGAGGCCAGCGATACTCTAACTCTTTGTGACCACAAAAACCCATTTGCAAACACCAATTATTACAGTTAGTTTGGATTATTCACACTATAAACTAATTCAAATTGTCAATAAATAATACAATTGTCTACACAAAAACTAAAAACACCTTTTCATTTGTGAAATTTACCTTTCACTTCTACTGTGATATTTTAGTCAATTGACATTTAGATCAATTAGATTATCAATCATCACAATCATTTACGAAAAGACGTGTTCTTTGTGTCAAGATGGTACATGCACTCCGAATTGTACTAATTTGCACGATTCTTTATTTAAAGACATGATAGACCGTTTCAAGAGAATGGTAATTGCTTGTGAGCCGGGGAAGACTTTCCCAATAGAAGGAAATTTTAGAGAGAAAACAAGAGTGATTGATAAGAGGAAGAGAATGATTCAACAACTTCCAGAGTATGAATGTGAGTATGAAAATATGAAAGCGCGTTTCAAGAGGATCGAAGATGATAATGCTAATTTGGAAACAGCGTGTGAAGAAGCGATAGCGATTATAATATTTACAAAGATTATAATCTGATCTGAAGTGAACTATGAAGAGATGCAAACCAGTTTTAAGAATTTGAAAGATCATAATGCTGTTGTCAAAGCTAAGTATCAAGAGATGGTTGAATGTGCCAAAAATCTTATGAACATACTCAAAGAAGTTGCGGTGATCTTTGATGATTTTAGGATTATGAATGTGTTTTGTATATGTTTAAGAATGTGCTATTTTGGACTGATTAGGTATGTAAGGTAATACGTATTTATCTAATTAACAAGGTACTAGATTACTGCATCAAATTTTATGTTATGATTTTATGATATCATTTGTGAAAACATAAACAGTCAAAGTAATAGCCAATCTCGATATTCTTCACATGCGAATATACTCTAACTAGACTTAATTGCAATACTAAACTCAAAATTCCATTAGTTATTGATATTATTCACTAGGAAACATAAATTTTCCAAACCTCAAGAGTCAAGATGATTCTTTAAAGGCTGCAGTTGAAGAAAAGGAGAATGAAGGGGTCCAGGAAACCACTGCCAGTATTAGCATCCATGCTAGTATTGGAGTAACCCTCTACTGCTATTATTATACCCATGCCGGTTTAGACGTTTCCCTTTGCATAGGCAACCATTGCTACAATTATAACCACATCAATAACACCAACACCAAAACCAAAAGAGGCTGACAATGAGATTGCCATACAATTGGTCAACCAAAATCAATCTCACCCTATCCCTACACCTAGACCTATTGCTAAGACTCTAAACATTGGTGAACCATGCGAGAAAGATGTAGTTACTCAAACTGATATTGGAAAGGGTAAAGGGATTGCAGATTCAACTTTGGTGTTTCAAAGTCTGAGAGGATCGATAGCTTTTGATGAAAAAACCACTCCTTATTAGTCTACAAAACTGCCACTAATTTTTTAATGAACCAAGTAATGTTACATACTTAACTAACGACATCTAAGGTATCATACCCTACATAATTACGAATCGGATACACATAAAAAAGAGCAATGGATTATAAAATGGAATTAACACCTATTTAACATAGGTATTCATCGAATAACAAAAACGATTTATTATAACACGGAACCAATTGGAAATAATCATATGTAATAAACAACGAGAAGAATATTTACGTACCATATTTGGGAACATTTTTTAAAAACTTGATCAATCGAATGTGGTTTGCAATCAACACTGTAGCTTTATAGATGGTGACATAACCGACATTACAAAGGAAGGCGAGTGACGAAGAAGACAGGTTGATTTGTGAAAATAGTCTTTGCGAGAAGCAAAAGCAGAGAAAACCGATAACTATGGATGCTTTATTGGTCAGTGACTTTTGGATTTTGAACTCTCTTAATTAATGGATACTGTACTTTTACTATTCAAATGTGTACTTTTTTGTCTAACGTAAAATGACGATAAAACCCCTTTTAAAATTATACGGTTGCCCACCGCTTTTTAGTTGCCCAAAAAACAATACCTTACACATACGGGACACTTGTCGCAATGTCGATGAGTTGCCCAATGACAGCGGTTGCCCTCTGTCTATTTTCAAATTAAAAATAAAAGTGGTCTAGAAAGTGATAAGCCTCATGGCGCGCGGTCTATTTGCATCATTTTCCCTTATTATAATTAATCAAAGTTGGAGTGGCCTTAATGATATTTGAATAAGATCTGAAATAAAAAAGATAGCCACGTCATCATTGTTCTTACTTGTTTTGGTGTTCCTTCTCCTCCTATGATTAACATACAACAACTCAGATCTCATAACATGTTTTTTGCTACCAAGTTTGAGTGTTGTTTTTTGTTACCAAGACGATGGACAAGAAGCTGGTTTTGACTATGGAGTTGTTTACTAGTTTTGTTTTGGAAACATTGGCCCAAGAAGCTGCTTAGGCAAAGAAATGAGCTTTTCTCAAATGAAGATGGTGGCACTCAATTAATACTCTAAATAATATTAATTAAAGGTCACCATGTGTTTTTATATGGTTCGGTTCTCCTCAAAATGAAGAATGGTGTAGATTGGTAATTGTTTATTTGTAACTGCAAATTCTCTCTGTTTCCGATTTCTGAGTATCAATATGATGTAGCTTATCTTAGGTGGTTTTTGACAATTTATCTACCATACTTGGAATGGAACTCATCTTTTTTGTTTAATTAGTTTACTTTGGGAAAATTGCACGAAAAGTCATCATACTTGGCACTTATTGTCATTGTGTGTAGCGACCTATTTTTTTTCTTATTGTGACACAAACCTTTTTAGATCGTGCTATTGTATGTATCGGTGACTTGTTTTACCTATTGCAACCGGTCATGTTAACGACCGTTAGTGTTTTTATTGCACCGTTAGTCCTTTTCGTCCGTTTTTAACGACCGTTATTATATTATTATTACCGTTAGTCATTTTATAGTTTTTACGTTTTCGTCCGTTTTTTTGTTTCCGTCCGTTTTTGCACCGTTTCGTCCGTTTTTACACGTTTTTTGTTCGTTTTTTACACGTTTTAAATCCCGTTTTTACACGTTTTTTTTTTGTTTTTACACGTTTTCGTCCAGTTTTACGCGTTTTTTTTCGTTTTTACACGTTTTTGCATGGTTTCGTCCGTTTTTACACGTTTTTGTTCGTTTTTTACATTTTTTTTTACACGTTTTCGTCCGTTTTACATGTTTTTTTTCGTTTTTACACTTTTTTGCACGGTTTCGTCCGGTTTTACCGTTTTTAGTCCGTTTTACACATTTTATCGTTTTACGTTTTCGTAGGTCCGTTTTTCACGTTTTTGTTAGTTTTTACACGTATTTTTTTTTGTTTTACACGCTTTTTCGTTTTACGTTTTTGCCACGGTTTCTTCCGTTTTACCGTTTTGTTCGATTTTTACACTTTTTTTTTACACGTTTTGATCCGTTTTACACGTTTTTTTCGTTTTACATGTTTTGCCTTTGTTTGCGTCGGGTTTTACGTTTTCGTCCGTTTTTCCGCGTTTTTGTTCGTTTTTACACGTTTTCGTCCGTTTTTTCACGTTTTTTTTTTTACATGTTTTTACGTTTTACCGCGTTTTGCATGGTTTTAGTCCATTTTACCGCGTTTTTTGTTCGTTTTTTCCCGTTTGTTTTGTTTTCCACGTTTTTCCGTTTTACCGCGTTTTTTTTCGTTTTGCCTTGTTTGCGTCCGTTTTACGTATTCGTCCGTTTTACGCGGTTTTTTGTTTTACACGTTTTCGTCCGTTTACACGTTTTTCGTTTTACGTTTTTGCCGCGGTTTTTTGTCGTTTTGCGTTTCGTCCGTTTTACACTTTTTCGTTTTTGCGGTTTGTCGTTTTTACGCGTGCAAAAAGCGTGTAAAAATGTGTTAAAACGAAAAAATCTAAAAGCGGGGCGCGCGTAAATGCTAAAAAAAAAGCAAAAACGTGTAAAAAAAAAAGCGTGTAAAAAGCGGGCAGCGTGTAAAAACAAAAGCGTGTAGAAAGAACAAAACATGCGGGCCGGCAGACGAATATCTAGCGTAAAAAAAGCGTAAAGCGGACGTGTTAAAAGCAAAAATACGTGTAAAAAAGCGGAACCTGCGAACAAGCGTGAAAAGCGGGCAGCGTGTAACGACAGCGTGTAAAACGGCAAACGTGTCAAAACCGGGCGAAACGGTGTAAAATGAAAAAAGCGTGTAAAACAAAAAAATGTAACGAACAAAAATGAAAAGCGGGCAGCGTGTAAAGCGGCAACGTGTAGCGGACAAAAGCGTAAAAGCGGGCGAAACCGTGCAAAAGCGAAAAAAGCGTGTAAAACGGTGGAAAACGTGTCAAAACAAAAACGTGTAAAAGCGGACAAGCAAAAGCGTGTAAAAGCGAAAAAAGCGTGTAAAACAAAAACCGTGTAAAGAAAAACGGGCCCGAATCACGTGTAAAAAGTAACGGTGCAAAAGCGAAAAAAGCGTGTAAAAGCGGACGAAAGCGTGTAAAATGGGCGAAACCATGCAAAAGCGTGTAAAGCGAAAAAAAAGCAAGCGTGAAAAAGCGTGTAAAAGCGGGGCGATGTAAAAAGCGAAAAATGTGTGTAAAAGCGGATTGAAAGCGTGTAAAACAAAAAAAGCGTGTAAAAGCGGCGAAAACATGTAAAAAAGCGAACAAAAACATGAAAAAAAGCGGGGAGCGTGTAAAAGCGACGAAAATGTTTAAAAAGCGGTGGCGATGTAAAACCGGATGAAAACGGTTGCAAAAACATGTAAAACGAAAAAGCGTGTAAAACGGACCGGCGTGTAAAACAAAAAAAGTGTAAAAAGCGAACAAAAGCGTGTAAAAGCGGAAGAAACCGTGCAAAAAGCGTGTAAAGCGAAAAAAGCGTGTAAAAACAAAAAATACGTGTAAAAAGCGAACAAAAGCGTGAAAAAAGCAGGGCCCAACGTGTAAAACGGCGAAAATGTGTAAAAGCGGGGCCAACGTGTAAAACCAGGACGAAAGCCGTGCAAAAAGTGTAAAAGCGAAAAAACATATGTAAACGGACGAAAACTTGTAAAAAATGTAAAAAGCGAACAAAAACGTGTAAAAGCGGACGAAACAATGCAAAAGCGTGTAAAAGCGGAAAAAAGCGTGTAAAGCGGACGCTAGCGTGTTAAAACAAAAAATACGTGTAAAAGCGGGCCGAAAAGCGTGTAAAAGCGAACAAAAACGTGAAAAAAAGCAGGGCGACGTGTAAAGCGAGCGAGCAACGTGTAAAACGAATGAAAACGTGTAAAACCGGACGAAACCGTGTAAAAACGAAAAAAAACGTGTAAAAACAAAAAAAAAAACGTGTAAAAACGAACAAAAACGTGAAAAAAGCGGGGCGAAAGCGTGTAAAACGAACGAAAATGTGTAAAAACGGACGAAAACGTGTAAAACCGGATGAAACCGTGCAAAAACGAAAAAATACGTGTAAAACGGACGAAAAGCGTGTAAAACAAAAAAATGTAAAAGCGAACAAAAGCGTGTAAAACGGACCAGCGTGCAAAAGCGTGTAAAAAGCGAAAAAGAACGTGTAAAGCGGATGAAAGCGATGTAAAACAAAAGCGTGTAAAAGCGGACGGCGTGTAAAAAGCGAACAAAAAGCGTGTAAAACGGAAGGACGAAAACCGTGCAAAAGCGGACGGAAACAAAAACGGGACCAGCGTGTAAAAAGCGAGGCGAAAATGACTAACGGTACAATAATATAATAACAGTCGTTAAAAACGGACGAAAAGGACTAACGGTGCAATAAAACACTAACGGTGCGTTAACATGACCGGTTGCAATAGGTAAAACAAGTCACCTTAGATACATACAATACCACGATCTAAAAAGGTTTGTGTCACAATAAGAAAAAATAGGTTACAATTACACAATGACAATAAGTGCCAAGTATGATGACTTTTCGTGCAATTTTCCCTTTACTTTTTGGTTGTTTTTTGTTGTTTCTCGGATTATACAGAATCCCATGTGATTTGGGATTTATACAAATCACAAGTGAATTTTTTACGAATCCCGTGGGATTTTTTTACGAATCCCTTGGGATTTTTTTACGAATCTCGTGGGATTTTCTGGACGGAAATTTTGAAAAAAAAAATTCGTCTTTTACGAATCCCGTGGGATTTTTACGAATCTCGTGGGATTTTTACGGGCGAAATTTTGAAAAAAAGTTAGATCTTTTACGAATCCGTGGGATTTTTTACTAATTCGTGGGAATTTTTACGAATCCCGTGGGATTTATGCGGACGAAAATTTTGAAAAAAATTAGTGAAAGTATATAAAAGTGCATATCAATAGAAAGACGATTTTTTTCTGGATCGCGATGTGTATTTTGTAAGCTTAAAGATTTACCGTTTGCAAGATATGTTATTTTTTTAAAAATGTGAAAAGTGGGTTTTTTTATAGAATTACATTTTTACATTTCCTTTGTTAATTTTTGCTTTCATCTCATCCATTGGATGAAAAGAAGATGAATGGTTGAGATCTTATGATTTGTTCTTTAGATTAGATGTGTTTTGTATTGATCTCACCTCATATAATTGATGATTAATTCTTTTATCAACTGTTATCAAGATCATAGACAATTATGAGAATTTCTACTCATCTACCCTAATAACATGGTGTTTTGATCAGTTTTTTTGTTTGTTTAGCTACGCCTATCAAAAAATACACGGCTTTAGGCAAAAGCTATTTATAAGCCCATTTAGCGTAAACCCTATCTACTCATCGAAAAGCTTTCAAAAACGTATGTAGTGCTTGGCTAATCGTAATATCTTTATCTTTACTACATAAAATAGAAAAATGGTCAAAGGTAAAAGTGAAAATTGAAAGTTGAAAGTTGAAAGTCAAAGGTGAGAGAAGTGTATAATGTAATTAATACTCTTATTAAAATACCCAATTACTTAAAAGTACATTGATTTATTCATATTGTACAACCAACTAAAAGCATATCCACCAAATTAAATACAAACAATTAAAACACCCCATACTAAAAGTACAATAAAATTTTCACAATATACAATTTAAACAAGTTTCAACAAAATCCAGAATATAAAATAATTACACACACTAATTTGTTATTTTTAAAACACCCTAAAATAAAAAGACATGCTATTATACACATTATACAAATTAATAAAACACACAAAGTTTCATACAAGCTAACAAGTTGATGGTACATATAATTTTGAAAACTGGACCAGACGGGACCAACGGGTTCAATCGGGAACCGGTTTCGCTACTGGTTCGACTAACCGATAAAAGTCATCCAAAATGAACCGAGAGGACCCGTTGAAACCGATACAAACCGGTAAATCGAGGCCTCATCAAAATCTGTTTCTCCGGTTAATGCGTCACAGAGTACCCGTATACTATATATAAAGGAAAACACAAAAAGTGAAATGTTGAAACTAAAAATAGAAACTTTGAAAACATATATTTCAAAATTAAACTATTAATACACATCGAAAACCGGGTTAACGGGGCGCTTCAAACCCAACCGGGTTGACGGTTTAATTTCACCCGTGTTCAACCAAACCCGTCGGGTTGACCGGTTTAATCGATCTGTTTTTCGACCAAAGCGGTTCAACCAGGTTGAACCACCCGGTCGACCGGGTTTCGAACATTATGTTTAATACCCAAATCTTTAAACTTTTATTATTTTTCGTTTATAACCATAAACATTTTTATCACTAAACGATCTGTCGCTATAAAATCTCGTTGCTATACGGGTACTTCGTCTTTAACTATATGTATATATAATTACCATTAAAAATTCAAACTAATATTAAATGAAAACTGATTTGGCATATTCAATGTTGGAAAGTCATTACAAGTTTTTTTATTTTATTTTATTATACATACAAAGCATGTATCCATGTTTTTGAAACTTAAAAGTGAGTAATGTTAAATTTCTAAAATTCCTTTAAAACTAAAATTTCTACATAAAAATTCAAAGAATTTGCCCTTAATGAAATAGCTACCATAACAATTCACACCTAAAATTTGAAAGAAATGTATGACAAATTTTGACAACTTTTACTATTGTAATTTTCCCAAAAAAAAGTATATATTTTTTAATTTATTTAATCTTAACACTAATAATTTCTAAAAGTTTATCAATATCTTTTATTTTATAAGGCACCATATTAATACTTATTATTTATTGTTATGTTACTTTATAGTGTGTGTATCATATGCGATCTCGGTTATTAAATATTGAAATGTGTACAATGACCATATGATTTTTAAAAATATTGTTTTGACATTTATATATAGTTGAAATTGCAGAGATATTGTTGTGAATAACTTGAATGTTTACAATCACAAAACATTGTATCGATTTATTATATAGTCACGGGGTTCATTTTTTTTGTTCTCGTTCTTGCACATTAAATACGTTAAATATAAATTTGTGTTCCAAATATTGCTATAATGATGGTGATTGATTGGTGCTTTAATCGTTGATTGTTCCGGTGCATTAATTTCAAAGGTATACAAAGTTTTCTGAAATAATTTGGTCAAAATACATTATACAACCGGTGTATATATTTTTGTTAAGTTTCTTAGGTTTGATTGGGTCAAATACCATGTCTTGATGGATGATAACTACAAAGTGAAGCCAATCAAAGAGTTCGGTCAAAAAGGATTCAACACCTCATATGCGTGTAATAAGAAATTTTACATGACAAATGCGTGCATTGTTAGTTATCTCATAATTGATGTAATGTTTCATTTTCAGTTTCATTTGTTCTTTGATACATGTTAAGAATTTTTTCTTCAGTTGAATTATCGCATGTTATGAAACACTTACCAGAATATCGCAATTGTTAATTATCTGCCGCTAGGAACAGCTGCCGCTAGGTGCGGGTACTCGTCTAGTATTTAGGAAATGGAATACAGTATTAAAGCAACTCAAATTTGCTTTTAGCATCATGTGCATGTTAGATTCGATGTACAGTCTATACTTCTATAGTATTTTATACGTAAATAACGGACGAAAACGAATGAAACGTAAGAAAACGCCCGTTTTTAATACGTTTTCATCCGTTTTCGTCCATTTCTTTTTATGTTTTATACGTTTTTGTCCGTTTTCTTACGTTTTCGTTCATTTTTATACGTTTTCATCCGTTTTTATACGTTTTCGTATGTTTTTATATGTTTCGTCCATTGTTATACGTATGAAAATAGACAAAAACGTAAGAAAACGGACGAAAACGTTAGAAAACGGACGAAAACGTAAGAAAATGGACGAATACGTATGAAAACTGACAAAAAGGTATCAAAGCGAAAAAACATGTCTAAAAATGGACAAAAACGTATGAAAAATGGACGAAAACGGATGAAAATGGACGAAAATGTATGAAAACGAACAAAAACATAAGAAAACGGACGAAAATGTATGAAAGTGTAAAAACACGTCTGAAAATGGACGGAAACGTATGAAAAATGGACGAAAACAAAAGAAAACGAATGAAAACGCATGAAAACGAACGAAAACGTATGAAAACAAACGAAAACGTAAGAAAACAGACGAATACATATGAATTGTAAGAAAATGGATGAAAAAGTATAAAAACGGACGAAAACATATGAAAACGTATGAAAACAGACGAAAACGTATGAAACCGACGCAAAAAAAAGGTGAATTAAAAAGAAAGTGAATTAAAAAAAGGGAGAATTGCATATATATCCCTTCAAAGCCTCAAAATTACATATATATCCAACATAAACTAATAATTATATATATATTCTTCTTAAACTCTATACATGTCATATATATCCAAACTAGCTTCATAACCCGCCCAATGGGCGGGTTCGCTTCATAATATTGCTTGAGGAAATCTAAATGGACGTACATAAATAATGAATAATGAAAAATGTCTTAAACACAAAAATGGGAAAGAAAAAAAGAAAAGTATTCATGTAATATATATAAAAAATAACAATGAAAATTGTTAGTTAATAAAATAGATGGTCCTCATTCATATACGACCTACCCGATGGGCGGGCGAGCTTTAAAATGATGATTTCTGAATATTTATGTATGTAATCTACATGATGATGACAAATACAGATCCAAGATATTGTTACTGCAAGACAACTTTTCATTAACTTATGCGTAATAAGATGATGAATGCAATAACCGATTTCCTGTTGTTAGTACAATAACTACATTCGTTACCGTTACATAAGTTGTAATAGTCAGCTTAAAAGAAGTATAACATGCTTTGAGGAGGTCATTTTGCAGCAACCTTGAGCTGAATTGATGAACAAGTCTTCTTGTTTCTTGAACATCACTTCCAATTTTCTGGGAATTAGAAAACAAA
Source organism: Chrysanthemum makinoi (assembly GCA_910596185.1). Taxonomy (NCBI): domain Eukaryota; kingdom Viridiplantae; phylum Streptophyta; class Magnoliopsida; order Asterales; family Asteraceae; genus Chrysanthemum; species Chrysanthemum makinoi. Next base: position 77,289,775 of record OU343223.1, read on the forward strand.
GATATATGTAAATGGTTAAATGAGGCTGCCGAAAAAGGTTTATCCTTTTTTGGATAATTATGATAGAAGGTAAAAGCAGCCACATTTATCAACAAAATTTATAGAGATCATAAATGAAAGATAAAGATTAAGTGGAAATATCAGGCTAAATGGTAAAATTAATTAGCGGCTTAAGTAGTATAAATCAACTTGTACATACTTAACTATACATGTATTAATGAATGCATAAAAAGTTACGGGCGAGCAGTAATTATGTCTCAACACATTTAACTATCGATATGGGTTGAAGTCTAACCTTTTGTTGACTGAACTTGGTGCTCCCTCAAAGTTTCACTATCGATACCAATGAGTCGAAGCCTATAGTCTTCCTTACCTGGAAACTGGAATAGTTAGCCAAAAAGAAGTGATGTATTCAAAAAATTGAGCAAAATGGTTCTAAGCATTCAAATTTGCAGTCACAAAAACATAGCAACTACAACGCAATTACATCTATAAGGTTGCTAAAGGTTTTGGCATTTTAATTCATTAACACTATCCAATATACAAGTGAAACCTTGAATATAAAAGAATAGTAATTGTCAAATAGCTAAAAACCTGATCAATATACAGTAAAATGTTCACGGCTATAGAATCAATCATATCAAGATATTATACTTCCAATCATATCAATGGTGTACAGTGCATAATCTACAGGAGACTAACCTCTGCAACAGCTGAACCAATGTGCTTAATGTCTATCAGTTGCATTTTTGTCATTTCCACGAAGGATTAATGCTTCATATTTGTCGTTAAAACTGAGAAAACAAATAATTAACATGGCACAATAACGATAAGAAAACAAAAGAAATAAAAAGCACAATCGTCTTACTGTTAGATGTAAGAAAAATCTATAAACAAAACTTGTTACAAGCAAGTGAGATAAGAATAAAATCCTACCATTTCTTGTCACCTACAAGCTCTTCATAGCCCGCTCGAATGGGCGGGCTAGCTTCATAAAATTACATGAGGAATTCTAACTGGACATACATAAATAATGTATAACATATAAATAATGAATAACGTCACGTATCTTAAACACCAAATTTGGAAGAAAAACAAATATATGTTAAAAGAACAATTGAAAGTGTGAAAAAAAAATACAATTGACGGTCCTTATTCATATACAAAAGAAATTTTTTGTTTACACGATGTTTGTTGTAGAGTTTGTTTATTCACCGTATTTGTTGTGGAGTTTTTTTCAACAATAGCTTGTTTAAAGTACCTCTCCATTTGTGTAAGAAGTGTTCCATCTATGATGCGGCACAAAACACGGATAACATTTGCTCTGATACACACCAGTCTTGCTATTCATATACTTCATAAGGCAGATTGTGACAATACTAACCAATGCATAGAACATATAAATAATTAGCTTTAGATTGCTTTAGATTGTACTTTATCTTACATGGGTCAAATTAGATAATTAGCTAAATGGGAATTGCCCTTGGGATGTTGTACTCACAATGCATACAACACGTAGGTCAATGTATTTAATGACTTAGACTTATTATAATCCTAACCAAGTCATTCGTTACTTGCGATTTTCTTTTAATGGAGAATAAATTGTTTGTGATTACGACATGTAGCACGATATATGACCCATTTTAACACGAACACAGTTTGACGTGCTACAGAAAAAGAATCCGTTTTGCTGGCTTCACATGAAATGACTAAGTCACTGTAAATGAGAAACAAATAGAATACCTTCGTTGGTCTTCTAGCAAGTGTCAATGGCTCATCCACTGCTCAACATCATGTCGTCTAAGTGACCTTTCCAGCCGCCTATCATACACGTCAAACATGTAGATCATGCATACCAAATAATTATAAATATCTTCAGTCAATAATGGATTATAACTTATAAGTTTCTCTACTTTTATATAATACAAATATTTACCTGCATCCAAGACCTTGAAGAATGTTCTTCATGTTTCCAATAAGAAGTGCAAAAATTAGGAGTCCAAGCCCAATAATGCCTATTGTAAAAACTAAAAAGGACTTCCCATTCAAAATAACTTGGAACTTGATTCCCAGCCAGTGTGCCGATTTGCTTGCAACTATGATTCTTGTTGGTTGATTGCTAATAAGCTATTCCCAAACACCTTTAAATACAAAATATTGAGGAAAAATTAAACTTTTAAGAAAATTCCAAACACCTATAAACATACATAAGTCATTAAAATGAAAATCCCAAACACCCATAATTAGGAATAGGTCAAGGTTTAGCAAAATGACACTTTTAAGCATCCCTTTAAAACTTCTTGCTGATCATACCTTTCTATTCACACTTGGTTGAGAGATCGCCCAACCGAATTTTGGCTCCAATTCGTGACCCCTTTCCACCAACTATTTCTTTCGGTCCTCTGAAAGCTTGATGTGATCACCATCAATCACTATCCAGTTTTCATAGTACACCACATTCGGTATTAACTGCCTAACAAAAAGAACCAAACTTTGATCTCTACATGAATCAATACGTTGAAAAAAGTACTAATTTTTCTATTTAACTTGCCAAAAATAACCATAGACTAAGTGACTTAGTGTCTAACTTATACATAAATGGTTGAGAATAGTCGGCTTTAGATGAGAAACAAAGAAATGAGAAAAAAATGGGTAAGACCTTGTAATAGACTCGTGGTGACTGAACCGCATTCGGAGTGTCCATACCCAAGATAAAATGATCGATGAAAACTTGTGAAACTGCTGGAATTTTGTACATTCCACCACTCCCTCCAATCACATGGGTGTTAAAATCAGTGAAAGAGAAGCATCAACCACGTTTTTTAACACAAGAGTTAGATTTAAGCACCACAAACTAAAGTACAGGGCAACTCCTCGGCATCAAGTCATGTTTATGACAACGACTTATTAAGACATTAAACAATTGAATCCTATTAGTATCATAACTTGATAATACTAACTCCATGGTAAAGGAACAATATACACAAGTTCCATGATCATAAGCCTAGACATGTGAGGCTAATTTTTTCCAAATAAATATACCATAAACATTTTGATTAACAACTGACCAACTTCACTTTTGGTGGTCCGAAATTTCTAGGCAAGCTGATAATCACATATGTGTATCCCGTTTTCAAAGAAAAAGTAGTTAAGCAAACTAATAAGACCTATGGAATGAAAGAAAACAAAAAAGGATGCAATGAGATCCACATCTTTAGCCTGGCTTAATGGAAAGCTTACAAGGATAAAGCATGAAAATTATTTACCTTCTAATACCATGCTGGCCATCCCACTTAAGCGATCAACACGTCACCTACAATATTATATGCGTAAAATACCTATATCAGGAAAATTGGTCTGATGATATATGTAATCATTTCGAAAAACCTATTATCAGGAAAACTTATATGCTTAAACTTGTCAAATGTAGGATTCCATAGTCCAAAATCACATACCTATTCATACATCATGCGTGCTGCATCTAGCTAGGACATCTTAGCATCATAGGTGCTCACAAGCTATAAGACCTCCGGTGTACTAACTAAATGGTCAAACCTGGAAATACGACAAATTAAACGCAATGGACTTACAATCCAAACATAAATAACTAATTTATAAGAAACGTGCATTACATCTCCAATGTTCCTTTTTTGAACCTCTTTTCGACATTATTACAAATATCCACTTGAAGCGTAATAGATTGCAAAGCCTACACCACTTGCTCCTCGGCAAATTTCAAATGAGTCACAAACGGCTTCACCAAACCTAACGCCATCCACTCGGTGTTCCACCACTCAAAACAAAAAACTCATATCTACATATAACAAAAAAACTACCACATAAATATCACACAAAATTTAGTGGGTGTTTGGAAAAGCTTATTTTTTGAGCTTTATAATCAATTAACCCACAATGAAACTTTAAAATTTTAAAATTAAACCATTAATCATCAACAAAAAAATCGTACCTTTTTATCATCGATGAACTACTAACCTTCAATAGATCCCCAATTTGAGTTGAAAAGAAATCTAATAAACATACAAAAACACTATTATATCCCAAAATCGTACCTTTGGTGTATCATCACTAATTTCAGGCTTGGTTAATCTTCCTCAATCAGAGTCTACCCACAAAATTATCAAAAAATGACCAAAATAAGCAATATTTTATTGAATAAATGAAGATGATAAGGAAAAGAATCACAATTTTTTTCCAGGAAAGAATAAAAAATGGTTAATTCATCGATGAATAAATGAAGATAAGACCAGGAAAAGAATTTGATAGTAATGTAACAATCTTATTATGAATTAGGGTATGGGTTTTGAATTTTGGGTGAGCTTGTTTAGGAAAGAGCGAGTGAATAGGGGAGAGTGATTTATTGTTTTGACTGGAATTGAAGTAAAAATTAAGAGTAGGGGATTCTATTATTATTTTTTGATAAGATGGAAGTTGGTAATGTTTTGCTGAAATATTACTTTGGAAGAAAAAGATTAAACGACAAAATGTGGTTTGTCTCAGTGGATGAGGCATTTGTATTTGGACCACTTAACCCAGGTCCGAACCTCGCTGGATATCAAATTTTTTTCTTGTGTAAATGGAGATTATGCCTAATCACCATTTCCACCTCATCAAACGATGTGTCATGTCAACATTAAAGTGCCTAGTCAGTATTAATGACGTGGCATATGTAGTCCCATATATATGTATAGATTTTCAAATTAAACCATTAATCATCAACAAAAAAATCATACCTTTTTATCATCGATGAACTACTAACCTTCAATAGATCCCCAATTTGATTTGAAAAGAAATCTAATAAACATACAAAAACGCTATTATATCCCAAAATCGTACCTTTGGTGTATCATCACTAATTTCCGGCTTGGTTAATCTTCCTCAATCAGAGTCTACCCACAAAATTATCAAAAAATGACCAAAATAAGCAAAATTTTATTGAATAAATGAAGATGATAAGGAAAAGAATCTCAATTTTTTTCCTAGAAAGAATCAAAAATGGTTAATTCATCGATGAATAAATGAAGATATGATCAGGAAAAGAATTTGATAGTAATGTAACAATCTTATTATGAATTAGGGTATGGGTTTTGAATTTTGGGTGAGCTTGTTAAGGAAAGAGCGAGTGAATTGGAGAGAGTGATTTATTGTTTTGACTGGAATTGAAGCAGAAATTAAGAGTAGGGATTATGTTATTGTTTTTTGATTAGATGGAAGTTATTACTTTGGAAGTAAAAGATTAAACAACAAAATGTGGTTTGCCTCAGTGGATGAGGCGTTTGTATTTGGACCACTTAACCCAGGTTCGAACCTCGTTGGATATCAATTTTTTTTTCTTGTGTAAATGGAGATTCTGCCTAATCACCATTTCCACCTCATCAAATGATGCGCCATGTCAACATTAAAATGCCTAGTCAGTATTAATGACGTGGCATATGTAGTCCCCTATATATGTATAGATTTTCAAATTAAACCATTAATCATCAACAAAAAAATCATACCTTTTTATCATCGATGAACTACTAACCTTCAATAGATCCCTAATTTGATTTGAAAAGAAATCTAATAAACATACAAAAACACTATTATATCCCAAAATCGTACCTTTGGTGTATCATCACTAATTTCCGGCTTGGTTAATCTTCCTCAATCGGAGTCTACCCACAAAATTATCAAAAAATGACCAAAATAAGCAAAATTTTATTGAATAAATGAAGATGATAAGGAAAAGAATCTTAATTTTTTTCATAGAAAGAATCAAAAATGATTAATTCATCAATGAATAAATGAAGATATGATCAGGAAAAGAGTTTGATAGTAATGTAACAATCTTATTATGAATTAGGGTATGGGTTTTGAATTTTGGGTGAGCTTGTTTAGGAAAGAGCGAGTGAATTGGGGAGAGTGATTTATTGTTTTGACTGGAATTGAAGGAGAAATTAAGAGTAGGGGATTCTATTATTATTTTTTGATAAGATGGAAGTTGGTAATGTTTTGCTGGAATATTATTTTGGAAGAAAAAGATTAAATGACAAAATGTGGTTTGTCTCAGTGGATGAGGCATTTGTATTTGGACCACTTAACCCAGGTTCGAACCTCGCTGGATATCAATTTTTTTTTTATTTCCACCTCATCAAATGATGCGCCATGTCAACATTAAAATGTCTAGTCAGTATTAATGACGTGGCATATGTAGTCCCATATATATGTATAGATTTTCAAATTAAACCATTAATCATCAACAAAAAAATCATACCTTTTTATCATCGATGAACTACTAACCTTCAATAGATCCCTAATTTGATTTGAAAAGAAATCTAATAAACATACAAAAACACTATTATATCCCAAAATCGTACCTTTGGTGTATCATCACTAATTTCCGACTTGGTTAATCTTCCTCAATCAGAGTCTACCCACAAAATTATCAAAAAATGACCAAAATAAGCAAAATTTTATTGAATAAATGAAGATGATAAGGAAAAGAATCTCAATTTTTTTCCTTGAAAGAATCAAAAATGGTTAATTCATCGATGAATAAATGAAGATATGACCAGGAAAAGAATTTGATAGTAATGTAACAATCTTATTATGAATTAGGATATGGGTTTTGAATTTTAGGTGAGCTTGTTTAGGAAAGAGCGAGTGAATTGGGGAGAGTGATTTATTGTTTTGACTGGAATTGAAGCTGAAATTAAGAGTAGGGGATTCTATTATTATTTTTTGATAAGATGGAAGTTGGTATTGTTTTGCTGGAATATTACTTTGGAAGTAAAAGATTAAACGACAAAATGTGGTTTGCCTCAGTGGATGAGGCGTTTGTATTTGGACCACTTAACCCAGGTTCGAACCTCGTTGGATATCAATTTTTTTTTCTTGTGTAAATGGAGATTCTCGCTTAATCACCATTTCCACCTCATCAAATGATGCTACTATGTCAACATTAAAATGCCTAATTATAAGATAATGACGTGGCATATGTAGTCCCCTATATATGTATAGATTTTCAAATTAAACCATTAATCATCAACAAAAAAATCATACCTTTTTATCATCGATTAACTACTAACCTTCAATAGATCCCTAATTTGATTTGAAAAGAAATCTAATAAACATACAAAAACACTATTATATCCCAAAATCGTACCTTTGGTGTATCATCACTAATTTCCGGCTTGGTTAATCTTCCTCAATCAGAGTCTACCCACAAAATTATCAAAAAATGACCAAAATAAGCAAAATTTTATTGAATAAATGAAGATGATAAGGAAAAGAATCTTAATTTTTTTCCTAGAAAAAATCAAAAATGGTTAATTCATCGATGAATAAATGAAGATATGATCAGGAAAAGAATTTGATAGTAATGTAACAATCTTATTATGAATTAGGGTATGGGTTTTGAATTTTGGGTGAGCTTGTTTAGGAAAGAGCGAGTGAATTGGGGAGAGTGATTTATTGTTTTGACTGGAATTGAAGCAGAAATTAAGAGTAGGGGATTATATTATTATTTTTTGATAAGATGGAAGATGGTAATGTTTTGCTGGAATATTCCTTTAGAAGTAAAAGATTAAACAACAAATGTGGTTTGCCTCAGTAGATGAGGCGTTTGTATTTGGACCACTTAACCCAGATTCGAACCTCGCTGGATATCAATTTTTTTTCTTGTGTAAATGGAGATTATGCCTAATCACCATTTCCACCTAATCAAATGATGTGTCATGTCAACATTAAAATGCCTAGTCAGTATTAATGACGTGGCATATGTAGTCTCATATATATGTATAGATAATTAGATTTTATGTAACTAAAACAAACTAATACATAATTAACCATATATTTACCATTATACCCTCGTTTTTCTTTAATCTTACTCTTCTTGGCTACACAACTCACAAACCCATAGCCAAAATACGATTACCAGTGGCTTTTGAGTATTTGTAGTTTGGTGGTGAACACAATTTAGTAATTAATCTTATAATCGAATGTACATACATCTTATGCAAAAACCCATCAAAGTAAGGATCAAAGATATATAAAATTGGGGTTGGGAAAATTAATTTTGTTGGACACTCGAAATGAATTCGTGGGTTTTTAGTGATATTTTATGCTAAATAAAATGGGTTTTAGACAATAACATTGAATATTTCCATTGCTTAATTGATGGTTTAAAACAAAATTGTGACAAAGAAGAATGTGAGTGACGCGGTGACTTGTGAGGATAAAAAGTAAATGGTGGTTCTGAGTTGTATAGCCAAGATGTGAAGATTAAAGAAATATAAGGGTATAATAATAATTGTATAGCTAATTATGTATTTTTTTTTTGTTTTAGTTATGTAAAATATAATTATTTGGATATGTATGACATATGTATAGTTTAAAAAGTATATATATGTAATTATTAGTTTATGTTGGATATATATGCAATTTTGAGGCTTTGAAAGAATATATATGCAATTAAAAATATAAAAATAAATAAAAACGTAAATTAAAAGAAGAAAAAAAAAGACAAAAGAAAAAGTGAATAAATAAGAAAGACAAAAAGACAAAAAAGAAAAAAAAAAAAAAGAAAAAAAACATGGACTTAAGTTTAAATATCAAATTTTAGATTAATCTCCACCATTAGATCAAATTAGATGGACGGTGAACAAAATTAAATACATGTAATTTTAAAACATTTGAGTAAATATAAATTTTCAAATTTTGGTTGAAAAAATATTAAATTGCCCCTAAATTTCTATTAAAAAACACAAGTCATTCGCCTCCTTTAAATAGTGGAGATGATTTGCACACTCAATAAATTGATTGGAAGTATTACATTTTGACATTTATACCCTGACATGGGTGAATAATCCATAAGGATAAAGTGATCTAAGAATATATATGTCAATATACAATACTTTTGAGTGTCTCAATCTTTTATACTCCCTCCGTCCCAAAATTATTGTCCCCTATTGACTTTTTTAGTTTTTCTTCTTCAACTTTGACCATAATTATTTTTGTTTGTGTTGTATAATACTTGACGAAAAATATATGAATGTATTGGATTTTAAATGTATTTTCATTGGTATAATTTTCATCAAGTATTATATAACACAAATAAATATATTAATGGTCAAAGTTTAACAAAAGAGACTAGTCAAAGTCAAAGTGGACAATAAAAATAAGATGAAGGGAGTATAATAAAACAAAACCCCTAGTAGAAATTTTTCACTTAAAAAAATCAATTCACACCTTATTAAGTAATAATTTAATTATTATTATTTTCTATTAAAGATGTTTAAATAAAAAAAAACCTTTAATATTTCTTAATTCGGCTAAACCTCTTAAAAAATCATTTTTTATTAAAGGTGTCAATTTTTATAGCAAACACATATACTCAATGATTGATTTTTGATAGTAAAGGACTAAAATTACGAATTTTGAATAAGCAAAGTGGATCATGCCTGAAACCTAATTCAATACATTCTTCACATACAACACCCATTTAGCTCCCAATCACTTTAACTTAAACAAAATTATTGATTCATGAGTTTTAACCAACCATCAAACTCATCTTTGGTTCAAATGATAACATAAAATAATAAAAGAAAACTTACCAATTGGTTTAATTTTCCTTTAACCGCATGTTTGTGTAGAAATTAAAGCGAATGGTCAAAGAAAACCATGGGTTTGTTTTAAATTGTGATATGGGTTCCTGATTTTGTTTGTTTAATTGATGCATTAAAGTGTTTATTACGTTGTTTAGTATGTATGCACATCAAGTGTTTTTATTAGACATGGAAAGGAGGCAAAAGCAAAGTGTAGAAGAAATCTGGGGAACTCAAAATAAAGTTTGTAGATTTTTTCAGTGCTCCTCTCAAGACATATGAACTTTTCACAATTATAGCCTTTACAAAATACGATTTTAACTACTATATGATAATAATTCTTATGCAATATATATTGCTGTTATTGGATGAGGAAAATATAAATCTGAAAGAGAGAATATTGCGGTGAAGAGACGGGGGCTTAAGAGCTCAAAAACACATATTTTTATATGGATTTTGTTGCATGGTTTAGGGATCATGGAATGTCATGTTCCATTATCACATGAGGTTAGTTCTATAGTTCTTCAGTTCTAATATGATCCTCACAAACTAAAAAATCACTGTCTCCTTTGTGGTAGTGTACTATGAGACCTTTATCTTGAAATTGTGGCTAAATTTGATGTGTTTATTCTAAATTGTAGTGTGTAGGAGAAAGTTGTTGTTTTGATGATGGGAGACAATCATAATAGTAGCTACCATTCACAGGTTATGTAAGTTTTCAGAGTTTTATTCTTAATTTTCATTACCAAACAACAACAACAACAACATACCCAATCCCGCCGAGGCAGGGTATGAGGGAGGTAGAATGTAGAGAGCACCTACCCTTACCCCAGGGATAAACCCGGGGGTAAGGAGACTGCTTCCAATGAGACCTCCGGCTAGTGCGATGTACGGGTGAGAAAGAAGAGAAGAGAGAGCAAAAGGAAGCATAAAGGCAGCAAGCAAAAGCAGGCGAAAAGGGGCAGACCAAACACGACAACGCAAAACAAAAGCACACAGCAAACCAGAAACAAAAACCAAAGCCTAAGGGCAAAAGGCATCCTAAGGGTAAACCAAAAGCAAAGCAAAGGCAGGAAAACCTAAGGGAGCAAAACAAAGGAAGACGATACCTAAAGTGAGGGCAAAAAGGCAACCTAAGGGGGCAACAAAGGGCAAAGCAAAACACGCAAGGGGCCTAAACTAAGGCAGAGGCAAAAAGTCACCTAGGCAATGCAGCAGAAGACCCCAAAAAAAAAAAAAACTATCATGAACTACCTGCAAATCCTAATTCTATCTCTCCACGAATTCCTATCTGAGGTCATGTCCTCGGACAAGAGCAACTCCTTCATGTCGAGCTTAAGTCTATCCTCCCACCTTAGATTGGGTCTACCCCTCCTTCTCACACCATCAACTACTAGCACTTCGACTCTTCTTACAGGCGCTGATTGTGGCCTCCTCCTGACATGGCCGAACCACCTCAGCCTTCCCTCTCTCATCTTCTCGATAATATTCCCGACCTCAAGTTTTGCTCTGAAAACACCGTTCGGGATCATGTCAAGCAAGGTCTTCCCACAAGTCCATCTTAACATTCTCAATTCCGCCACCTCTACTCTGTTAGCATGCGCCTTGGAGATGGGCCAACACTCGGACCCATACAGCATAGCCGGTCTAATCGCCACCTTGTAAAATTTTCCCTTTAACTTACAAGGGACGTTCCTATCACAAAGGACTCCCGACGCCGCCCTCCATCTTGCCCATCCAGCTCGAATCCGATGGGTCACGTCCTCTTCTATCCTCCCTGATCTGTGGATCATCGATCCTAGATATCTAAAAGACTCTTTAGGTGGTAGGATTTGGTCACCGATGCGGATATTATACCTTAATTATGTAAAGTTTAAATATTTTTAAAATATTGGTAAGCCCATCCTATGATATATAATCAGAGAGTAATTGTGACATGATTAGAAGTGAATTGGTCAAATTGGGGTTTCTTTTATTTCAAACGGGTCAAATAAATTTCTTTTAGCAAAATAAGGAATGGGTAATGACTGAAAGTTGTCATAAGTTTAGTCGGGTTAATCAAGATATAGATTGTAATTTGAGAAATATTTTCTTTGTAATCTTAAATGATGTTTTATGTATTTAAAAATTTCATACAGGAAAAGGGCAATTCGATCTACTATGAGCGAACAATTACGTAGAAATGGTAATGTTTGGGTAACAATTCTTGCATATCTCCCAAATATAAGAAAAACCATCTTATTAAGTATCACAGGCTGTATAAAAGAACTTGGAGTCTCAGACCTTAAAGGAGTGAGTCTTATGACAGATGAAATTGTTCATAAAATTAATTAATCTTTCTATAATATTCGTTAATTATTTTTTCTACTAAACTTCATCGTTTTCAAATTTTAGGAAGCTATAAGGAGGCAAAAATTGGGTATGGGATCGGTAATGGCATTGAAACTTCGGTCATTCAAGCCATATATGATTGTCCTTTTCTTGGTGCGGGTGTAAAGGTCTGTTTTATTTGTGACTAAGTGTACAATTTGGCTATTATCTTTCAACATTGTCATATGAAATGATTAACTTATACATATCTATTCCATGATTTACCAGGACTTGAATGGAGTTGTGGTATTCATCCTCACGAATTCAACTGTCATTGACAACAGTGATATTAACGGCATTTTGGGTATCTTTCGTCGAGCTGCAGAACGAGAGGGTCACATTATAACTTCAGTAGTTTGTGAACCAGATATGAGTCCCGACTCGGTCGCGACAACCACATTTACTGTCGGGCAATTTTCTTAAAGTAATAGTTTAATTACAATTTTTTCTTTAATTTAGTATGTCACAATGGCGAGATATTTGGTGCTAGACTTCCAAACTTTGTCTAAATACAACAATATGAAAAAATAAAAAAAATATATATATAATCGGGCACACAACCAAACATCTTCACTGGATCAACAACAAAACCATCCATAACCTTAGACACAAACACATTCCCGCTTTCTTTAGGTGATATAATCAAAAGTTTCATTTCGGAAAACGACAAAGAACGACATACACGTTCCCCTTCATCACCGGTGAACGCCACACCAACAAGCTTTCTTTCTTTAGATAGAGCAGAGTAACTAATACCGATATTCATAACAACACCCTCAAATTCAATCGGAACGAGCTTGGACATCTGGTTAACCTTTCAATTCAACATCATCCTATGAGGTACGGGCTCCAAATACATGTAAAAATAAATTAAAACAAATAAATAAAGCAAAACAAAAATTAAATTATTTGTTTTATAATTAATAAAAATGCATTATTCAAAAAATTAGAAGAACTCGGTGCGTGCATGGTCATTATAACTAGTCAATTAATCTAGTGTGACAAATCACGTCCTTCTAATTGACCCTCGGGAACGAGTGCACACGTGTCACAACATCACTCGACCGTCTCCCAACACCCACGTCACATTAACTTACCCCCAACTCTATACAAACAAATCACCCCCAATTTTATTTCATTTTTTCCCGCCTAACCTCTTCAATTCACTTTAATAGTTCTAATTCATCCACTCAACAGTTATCTGCTATTAAGGTATATATATATTTGTATATATCAATTAATGATTATGATTATGCATTAGTTAATTTAGAACTAATTTGTGTTTGTAATAATTAGTGCTCAAAAATGCTATTGGTTGGTGCTGGTGGTATCGGTTGCGAGCTTTTGGAAACCCTAGATTTCTCAGGTTTTCAAGATAATCATATGGTAAGTCAACCATCACTATTATTATTCTTATTGTTATTGCTTGTATATGGCGTAATTGATGTTCTTGTAATCGTAATTGCCGCCGTGCGAATAGTTAGGGTTTAGGTTTGTAATTAGTGTAAAATAGAAGGAAATGTATTGGTTATTGTGCCGTAATCGACATAAGTGATACGATTACATCGTTTGTTTACGTTACTTGTCGTATGTAATTAGTTAGGGTTTAGGTTTTGTGAAAAGTGTGATACACTTCCGTTTGTTTACGTTACTTGTTTTTGTTTAAATTTTTGTGGTTAGTTAGGGTTTAGGTTTGTAAAAGGCATGAACTAGATGGAAATGTAGTTGTTGTTGCGTTCCGTAATTGTATTAGTTACGCCTTTGTTTACGCACTCGCTGATTAGTTACGGTTTAGGTGTTTAGAAGTGTGTTGGTGAAAAACAAAAGGAACTGTTTTGGTTAGTGTGCTGTAGTCATATTAGTTACGTCATTTTTGTTTAGTTTCATTAAGTTATGGACATGGACGGCACTGGTTGAGATGAAAAGTGTATATTTTTTCTGTTGAATCGTTATTTAAGACGGCTAAGTTGAGTAAATTTTGGATGAAAATAATGTGACTGATATGCTTGTGAGTAGAGGTATGTTTTGGATATATGTTTATTGTTGTGGTATTTAATAGCCAATATGTGAAAGTATGTTTTAGCCTTTTTTTAAACATTTAGTGATTTAAGTACTGTCTCTGCGTACCATGGAGGTAAAAGGTGGTTTAATGTTTCTGGCTGAATGGGCCGTCATCATAAAAGTAGCCTATTAACCGCTGTTTACCCCCTAGAATTAGTTATGGAAGTATGGAACAAGTCAACCGTCTGCAAAGCCTTTTGTCGAATATGTAAATTGCTGAGTTATGATACGTGATATGACCTTGTTAGCAGTGAACGGTCCCATTGGTTCACAGGTTTAACAAATATATGCTGTTATTTCTAAGTAATAAGGTGGAAATAAAGATAAACTGTAGGCATACATGTAAGAATGTAATGCTGTGAATATTTGGCATCTTTACATTTCATGCTTCTCGAGTGTTATGTGACTGTTAGGTTAGTTGGTGTTTACTTACATGATATGAAGTTATGTGACTGTTAGGTTAGTTGCTGTTTAGTTAGATGATATGAAGTTATGTGACTGTTAGGTTAGTTGGCGTTTGATTAAAAAATTAGATGATATGAAATTATGTTGGTGATTCCTTATCAGGTGGATTTTCTTGTAAACAGTTGAGTTAACACAAGATTAGTAACTTGTGTAGGTTAGTCGATGCATAATTAGAAACATGGAAATCATGTGGTTGATTCTTTGTTAGGCCTAGGTGGATTTATTCAATATCATAAACATGATTCGATCTGAAATTTCTGGATGTTAGGTTAGTTAAATGCTTGATCAGGTGATTCAGAATTGTGTGCTTAGTTTCTTGTTATGTCTCATTTAAAATGATGAAGAAAGAGTAGATCAGAACTAGTGTGTGTCTGGTTATTAGGCTAGTCAGTGTTCAAGCAGAAGATTAACTGGGCTAATTGCAGCTGTAGGGTTGGCATACTATTAAGCTGAATAGATGATGTGTTACTTGTAGAGTTGTATGCATACTCTTGGTCATTGTATGATGGTAAAATAACATGTTGTTAGGGTTCTTATTGTGTCTTATATAGTTGCATGTATAGATACAGAAGCTGTTGTATGTTTCATGTTTTATACGAAGTTGTTTATTTTTAGGTTGATGGAATTCTTATTGTGGTTTTTGTTCCTGCAGACGCAAATCTTCGTTAAGACCCTCACTGGTAAGACCATCACTCTCGAGGTCGAGCTCGGACACAATCAACAACGTCAAGGCAAAGTTTCAAGACAAGGAGGGGATCCCCCCAGACCAACAAAGATTGATCTTTGCTGGAAAGCAGCTTGAAGATGGCCGAACTTTGGCAGATTACAACATCCAGAAGGAGTCCACTCTCCATCTTGTTTTGAGGCTCAGGGGAGGCATGCAAATCTTTGTGAAAACCCTTACTGGCAAGACCATTACTTTGGAGGTCGAGAGCTCTGACACAATTGATAACGTCAAAGCCAAAATTCAGGATAAGGAAGGTATCCCTCCTGACCAGCAGAGATTGATCTTTGCCGGGAAACAACTCGAGGATGGTCGTACTCTAGCAGACTATCATATTGAGAAAGAGTCCACTCTCCACCTCGTTCTTCGTCTTCTTTCTGGTAAGTGAACCTAACTACTGTTGTTTTCTGTGTGGTTAATTATTTTTGAAAAATTTATTTGTTGGCACAAAGCTGTATCTTTTCTGGTTTTAATAAAGTACTTGTTTGGTGTGGATATTGGGTTTCAGGTGCCATCGGTGGTACAGATGGAAATTCTCTATATGAAAAAGCCAAGGAGGCTGCAAGCAAGAAAGAGTACAATGATGCACTTTCGTATTTAGCTCTTGCGAGAGAAAGAGGCAGTCCTCCTTTTCTGGAAAGAAGCCTGCATAGGATGCTTGAGATTCAGTTGCTACCCGAAGTGCCTTCTCTTCAGCATCGTGATTATTACAAAGTCCTCGGCGTTGAAAAAACTGCAACTCGATCACAAATAGAAAAAGCTCATCGAGCTACAAGGATCTTGACACACCCTGATAAGTGCGCTAACCTCGGTGAAGCTGTTCAAAATTTTCAGCTAGTTGATAGAGCGAGGTTGACGTTAGTTAATGACGATGAAAGGGCAGAATATGATATGAAGTTAGCTGGAGCTCAAAAAACCGCAGCTAGGCGTCCAGCTACAGAGTCGTCCTCTGCCTCCAGCTCGTCCTCTGCCATAAGGCAATTCATATACCGTACTCCTGAAAACTCTACCTACTTTCCGGAGTAGTCTGTGTTTTCACAGAACTCACCGCCCCCCTCCCCTAAGCGTTCTGATCTGCCAGACATTTACCCCCGAAGATCACCTGCCAAAACCAGAGACTCTCAAAAAGGTCCCAGCAAGAGAAACTCACACCGCACCGTAAAACCGAGAACTCCACAACCAACTCGGCGTTCACCAGTAGCTCGCTCTTCAAAGCGAGCCTTTACAGGCCCAACGTCTATTGGAGAACACGAAGAGTATGATAGGAGAAAGGAAACTTCCAGGAAATTAAACTTTGATAAGGACAAGGTTGTTCACAGGGTAAGAGGTGGGATGGAGATCTCTGTGGAGACATTGACCGGAAAGAGATTTAGTTTGAAAGTTGAAAGGTCAGACACCATTCGCAACGTTAAAGTGAAAATCCGAGATAAGGAGCGTATCCCACCAGATCAGCAGAGGTTGCTATTTGCTAGAGACGTACTTGAAGATGGTCTCACTTTAGCTGATTATAACATCCAGAATGAGTCGACACTATATCTGTGGGTTAGATTAAGAGGTGGGATGCAGATCTTTGTGAAGACTCTGACTGGAAAGACAATCACTTTGGAAGTTGAAAGCTCTGACACCATAGACAATGTCAAAGCGAAAATTCAAGATAAGGAGGGCATCCCGCCAGACCAGCAGAGGTTGATCTTTGCTGGCAAGCAGCTAGAGGATGGGCGAACTCTTGCAGACTACAATATTCAAAAGGAATCAACTCTGCATTTGGTGCTTCGCTTGAGAGGTGGTATGCAAATCTTTGTGAAGACATTGACAGGCAAGACGATCACACTGGAGGTTGAGAGTTCTGACACAATCGATAACGTCAAGGCGAAGATTCAAGATAAGGAAGGAATCCCTCCAGACCAGCAGAGGCTCATCTTTGCAGGGAAGCAGCTTGAAGATGGACGTACCCTTGCTGACTATAATATTCTGAAGGAGTCCACTCTCCACCTTGTCAGAATATTTTCACTCCCTGATCTGACTCTTAAGACCGAGGAACATTTAGGTGGTGAAATCATACCGCGATCTGTTCTTCTTTGTGCCTTGGAAGGGGTATGCTTATTCCTATTGAAATATATTTATGAGATTTTACATTTTAATTTCTGTTTAATTACGACTGTTTATTTGCAGATACCTTACTTGTTGTGTGCACCTGTAAGTCAAGCTGCGATTCTCCAACCCACCTAAAACTTAAAAATAAAAGATGACTAAAAAAGTTTTTATTTGACTTACGATTATCGTGTCATTTGAACATGCAGTCTATTACTAGAGCCTATGGAAGGGTGGATGCAGATGGTTCCAGATATTTGCTTGGTGACCATAGCGGGCTACTTCACTTGCTTGTGATAGCTCATGAGAAAGAAAAGTGAGTTAGATTGCTGTTTCTTGATTCACACACATATCACTGAATTTTGTAAAGTTATATGAGTTCATTTTCTATGCTCTGATTGAGGTTCATCTCATGCAGTTGTTTATTTTTTTATTTTTATGTTTATGTTTTCTCTATGTTGTTCACAGAGTCACAGGACTCAAAATTGAGCTTCTAGGGGAAACATCAATAGCATCTACTATATCGTATCTTGATAATGCATTTGTATATGTTGGCTCGAGCTATGGAGATTCTCAGGTATGTAAACTGCATCATATATTTGTTTCATGTTAAATGGTTGATCTGTTCGAGGGTTCTGTTCTCCTTTATAATATGTTGTTTGTAGCTTCTGCTTCTAAGTTGAATGTATAGCATGTTATTGAAGCTTTTTGTTCGTTGTCCATGGCAGCTAGTTAAGTTGGATGTCCAGCCAGATGCAACAGGTTCTTATCTGGAATTGCTAGAAAGATATGTCAACTGGGGTCCAATAGTTGACTTCTGTGTGGTTGACTTAGAAAGGCAAGGTCAAGGCCAGGTTGTAACATGCTCAGGATCTTATAAACATGGTTCCCTTCGCATTGTTATAAACGGAATTGGGATAAATGAACAGGTAATTATTTTATCTGGTTAATCACTTCTTACTGCTTTTTGGTAGTACCTTATAAGTTCAATAGCTTATCTTTTATGAAATTTTTTGTTGTTAAGGCATCTGTGGAACTGCAAGGTATCAAAGGAACGTGGTCACTAAGATCAGCAACTTTCTTGGTTGTTAGCTTCATCAGCGAGACTCGAATATTGGCAATGAATTTAGAGGATGAACTAGAGGAAACTGAAATCGAGGGCTTTAATTCTCAAGTGCAGACTCTATTCTGTCATGATGCTGTACATAATCAGCTTCTTCAGGTATGCATGATTATCTGTGAAGATCACCTTGATCTCAATTACGGAACATCAAATGAAGGAGCTGTTGTCCAGGGTACGTTTTCAGAGTCATTGTGCCCTTTTTTGATAGCATTGGATCATTTGGTATATTCACGTGTCTGATAATTTCCCTCTGTAAATGGACAGTTAAATTGATTGGTAAGCTGCCGGATGGCACCATATTCATTCAGAAAGGTTATGATGAGTCTGAGCCTTTCGAGTTCAAGACAGATGAAGGTACGGAACATTGAAAAGCTATGTTCTTCACTGGTTTCATTCTTACAAGTTAGATTTGCTTGTACTCACTGTTAGCCATTTTGGTTCTTGAACAGAGCAAGTAATCGATGGGCTTGATAGAGCTGGTGTGTTGACAATGAAGAAAGGGGAAGTAGCTATTCTGACAGTTGCACCAGAATATGCTTTTGGTTCTACGGAATCTAAGCAAGAATTAGCACTAGTCCCTCCAAACTCCACTGTGACATATGAAATCGAGCTTGTGTCTTTTGTCAAGGTTTGTGGAGTTGTTTAATGAGCACGTAGATGCCAATATATAGTTGCTTGGTACTTAATGGCAGAATGTTAATGAGCACGTGAGGAAGACTAATTGTAATTTGGATCTTTGAGCGATAAATAGTAGTTAGCATATATCTGCTGTCCTTTTTTTTTTTTTTTTTTTCCCCTCCTCTCTGTGTGCTAGTTG
Organism: Chrysanthemum makinoi; assembly: GCA_910596185.1. NCBI lineage: Eukaryota > Viridiplantae > Streptophyta > Magnoliopsida > Asterales > Asteraceae > Chrysanthemum > Chrysanthemum makinoi. The sequence goes on from OU343223.1 coordinate 77,309,028, forward strand.
AAGTTATTATATGGTAAAGGTTAGACGCATTTAGACCAAGAAAATTGTACGAGAAGCCCATGACGAATGCATACTCTGCATTTTGGCACCGTTGGTTTGAACCAACCTTCCAACATAAGGTTAAAAGGGTTACGATCAGCATATGCATTTGCATAAGCTGTTCGGCTATCTTTGTTACGATAAAACCATTCCACAGTAGTTGTTCTGAAATCGTGCAAGGAAACTTGTTTTTTTGAGTAAATATGGAATTAACTTTTGAATTCGGTAAATATGAAAATTTTCCTAAAAGGACTTTTCCAAGAAACTACACACGTGCCCAAATGCATGAACAATTAGGAATATGTTTGTTAAGGTTCATGAACTTGGTATATCTTTGGGCATTTAAGCTTGGTCTTCAGCTTATATTCAGAAAAAGGGAAAAATTCATATTTAACCAATTCAAAAGTTACACTTATTAAGCTTGGTTGCAGTTTATCATATTTTTTGTTTTTGTGAATTTACTATTATTCCTTTTAAAATAAGTTATACTTTGCCATTAAGCTTCTTTTATATGTTGTTTGTTTTTCTTTTCTCATGTTTCTCTCAAATATGAGGTGAAAAACATAAGTACGTTTATCAATTTCTTTCACCTTTTTTTTTTTTTTTTTTTTAAAACTCAAGAATAAAATTAACTTTTTAGTTTCACTCGCTTTCTTTCACTCTTACTCTTCAAAACACAGTTGAGAAAAGAGCATAGTGTGAGAAGTGAAGCTTTAAGAAGTTTGAGAGATTTATTTTAGCTTTATATTATTCAGGTCCATCTATACTATATAAAATGGAAAAATGGTCAAAGTGAAAAAAGTGAAAAATGTTAAAGTTGAATATTGAAAACATGGTCAATGGAGAGAGAAATAAATAATATAATTAATACTCTTATTAAAACACCCCATTACTTAAAAGTACAATAATTTATTCACATTGTACACCCAATTAAAAGCACATCTACCAAATTAAAACAACCAATTGAAACCGATACCCGGTTGACCCGTTGAAACCGATACCGGGTTGACCTGTTGAAACCGATACCGGTTGACCCGGGACGCTTCAAACCGGTGGTGACCCGATTTAATTTGACATTTTTTCGACCCAACCTATCGGTTTGACTCGGTTTAAATCGACATGTTTTTTTATCGGAACGGTTCAACCAGTTGAACCACCCGGTGAAATCGGGTTTCAAATTTGACAAAATTATATGAGAAATGATGAAGTAGTTGTGGAACTCGTGACAATTTTTTGAAATGAGAGACCAAGTAATTGTAGTTTTTGGTTTATTTTGCTTTGACACATGTAATTTGTCATTTGTATAATGTTATTTTTAAAAATGTTGCTTCTTGCCATTTAAGGGACTAGTATATATGAATCGTCGTTTAAAAGTTAATATATATTGTATAGCCCTTTGTTCGATTGTATCAATAATGTTATGTAAGTTTATTAAAATCACAAAAATAAATAGTATTGTTATCTTTAGCGATAATTATTTGTACCTCAAACAAATAGCTTTTAACAATGCATAAATATCTATACAAATTGATAGTACAAAATAATCTTATATGGTGATATCCCATTTGCAAAGTTACAATTTTAAAAGCCACACACCAAATGATAAACGTTACACATGTAAAAAAAAAAAATAGTTATCATCTTAAATTACTGACAAAACAAGAAAAGCGTTCACACATGTTGGCTTATCATACTAAACTACAATATAATATTGCCAACTACATAATCTGGTTCTTTTTGTAATGCTTGAATCTATTATTACTAAAAATCTTAATAACTTAAAACAATCATATTAGAAAATATACTCACACACTTTAGATCGACTCCACATAATTTTTTAAAAAACTATATATTTATCTTTATGCAACCACGCATCAGAATTGTAGTTATTCGAAAACGATTCTCTAATGCTACAAATACAGTTAGTTGAAAGAAACTTATGGCCACTATTGCAGAAAAAGACATCATTGCCGCTGGCCAGTCTCGTCTAGTTTTAATAATGAGTCAAACTCGAGCTCGTAAAAGCCCGAGGTCGAGTTAAATGTGTTTGTTTTGGGTGATAGGACACGTGGGATTGCTAGTTTGTTCCCTTCATCCTATCTTCTTCCTTCTCCCTCCCTCTCCACTCACACCTGCAACAAACACAACCCCCTCACCATCCCCACTCATTCCCAACCCAAAACCCAATCATGTCCAAACACTCCACAATCTCATAAACCCACATCCCCTAAAACCATGTCATCTTTCTCAAACCCAAACCCCCCAATCCACAAACCCCATTCCCATTCCCATTCCTTCACTCCATCCAAACACTCCTTATTCACAAACACCCACCTTCAAAAACCCCATTTTTCTCCATTAGTATGCTGTACAGCTGGTTACATAGCTCAAACTGTGAAAACTGAAGATGAAAGAACTACCAAGATCAAGTGGGTTGAAATTAAGAAAGATGAAATAAATGACGCACAAAGGAACCATATTTCGAGACTGCCGAAAAAGATGACGAATAGATGTCGGGCTTTAATGAAACAGTTGATTTGTTTCTCGGAGGAAAAAAGTGGCTTTGGGTTGAATGAGTTGTTGGGTGTTTGGGTTAAGAGTATGAATCCTGCTAGAAGTGATTGGCTTGTTGTTATTAAGGAGTTGGGGTATATTAATCATCCGTTGCGTCTAGAGGTATATCTTTGATAACTTGCTTGCCGTGTTGCAGATTATTGTTACAAAGTCGTTAAACCTTAAAGATGTTATATTTTCGTTATATGTGTAACATTTGAGATAATGCGTTGCTAAATTGGCATGGGAATTAGTATTAGGATTAATGTGGATATAGTTTTTCGGGCGAACTTATTTGATTTTTTGGTTGCGTTTTTTTGTATCATAGAAATGACTAGTTATTGTATATATGTTGCCTGTTAGGCGTAGGGCATTATACTGTTTTAGATGATAGAGATACATGTTGTTCATGCTTATTAGGTGGACTTTAATGTTTGAGGTCAAAAGGATTAGTTTTTGACTTCAGAATTGATGTATAGGTATTGGCAACACAATGTGATAGCTATGTTTGATTCTATAACTAGAACTAATATAGTAAAAGTTGGTATATGGTTCGGTGTAAATATTGGTTAGGACGAGAATCAATTTTTTTTATCTTAGAAGTCAAACTTTTTGCTCCTTCATCCCATAAAATGACAAGAATTAGTAATATTAGATGTCTTGATGCAGGATGAAGGGACTATATATATTCTGCGAAAACGATTATGAAAGACCATATCTGAAAGAAAACTAATATCTCCTTGAAATGCTTTCATAAATTTAGTCTTTGTAATAGTGAAGGGATGCAAATTTGGTAAACCGGCGAGGTGGCAAAATGTGCCCAAAAGCAAAAAGATGGGCTAAATGGGCAAATTTTTAAAAGATTTGGGCACATTTAGCCCCCTCCTTTTTTTGAAATGGGCACATATAGCCCATTGAAAACTTAAATGGGCACTAACGGGCACATTGTTTTTTCTCAATTGTAGATCGTTTTAAAAAATATTTTTTTATATAATATATTTAAGTTTTTTAATATAAATAAGATATTACGTTTAGGGAATTTATTTCGTCGTTTTAGGTCTTTTATTAAGCGATTTGTATAACATGTGCCCTTTTGGCCCGTGCCCGTGCCCGTGCCCGTGCCCGCCCGGCCCGCCCATTTTGCCACCTCTTAGGTTGCCTAAAATTTCCAAACTATAATTTATGCCTAAATACTGAAATTCTCTACCTAAGACGCCCACTGAGGGAATTGACGAGTTTAACGCAATTCTTGAAACAGAAGAAAAGAAATTTGAAAATCTTGAGAATTCAAGTTAGCATGAAACTGGAGCCCTAAACGAAGGATCTTAGGACTCAAGATAGGCTAAGATGGCATTGCACATTGTCCAAAATTTCTTTGAGATCTTCTTACTGAATAGGGGCTCCATAATCTCTCTTATTTAGAAAGTTAAGGCTGTTTAAAGTTTGTTTGTTTCACATCTCATGCTCCACAATTCATCTTGTTGTCCTGCACCTCTCGCTAGTTAAGTATTACAACTGTAATGAAACTTAAAGAGCACTAGAAAACCGTTGATCTATGGATCGTTCTTTCAAATAATAATTCTTATCACTCCTGAATTTTCGTTATAGGTGGCTGAATTTGCACTTCTTGAAGAATCATTTGAACCTAATATCCGTGACTATACGAAGATAATTCATGGTTATGCTAAGGAAAGTCGATTACAAGACGCTGAAAACACGCTACAAGCTTTGAAGAATAGAGGCTTCGTATGCGACCAAGTGACATTAACAGCTTTGGTTCACATGTACAGTAAATCTGGCAACTTCAATCTCGCAAAAGATACATTTGAAGAAATGAAACTTCTTGGGCTTCCTTTAGATAATAGAGCCTACGGGTCAATGGTTATGGCATACATCAGAGCTGGAATGTTAAAAGACGCAGAAACCCTTCTTAGAGAAATGGAATCTCAACAAGTTTATGCAAAAAGTGAAGTTTATAAGGCAATGCTACGAGCATACTCCATGAGGGGTGATAGTGTGGGAGCTCAAAGAATCTTTGATGCAATTCAGATTGCGGGTATACTTCCTGATGATAAGATATGTGCGGTCCTTATCAACGCATATGTAGTTGCAGGTCAAAGTAGAGAAGCTTGTGTTGCATTTCAGAATATGAGGAGAGCTGGTATTCTTCCTAATGACAAGTGTGTAAGTTTGATGTTGGATGTTTATGAGAAGGACAAGAAGCTTAAGGAAGTGCTTGATTTTTTGATTGATCTGGAAAAGGATGGTATAATGATCGGGAAAGAAGCGTCAGAGAAATTGGCTCGTTGGTTTCGAGAGTTGGGGGTGGTTGAAGAAGTGGAGCTTGTTCTGAGAGATTATGCCTCAACGGAAGCATAATAAAATGTGAATTGGTTTCGAAGTCCACACTACCTTGAGCTAATACTTGGAGCAGGACGAAATCGAGCATCATTGTATGTACTCCCTCACTCATTTATTATACCTGTCATTTTATAGGAAGTGTAAATTACTAAATTACCATTATGATCTTTTTGCTTTATAAATTTATTGCTCCCTTAAAATAAGTGGAGCATTTCCTTTTATGTGGTCATCACAAAATGTTGGTTACCCTGTCTTTATCAAGGGCCAGTTTAGATATTTAAGTAAGGAAATGCTCTCTTTAGACTGTTTTATCAAGTCCCTATGTTGCATTTTTTGAAGATGGGAGGGCTATATCTTTCAATCTGCTAGAGAAAGGGGGGCCTAATAATTTGTATGTTACTCTTTTCATCGAAACAAATTGCAAAACTGATGCATGTTAAATTCTTAAATTAACTCCCAATGATAACATTATAAAAGAATCTTGCGAACCGAATATTATTACCAGTAAAACTCTGCTGAAAAGGGCATTTAATTCGAAATGAATTGCTAGGAAGTGCGGATGCTGCAATTTCTGAGACTTGATTTGCCTCAAGTTCATTGGATATGGAGGATGCATAAAACTAAACGTATAAATACGCATTTTTATGGTTGTATAGTTTCAAGTCGAAGTTGGTCCTGCCTTGTGGGTGTTCTCCGACTTCTCTATGTGTAGCGAGAATAATCAAAATATGGCTGTTGCCCACTTCCACAATTTATTCTGCTGAGTTGGTTTTCCGTTATTTGCAGTTCAGGATCATGATTGCAACCCCTCAGAAACCGAGCAGCTGCTATGGTTGGCTTGCTGCAGTTCAACAGATGCTGCATACTTAGCAACTGATATTATGACTAGTGCAGCTGGCAAAATGACCAAATGCTGCAGAGAAGTTGCTGTATCTGTTGTTAAAAACCGGAGAATTTTCATCCTTTAGGCGCAAAAATGTTAGATAGTTATCTATTACAATCATATTTATGTCCAATTGAGCTCGCTTTTTACAAAATGTAATGCGCCTAGATCGTTAACAGTGTAAGCTTTAGCTAATAATTAGTATTCTTTTTCAACTATCATGCTCGTCAAACTCTTCAGTTTTAATTTGGAGGTGTGACTGATAAATGGATTGGATAACAAGTTAAAGTAGATAAGTCAATGGGTATTTTGTGCTGATACATGTTATCGTGTTAGGTTTGGTTAGCCGTTAGCCTGTCTGGTCTCCTTTGTAAAGCAGATACAAGAAAGTTTATAATTTATGTGTTCAGCTATTAATAAACGGTTGACATATGAATATGAATAGGAAATATAAGAAAGTTAATTATCATTAATCAAGACATCTTGAGAAGTGAAATCCCAAAAGATTACATGGGGAAAAAATTCAGAAGTCAAACTCCTGGATCATTTTTGGTCAACTGGTAAAGTCAAAGTCTTTCATCTTTATTTACTATGTGGTGGCAAAGCTGAAGCTTCTGAAGATCCAGTGCTCTGTCTTTGCAAAAGCTCCCTAGCTAGCTCATGGAGATCACCTGTGCTGCCGCCACCACCACCATCATGTTGTGGCGGAGTGCTAGTGGTGGCACCACTGAATTGATGATCGGGGTCCATAAGTCTTGACGATGGTTGCATGGTCCATGCTGAAGATTGTATCATTGGATCAAAAAGTACTGACAAATCATATATGGCAGGGAGACATGATGTTGTGATTGGGAGGTCAGCGATGGAAAATGCAGCTGTCGAAGGTGGCACTTGAGGTGGCGGAGGTGGTAGTTGAACCTCTAACGTTGCTAGGTGGCTTCGGAAATAAGATAGCTCGGCTTGTAAATTCGCCACCTAATACAGATTCAAGATTTTGCTATAAGTTCTAAATAAAGCAATGTTTGGATTTTTCAAATCTAACCATAAGTATAAATGACACAAAGTAACTTGTAAGCCAATTTAAATAGGTTGTTTTGATTAAAGAGTAAGATGGTTGTTTAATATTGTTAACCCTTTCTAACAACTAGTTTCTTATGAATACAAGTATCATATATGTCGTTCAGTCGATTGATCACACGTTTTTGCATCAAAGCTCAAACCAGAATCATGATTTCTTAAATATAATTATTTGCTACTATACACCGTCGCTTTGCACGGGTATTCGTCTAGTGGATTAAATACATGTCTGTTTGTTATGTAACGTTTTTACGAGCAACATCTTATGTCTTAAATTTAGCATTGTCTCTAAAATGGCAAATAAATTTTCAAAAATTTTCATTAAGAAGATGAGATAACGTACAATCATACAAGCTAAATTTTTTTATAGAATAAAAATGGGAAAAGTGTTCCTTGGACGCAATTGGAAGTTAAAGACTGGAAGGTACGTCACCTTTCATTTCATTCCCATCAAATCATCAAATATTCTTCAACACATTTTCTTACTGTATACTTTTATTATTTTGTCACTTATTAGATTTAGAATATAATAAATTACATTATGAATTAGAATAACGAGTAGAGAAAAAGACCGACCAATTCCTGAAAAACACCAAAGAGGTTTTAATGTGTCAAGGGAAACATTGTAGTCCCCAATAGTTGTCATACACCCCAACCAATCCATCAATTTAGGTATCATATTATTTTTATAATTATGTACTAATTAAAAAAAATCATCTACTTTTTCTTGACCAACTTAACTGGCTACCTTTTCATACAACCAAAAATTTCATTATTAAGAAATTTTATCCTTTACACTTGTTCATGTTTGCCCACAGTGTTAGCCCTAACTTCTTGTTTTGCTATATATATACTCGGTATATATTTTTTGGTGAAAGGTTTTTACCCGGGTAAAATAGTCTTGCTATATAGTATACATTTGTCTTGCTATGATTGATGTTTTCACTCAGAAAATTTAAGTTTATTAAAGGAGTTGAAGAATTGTTAAGATAATAACAATCTAGGTAAAAGTTGCAAATGAGTCGATGAATGAAAAAGTTGATCATCGAACTCGCCTAAGAGGTTAAAAATTCTGATTAGCAACGTAACTTACGTATTAAAGATAATAGATTGATAATAAGTTGATAATTAGAGACTGGAACTTGATAGGTCTGAGACTCAGAAAAGAATAGTTAATTAGAACATCAAAATATTAGAATGAAAAAAATCTTTGTAAGAATACATTTATATATATCTTCACTGAAACGTGCAAGTTTACTTATGTATTTTTATACCCATAAAAGGATGCACAATATATCTACGTAGCAAAGTTTTCTTTGTCTAAAAATTAAAAACAACAGTAATTAAGCTCTAGTGCATCCAATTTGGTAAATTCATGGGAGGTTTGGGCATATAATTAAGCATATATAAGTATATAAATTAAATACTATTTCATGTCATTTTGTTCTAAGTTGAATAAATGCCACCTTTTGTGTATTTTTATGTGAAACGCAAGTGTTATATATCCAGAAGACACGTTATAAGGTTTTTATCTTATGATCGAAATTTCAGTAGTAAGATTTATTTAGTTATGTTAATGTCACATACGCGTATAAGGTTTTAGAGAACGTTTTTTTTTACCTATATCATGAAGTAAAATGAGTATGGATACCAGTTTATTTTGGATATGCTACTGAAATTTAACCAAAAAAAAAAACAATTAAATGTAGAAAAATTTTATTACAAAAGGGTGATCAAGAAGATGAACCTGTTGTTGAAGAGCAAAAAGATGAGCCACGCATCCATTGACAGGGTCTCGAATCCTAGCTTGAGCTTCATAACATACAGTCACAACCGCGTCAAGACGCTTGTGCACTGGTATGTGTAGGAGAAGCTTAGAGAAATTACTAGCTCCGAAAACCTTGTGCACTGCCGCGAAATGGGCTGCACCTTGTTCCGAATCAAAATAAGGTGCAAATATGCATCCTGCTACACATTTTCTTCTTAAGAACTTACAAGCTCCACATGGTCCACTGCCACTGGCGACGCTACTACCGCCGCCAGTGGTGTGGCTAGTGCTAGGATTTGCACTCATTTGGATGTGGGCTTAATCTGACTTTCAAGTTTAAATCTCACGTATAGTAGTTATTAGGGTTTGTGTAGAGAGAGAGAGAGAGAGAGAGAAGAGATATTTTAGGGTTTGATAGGTGTGTTTTATGAGAAAATTTAAGACTTTAAAGGCACGAACGCAATCACCCAAATAAGTTTCCTTGCGTGAAGCAAACATATGATATAGCCAGCTGATTCAATCCTTTCTTTATCACTGTAACTTAATTAAATATCTAAACGAAATTACTCTTTCTTTTTTGGGAAACGTTGATAACTCAAAAGGCTGACTGATTTCTATATCATGTATGCATAAATGTTTTTGGGTATATATGTGTGTATGTGTAGCATATTTATAGGGTGACGAATAAATATTTGTATAAATATATACTCCATGTTAGTATATATAACTGGATTGATCAAATATATTAAGAGTACTTTACAACTAAATAGAATAAAGATGTAGGTGATCAAGGTTTTCACTTTATGTCACTATGTCTTCAACTATTTGCTTTTTTCCCTACTTTCTTTATAATTTATGTGCTCGAAGTCGATGTCCCTTGACTATATATCCGATACTACTGCAATTCAAACGCGATTACTATTATGCATTTTACTTCGTACGTTTGTGAGTGTAAACTTGATTTTTAGTTCTCTTTATGTCTTGTACAATATATATTGTCTAAATTCGATTAGGGTAATGCACTAATGCTCATGGTTTAAGTGCATGACAACAACGTTTGAGGCCTTTGGAGACAACCCAAGTCGTCGCCAAATGTTCAAAATGTCGTCATTAAAGGCTTTGACGACGACATGTGGTTGCCAAAACGGTGTCGCTGTGGACCCGTCGCTAAAAGCTTTGGTGACAAAAGTCAAAAGCCTTAGCGATGAAACATGGGGCCCGCAAATATTCTCGTACAAAGAGGTCCATCGACATTTAAAGACGAAATGTGTCATCGCCAAAAGTACTTTCTTAAATGAATAAAACAACAAATATTTGCATTATTAATTAATTATATAAATATAAAATATAAATTATTAAAGTAATAAACGATTTATGTTGGGGTACACACTTTTAGCGACGACACATGTCGTCGCTAAAAGTAGTTGCGTGTAAAAAACTGCAGAAACTGCAACACTTTCAGATTTTTCTTCAAGAAAAATGTACCAAATCTCAACATGAAAATTACCCAAAACAATGATACAAAATTATTCAGTTTCTTTTGTCCATTTATTTATTCCAAACCAACCATACGAAGTCATAGTTTTCGAAAATAACAATACAAGCTAATACTAGTAGTGCATACAACTAAAAAAAATGATGTTCATACAAATTCAATTACAAACTTAATCCCTACCCATCATCATAATCACCACCATCACCACTACCATTACTACCATCATCACCACCACCATCATCATTATTGTCATCTACATTCTCACTAGGACCGGGAGCAAACATTTGGGGGAGAGGGACAATACACTTTGGGAGGGGGATAATACATTTAGGTATCTTCAGCTTCCTTTCTAGCCATCTCAGCTTCTCTCGCCATCCTATTTTGATCTTCCTGCAACAGGCGGTTATTTTTCCCTCATCATCTCATCAACTTGGGCCTGGGTGCATGATTTAATCCTTAGGCATTGTGAGATCCTGCCAAAACTCGAGCCCACACCTAGTAACTTCCTACCCGTACCAGCTGTAGCATCCTGTAATTTTTCAAAGGCCTATTTTAATGCTAAAATATATTTATCATTACTTGCTTTTCATTTTGGACTTTTCTGCGCCAATTTGAAATCGAATATGAGAGGTTACCTCGTTAAACGAAATTTACATCTTGCGCGTCCTAGCACAAACGTAAACTCTTTAAACTAGTTAAATTTTATTATTATATTAATTACGAGAAAACTAGTCGTGCAAATACTCATTTTTATTGGAGAAATTATTTTAAAAGCAATGGCGTAATTTTCATGTCTTGAGTTAATCATTTATCGAGCTCAACTGAGTCATGAACCTCAAAATCGTAAAAGTTTGCAAAAGCTGCATAATTGGTCCCTATGGTGAAAGTTACACCCGCGCCCCTGATCTTTCTTACACCTTGCAATTCATTTTTGATACTTTGGGAATATATATAAAGTATAGGGTTAGGTTATTTTGACAGTGCCTATTTTTTTAGATGAACTCACCCTAGTTTTTAGGGGGTACTTTTGTCCTCCCTTTGTCCTCCCTCACATGCGGCTGTGGGTCCCCCCCACTCCCCCCCACATGCGGCTGTCCAATTTTTTTTTTTTTTAATTGTGTAGTGTTTAGGTATATGTATAGTGTATTTATTTGTGTAGTGTTTTTATATGATATTTATTTTACGTTACTTTTTATAAACTTTTTTTATAAATTTTTTATAAACTTTTTTTATAAAAAAATTATAAAAAAGGTTTATAAAAAATTTATAAAAAAAGTTTATAAAAAGTTTATAAAAAATTTATAAAAAAAGTTTATAAAAAGTAACGTAAAATAAATACCATATAAAAACACTATACATATAAAAACACTACACAAATAAATACACTATACTAGGGCTGAGCGTCGTTCCAAAACCGACCCGAACCGAACCGACAAAACCGAAAACCGAAATTCATGAAAAACCTAAACCGAAACCGAACCGAGTCGGTTGATTTTTGTCGTCCGTCGGTTCGGTTCGTTTAGTGTATTTAGGTGTGTTTTTATTGGTTTTGGCCGAACCGAACCGAACAAAACATAAAACATGAAACGAAATCAACCGACGGTTGTCGGCCGGCTCGGTTTTGCTCGGTCGGTTTTGTCGGTCCGTTCTTTTTGGACCTTGATGAACACTATACATATACCTAAACACTACACAATTAAATTAAAAAAAATAAAAATAAAAAATGGTACAGCCCATGTGGGGGGACCCACAGCCGCCACATTAAATAAACATGTGGGAGAGAGAAGGAGGACAAAAGGAGGGGCCCACGCCTATTGCATTTTGGCAGTCTAAGGGGATTGACCCCGTTCTAATAGTACAATATATCATACAACATAATTAGGATTTAAAACTCATTCTTTTTTTTTTCTGCAACTCCAATAAAACTCTCCTTTTCTCTCTAACCCTAACCCTCCTCCTCTCACTAAGCCGCTTGCCACCCTCACTCTCACCATCCGGTCACAACACCAACTGCCATCGCCTCAGCCACACCACTACCATCTTCATCCAATTTTTTTTCCTCTCGCCGTCTTTTCGGTAAGATGAATCACACTCGTATTTTATTCTCAATTAAACGGTTGTTAAATCATTTTAGCCTTGTTTTCGTGGAATTTAAAAAGCGATGAGCATGTTTTTAAAATTAATCAGTGTGAACATATAATCTTCGTGTGGTAAAGTTTAATAAAAGGGTGTTTGATTGCGTCTGTTAGCGTCAGGTCAGTTTTGAGACCCGTTTGAAATCGGATTGTAACTCAAGAAAGTCACATGTGGTGTTTGGATAAGTTTTATTGCGGGTCGAACCATATTGATTACAGGTTGAGTTTTAGATTTTTAAAAGATGTGTATATGTTAATTTTTGAGTCTCGGGTTTAATTTGAAGCGGTTGTTCTTGTTGTTTAGTTTCGTTTTTTTTGAAGTGGAAATCTGTATAGGAGGCGTATGTATGATTTCTCATTACCAGTTTATTGTCCAGCTTGTGTGAATCTTATGGCGTATAGAATATGATTTTTTTAGTCACCTGTTATGAGATTCGTTGTTGTTCTCGGGTCGTGTCACGCATATGGCAGTTGGATTTGAGGGCTAGTTATTGATTCACGGCTGTTATTGTTATTTCTGTGTTTGTGTGACGTGAGGGCTACGGGTCGAGTGGCTGGTTTTGTGACTAGTTAAATTACTATTATTATTGTTGTCACAGTTTTGGTGTAGAGTCGAGTTAGATCCGGACGGTCACGACTTTGTATAGTCGTGATCGTTATATCGATAACTTGGAATTTGACCTTATTTGAGTGGTGATGTGCATGTTTGTTTGCCCGATGCGATATTTCTTATTTTTGTGGATGACTGTTAATTGTTTTGGACTACGTTTCGGGTTTATTATTTTGGAACGGAAACGTTAATGGGCAAAAGACTCTGAACGAACTATTGGATTTAAATACTTGATATTTTAGAATTTAACAAACTAATATTTGTTTTGACGAACATTGGTCATTAATGGATTGATATCATTTGGACAATTAACTGGACTAGTTATCGGTTACTTATCGAACTAAATATACATGGGTTGTGACGATGATTAAACATTTTTAGTCTTTTAAATTATTTAAACTCGTTTAACCGGATTAACTAACTATCCAAACGTGTTTTGATAAACGACTCATATAAAACTATCATGTATTAACTGCTTTTGATTTAAAAGCCATTAATAAGATGGAAGTATAAACTTATTTAATACAAAAGCATTTTTTTTAAATTCGCATAATGGAACCTACGTTTGATTATAAAATATACATCTTATAAAACTATTTAGGATATCAGGTGCCCAAAAGTTAACAATTTATTTACCTTTTCACTTATTTACTAATTGATACTTGTTTAGTTTTTTTATATGTTTTTATTGCTTTGGCATGTGTTCTTGAGTCGTGGTTAATATTTCTTTACTATTCAACGTTCTAGGCTATACAATATGCTTTAGTGTGAGTTATGTTTGGCGTGAGTTAAATGTCGAGTCTTTGTCTTTTTTACCACCACACGAAACGTTGATACTAAACTTTTCTTACGAGAAACGACACTAAACATTTTATAAAACGTCAATACGAATATTCCACGAAAACTTAGACACGTTGTCTCTCCGATAATATTTTGTTTTGCTAGTCGTATTTTGAGATAGCATATTCCTATTAGGTTGTGGGCCGATGTTGTTCCATTGTACCTGTACTTACGATTCTGTTGTGATATGCTTCTCGATGCCAGTTGTGTCAATTATGATTCTTGCATTACTTCATACCGAGGTGAGTTCATGGCCTCTACTTTACTTGTTTTGAAAACACTTTTGGGGGAGAATGCATGCTTATTTACTAAATTTCAATATTTGCAAATAACCTGATTCTTGAAAACCGTATTTGCTTCGCTAAATAACTTGTTCAGTTTTTTTTTCAATTATCATTACAATAACATTATTTCATACGCTGTGCTAAATTCATATTATTTCATTTTTGGACATATATGTGTATGTAATTTGTGTGCATCATGATCAAGGATTCATAGTTTATCTTTGGGTAGAGGCACCCAGTTCATCTTTGGGAAGAGGCACCCAGTGTATTTGGATTCATATGATTACATTTAGCCAACAGTCTTTGGGACTGGTTGACATATTTCATTTATCCAATAGTTTAGCTCCAGCTGGTTTGCGATAATAACTGATTGGATTCCTATTGTGCACGAGACCACATGGTGGTCGGATTTCATGTTGTGGATTTCAGTTCATTTTACTATTGCTCAACAATATTACATATACATATGTCCTACTGGTTTATCATTGCACAAAAAAAAACTGATTTACTACTTTATTGCAAACCTATGAACTCACCAACCTCGTGTTGACATTTTTAGCATGTATTTTTAGGTTTATCGTGACAACTTACCTTGGAGGCTTTTGGCATTGCATGGCATGGTCATAGGATACTTGGACATTTCTGGGACCGCTTTGTTATTATTATTATGGGCCTGTATTTACGCACTAATTTTGAATAAGGTAAACCTTATTCATTTGTTTAAAAAATTTATTAATGCAAAACCGTTGTTCTATACTTTGTGTCATGATACCAATTAGTAGCACCCCACGACCCGAATGCTTCCGCTGTGCCAAATTTGGGGGTGTTACAGTTGGTATCAGAGCAAGGTTTATAGGGAACTGGGTAATTTTCAAAACCTAGACTATAACCATTTTTATAAAAACTAAACCCTATGACCGACACGTGCCTGCCTGCCAAGTTGATGCCTCACATGTGACTTTGGTTACTATTATATTTGATAAGATGTGTGTCTTACTATTGAATGTGTATATCCATTTATTTATCGCTATGTGCTATAGGTATCTTCGACATACTTATGTTTACGTATTATACCTGTTGTAGAGTTGCACCTTTTTCCATGCATAACCCCATCACTCGTCCTCGAGTGTGCACAGTCGTTTTGGTCTTTTGGAATGGATTTTGGAAAGTGAAAGACATGATGCTAAAGTAACTAAGTCAAGTATATCAAAATTCATTGAACCTCGGGTGAATATAGACTGATCACCTATATACAGCCAGGGACATTGGGACATAGCTTGATCACCTATGTCCAACTCAGAGGTGAATTTTGCGATACTTGGAGTAGTTATAATAATATTCTGTCTGGTTGGCTTTTGGCTTGATATCAGAAAAGGGTAAAGTTTTTGGTGTGTGTATTCGAGCATCGATTTTTATAAATTTACCCCTTCACACATAACGCACTGGCATCACAATACTTGTTTATCACGATAGTATTCCTATTATACGGAGTGCTTTCTGTTGCCGTCTATTCATGATATGACTTCGAATTTCTTTTGGGATCGTTGGAACTGTTGGATCTCGTTTTGCAATGGGTCGAGCTAGACCCGATTGGTCAAGTTTGCATTCGGATTGCATGAAGTTCATCAAAGCTTATTGAATATGTTTGGAATTGGTCTCGACCATGTTTGAATTCGGGTTGACATATTTTGTGACTTTGGGTCTCGTTGAGAATTTGAAATCGCTTATCCCTGTAGCCCTATTTTGTTTCTAGTCTTGTTACAGATGCCTTTACTTTGATCGATGTTGTTCAATCGATGCTGTTCTTTTGATGATATACCTTACGCTCACTCGATGACTATACTTTTAGCGTAACCATTTGGACCCGCTGACGTCTACTTGTATCTTTTGACTTGATTTGAGATCCACTGAGAGTCGTATTACTTTTGAAATTACAACTTTGGACTCGAACGTCGTACTTGTTAATACAAATAAGCCGTAAAAACGTTTATTTATATTTTACGATCTTCTAATGTTTTGTCGATAACAAACGTAAAATCATTTTAACGAAACAAATACGTAAATAGTTTGAGTCAATAGTTTTCTAACACACTTACGTTTTCACATAAAACACTAAAACAAGCTTAAGTGATTTTATGATATATATATATATATATATATATATATATATATATATATCTTGTCTAATCAGGCCTCAAAAAGGGCGCCGGAAGCTTGGTCATTGCCGCCATGCCATAGCCGCCTTTATGGCACATGTTTTGTAAACTCCATATTTATGAGTTATGATATAAATATATAAATATTTTCATACTTCTTATGTCACGCCTTATAAACGCAAAAGCTTCGCCTTAGCCGCAAAGGCGTGAGGCTTGGCCATGCCGCCATGCCACGCCTCACGCTATTTATAACCTACAACAACTAGTGTTTACATATTGGGTTAACATATACTTAAACTAAGTATACTAAAATGGGTAAAAACATGTAAATACTAAAATGGGTAAAAACATGTAAAAACCAAAATGGGTAAAAACTAGCAAATGGTATTGACCCACAACTCATGGTTTTATATATACCACTTAACCAAGTTCATTGTATCCTTAAGATACATTGTATCTAGAAAGAAAACCATGGATCAACCCATAACCCATGACCCATAACCAAAAATACCCATGGGCAAAGAGGAACGGACCACGGATCCCTAGCTTTGTGCTAGCCGGATCCCTTGTGGTAGGGATCCGTGGGATCCGGGGAACAGAAGAGAATTTTCTCTATAGATAGAGAGCCATTTCTCATTATTTCTTACCCCTTTCATGAATCCTTTTACACACATACTTCCCAAAGTATTCTAACCCTCTAACCTCAGATCTAAGTGATCTATGTAGTTTGCCTTTTGTTTTTGTGTGATCTTCTAGGTTCCACTTAAAGGAGAGATCACAACTTCTTGAAGTCGCAAGCTCAAGTCCATGAGTTGCCATGCTTCGTCATCATCAAGACTACTAAGGTTCTCTTGTTGATAGTTCTTCCTTTCTCCATAGATGTGGGTTGAAGGCATTAGTGAAGAATGCGAAAGTATCGATGAAAGCATTAGTGAAAGGTGCTCATCATCCGTGTCACAAGCACTTAGTGTAAGGATGCTTAGAAGGTGTCAAGACAAAGACATTAGTGAAGGGTGCTAAGTTGAAGTCAAAGGCATTAGTGAAGGATGCCTTGTAGAATCAAATCAAGTAGCATTTGTGAAAGGAAATGCCATAGATGTACATTCGATAGGTGCATCGTTATACATATAAGTATTTGTTTATTTACAAGGATGGTGATATCCTTGATGATGTTGTAACAAGGAGTAGATCTCCTTGAGATTGGGTGTTGTGTCGTGAAGTGGTAGTAGTTCCTCCATAGTAATGGAACTAGGTGCTTAGCCTAGTACCTAATAAAGGGTAGGCGACGTTGTGATAGGATTAGTTCTCCTAAGGTGTGAAAGAACTCGGTGGTTAGCCTAGCACCGTATAAAGGGTAGGCGACGTTGTGTTAGGTGTGGTTCGCCTTGGTGTGAAAGAACTTGGTATTTAGCTTTGTACCGGAAAAAGGTTAAGCGGCGTTGTGAAGGCTTCTCGCCACAAGGAGTTGGTGTAGTGCTTACGAACTCTCGAGTAGGTGACTCGGGGAGTGGAGTAGGGCAAGGAAGGTGTCCTTGTAGCCGAACCACTATAAATAACTCGTGTTGTGGTGATGTGCTTCTTACTCTTTATCTTTCATTACTTACGCTTATATGTTCTATCTATCAACGTCCAACATAAACAACCAAATAGATTGACATAAGTCGATCTAAATATTTAAAAGGAAGTTTTAAATTGGTAAAACTATTCAACCCCCCCCTTCTAGTTTTCCACAATACTTTTCGCGTGGAGTATTAAGTACACTGCTGAGGCAACTAACTGATTTGCTAGTAACAACCAACCTCTTCTTCAGAGTCGTACTTCGGACTTGTTAAACTTTCCATTCGGTGGAGATTATATGCTCGACGGAACCCTTGATTTTTTATTATTATTATTATTATTTTATTATTTTTTTTAAAGGAACAACCTGAACCGCGACCTTGGGAGCGGACACCTAATCTTTCGCTCATCATTCGGGAATACGAGTTATCTTTGCTACCCTCTCATATCATAATAAATTATGTCGCTATTAACGTACAAAACTGTTTTCAATCATTCTACATAATATTTTGCGATCACTCTACAAAAATGATTTACTAATCAGTAAAAAAAAATTAAAAAAAAGACCGTATTGCTATTTATAAGCAATAGATTTTTTTCCAACCACTCTAAACTATTTTACAAACCCTTTTATAAACTATTTACCCCTTTGGAAAGTATTTTATGATACCACCTCATAAACTGAACAACCAATATTTTCTTTGTAACTAAACCAAATCTTTGGGTTGAATCCCGCACCTATGCTTGAAACTAAAAAAAAAAAAAATCTACCAAGACTTGTGACCGTCTAATCACTATACAAATGACCCTATTCGTTCCGTACGATAAAATTATTATACCATCATCTCTCCTGAGAAACCTTTGGACAACTCGGCGAGACTCAAATCTATTGCACGCATCTTCATCCCTTCCGTGTCCCTACGCTAATCGAATGACATGAATTGAATCGGGAAGACGCGATTCCTTTTAAGGTGGGTAGACTGTAGCTTCCGGTAATTTTTCAAAGGCCTATTTTAATGCTAAAATATATTTATCATTACTTGCTTTTCATTTTGGACCTTTCTGCGCCAATTTGAAATCGAATATGAGAGGTTACCTCGTTAAACGAAATTTACATCTTGCGCGTCCTAGCACAAACGTAAACTTTTTAAACTAGTTAAATTTTATTATTATATTAATTACGAGAAAACTAGTCGTGCAAATACCCATTTTTATTGGAGAAATTATTTTAAAAGCAATGGCGTAATTTTCATTTCTTGAGTTAATCATTTATCGAGCTCAACTGAGTCCTGAACCTCAAAATCGTAAAATTTTGCAAAAGCTGCATAATTGGTCCCTATGGTGAAAGTTACACCCGCGCCCCTGATCTTTCTTAAACCTTGCAATTCATTTTTGATACTTTGGGAATATATATAAAGTATATCATACAACATAATTAGGATTTAAAACTCATTCATTTTTTTTTTCTGCAACTCCAATAAAACTCTCCTTTCTCCTCCTCTCACTACTGCAGCCGCCAGCCGCCACCCTCAACCATCCGGTCACCACCAACTGTCGCCGCCGCCCCAGCCTGCCATCGCCTCAGCCACACCACTACCATCTTCATCCAATTTTTTTTCCTCTCGCCGTCTTTTGGGTAAGATGAATCACACTCGTATTTTATTCTCAATTAAACGGTTGTTAAATCATTTTAGCCTTGTTTTCGTGGAATTTAAAAAGTGATGAGCATGTTTTTAAAATTAATCAGTGTGAACATATAATCTTCGTGTGGTAAAGTTTAATAAAAGGGTGTTTGATTGCGTCTGTTAGCGTCGGGTCAGTTTTGAGACCCGTTTGAAATCGGATTGTAACTCAAGAAAGTCACAGGTGGTGTTTGGATAAGTTTTATTATGGTCGAACCATATTGATTACAGGTTGAGTTTTAGATTTTTAAAAGATGTGTATATGTTAATTTTTGAGTCTCGGGTTTAATTTGAAGCGGCTGTTCTTGTTGTTTAGTTTCGTTTTTTTTTAAGTGGAAATCTGTATAGGAGGCGTATGTATGATTTCTCATTACCAGTTTATTGTCCAGCTTGTGTGAATCTTATGGTGTATAGAATCTGATTTTTTTTAGTCACCTGTTATGAGATTCGTTGTTGTTCTCGGGTCGTGTCACGCATATGGCAGTTGGATTTGAGGGCTAGTTATTGATTCACGACTGTTATTGTTATTTATGTGTTTGTGTGACGTGAGGACTACGGGTCGAGTGGCTGGTTTTGTGACTAGTTAAACTACTATTATTATTGTTGTCACAGTTTTGGTGTAGAGTCGAGTTAGAGCCGGATGGTCACGACTTTGTATAGTCGTGATCGTTAAATCGATAACTTGGAATTTGACCTTATCTGAGTGGTGATGTGCATGTTTGTTTGCCTGATGTGATATTTCTTATTTTTGTGGATGACTGTTAATTGTTTCAGACTACGTTTCGGGTTTATTATTTTGGAACGGAAACGTTAATGGACAAAAGACTCTGAACGAACTATTGGATTTAAATACTTGATATTTTATAATTTAACGAACTAATATTTGTTTTGACGAACATTGGTCATTAATGGATTGATATCATTTGGACAATTAACTGGACTAGTTATCGGTTACTTATCGAACTAAATATACATGGGTTGTGACGACGATTAAACACTTTTAGTCTTTTAAATTATTTAAACTCGTTTAACCGGATTAACTAACTATCCAAACGTGTTTTGATAAACGAATCATATTAAACTATCATGTATTAACTGCTTTTGATTTAAAAACCGTTAATAAGATGAAAGTATAAACTTATTTAGTACAAAATCATTTTTTTTAAATTCGTATATTGGAACCTACATTTGATTATAAAACATACATCTTATAAAACTATCTAGGATATCAGGTGCCCAAAAGTTAACCATTTATTTACCTTTTCACTTATTTACTAATTGATACTTGTTTAGTTTTTTATATGTTTTTATTGCTTTGGCATGTGTTCTTGAGTCGTGGTTAATATTTCTTGACTATTCAATGTTCTAGGCTATACAATATGCTTTAGTGTGAGTTATGTTTGGCGTGAGTTAAATGTCGAGTCTTTGTCTTTCTTACCACCACACGAAACGTTGATACTAAACTTTTCTTACGAGAAACGACACTAAACATTTTATAAAACGTCAATACGAATATTCCACGAAAACTAAGACACGTTGTCTCTCCGATAATATTTTGTTTTGCTAGTCGTATTTTGAGATAGCATATTCCTATTAGGTTGTGCCGATGTTGTTCCATTGTACCTGTACTTACGATTCTGTTGTGATATGCTTCTCGATGCCAGTTGTGTCAATTATGATTCTTGCATTACTTCATATCGAGGTGAGTTCATGGCCCCTACTTTACTTGTTTTGAAAACACTTTTGGGGGAGAATGCATGCTTATTTACTAAATTTCAATATTTGCAAATAACCTGATTCTTGAAAACCTTATTTGCTTCGCTAAATAACTTGTTCAGTTTTTTTTTCAATTATCATTACAATAACATTATTTCATACGCTGTGCTAAATTCATATTATTTCATTTTTGGACATATATGTGTATGTAATTTGTGTGCATCATGATCAAGGATTCATAGTTTATCTTTGGGTAGAGGCACCCAGTTCATCTTTGGGAAGAGGCACCCAGTGTATTTGGATTCATATGATTACATTTAGCCAACAGTCTTTGGGACTGGTTGACATATTTCATTTATCCAATAGTTTAGCTCCAGCTGGTTTGCGATAATAACTAATTGGATTCCTATTGTGCTGCGAGACCACATGGTGGTGGTCGGATTTCATGTTGTGGATTTCAGTTCATTTTACTATTGCTCAACAATATTACATATACATATGTCCTACTGGTTTATCATTGCAGAAAAAAAAAACTGATTTACTACTTTATTGCAAACCTATGAACTCACTAACCTCGTGTTGACATTTTTAGCATGTATTTTCAGGTTTATCGTGACAGCTTACCTTAGAGGCTTTTGGCATGGCATGGCATGGTCATAGGATACTTGGACATTTTTGCGACCGCTTTGTTATTATTATTATGGGCCTGTATTTCCGCACTAATTTTGAATAATGTAAACCTTATTCATTTGTTTAAAAAATTTCTTAATGTAAAACCGTTGTTCTATACTTTGTGTCATGATACCAATTAGTAGCACCCCACTACCCGAATGCTTCCGCTGTGCCAAATTTGGGGGTGTTACACCAGCTATATGCCCACGATTGTTACTTTGCAAAACTTTAGCAACACTTTCCTCATCTGCCCTAAAAGGGCAGGTTTTTGCGGCGACATCATCTTTCAAAGTTTTCATTAGTGGTTGTGTATTTCTAAAAACAAGAAAGTTAATATGACAATGATGAAAAAGTGGTTGGTAATTAGTGCAACAGTTACCAAAGTACCATTGATGCATCATCAGGGGTGTTTGGTAATTAGTGCATCAGTTACCAAACACCCATGTTGCAGCATCAAAAGTATTTGGTAAGTGTTGCACCAATCACCAAATAACCCTACTACTCTCGTAGGGTGTTGGTTATTAGTGCACAATCAATAGCCACAGTAGATGATAAGTACGTGTGTTAGGAAACAATTACTTACATAGTTCGTTGTGGCAATAGGATCGTCAAAGCGGCCGCCATACGTATGCTGATGCACGTAATGCTCAACAAGGTCTTCATAATGCTGGTGCTCAACGTACTATATATAACCAGTATAAAACAAATTAATAACGACTCATCCAATACCTTCAATACCTTCATCGCCCTTCTCCCAGTCTATTCATTCATCATCGCCCTTCTCCCAGTCTTTCGGCTCTTTTCTCCTAGTCTTTGAATGATACATAATGTACTAAGCTCTTCATAATTAACTACCTTTACAACTTTAACATATGTTAACTACAAAAATAATTTTTATAACTTATTAAATTATCAAATTTGCCAATAATTAATTTTATATATTTTTTAAATTAATTTTAACAATTATATATAAAAGTTTAATAGTTTGGGGCATTTAGTAACGACATGCGATGTCGCTAAAACTATATACCCATTAAAAATTGTTATTGTTGAGAATTATGGTCTGAATACTTGTAGTTAATCTGATTGTGATATCTGAGTTAGTCTTTGTTGTGTTTATTCAGTTTTATATGCTGGAGAGTATTTCAGTGTTGGATATTGAAGATATATTTCTGGGAGGACTGGAAGTGTAAAAGACCTTAGCTTGGATTAACTGCTGATAATACTTTGGATGAGTTCTAGCAAGATTAAAGGATGAAGGGGCTTAGTGTAATATCTGAGGCTATATAAAGAGAAGACTTGAGTCTTCTCTCATTATCTCTGCTATTATCTCTCTCTACTAAACTTACGATATACTCACTCTCTCTTTAAAATAAAACCCTAATTCTTGTTTTGATTGTCTTGATCAAAATACTTTGTTACTCAGTTGTTATTAGTTTGTTGTCATTTGATTGAGATCAAATACTGGTTATTGATTCATTCTATTTGAGAATAGAAGATCTGGTTTTGTAATATTGATTCAGAAGTAATGAAAGTATTTTGTTATCATTAGAATCTGTTTTTCTACATGGTATCAGAGCCAGGTTGCTCTGAATATCGATTTTGAAAATTAGGGTTTCTTGATAAAATTGGGGTTTTTAAAAAATTGATTGTTTCTTGGTCAATTAACTTGTGTTAATTGATAGATCTTGTGGTGAATTTGATTAATCTTGAAGTTTTCTGGAAAATCCCTAATTTCTGAAAATTTAGGGTTTGGTATATTTTGGGGCTTTTGTGATTGAGGGCTTCTGTAATCGATTAAGGTTGGTTAATCGATAAGATCTGGTGTTTGGTAAAGATTGAAAGTGGTTCTGGTGATTTTCCCTAATTCTAAAAAATTAGGGTTTGTTGGTTCTTGGATCTTGGTACTGGGTTCTTGCTATATATCTGCTATATCTCTAGACTAAGTGAATCTAGAGTATAGTAGGTTTGGTTTCCGCTGCTGATTGTTATTGCGTGCTCTGTAACACCTCTCGCACTCTCTCTTTAATTTCTGTTCTTATTCTTTTCTGTCTAGATTGCCGGAGGATAGGATTTGGGATTATTGGAAGTTGTGATTGGTTGAGATTGAGATTATTTGCTTTTTTTCTTTTGATTCTTGTTTCTGTTCTTGTGTGCTTGTGTGCGCCCTTGACCTACCACTTTAGTGGCAAGGAAAGCCTGGGAACTACTTTCTCTACCTTTCTTGTGTGCTTGATTATCTGTTCTTGAATCATGTATGTTCATAATTCTGTTCATGGTTATACTGATGATGAGTATGAACTTCTGTCACTTTAATAAGTAAATTGGATTTGAGTCATCCTGTACATTTACACCCTAATGAATCAGCTTCTTTTACTGTGGTTTCAATAAAACTAAAAGGAACTGAGAATTATAATGTCTGGTCTTTTGCTATGATGTTAGCATTAGAAGGAAAAAATAAAACTGGTTTTATTGATGGCACTTGTAGAAGGTCTAATGTTGATGAAGTTTTGGGAAGACAATGGGACAGGGTTAATGCTATTGTGTTGGGATGGATTCTAAATTCCATCTCTGAAGAGTTGTTTCTTGGTCAATTTTTTTCCAAAAGTGCTTCTAGTGTCTGGAATGAGTTAAAAGATACCTTTGACAGGGTTGATGGTTCTGTTACTTTTAATCTGCATCATAAAATTCCCTCTTTAACTCAGAATGGCACTACTATTTCTGAATATTTTAATAAGCTAAGTACTTTGTGGAAACAATTTGATGCTATGGTTCAATTACCTAGGTGCACTTGTCATGCTGCTGATGATTTTAAAAAGCATAACCAACTTATGAAACTTATGCAATTTTTAATGGGTCTGGATGATACTTACATGCAAATAAGGAGTAATATTCTTTCTAGATATCCTTTGCCTGATGTTAAGGGTGCTTATGCTATTATCAGATGTGAAGAAAATCATAGGAATGTTGTGACTGGTAGTTCTAGTAGAAATCATAATTATGCTTTTGCTACTAGAGTTGTGAATCAAGTTAATAATCAAACTAATCAAAATGCTAGACCTATTAATCAGAATACTCAGGCTAATCATCCTATTGCTAATTTTAATAAAGTATATGATAATAGAAGAAACACTGTTTCTGCTCTTGTTTGTGATCATTGTGGTTTTATTGGACATACTCAGGACAGATGTTTTAAATTGATTGGGTATCCTCCAAATTTTGGAAAAAAGGGTAACAATAACAAACCTCAGACTTCTCAAAAAATATTTTCTAATAATAACTCTGTGGGGTCTAGTTCATCTTCTGGCTTTACAGATGAACAACTTACTACTCTTATCTCTCTCATCAAAGACAACTCTATTAAAGGGAATAGTGTGCAAGGCCAATATGGCGGTACTTATTTTAATACCAGTAAGGTTTTTAATCAAAATTTTCACAAGTTCTTTTCCACAAATACCAATTTAAAATCCAAACTTAGTTCTGATGGAAAGATTGTGGATTCTGGTGCTAACCAGCATATGACACATTCTGACAAAGACTTGGTAAATGTTTTTGATATTTCTCATCTTCAAATAAAAGTTGGTCATCCAAATGGAACTGAAGCTTTGATTACTAAAATTGGGAATCTTAAACTGGCTGATTCATTAATTTTGTATGATGTTCTGGTTATTCCAGAATATTGTGTTACTTTAATTTCTGTTCATAAGTTGGCCAAAGATAATAAAATTGTAGTTGCCTTTGATGAGAACAAATGTTATTTCTTGAATCAGGATTTGAATCTGGGAAATGTTCTGGGGACTGGTAATCAGTGTGGTGGTTTATATTATTTCAATTCTGGAGGTACCTCTTTTCAAAGTAATAACTCTCTTTCTTATTATGACTGGCACTGTAGGCTTGGTCACCCTGCAGACCCTGTTCTAAATGTTTTAAAATCTGATTTGAAGTTTGCTTCAAAGAATCAAAACTTATTTTGTGAAACTTTTCAAAGAGCTAAACAAACTAGAGAACCTTTTCCTTTAAGAGATCATACTTCTACTGTTTTAGGTGAACTTGTTCATTTAGATCTATGGGGGCCTTATATAAGGTTGCTAGTAAGGAAGGTTACAAGTATTTTTTGACTATTGTGGATGATTACACTAGGGCTGTATGGGTATACTTACTTAAAACTAAGGATGAAACTATTCATTATATCACTATCTTCTATAACATGATTGAAACTCAGTTTGATAGAAAAATTAAGAATTTTAGAAGTGATAATGGTACTGAATTTATTAATCATTCGTTTTCAAAGTTATGTGAAGAAAAAGGTATTACCCATCAGACCTCTTGTGCATACACTCCACAGCAAAATGGTATTGCTGAAAGGAAACATAGGCATCTTTTGAATGTTGCTAGATCCCTTATGTTTCAGGGGGAATTCCACTTAAGTTTTGGGTGAGTGTATTCTTCTGCTACTTTTCTTATTAACAGATTGCCTTCTTCTGTGCTTAATGGGAAATCTCCTTTTGAGATGATATATAACAAAAACCCACTCTGCAATTTAAGGATGTTTGGTTGTTTGTGCTTTGCTACTATTGTTAATAATCATGATAAACTTGGTAGTAGATCTGAGAAATGTGTTATGATGGGGTATTCTAATTCTAAAAAGGGATATAGGTTATATAGTCTCGATAAGCATCAGTTCATCTTTTCTAGAGATGTTAAATTTTTTGAGTCTATTTTTCCTTTTAAAGACTTAGCTATAAGAACAATCCTACTTCTGAAAATGTTTTTCAAGACTTAAATCAATTGAACTTTTTTGATAATGAAACCCCTGAACTACCCAATGATGAAAAGAGAGTAGACCCTAATCTGAATAGTGACATTGAGTCACAAAGTGAAGGTAGCAACTCTTCTCCATCTGGTAGAAACCATGTCACCGATCATACTTGTGACAACGGTGTTCTGCGATGAGAATGAGATGGTAACTACACTTGAAGATAATATTAATTCTGAGGGTAATCTGAATCTTGATTCAAATTCTCCAGTTCAGGCATAAGTACCTTTGAGAAGGTCTTCTAGACCTTCTTTTTTTCCTATAAATTATAATGATTTTGTGGTTGAATCTAAAGTTAAGTATGGAATTGAAAATTTTGTGAATTATTCTAAACTTAACTCTAGAAACTATTGTTTTACTGTTCAATTAAACAAAAGTCATGAACCAAGAAACTATTTTGAAGTCATTAAATCTATCTATTGGGTGATGCTATGAATAATGAGATTGAGGCTTATATAGAAATGATACTTTTGAAGTCACATTTTACCTCCTGGTAGAAAAGCTATTGGAAGTAAATGGGTATTCAAAATTAAGTATAAGTCTGATGGAGAAATAGCTAGATATAAAGCTAGGGTTGTTGCTAAAGGATATAATCAAAAGGAAGGTATTGATTATGAGGAAACTTTTTCACCAGTTGTTAAAATGGTCACTGTTAGATGCTTACTTAATATTGATGTTCAGAATAATTGGCCTATTTTTTAACTTGATGTTAATAATGCATTTTTGTATGGAGATCTTGAGGAGACTGTTTATATGAAGTTACGGGGATTCTTTCCGAAGGTGATAATAGAGTGTGGACTTAAAAGTCTTTGTATGGTTTAAAACAAGCTCCTAGGCAATGGAATGCTAAACTTACATCTGCTCTTATTGAAAAAGGCTTTGTTCAAAGTAAAAGTGACTATTCTTTATATACAAAGTCTAAAGGTGATGTGTTTATTGCATTACTTGTTTATGTTGATGATATTATTATTCTTAAGGAATAATATTGATGAAATTAATAATTTCAAAACCTTTCTTAAAACTAAGTTCATGATTAAGGATTTAGGAAAGTTGCAATATTTTCTTGGTATTGAAGTTCTTTGAGGCTGATAAAGGGATTTGTTTGAATCAAAGAAAGTATTGTTTAGATTTGTTAAGTGAGTATGGTATACTTGGTTGTAAACCTTCTAAAACTCCTTTGCAGTCTAAATTGGTTATATCTAATGAAGCCACTGATAATGATCCTATACTTGATAATATTATGATTATCGAAGCTTATGGGAAAGCTTATTTACTTGACTAATACTAGGCCTGATATTTCATATGATGTTCACTTTTTAAGCGCTTCATGCATTCTCCTCTTAAGTCTCATCTCAGAATAGCTTTAAAGATACTAAAGTATCTTAAAGGAGCTCCAAGTTTGGGTATTCATATTACCAAGAATTCTGGTATGTCTCTTCTTGCTTATTCGATCTTGATTGGGCTAAATGTATTGTTACAAGGAGGTCATTCTTTGGATATTGTGTTTTTTTAATGGGTCCTTAGTTTCTTGGAAAGTAAAAAGCAACCTACTCTCTCTAAAGTTCAACTAAGCAGTCTACAGAGCTCTTGCTTCATAACCAGTGAAGTAATTTGGATATTAAAATTTTAAAAGATCTTAACATTTGGTCTTTTGCTGTTCCACTTCATTGTGACGATAAAATCTGCTATAAAAATAGCAGCCAAACCACATTTTCATGAAAGGACAAAACATCTTGAGATTGATTTACATTTTGTTAGAGAGAAGATTTTAAATGGTGTTGTTAAAACTGTTAAAGTGGATTTTGCAAATCAAATTGCAGATATCCTTACTAAGGGGTTGGATACATTACAACATGATTTTTTGGTTAAAAATCTTGGGATGTTTGATATATATCACTTATCAGATTAAAGGGGGTGTTGAGAATTATGGTTTTAATACTTGTGGTTAATCTGATTGTGATATCTGAGTTAGTATTTGTTGTGTTTATTCAGTTTTATATGCTGAAGAGTATTTCAGTGTTGGATATTGAAGATATATTTCTGGAGGGACTGGAAGTGTAAAAGACCTTAGCTTGGATTAACTGCTGATAATACTTTGGATGAGTTCTAGCAAGATTAAAGGATGAAGGGGCTTAGTGTAATATCTGAGGCTATATAAAGAGAAGACTTGAGTCTTCTCTCATTATCTCTGCTATTATCTCTCTCTCTACTAAACTTACGATATACTCACTCTCTCTCTAAAATAAAACCCTAATTCGTGTTTTGATTGTCTTGATCAAAATACTTTGTTACTCAATTGTTATTAGTTTGTTGTTATTTAATTGAGATCAAATACTGGTTATTGATTCATTCTATTTGAGAATAGAAGTTCTGGTTTTGTAATATTGATTCAGAAGTAATAAAAGTATTTTGTTATCATTAGAATATGTTTTTCTACAGTTATTTAATCATTTTTTAATTTATTTAATCTGATATTCAACGTATGTATAGTTTTGGCGAAGACTTGCGTCGTCGCTATAAATTTTTGACGGGCTAGATTAGTTTTAGAAAGGTATACCTGGAACATAAAATCGAAAATCTAAATGGATATACTTTTAGAGATAACATGCGTCGTCGCTAAAGATGTGGGGCCAGCTGTCAAGCATAAACCAAAATGTTTAGTTGAAAGTAAAAGTCAGACGTTGAAGTTTTGTCGTTTTGTGACTTTCAGCGACGACATGATTCGTCGCTAAAAGAGGTCGGTCTCCAAAGCCGGTAATTGTTGTAGTGTCGATTTAATGACGGTAGTTCACATTTTACCATAAATAAGCATGTTATATTGATGGGTGCGAGAGTTCAACTCTTGGTCATCTAATAGATTCAATTCATTATTGAGAATGTATACAACAATTAGTCATTAATTTGCAAAAAAGTTATCTCTACTAGTTAAGGATAAGTAATCTGTTATGATTGTCGACATTTTCTTATCTTTTTGTTTAAAAATGGAAATGACAAACAACTCATAATGAATATATAAGCACCAAACAAAACACTCTATAATTGACTTAAAAATAAAACGAGAATGTATGTTTCTTTGTATTAATTTTTTCTCGAAGTATCATGCACAATTAACTAACAAATACTTACTCTTTGTCCTATATTAGAACAGACTTGAAACGTCTGAAATTATGTAAAGAGTTTGTTTGAATTAGCTTGATTTATCCATTACTTTTTTATACATAGTTACATTGTCATTTTATTCCACAAAACCTGTATAATTTTAACATACAAACGTTTTTAATATATAGTATATATTCAACATTCATACATCTTTACATTCTCTGTGGTACGCCGGTCGAGCATTATAGACCGTGGACCGGATCGAATCGAGAAACCGGACCGAACATATTTTGGTCTGTTCTTCGGTCTATTCTTTTTCTCATTTTCGATTTTCGGTCCGGTCTGATTCAGTTCGGTCTTACGTTGGACCGACTATTATGCTATGCTGGATCGGACCGACTGACGCACCGGACCAAACCGGCCAGGACATGGACTTAACATTTCAGTCCAGTCTTTGGTCCGGACTTTTGGACCAAACCAGTTTTCGTTCTAATATGATTTTCGTCGGTGCGGTCCAATTTTTGGACCGTGATCAGCCCTAAGCCATGTGCTATGTCAATATGGTCTAAACTAGTTATAGACTAAAACACACGGTTGATCCCTAAACTTGGCAAAACGCTTCGCGTTGGGACAAAACTCGGTCTTTTCATCGTTGGGGGTCCCTATTTCAAGTTTTATACAAACTCTAGTCCTTTGACCATATTGTCGTTAGCCAAGGACATCTGATGGCGTTAGATTTGTCTTTAGTCCAAGGGTACATTTGTCAATTCCATATTTCAATTAAAAATTTCTTAATTATTGCCACATGTAATGTAACCATCTTCCCGCCCCAATAAACACATAGTCTGTATTATTATTCGTCCCAGAACTTTCGTTACAAGAATGATGGAAATTCACAAACCCTAATTGCATGTCACAAAACCCCTGTTTATCAATCATAAAATCGAAACATGGACTTTACTCTATGAAAAGTAAGAAGACATCGGGGTTATCCATTTGATGATACCGTCCTATACGACTCTGCTAAAATCACGGTCTTTATTTTTTTTATTATTATAGTCATTGGAATTTGTAATTGGGGTATTTATTGTTTCCCAATTAAGTTTTTAGAATGCTTTAAACATATATTGACATATTTTCAGGTGGTAGATCTAATATGTTTAGCATGAGGGTTCATCACAATGGTGTCTTTAAATA
This sequence comes from Chrysanthemum makinoi, assembly GCA_910596185.1. NCBI lineage: Eukaryota > Viridiplantae > Streptophyta > Magnoliopsida > Asterales > Asteraceae > Chrysanthemum > Chrysanthemum makinoi. Next base: position 77,339,968 of record OU343223.1, read on the forward strand.
CTGGCCTAGTAGAATATACGTTGGAGGTATGGAAACTTTAGTTGATTTGGTTGATGTTTGACAGTGTGCAGTTGAAGAGTTGGATGTTCTTATGTATGAATTGGGTTATAAGCTTGGTTCAAAAAATTACTATTACTTTGTTAAGCCTAGTAATAATTTAGATGATGGTTTGTATAGCTTAAGTGAGAGTGCTAATTTAGAAATATTGAAAGATCTTGTTGATGACCATAAGATGATAGAGGTTTATGTTGAAAATGGTAAGACAACATTGGATGTTGATCAAATGTCACTAAAGTCAATTAGGACAGATTATTGCGATGTGGATGCAACAAAAAATGCTGACTCTTGCTATTGTTCCATATTGCTCAAAGAAATTGTTCTTAGAAAACATTGTTAATAAATCTGTGGTAGAGGATATATGTGAGGTTACACATCAACCTTTGGAAGTCAATACTTTGGTACAATCTAGTCAGATGCCAGAAACACAACCCTTGTTTCCATCTGTAGAGGTCTGTCAGACTGAAGATGTTGTAGGTGATGTCAACCAGCATATAGATAAACATGTTGAGCATATCCAAATAGATAGTCCTGAAGAGGTATGTCAAAATGATCAAGAGTTAGGTCATCAAAATTGAGGGCATACAAGAAACAAAAGTTAAGTGAGGTAGCACAAACAGAGGACGGAATCTTTTTTTTATGTGGTCAAAGTTTTGTAACTGCAAAAGAAGTGAAAGATAGGATCTACCTGCTTTCAATAAAGACTAGGAGGAAATTGCAACTAATTAAGAATGACAAACAGAGAATTAGGGTTAGGTGTCTTGGACAAATACCTGTTTGTGCAATAACCGAAGGATCAGGGCTGGGAAAAGCCCCAAAGAGGAAAAATGGTCCGATAACTAGAGGCCTTGGTAGGGATGTATATTTGCGAACACGCAAGGAGCAAGCAACAGATTTTCCATGGTTGTTGTATGTAGCCAAAAATACAGCTAAAGATGTATGGAATGTTCGAACTTTCAGGGATGAACACAAATGTTTGCAATCAAGAGACATTAAAGCTTGTGACTACAAGTTTCTTTCGAAGCAAATAGTTGACCAAGTTCAAGTCAATCCAGATATTCCAATCAAGGCTGTTCAAGATCAACTCAGTAAACATTTTGAAGTTCATGTGTCTATGCAAAAAGCATTAAGGGCAAAAAACAAGGAAGAAAATGAGATTAGGGGTGATCATAAGCAGCAATACACTCTTTTAAGAGACTATGTTGAAGAGTTGCAGAAAACTAACCCAGATACAGCAGGTTAGGATAAGTGTATAAACGCAACAGATGCAACAAGTCCAACCCGAGTTTTCAAGAGAATGTATGTATGCTTAGGTGCTTTGAAGGAAGGATATAAAGCTTGTCAAAGAGAGTTGTTGGGGTTAGATGGTGCTTTTATGAGGGGTCCTTTTCTGGCGACTTCTTACAGCAGTCGGTATAGACAGCAACAATGAAATATACCCTTTAGCCTACGCGGTTGCAGAAGCTGAAAGCAAAGACTCGTGGATTTGGTTTCTTGAATGTCTAAGAGATGATCTTGACTTGCAACCAAACTCAAACTACACTTTTATCATCGACAGGCAAAAGGTTATGTTACTATTTAGTTGATTAGATTCACTTGTATTTTCGTTAAATGCAAGTTTTATTAGTAATGAATTGATGTTTATTTGTGCAGGGTATCATTCCAGCGTTAGCATAAGTATTCCCTAGTGATGAACATAGATATTGTTTAAAGCACGTCCATGATAATATGAAATTGCAATGGAATGCTGAAGCATACAAGGAACATTTGTGGAGATGTGCAACAACAACAACCGTCCAACAATTTGAGGCAGCCATGCTGGCATTCAAGAGGTTTAGCGAACCTGCCCATGCTTGGTTAAGTAAGATACCACCAACCCATTGGTCAAGGTCGCATTTTTCAGGTACCTAACCAAATCTATGTCTACTTGTACAACTTTTGTTATACGACATTTTTCAGGTACCTGACTAAACATGTTGTAGGGAGGGCTCATTCTGATGTGTTACTTAATAACATGTGTGAGGTGTTCAATGGGAAACTAGTGGGAGGTAGGCACCAACCCATCATTACTGCTTTGGAATACATTAGAGAGTACTGTATGAAAAGAATAGTGAACGTTGTGAATGTGATTGACAAGTGTGCCGGACCATTAACACAAAAGGCAACACTCATGTTAGATGCAATCAAGAAAGAGGCTTATAAGTACACTGCTTTACGAGTTGAAGGAGAAAAGTATGAGGTCAGTGGATGGGGAGACAAGTATATTGTAAATGTTGAAGCTAGGGCTTGTACATGTAGAATATGGGAGCTTACAGGTATGCCATGTAAACATGTTGTTGCTACCCACCGGTGTATGAGGTTCAATGGAATGCAAGTAGGATCTGTTGAATCATGGGTTCATCCATGTTACTTGCTTAAGACTTGGGAAGAAACTTACAAACACCACATCCAGCCAATAAATGGTTATGAGCATTGGTATAAGTCAGAAGTGCCTACAACCATTCTTCCACCTAAACATCATAAACCATTAGGTAGGCAATGAAAGAAAAGAACCAGGGCTTTTACTAAAAATGATAATAGTGACAAAACCAGTAACTTGTCACAGTCTAGTAAGAGTGTGGTTTGTGGTATTTGTGGCAATGATGGACACAACAAGAAAACATGTCTTAGGCAAGGAGGTGTAACAGGAAGTCAAGGCACTACACAACAGTCTTAAAAAACAGGTTCATCCCAGCAAAAAAGTTACAGCAAAGAAGAAGGCAAAGGTTACAGGTGACAACTATGAAGGTAAAGATCAACCAAGTGTGGTCGGTCTCAATCACGGAAGTCAAGTTGATGATGCTTCTGGTGGGTCTCCAAAACAATTTTGGACTAAGACCAAGATTATGGCAGCAAAGCTGTCTTCACCACAAAAAATCTTTGGTTAAGCATATGAAAGCCAATGTTATCCATCGAATATGTATTCCCCAAAACATTATTTGTTGTGTTTAAACAATGTATATTTCTGAACTTTGTAGACTACAAAATTTTATGCATTTGGAAATATATCCATTTGCGTTATGTATGAAATCATGTCATGTTAGTGTATGGGTTAAATTGTGTTTTTATTGTATTGTTTTAATAGAGTCTTCATACATCTGTGTTTTGAGTTGGATACTGTTATTCTATTATCACAAACACTAATGAAGGATCAAAGATGGATGAACAACACCATATTAAGTTTATGTTGATACTCAGAAATGGTGTCGGTTCACCCATCCTTGAGACTTTATACGTCTATGAATCTAGGATCTGTTGAACTTGGATCTGGGTTTTGAGTTGGATACGGTTATTCTATCATCACAAACAGGAATGAAGGATCAAAGATGGATGAACAACACCATTTGAGTTTATGTTGATACTCAAAAGTGGTGTCTGTTCATCCATCCCTCATCATTCATCCATCTTTGATACTCGTAGCTGTGTTATGAGTTTGATCATTTGTGTGGCAAGTGATATATAAATTCTTGGGGCAAAGGACCTACTAGTAAAGGCAGCACAGTATAAGGACCAAAGCATAAAAGAAATATATTACCACTGTACAAGGACCAAACATTATACACCAGAAGACTATTCTTAGTCAACGTACACTAAAACTTCTTAAACACAACTAGACCATCTACCACCGATTCAAAACACAAAAACCAGTACCTATCTAAACCATATAGAAGAACCATAGAAAAACCAAGAAGATGACCATCCAAGACAACACACAAAAGTTCCTGAGACGGCAAACTTTCTCCTTCTCAACAAGGAGATCGGCCAAGGCTGCTTGGTGAGCAGCCTCAACCTCGTTTGCACGGTCACCAGCGTTGACCGCTTCCATAGTCTCAGAAATGAGGGCGGCTTCGCATTCTTGTAATGCCGCCTCGTTTCTGTAGATAGCCCTCTGCAAGTAGATGATAACATCCCTTGCTCTCCTTTGCATGGGTGGATCGTACCACCCAATGAACGTACATGTTGTAGCCTATAATTGATTATCAAAATGTTAGCATCTGCTTGCCTCATAAACACCAACTAAACCCACTTGTATAAAATCACAATTATAATAAAACAGATATACTACGATAATCAACACATTTTAAGGTAAACCACTACATGCCAACTTTAATATCAAATAAAATTAAGTGTCCCAACCTGTCTTGGACAGGCATAGAACCTCCTGCCGGGGTTCGTGTTGTTCCAGCAGGTTCTAATGACGGCCCTTCTGTTACATGAACACACCACCATTTTTCAGATTTTATCGTCGGTGAAGAAGATAAGATTTTAGTTGTTAGGAAAGATAAATGATGAGTGGTGATAAAATTTCCCTTTTATTAGCGAGGTTTCTTGTAGCGCCTCTGGTTAAACAAGTGGGCTGGCACGGTAATTAATGGACAGTGGTAAAATGACAAATGTACCCTTGGACTAAAGACAAATCTAACGCCATCAGATGTCCTTGACTAACGGCAATATGGTCAAAGGACCTGTAGCGAGTATAAAACTTGAAATAGGGACCCCCAACGATGAAAAGGCCGAGTTTTGTCCCAACGCGAAGCGTTTTGCCAAGTTTAGGGACCAACCGTGTATTTTAGTCCTAGTTATATTATCATCTTTGTCCAACTATAGTTCACCATTCTGTCTAAGTACTCGATCATTTTACTCCCATCTAATTTTTATGTATCTATCTTTGTAGATGTTGAATATAAGCTTCACCTACTTAAAGGACTTAAAGTGATGTTTATCCATAGTTAGAGGTCTGAAGCAGTTCCCGTGTTATAACTTCAAGGGAGTAAAGTGCATCTATGATTATCAAGAGTATTTAAGCTGGTCCTCTTCACTTCTCTCCTCATAACTCATTCTCTCGGTGTGTGAAATATTATGTATCTCTCTCATAGTTCTGGTGATTTTTAGTTGTGAGGGAAACCCTTCAGTTGATTTGTATCTTTTAAGTTTTTTTATTGTAAAACATTGTTGCTATTCTGGCAACTGATTCATATAATAAAAAGAGTGAGCCAAGGGGAGGTTGGTTGGGTTCATTCTAAAACTGTTTTGCAAGTTAATCAGCTTTGGTTTATATGTTTTTACATGGTATCAGAGACAGGTTGCTCTATACCAAAGCTTGAAAACGTTTTTTGAAAATTAGTGTTTCCTTCATTTTTGGGGGTTCATGATCTATTGTATAGATCTTGTTGTTTTGGGGACTATTTCGGTGGTTTTGAGTTTGGATTGATAAGATCTGAAGAGTAATTTGTTTTTGTCAAAAATTAGGGTTTCTAATTTTGGGGGGTTTTACGATTCTGGTGTTTTCTGATTCAATTGATAACAGATCTTGTGATCTTGTTAATTAATTGAGTACCGGAGTATTGTTTCTTGGTATAATTAGGGTTTTCTGTATCAAACCCTAATTCAGGTTGTATTGATTATTATCTTTGTTGTATGGTTTTCTGGTTCTTGAGTATTTTGTGGTTGTTGATTGTGTTTATATTTCTGTTTCTCTTATTCTTGTTTGTTTTATATTCTCAGGTGTTTGTTTCCGCTGCATTTGTTTCTCTGTTGGATCTTCTTGATCCGGAGTGGAAGCTTGCGTGGTTGTAACACCTCTCAAGCCTTCTCTATTTTTTTTCTGTTTGATTGTTGGATTAGGTTGTTTGGAGGTTGAGTAGTTTAAGGGATTTTTTGTTGCAGTTGTTGAGATTGCTTGGTGGTTATCTGTGATTGAGGAGTTACAAGGTGTTGTTGATTTTTTAGTTTATTTCTTTTTCTTGCTTGTGCTTTTATTTTCTATTGCTTGGTCATCATGGTTAATGTCAAGGGCCCAGAAGGGGGTAGTAGTGAGTTAAAACTTGACATATATGACCCCTTATATTTGCACCCACAAGACATTGGTGCTCAGTTGATTACCTTCAAACTTGAAGGGACTGAGAACTATAAGGTCACAGGTCTGCTGCTGTGCAGCTGGCTTTACATACTAGAAATAAGCTTGGGTTTATCAATGGTAAATGTGTTAGAGATCCTGCTGATGCTCTATATCAGACTCAGTGGGATAGGTGTAACTCTGTTGTGTTATCTTGGATTCTTGGCTGTATTTCACAAGATCTCTATAAAGGTCAAGTGTTTTCTGTTAATGCTAAGTCTGTTTGGGATGAGTTAAACGAAACATATAATAAAGAAGATGGTTATGTGATTTATAACTTGCATCATAAAATACATACTTTAACTCAATCTGGTATGAGTTTGTCTGAATATTATCATGATTTTAATGCCTTACGGAGGCAGTTTGATTCTCTTGTTGATTTGCCTGCATGTGTTTGTGATACTGCTCCTACTCTGAAAAAGCATTGGAGACCTTTGAGGTTTGATGCAATTTCTTATGGGGTTAGATGATAGTTTCAGTTCTGTGAGAAGTCTTATTCTCACAACTGATCCTTTGCCTGATGTTAAATCTGCTTTTGCTACTCTGTCTAGAGATGAATCACACAGGAATAGTAATGTGACTAATAAAACTGCTAAAAATGGTGCAGCAGCTTTTGCTGCTAAGCCTAATAATGTCACTTCTCAAAACAATAACTGGACTTCTAATAGAAACAATAATAATAAAAGATTTGGCAGAGTTTCTAATTTTGTCTGTAAACATTGTAATATGACTGGTCATACTATTGATAGATGTTTTGAGTTGGTTGGATATCCTCCTGGTTTTGTTAAAAAAGGAAATGTGAATCAAAATAATGCTAATAATGTGACTGATACTAGTAAAAGTATTACTCATACTTTTACTAGTGATCAGTATCAGAGATTAATGAATTTACTCAGTAGTACAGGTGATGCTAGCAAGTCTCATGCTAGTATTGCAGGTACTGTTATGACTTCTAATTGTGTTATCAGTTTCTTATCTTGTAGATTTTTTAATTTTAACTCTAATATAAGTACATATAGGACTTATATTGGATGGATTATAGATTCAGGAGCAAGTCAACACATAACTTTTTCTACTACATATCTTTTTGATATAATTGATGTTTCTCATTTAAACTTAACTGTTGCACATCCTAATGGGACTGTTGCTCTTGTAAAACAAATTGGAAGTTTTAAGTTTGGTAATAATTTGATTCTTAAAGATGTGTTGGTTGTTCCTGGTTATCATGTCAGTTTGTTATCTGTTCATAAGTTGTCTAAGGATAATAATGTGGTTGTTAGTTTTAATAATTCTGTTTGTAAAATCCAGGATTTAACTCAAAAGTTCTGATGGGGATTTGGTAGTGAGAGAGGAGGTCTTTTTTTTTCTTGATGAAGGTAAGAGGGTCAATAATAGTAATATTAAGAGTTGTGTTTTGTCAAATTGTATTTGGCATAACAGACTTGGACATCCCTCTGACCAAGTCTTGACTGTCCTTAAAAGTAGAATAAGTGATATTAAGACTACTAGTTCTAGTCCCTGTGAAATTTGTCATAAAGCTAAACAAGTTAGAGAGTCTTTTCCTCTAAGTGATCATAAGACTAAATTTACGGTGATGTAGTTCATACTGGATGTCAGGGGACCTTATGAGTGACTAGTAGGGATGGTTTTAAATATTTCTTGACTGTTGTTGATGATTACACCAGGGTTGTTTGGGTGTTTCTTATGAAAATAAAGGTGAAGTATATGATAATATTGTTAACTTTGTTAATCTCATTAAAAATCAATTTGAAAAAACTGTTAAAGTTTTTAGAAGTGATAATGGCACAGAATTTGTAAACAAAAAACTGAACAGTTTTTTTCTTAATAATGGGATACTTCACCAAACTTCTTGTCCTTATACACCTCAACAAAATGGTGTAGTTGAAAGAAAACATAGACACTTGTTAAACACTGCTAGAGCCCTCATGTTTCAAGGGGGTTACCTTTGAACATGTGGTCTGAGTCTATTCTAACTGCTACATATTTGATTAACAGGTTACCTACTGCTGTGTTATCTGGAAAAAGTCCTTATGAAATGATTTATAAAGTTGTGCCCAATTTGTCAAATTTAAGGTGCTTTGGTTGCTTATGTTTTTCAACTGTGTTGAATGAATCTGATAAGTTTAGTTCTAGATCTGACAAATGTGTGTTTGTTGGATATGCTTTTGATAAAAAAGGATATAAATTGTTTAATCTTGAACAAAAGAAGTTTATTTTTTTCTAGGGATGTAAATTTTATGAAGCTGTGTTTCCTTTTAAAAATAATTCTTTTACTAAAGAGTTTGTGTTTGAAGAACAAAACTTGAATAATCTCAATTTTTATGATCAACATAATGAGAGCACCCAAGTAATCTTGAATCGATGAGCCCTATGATGAAAATATAGATAGTGCAGACAATAGTGATAAGTCGTGTCGATAATGAAACTCTAGTGTATAGCACTGGTAGATAAAACTACTCTAGAAAACACTCTTAATTATGATGCAGCGGAAGCTGCTGCAGATAATCAGAACTGCTGAGTGCAGAGAAGTGAGGAACTCTTAAGTAGTTGATCTAGTAGGAAGGACACTAAGTCTAAGTATGCAACTGAAACACTTGTTTCTGAAGGTATCTGAGTATTATTAATGAAGATGAAAATTATGAATCTGAGGGTGAAGATTTAAATTTGTTTGGGCAAATGTTTGAGTCTCTGTGAACGTGATGAGTCAAGCTGTTAGGAGAACTAGTAGGATACTGCTTTTACCATCTAAATATAAAGATTATGTGTTGGATAAAAAACATAAGTATAGCATTGATAAAGTTGTCAATTATTCTAGTCTGAATATAGAAAATTTTATTTTTATATCATGCTTGAATAAAATACATGAACCTGCTACTTATGAGGAAGCTATTAAGGATGTTAGATGGATAGAAGCAATGAATAAAGAGATAGAAGCTTTAAATAGAAATGGAACTTGGGAAGTGGTTGAATTACCTGTTGGCAGGAAAGCCATTGGGTATAAATGGATTTTTAAAGTAAAATATAAAGCTAATGGTGAGGTTGAAAGATTTAAGGCAAGACTTGTTGCTAAAGGGTATAATCAGAGAGAAGGAATAGATTATGATGAGACTTTTTCACCTGTAGTGAAAATTGTCACCATTAGGTGTGTTCTTAGTATTGCAGTTAGTAATAAGTGGCCTTTATTTCAACTTGATATTAACAATGCTTTTTTATATGGTGATTTAGAAGAGGATGTTTATATGTCTTTACCAGAAGGGTTTTCTGATAAGGATGATAAAAGGGTGTGCAAGTTAGTCAAATCTTTGTATGGTTTAAAACAGGCTCCTAGAAAGTGGAATGAAAAACTTACTTCAGTTCTTAAAGAAAATGAGTTTGTTCAAAGTCCAAATGATTTTTCTATGTTTGTTAAACATAAGAAAGATGTTATGTTAGTTCTTCTAGTGTATGTGGATGACATAATAATCACTGGAAATAATATTGATGAGATTGAAAAGTTTAAAAAGTTTTTGAGTTCAAAATTTTTAATAAAAGATTTGGGTAAACTTAAATATTTTTTGGGAACTGAAGTCTTGGATATAGAAAATGGTTTATGTTTAACTCAGAGGAAATATTGTACTGAATTGCTTACTGAGTTTGGTATGTTGGGTTGTAAACCATGTAGCACACCTATTGAAGTTAATCCTGATAATAAGAAACAAGTCTCCAAGTTTGGTGATGATGAGCCTCTATCTGGTATTACTCATTATCAAAAATTGGTTGGGAAACTGATATATCTGACTTTAACTAGACCAGATATTTCATATGTTGTGCATTGCTTAAGTCAGGTAATGCATAAGCCTATGAAGTCTCATTTAAGGCTTGCTTTTAGAGTTTTGAGATATCTTAAGAATGAGCCTGGTCTGGGAATTACTTTTCTGACTGGTTGTGATATTGGTTTAAAAATTTTTGTTGATTCAGATTGGGCTAAATGCAAAGTAACTAGAAGATCAGTTACTGGTTATTCTGTGTTTTTAGGAAACAATTTGGTTTCTTGGAAAAGCAAGAAACAAGCTGTTGTGGCTAGGTCTTCTACTGAGGCTGAGTTTAGAGCCATGTGTAATGTATGTTGTGAGGTTATGTGGATTGCTAAAGTTTTAGCAGATCTGCAAGTTGAAGTTGTGTTACCTATTGAGATGTGGTGTGATAATAGTTCTGCTATGCAAATAGCAGTTAACCCTGTGCTTCATGAAAGAAGTAAACATTTTGAAATTGATCTCTATTTTCTAAGAGAAAAAGTTGCTTCTGGTTTCTTGAAGTCTAAGAAAATCAAGTCTGAGGATAACATTGTTGATATGTTTACTAAGGGACTTGGTATTCCTGATCATAACAAGTTTTGCAAAAGTCTTGGGTTGTTAAATGTTTTTGCAGGTTCTAAAACCAGTGCAGAGGTGCAGGGAAGCTAAGCTTTGGGGAGTGCAGCTTGGCTAGTGTTGATATAGATGTGCAGATTGGCTAAAGCTTATGGGGGAGTGTTGAATATAAGCTTCACCAACTTAAAGGACTTAAAGTGATGTTTATCCATAGTTAGAGGTCTGAAGCAGTTCCCGTGTTATAACTTCAAGGGAGTAAAGTGCATCTATGATTATCAAGAGTATTTAAGCTGGTCCTCTTCACTTCTCTCCTCATAACTCATTCTCTCAGTGTGTGAAATATTGTGTATCTCTCTCATAGTTCTGGTGATTGTTAGTTGTGAGGGAAACCCTTCAGTTGATTTGTATCTTTTAAGTTTTTTTATTGTAAAACATTGTTGCTATTCTGGCAACTGATTCATATAATAAAAAGAGTGAGCCAAGGGGAGGTTGGCTGGGTTCATTCTAAAACTGTTTTGCAAGTTAATCAGCTTTGGTTTATATGTTTTTACAGTAGATCTAGAGTACATTCGACCCCATGTTATACAAATGTGAATTTCACAATGTTGTAACACAACGAAAAGATGTTGTAGTTTCAGATATTCTAGCGGTCTCATGTAAAATCTTCCTTATTTGAACATATTCATATAGCTCAAAATGCATAAGGATCTATGGACGAACTTAAGATTTTTACGTGGGTGTCGCGCAATTTTTTTCATAAAGGTCTTGAACAACTGTTATTCTTTTTTTTTTCATCATACGTACCAATTTGCATCAAAAATACCTTTTGTACTAAACTCAAGTTGCAGTATAAAAAAATATTATCAGAAGTTGCACCTACTAAAAAACAATTTCGTAACTCAAAATCCTATGTTGCTCGTGCCACACCTAGCTCCCGAGTGGGTCCATCCCTCGTATCATCTATGTGTAAAGAAAGGGGAACGTATGCTATAGTCGAAGATATTGCACTTGATAAGAAATATACAATAAAAAACCAGATTTTAGTCACTAAAAGTAACTCTAATCTTTTTCCGATATGCATTAGAAAATACAAATGACTGAGTGTGTATTAGAATATAGAGATGAGTTGACCAGCAAGATTTCTTTTTGAACGTCTTAAAAGTCATCCTAAGTTTCATGAACACTTTGACCACTTTAAGCTTCGGAGTATTTTAATTTGTCCAGCTGCTATTTATATATTTTCAATTTAAAGCTCTTTTACTTTTGTCTGGCCAACATCACATACTTTATTTTCTAGAAAGAAGAAAATATTTTATATTTATTTGACTTCACTATCTATACTATATAAAATGGAAAAATGGTCAAAGTGGAAAAAGTGAAAAATGTTGAAAGTTGAATGTTGAAAACATGGTCAATGGAGAGAGAAATAAATAATATAATTAATACTCTTATTAAAACACCCCATTACTTAAAAGTACAATAATTTATTCACATTGTACACCCAATTAAAAGCACATCTACCAAATTAAAAACAATCAATTGAAACCGATACCGGGTTGACCCGTTGAAACCGATACCGGGTTGACCCGGTTTAATTTGACATTTTTTTGACCCAACCTATCGGTTTGATTCGGTTTAAATCGACCTGTTTTTTTATCGGAATGGTTCAACCAGTTGAACCACCCGGGTGAAATCGGGTTTCAAATTTGACAAAATTATATGAGAAATGATGAAGTAGTTGTGGAACCCGTGACAATTTTTTTTAAATGAGAGACCAAGTAATTGTAGTTTTTGGTTTATTTTGCTTTGACACATGTAATTTATTTTAAAAAATGTTGCTCTTGCACCATTTAAGGGACTAGCATATATGAATAGTCGTTTAAAAGTTAATATATATTGTATAGCCCTTTGTCCAGTGTATCAATAATGTTATGTAAGTTTATTAAAATCACAAAAAATAAATAGTATTGTTATCTTTAGCGATAATTATTTGTACCTCGAACAAATAGCTTTGAAAAAGCATAAATATCTATACAAATTGATAGTACAAAATAATCTTATATGGTGATATCCAATTTGCAAAGTTACAATTTTAAAAGCCACACACCAAATGATAAACGCTACACATGTAAAAAAAATAGTTATCACTACCTAAATTACTGACAAAACAAGAAAAAGCGGTCACACATGTTGGTTATACCTATAAACTACAATATAATATTGCCAACTGCATAATACCGTTGCTTTTGTAATGCTTGAATCTATTATTACTAAAAATCTTAATAACTTAAAACAATCCTATTAGAAAATATACTCACACACTTAGATCAACTCCACATAATTTTTTTAAAAACTATATATTTATGCTGCTATGCAATCACGCATCAGAATTGTAGTTATTCGAAAACGATTCTCTAATGCTACAAATACAGTTTGTTGAAAGAAACTTATGGGTCGTCGGAACTTTGCAGAAAACTAGACATCGCTGCCGCTAGGCGCGGGTACTCGTCTAGTTTCATAAAAAGAAAATATAGTTGTGTGGGGTCAAACTGTTGGATACAGTACTCAACATCCAACTCACAAGTTCCGTGTTCAAAGATTTACATAGATTGGTTCGTGTCTGCTTAATTAAACAACTAATCCGGATGTAATGTTTTATACATTTATATTGTCTTCTATTTTCAAGTTTCTCTAACATAAAGTATGCCAAACTTGTGATTTCGAATGGTCTTTTTGCGAGTTAACCAAACAATGGATCAAATGTAACATATTAATAAAATAAAAGAAAAACGGCATACATTTCTGAAAGGGAGATGATTTGCACACTTCTATAAATGAATGAGAGACTCAAATTTTGAGTGTTTGGTCATTTATACCCTTACAGGATAAACATAACTAAAAATAATGCAAGATTATAAATGTTCAAACACTCAAAATTTGAGTGTCTCAATCATTTTTAAGAGTGTGTAAATCACCTCCCCATCTGGAATGCTTGTTTACTGTATGTTTTGGAGCTAAGTACAACATAAACAGCATGTGTATGACATTTGTCAGATAATTTTTTTTTGGTAAAGGGGATTACCCGATAAAATAACCTTTGTGAGATAATTCTCGTGAGTCAATCTTGACCCGTGATTTACTTGATTTAAGGATACAAAGTTATTTTTGTTATCAATTAGAGTCTGTGCAAATTGATGGAAAGTGCAGGTTAATGAAGGCATTGTGAATCGATACGTACAACTGGGCCCAAGCATAATACTGTAAATTGTGTGGGCTTGGAAAAGGCTGAGACTCATGGGCCTAGTTATAATACTAATCATAGTCACACAGTTACACAGCTAGTTAGTTAGTTATATCACTCAGTCTGAACTCAAAAACGAAATCACGATTCAAGTCATGAAAAATGATTGGAAGGACTAAAAATGTGATTACCTATGTGGCTAAAGAGATGTGATAATAAGTTATTGGATTGTGAACAAGTGAGTCCTCTTGATGTCACCAATAAAATGCTTACATATAAGTTTAGTCATACCAGTTAAGCATGTCAATCAATGATTTTAAACTTTTTAGCCTTTTTATGGTCATATACATTTAAATTCATGTTTTAAATTTTTTGTATTTTATCCTAAGGAATATCATTAACAGATTTTTCTGTTTGCAACATTTCTAATGAGTTGTCATTGAGTTAAGAATGTACGGAGTATATGTATAAGCAAGCCGGACCATAATATAGTGGACAAACTAAATAAAACAGGTAACACAAAAGTAGAGTACTAGGTTTATTTTAGAAAAATTGCAATTTTTGACAAAAGTTTACATCATGAAGCAAAAAATCTATAGAGTTCCCGTGAACATCCGAAAACCCCCTTCAGTCAAACCCTCTCTATAAGTTGGATAATTTAACTTCTTTTGATTTAAAATATAAGTGTATAAGTTTGTCATATAATACTAACAAATCTGATCATATTCTCATCTTAGTTAACTCAGATATAATTAGAAATGCGTATCTAAACGAGCACTATTCTTTTCATAGGTACTGTAATTTCTTTTTGTTAAAGAATACCAAACCAACTATTATGAGCATAAATTACTGTACGTGCTTGTGTGTAAATTTTCATTTTATTCGAGTGATGAAATTGACATGGACAAGACCAGACAATGTAGTAGGATCGGATGTCTGTCTACGCACGTGGGGGCTACGTTTCTGTGCACGTGAGAATTGAATAATGGCGGTTGTTGTACAGTACAACAGTCCTCAACAATAATAAAAGGGATACACTATTCATACGGGGGCTATCCCCATAGCCCTGCCCTATTTTCAGGGAATATTTCCTTTGTCCTCTCACTTTTTTCAGTACAACACAGTTTTTTGTCAGTTTCTGTTCCGTATTTCTGACAGTTTTAAGCGTTTGGCTTATTAAACTTTATATTTACTGTTCTGCATTTTCAGATTTATAGCTTTTTGATATAAACAAAATTATAAAAATAAAAATAAAATAAAATAAAATAAAAAAAAATAAAAAAATGTAACCACCGTATGAATAAAAACATATTCACCTATCAATAACTCACCCCTAATAAAATATTTGTTATAATAAGGACTTCTATTTTGCTTTACGCAAAACTTGACCCCTGTACTTCTTCCCACTTGTTAACCTACTCTTTCTTTGCTTTTAAGTTTTTAACTTCAGCCATTTTCAATGCTTTACAAGTCTAGCCCTTCTCTAACGTCATCTTTTGCAAATAACATCCTGTATGGTTTCATATGTTATTTACATATTTTTATGAAAAAAAGGTTTTTAAGTCAAATGTTTGAAATGTTTAGTAACATTAGCTTCACATTATCAATTTAGGTTGAAGGCTATAAGTTTACTTTGAAAAAAAAAATATGTGCCTGGAAAAATCATACAAGTCGGTTTATATAGGAAATTAAAGCTTGAGTCAAAAAAAAAATATGTGCCCGGAAAAATCATACAAGTCGGTTTATACATTCTTACACACTTAAGTCAAGGTTTTAATTATTGAAGGATTACCATTTACCATAAACCTATACCAAAATTCCAAATGACACACCACCAAAAGAACAAAACTTTCTAATGTATTACTCCCTCTTTTTCAAAATTATTGTCAAGCGACAAGAATCACACAGTTTAATAAAAGTGAGACCATTATGATTCTCAACCACTCAAATAGACTATTCCTGTACAAAATTCTATTTTTCTTACTTAAAATAAAAAGTGAACAATTATTTTGAGACATCTCGAAAAGGAAATATGAACAATAATTTTGAGACGGAAGAAGTATTCACTTATTCAGTTTCTTGTCTAGATTATAAACTTGCCCCTTGACAAAAAAATATTCTCTAAAAAGGAAATAAATTCGTATTCCTGTTCCACTAAAATTCTCAAGTGATCCGCTAGTAATTTCTTGTACAAAAACCGGCTTCATAATGAGACTTAAAACTTAAAAATGAGCAATGTGTTATATTTAATATATTTTTAACTAAAAATGGTAACAATATCTATCACTAAATTAATAGTTTAAATATATTTCATCATCAAACTTTTATCATTTTTCGTTTTTAACTCATAATTTTTTTTCTCGCGATGACTATAAATTGAACCTGTAAGTGTTTGCATCAAGGATGACACCAGAATCACAAGTTCGCAAGTATAATTATTTTCTACTATACACTGTCGCTTTGCGCAAATATTCGTCAAATAACTTCTAAAGAAATATTCTCAAAGTATCCAAGTCTTCCAATCAAGCATGATGTTACTTTCACCAAGTCCTAACCAAAAATACAATTTGGCCGAATAAACTATAGAAATAGACAAACTTATGCAATGAACCTTACCTTTAGCCATGCCATAACTTCAAACTTACCCTTTAACATAAACTTTCTTAATTACGAACTAACCCTAGGTACCTTTCTATTGAGGCCATAGCAAAATTAGAATTTCCCCCAATGCAAGACTTACCCTAACTATACATTATATCTATCATACAAAACCCGAAAGCATCTTCTATATTCGAAGGAATATTCCCTTTTTTTGGGCCTCTACCTTTTTAGCCCATTCCCTGGTCCATTTTTTTGGTGCGTCTGCATTTGATACCGGCCTCCGAAGCCCAAATGGAAGGTATATGTGCTTTTTTTGGCGGTGGATGAGTATAGAGTATAACTCATCTTCATCCTCATCATTTTCACCGCCATTTTCCCACATCTGCTTTGGATAACGATTATCCGTGTCTCCTCACCGCCTTAAACTAGATCGTTTCTTTCTCATCAGGTGCCAACTTTTAGGGTTTATTTGGGTTTTGGTTTGTAGATTAATTTATCAGTTTGTTTTTTATTTTTTGTGCTATGTTTGATGAATGAGTTTTTTAAAGTTTGGTCTTATTCACAAATCCCTGATGTCAACCAAACCTATACCCTCTCTGATTATACACAATCAAATCCCATACTCTTTTAGGGTTGATGTCAGCTATCTTTTTTATTTATACTGTTAATAAATATGCTGGTAAGTTCTAAGTTCCGAGGTTTTTGTGTAAAGTTTAGCTAGCTGTAATGAGAAATAAATATAATGGAGGTTGAATCTGAATGTTTGTGTGTGTGGTGTGGTCTGACTATTTAAACTTTTTGGGTGTTGATATAAGTGCTGTAAAATTTAGGTTTCAGTCTGATGTAATGAGAAATAGATGAAAAATGGAGGTTAAATTTGATTTTAGATGTGTTACAGGGTAATTAGTTTTTGGATTTTGATTTATGTGTGGTTAGTTTACGAGTTTCTGGTGTTTTGCTGTGAATTTAGGTTAATGTTACGATCATATATGAAATGGAAGTGAATTGTTAATGTGTGGGTCTTATCTTGATTTACGCTCGGCGAATTGACAGGTCTTACCTGTTTTTGGTGTAATTTTTCAGCTAGGGTCTCTACTGTTTCTCAATTACCATCACCATGTTTGGGCCAGATTGGGTCAACCTTTACTTGCGGCACACCTCTCGGTATGTTTGTCGGTAGCCTATTGGTGTTTGGGTTTGCCTATTGGTTTAATCATTCCGGTTTAATCTGCACCAACCTTTAGGGTATACTTATTTGTGACAATATTTAATATGTTTTCAATATATGTTGCAGAAGGAGATGTCGACGTCCAGGTGACCAAAGAAAAGACTGCTAATGTAGAGAGCTCGCCTGCAGCAATCACCCGAGGTCTTGTCTGCTGACGAGGTACATAGCTTCTCTCCATTTGGTCTTTGTCAACAATGTTAACATGTTTAACCATTAATGATCACCCCACTTTTTGAAATCATATAGATGTATTATATTATTAATCCAAAGTGATAAAAAGGTATCCAATTGGTACTATATCAGTAGGGAGCTTAGTTAACATATAAACGCTTACTTACCCGCCATTCAATTTGTATTAAGATTAATTATATCGAATAGGGATGTTGAAAGTACTATAGCGACGCCAAATTCAATGTTCAACAGACGGAAAGAGTTGGCGGCAACGGAATCGTGGTAGGATACATCTGACAAACTAAACGATTGAATTGGTAAGTGGTCAAATATGCATAATTAGAGTGTCTTCATATGTGTATTTTAAGTTTATTAAATCAAAGTCGTTTTAAGGTTAAATTTATTTCAGTTGGTAAAGTACTATGGTATGTGCTAAAACACATACCTTTTCTTTATCAAAATAGACCCAAAATAACCAAGAAAGAGCAGTTTATTGCTAATATTTGTGGTTTTCTTGAGTTTGTGCTTGTGCAGGTATGGATATGTAAAAACACACAAAAGGAACCAAATCAGACGTAAATCCGAGCACGAGAGATTAAGAGAGCTTAAGCTGATCCGGAAGGTCAGAATTATGCATTTATGAAGATTTCTAATCTCTGAGGATGATTTGTGAAGATTTGATCAAAGTTTGAAGAAATGTCAGAAATAGTCCCTGAACTTTCAGCAACTGACAGAAATGGCCCTTGAAGAATCAAAAATCGCAAATTCAGTCCCTGGTCTATTGAAGATTGACAAAGATGGTCCTTGGAAGATACTTTCAGAAGTTGCATGATTGGTCCTTGGATTTTCAGCCTTTACATAAATAGTCCTTGTGATAATACATGGTTACACCACTAGTCCAATATTAATACCAAGTCCAATCTTATCAACACTCTTGGCCCAATCTTAAACTACCTATACCCGGTCCAATAACAAACAACTTACACCCGTCCAATATTTATCAAATCCAATACCCGGTTACCCACTACTTTACCCGAATACCAATAAACCACGACCCGGTTAACTCATTTGAGTTATATTAAAATAACCAAACGCGCCCTTTACCCTTTACCCTTCTTCTTCCCCAACCCAAACACCCAATTATCCACACCCAAACGCACCACCTCGTACTAGAATCTATCCATCCATCTTATCCACCTCTGACTTGTCAGATATGTATGCCACGTGGACAAATGGCACAACTCTATTGGCCGCGACACCTCACATGGACAATTGGAGCTCGTTGATTGGATGTGGTGACGATGGATTGAATGTGTGGCTGTCAATGGACTTCTAGGCTCTTCTGAAAGGGATCCCAAGGCTCATCAGCTCTGCTATTTATACCCCTCTTGACTCACAATGTATCTTGTCCAATTCCTTAGGTTTTAGAGGAATTTTGACCTTTCCATTTCTGTCATTTACTTGTTTTAATAGCTTAGTCAAGTTTCTTTTCATTGTAATTTTAATGCTCTTGTAATGTCACTTTATTAATCAAGTTTTTTTCATTAATCCATTGTCAATTCGAGTTTTATGCAATCTTGTTTCAAATCCATCCAAAAGCTGTTTTACTGTTTCTTTAGGCTCATATAAGCTTAACAAAGCTTATATGAGTATCATGGTGTCTTAACTATTCTTAACTTTCAAACCTTCTTAAAAGTCAAATAAAGTCAACCTTAAAAGTTTAATGAATTTTAGAGTAAATGCTGTTTTTAGATTGTTAAAATGATGAGTCTAAGAGTGTTTTGAATAGTTGGATTAGGTTGAGTAATGGTTTCAGAGATTTTCGTAGGTTAATCAGTTTTGATAATGTTTTGAAGGAGTGTTTGGTTTAGTGCTAAAAACTATAATAGAGGTTCAAAGATAAGAGTAGCTCAGCTTATTTAGGTTTGCCATAGTTGTTTATGTTCATATCTGTCATTGATTTGTGCTTGTCTGCATCAGAAGTCAACATTTCATATAAACTGTTCTTGTGCTCTCAATTGTTGAAATCAGTGGTTAAGTTTTTGCATATAGGTGTTAGACTTGATAAACCAGCTGGTATTGTTTTCATTTCATCAGTATTATATCATCTTTAGTCCAAATTTTGATCTCAAATCTCATTTTAGTCAAAATATCAACTGTTTCCAAAGTCAATCTGAGTCAAATGCCTGATTTATGCAGATCTTGCAGATGATGCACAGTGCCCATTTCAAAGAGTTAGGGTCTGATTTTTGGTTTAGAGATAGTCTGGTTGGTGGTCTACTGATTTCAAGTGTTAGTTTTCATTTTGGCTTATTGGATAAGTAGTTACAGTAGCTTAAAGTAGGTACCTGTCCACTGTTCTGCATCTTCAGTCCACTGTTCCATTTATAGCATTTTGTTTTTGCCTCTACCTTCTTCATCACTAGTCCTTATGATCTGAAATTTTGGATATATAGTCTCTGGTTGGTGGTCTTGAGATCTCCACTTTTAGTTTTCAGATCAGCTTATTACATAAGCTGATGCATAAGCTCAAACAGTAGGACCAGTTTTCAGTTTTGCTTATTGAGCAGTTAGTTCATACCTTGGTAAAATGCTGTTTAGGTGTTAGGATTAGCTTGCATAAGTTGCTTTAGAGTAGTTCTAGGATATTCTAGCTTCTGTAGTAGTTGGGTGCTGTTTAGAGCTTAATAGCTTATTTTCAAGTGCTTATTTCCTTCAGTTTGCATTGCAGCTTCAATATTCCTCACATAAGCCCATGTTTTCTTATTTTTCATAGCTTTATAATAATAAATTAGAATTTCCCTGAATTTTTCATAATTTTTGGTCACTGTTTAGTATTTTTCATTATTAAATTCAGTTTTTAATCACTTTTAATTAGCTTTAATTGCATTTAATTCAGAAAAAGTTCCAAAAAATAATTTTTCAATTTTCTCAGTTTAAGATAAATATAAAAAGCATAAAAAATATTTTTCCTTATTTTTCTCCTTTTATTTGGTATTTTTAACAATTTAAATTAGATTTAAATAGATTTAAATTCATAGAAAATAGAAAATTAATCTGAAAAATAAAAAAATAGTTTTAAAAAGTCTTTTATGATATTTTAGATTTTTGAAAAGTAATTCCATAATTTTCTCTCTCTTTTTCATAATTTTTAGATAATTAGTCTTATTTTTAAAGTTAATAATTAGTTTTTAATTCTTATAAAATCCAGAAAATTCCTAAAAATTAGTTTTAATTCATAGATAGTTTTCAAATATCATTTTTAGAGTAAAAGTAATTTTAGGTTATTCTTAGGAGTTAGATTAGTCGTAATTGCATTTTATTCGCGTTTCGTTTTTATCCCGTATTTACATTTTAGCGTAGAATTGCGTAGTTTGCCTTAGTTCTTAGAATTTCCCATAGATTAGATGTTCCATATGCTTTACTTATCCCGTAGTTTAGATAATATCATATTATCCCCTTCTCTCATTCAAATCCCGATTATCGAGACCTGAGTTGGAAATTCCATTCAATCCTCGTTCGGAACGATCTCGGTGCTCAAACCTAATACGTTTGAGTTACCCACATACTACTTCTTCTTATTATTGATCAGTGTCCGAACCGTTTTAAGTTTCTTACGGTTAGTCATTCACAAGTGGCTAGCTTGTGTAAGCAAGCTTGACGTTGCTTTGGCATTGCGAATCAAATTTTTGGCGCCGCTGCCGGGGATTGTTTCTGTATCAATTTTTGGCGCCGCTGCCGGGGATTGTTTCTGTATCAATTTTTGGCGCCGCTGCCGGGGAGGGCTTGTAGCGAGTTTTCGTATTCCGTCTCGTATCGCGTGCATTTGAAGATCCTTCCCCGAGTGAAGTTACCGTCATTTTTGTAAATATATCTTTTTCAAAAATCCAAAAAGATTTTCCTTTTCAAAATATGTTTTCTAAAACCCAAAAATATTCTTCTTTACCCTCTGAACCGTCAATTCTTTATCTCTTCACCCTCTTATTCGTATAATTCTTCTCGATGTCTTCGTCTTACCATTATGGTTGTCAATAGTGTGGTGGACCTCAAAATGGTGGGAATTGTCCCGTTGTAGCATTGTGAATACGTGAACGAGTTTGTCTACGACCAACATCCCTACAATGATACAACCGATTTCCTTAACCAATCCCCATACCATGAGACGGAGTCATACTCGTGTGAGTACTGTGGAGGTCCTCACCAAGGTTTTCAATGTCAAGCTCAATATAACAATCAGACCTTTGGTTATGAACCTTATCCATATACTTCACCAAACCCGGCACAACAATCATACAGTTGTGAGTATTGTGGAGGTCCGCACTTTAATTCCGATTGTCAAATGCAGAACCCGCTTGTTTACGAGCAAGTTCCTTGTGATAATTATGACTATTCTTATGACCCACCTCCACAATACCAAGAGATTCAACCACAATCTCCGCAAATTCCTCAAGATAATTTCCAAAGATGTATTAATATACTCGAAGAATTTATGGATAAACATGGTATCGAAAAAGATCCTCATCAGAAAACGTATGGTGAATTACTTGCCGAAGATCGAGCATCTCGCAACGATAGATCTATGTTAGAACTACTCGAAGAAGAAAAACGAGCAGCTCAGATTAAAAAGTGTCTTGAAGAAATACGAATTGAGGAGCAAGCACTTAAAAGACGTGCCCGATGGCTCGAGACTTACATTGATGATGATGATGAGGATTCCATCCAAATGAAAGAATATTATGAAAGTTTGTCGGCTGAACCCACTCCCGTTTCTGAGCCTTTCATTTCTGACCCTTCCCCTTCACTCACGCCGGATGAGAGAAGTGATATCGTATTGGAAGAGGTCGATGATTCTATTTCTTCAAACATTGTTGAACCCGTTGACTCTCTCATAATGGGGGACGAGCCTCTTAGCACTATTCCGGAAACGGAATCGTCTTGTGTTGAGAGCCTTGACCCAATCCCAAGTGAGTCCGAGGATATATCTGATAGTGATTGTGATTCGCTTTTATGTGATTCTCTTGACATCTCCGAGGTTACTTCAGGGATTTTCTCAAATCCTCTTTTCGAATTCAAAGATGACTACACCTTTTGTGAAGTTAATCCTCTTTTCGACCAAGATTTTGAGTCCGATTCAGAGACCACAACGGAAGTGGTGGATATTGCTATCTCTCAGAGCACACCACTTGTCCCATCTCTGTGTTCCGACCTTTCTCTCCCGTCATGTGATGTTATGCAAGATGAAGAAAGTGATGAATCCGACACTGAAGATATTATGGAGATTAATGAATTGACTAAAGTGGGTGACGACGATATTCTTGATTATCCGCCTTATGATTCTGATATGGAAGAAATCGACTTATTTCTTGATGATCCAATACCGCCGGGTATTGAGAGTGACGGGTGCGACTCTAATCAAGATATCCTTTTTCTTGAAAACTTGCTTAATGATGATTCTCCCTCCTCTGTTGAGTCGACCCTGACTTATCCCGTTGAGCACACATGTGAGGACAAGATTTTCAACCCCGGGATACGCGTTGATGAGTTTTATGCTAAAAATGTCATTCGAGATAAGGATCCTCCCTTGGATGCCTTCGTTGATGAGCCTTTGAGTAACACCTTTCTGTACCATAGACTCCGTTCTTCTTTGGAGTATTCTCTTATTGATCCTTCATCCCTTCGTCCGCCCGCAAAACCGCCGGATGATGGATCGATCTTTCATATGCCTTATGTGAGTTTGGGAGGAATTATCCTTTATGTGCTGATGCCCGACATTTTCTTTTCCTCCCAACCCACCCAGTCTCATTCTTTCGGGAATGAGGACACCGTTTTTGACCCTGGTATCTCTACCACCTTCTTCCCCAAGGACAAATGAATTCGGGGATCGAGTCAAGCTAGCGACTCGTTTAATAAAAACAGTAGCGCTTCGTGGGAGGCACCCCATGCTTATCCATCTATCTTCTTTCTATTTTCTAATAAGTGACGCGAAGGGGTCCGCCTCTTCGATTTCTCGTGTTTGGCTGTTTGTGATGTTGTGTGTAGGATGTTCCCGATATGAAGACTCTCGTGCTCGAAGTTTGTCATTTTCTCCACTCGAGTTTCATGATCGATGCTGATGGAAATCCAATATCCTAATCTTATCGACTAACGTTTATCTTCTAGCATACTTAATAAACGGCTTTTAGATTTTCGTGATACCCTTGCTTTAAACATTGAGGACAATGTTTCGTTCTCGTCTGGGGTAGGGAAATCTTCGATTTGATTTGACCGCACTTGCTTATGTTCTGTTGTGTTTCTCTCGTAACCCCGTTTTTCCTTAGAAAATGAAAAAATTTAAAAATTTTTCAAGCTTTTGTTAAGTCTTTTTGATTGAAAAGTTTGCTAGTCTCTTAGATAAGAAGCTATAAAAAGCGAATTCTAGCTCACAAGGCCAAGATTTTGCAAGTTTCCCTGAGTGATTTTAAATATGCATGACTTAATTTCATTAGACGAAGCATTTGCTAAGATAATATATGTTTTGACATCTTGTTGACTTTCCGCTGGTGAGAGTAGGAATAGAATTCTGACTTGACCGGGCGTGTTGAGCCCTAGCTTGTTCCCTTAACCATAGGTAATCTAAAAATTATCGGCTAAGCATCTGCGGATCTCATTATTTGGGATTTTAAATTTGCAGAGATCGAGAAATGATAGAGTTACTTATGAGTTTAGATGCTAAGCGTGGAGTAGTTGGTTCTCTTTAGAGCCCATCGAAGGTACTTATGGCTTTTTGTTCCCACAAAATTGCTTCACCCCATATCTGTCTAATAATAATTAGAGATGTTGAGTTTTTGGCGATAGTTAGTTCTTTATCTTCTTAAAAGAATCTTTGTTTTAAAAATTGGGTACACATCAAGGATCCGTAATGAATAAGAAATAAGTAATAAGTGATATGTGAAATGTAATAAGTAAAGTTGTGAGCTGCGGTGTCGAGATCGGACCCTTGGATCTTTAGCCAGGATTGAGTGAGGTCTTAGCCTAGCCAGCCGGGATCCTCATTTCATGAAGCCTATAGTCTTGGAATTACCCCGTGAAGCTCCGTGGTTCATAGCTCATACACGTAAAAGTCTAAGTGAATGAAAATGAATGTTGAAAAAAAAAAAAAAAAAAAAAAATGTTGAAAAATGAAAATGAAAAATCAAAAGTATAAATGAATAAAAATTCCTTGATGTGGACCTCATTTTTACGACAATGGTTCTTGAGAGAAGACGGATAACTAATTATCGACTTAGCTTTGTATCTTTATCGGAATAAAAGTTATCAAAACGAGAATTTGAAGAAATTCATTTCTCACAAAAATAAAAAAATTCTAGAGGAAATAGGAAAATGGGAACAAAAAGTAATTACACAAGTAACTTCCATGGGTAGTGTTAGCATCTAGAGTCATATGTAACAATGATTTCGGTTTTACGCTTAGTTTGGGGACTTGTGAAAAATCAGGGACGATGTATTCTATCCGTATGGTCACTTCACGCTGTGTTGTGTTTTCTACTCCGTGATCCTAACGTGTCGTTTGAAAAATGTTGGAGTTATTGATCGACATGAAAGTTCAACAAACCGTCATTCATAACCGGAATGTGCTTAATCGTAATATCCATATATGTGAATTGAAAGGTAAACGGGGCGTTTTTAGAATTAAGGCTTTCTTAATCTCTTTTGAGGAACATTGACTACTTCTTCTCTAATTGGTGTGTCTGAACTGTTTGAAGTTTCTTACGGTTAGTCATTCACAAGTGGCTAGCTTGTGTGAGATAACTTGACGGTTTGGACATATCAATGGTTTAGTAGAAAGAGAATTGAAATCCTTGGTTTTAGAAGCGTGAGTTGATTGCATTGCGTGAGGACACGACAATAGTTTCGTCTGGGGTATTTTGGTATGTGCTAAAAAACATACCTTTTCTTTATCAAAATAGACCCAAAATAACCAAGAAAGAGCCGTTTATTGCTAATATTTGTGGTTTTCTTGAGTTTGTGCTTGTGCAGGTATGGATATGTAAAAACACGCAAAAAGGAACCAAATCAGACGTAAATCCGAGCACGAGAGATTAAGAGAGCTTAAGCTGAGCCGGAAGGTCAGAATTATGCATTTATGAAGATTTCTAATCTCTGAGGATGATTTGTGAAGATTTGATCAAAGTTTGAAGAAATGTCAGAAATAGTCCCTGAACTTTCAGCAACTGACAGAAATGGCCCTTGAAGAATCAAAAAATCGCAAATTCAGTCCCTGGTCTATTGAAGATTGACAAAGATGGTCCTTGGAAGATACTTTCAGAAGTTGCATGATTGGTCCTTGGATTTTCAGCCTTTACATAAATAGTCCTTGTGATAATACATGGTTACACCACTAGTCCAATATTAATACCAAGTCCAATCTTATCAACACTCTTGGCCCAATCTTAAACTACCTATACCCGGTCCAATAACAAACAACTTACACCCGTCCAATATTTATCAAATCCAATACCCGGTTACCCACTACTTTACCCGAATACCAATAAACCACGACCCGGTTAACTCTTTTGAGTTATATTAAAATAACCAAACGCGCCCTTTAACCTTTACCCTTCTTCTTCCCCAACCCAAACACCCAATTATCCACACCCAAACGCACCACCTCGTACTAGAATCTATCCATCCATCTTATCCACCTCTGACTTGTCAGATATGTATGCCACGTGGACAAATGGCACAACTCTATTGGCCGCGACACCTCACATGGACAATTGGAGCTCGTTGATTGGATGTGGTGACGATGGATTGAATGTGTGGCTGTCAATGGACTTCTAGGCTCTTCTGAAAGGGATCCCAAGGCTCATCAGCTCTGCTATTTATACCCCTCTTGACTCACAATGTATCTTGTCCAATTCCTTAGGTTTTAGAGGAATTTTGACCTTTCCATTTCCTGTCATTTACTGTTTTAATAGCTTAGTCAAGTTTCTTTTCATTGTAATTTTAATGCTCTTGTAATGTCACTTTATTAATCAAGTTTTTTTCATTAATCCATTGTCAATTCGAGTTTTATGCAATCTTGTTTCAAATCCATCCAAAAGCTGTTTTACTGTTTCTTTAGGCTCATATAAGCTTAACAAAGCTTATATGAGTATCATGGTGTCTTAACTATTCTTAACTTTCAAACCTTCTTAAAAGTCAAATAAAGTCAACCTTAAAAGTTTAATGAATTTTAGAGTAAATGCTGCTTTTAGATTGTTAAAATGATGAGTCTAAGAGTGTTTTGAATAGTTGGATTAGGTTGAGTAATGGTTTCAGAGATTTTCGTAGGTTAATCAGTTTTGATAATGTTTTGAAGGAGTGTTTGGTTTAGTGCTAAAAACTATAATAGAGGTTCAAAGATAAGAGTAGCTCAGCTTATTTAGGTTTGCCATAGTTGTTTATGTTCATATCTGTCATTGATTTGTGCTTGTCTGCATCAGAAGTCAACATTTCATATAAACTGTTCTTGTGCTCTCAATTGTTGAAATCAGTGGTTAAGTTTTTGCATATAGGTGTTAGACTTGATAAACCAGCTGGTATTGTTTTCATTTCATCAGTATTATATCATCTTTAGTCCAAATTTTGATCTCAAATCTCATTTTAGTCAAAATATCAACTGTTTTCCAAAGTCAAATCTGAGTCAAATGCCTGATTTATGCAGATCTTGCAGATGATGCACAGTGCCCATTTCAAAGAGTTAGGGTCTGATTTTTGGTTTAGAGATAGTCTGGTTGGTGGTCTACTGATTTCAAGTGTTAGTTTTCATTTTGGCTTATTGGATAAGTAGTTACAGTAGCTTAAAGTAGGTACCTGTCCACTGTTCTGCATCTTCAGTCCACTGTTCCATTTATAGCATTTTGTTTTTGCCTCTACCTTCTTCATCACTAGTCCTTATGATCTGAAATTTTGGATATATAGTCTCTGGTTGGTGGTCTTGATATCTCCACTTTTGGTTTTCAGATCAGCTTATTACATAAGCTGATGCATAAGCTCAAACAGTAGGACCAGTTTTCAGTTTTGCTTATTGAGCAGTTAGTTCATACCTTGGTAAAATGCTGTTTAGGTGTTAGGATTAGCTTGCATAAGTTGCTTTAGAGTAGTTCTAGGATATTCTAGCTTCTGTAGTAGTTGGGTGCTGTTTAGAGCTTAATAGCTTATTTTCAAGTGCTTATTTCCTTCAGTTTGCATTGCAGCTTCAATATTACTCACATAAGCCCATGTTTTCTTATTTTTCATAGCTTTAGAATAATAAATTAGAATTTCCCTGAATTTTTCATAATTTTTGGTCACTGTTTAGTATTTTTCATTATTAAATTCAGTTTTTAATCACTTTTAATTAGCTTTAATTGCATTTAATTCAGAAAAAGTTCCAAAAAATAATTTTTCAATTTTCTCAGTTTAAGATAAATATAAAAAGCATAAAAAATATTTTTCCTTATTTTTCTCCTTTTATTTGGTATTTTTAACAATTTAAATTAGATTTAAATAGATTTAAATTCATAGAAAATAGAAAATTAATCTAAAAAATAAAAAAATAGTTTTAAAAAGTCTTTTATGATATTTTAGATTTTTGAAAAGTAATTCCATAATTTTCTCTCTCTTTTTCATAATTTTTAGATAATTAGTCTTATTTTTAAAGTTAATAATTAGTTTTTAATTCTTATAAAATCCAGAAAATTCCTAAAAATTAGTTTTAATTCATAGATAGTTTTCAAATATCATTTTTAGAGTAAAAGTAATTTTAGGTTATTCTTAGGAGTTAGATTAGTCGTAATTGCATTTTATTCGCGTTTCGTTTTTATCCCGTATTTACATTTTAGCGTAGAATTGCGTAGTTTGCCTTAGTTCTTAGGATTTCCCATAGATTAGATGTTCCATATGCTTTCCTTATCCCGTAGTTTAGATAATATCATATTATCCCCTTCTCTCATTCAAATCCCGATTATCGAGACGTGAGTTGGAAATTCCATTCAACCCTCGTTCGGAACGATCTCGGTGCTCAAACCTAATACGTTTGAGTTACCCACATACTACTTCTTCTTATTATTGATCAGTGTCCGAACCGTTTTAAGTTTCTTACGGTTAGTCATTCACAAGTGGCTAGCTTGTGTAAGCAAGCTTGACGTTGCTTTGGCATTGCGAATCAAATTTTGGCGCCGCTGTCGGGGATTGTTTCTGTATCAATTTTTGGCGCCGCTGCCGGGGATTGTTTCTGTATCATACTACTATATGTTTGAGTGGCCATAACTGGTCTTCGGGATTTAGGTGTGTGTGCCACAACATAGGCTGCCATTAGTTCATGTTAGGTACGTGTTTATAGGATGTAGGAGTTTTAATGAAGTTATGGGATTATGTTTGGATTTTGATACTGGCAGTATTTTCCGCAGGTTCAGGATGCGAAAATTGCAGATAGTCAAAATTGTATGTTAAATCCTCTTGAAAGACGCCCGATGGCATGGTGCACAGGCGAATGTGCAAAATATATGGTAACGTGAACTTTTTTTACAGATCTTTTTACTGTATTTATT
Source organism: Chrysanthemum makinoi (assembly GCA_910596185.1). NCBI lineage: Eukaryota > Viridiplantae > Streptophyta > Magnoliopsida > Asterales > Asteraceae > Chrysanthemum > Chrysanthemum makinoi. Next base: position 77,369,123 of record OU343223.1, read on the forward strand.
GATGCTCTTACTGTATTTTCGGGTTTTATATGAATTTGAGTCGCTATAATCATTTTCTAATGCTTCGGTAACGTATTTCTACTTAGCATTGTCTAATTTAGTTAATTGACAGGCCAATGTAAGAAGAGGTTAAGATCCAAGCTTGGAAGAATCATGAAAAGAGTTAAGCCAGGTTGGAGATTCACAGGAAGTCAGGAACAGATGTGAGGATTTCTACTTAATCATTGTCTAATTGCTTTCTTGAAGTTATTATCTGCTATCCAAACATTCAAGAACGTCTGCATGTTTAAATAGCAATGCAAAAAAGGCTTGAATAAACATTTACAAACACTCACACAGTTTGTGATCTAACGATGATAGGTGTTGAACCTGTTGGAACTTGACATTTTTGTTTATACACTTTTGAAGACTGATATATTCACTGTTTCTCCGCTAAAATGTTTGCTAACTGATTTTTACAGGTGGTCTCGAAAGGTGGTCTCGAAACTGTACGCGCTGCTGCTAGGGCTAGAGGGTTCTGTAGGCGACGCTCAAAATTTTTAGGAGTTACACCACAAAATGCGGTTGATAGGAAACTCGGATACGCCGGTTCCTTAAACTCCGGTAATAAAGGGCTACCCAAGTTTAGTATCTCTTTCTTCTTAGTATTAATAAGAATACGATAGTGGGCTGTGATGATTTGTTGTTGCTTTCTGAGTCAAATGAAGTGGGACATCGAAAATTCTACCCGTCATTTGGCGTGGCAAGGACCGGAGGGCATGGTGGTACTGTGTTACTATGCAACTATCTTTTTTTGCAGCCATGGCGGGATTTGGATTTTGTTTACCCAATTCTATCTACAAATCCGAGCCTAAGTATTTATTGTACAAAATTTATACCGAAGTGGTCGATCTGTAAGTTACTAACTTTCGAAACCTAACTTCACAAACACGTTTTTTGTACCTAAGTGGTCGGCTTGTAAGTGTGAAATGAGGATGGGTTATAAACTTCTGGAATTTTTATTGTTTGGTCAGCTTATGAGGATTAAAGAGACTGTTCACAAATAGTACCAGTGAGGATCATTTTTAGTCTTGAATCTGTAGAAAAGATTATATGACTGTTTGACGTTGACTGATGCAAAACACAAAATTGGCTATAATCATTAACTATTGTTCTTTGAGTCAAATGATATTGGTCGTTATGGCAGAGTTCTGACCTTTTCTTTTCTTTTCTTTTTTTTACCATTTTCCGTTTACAAATCTGAGCCCAGTTTTTGGTTTATAAGTTTTGGATTCATTGTTTCGTAACTTTTGGGTATAAGCTGTGCATAAGTTTTATGGTTTCTAAGTTTTGGATTAATTGCTTCTATCCTTTTTGTGAAACTTGTGCCTGCGCTGATGATGCAACCTCATTGTGTCATAGAATATGAATCCTTTTATATTAACTTTTCTTGCTTTTTCTTCTATTTATTATTGCACTTCTTTGAAAATGATCTAATTATTTTTTTTTTTGCGAGGAACACTTTATTGCAGATGCTTATTTTGATTGGAGCATTGCGGAAACTAAAAGATGTGTTAGAGACTGCATTTAGAGAGGAAGAACTGCCACCCGTAGAAAAGTTGAAAAGGGCGCTGGCTTAGGCATACGGTACTAGAACGTGCAAAAGACACAAGCCGAGTAACCAATTCAATAGGATCAGATACGTATTACTAGGTAGGCCCGTATGTGTAACTATATCACATATGTCATCACTCTTATCGAGATAATTTCAGAATGTCATGATCTCAGCATATTAAACCAAACGGCTTCACTAATATCACAGATAAAAGAAAGAGGCATCGACCTCTGATAACTATAACATCAGGTTATTTTTTTTTTCATCTCTTTTGTGCTTTTAGTTCAATAACCACCTTTTTCAACAGTTTGTATTTTTCCTACACAATTGGAGGTTACTGAACATGCAATAAGTGAAAAATGGACAATGGCAATTGCCACAATGTTTATATTGCTATGATTTGTGTTTCCATGTATGATCATACTGTTTTTTACGGTTTTGTCAACGACAAGTATTCATTTCCTGTTAACGCTGCAGTTGCGGCTGCATTTTGCTGGTAGCATCACACAGCTATCATAGCGAACAACGAGAAGCTGATGAATTCAAAAATGCACGGATTTATTACGCTCTTTCTATTTAGCTAGATTGATCCAAAAAATGTGGCATAAATAACTGTAACGATGTGTTTATAGTGCAGATCATTGTCTCCATTGGCCAACAAGTACGTTCTCCAGATGTCATATATAGATGCTCCTGTCATAGTTACTTCATTGCAATAGTCAGCTGTTGCCGACGCCGATGGTGCTTAAAGAAACTATCGACACATACATTTGTTTGACTATTTTCCCATATATGCTTTTAAAAGGTTAGTTGCCTTTATAAGAAACTCATCATCTATAGATTGATGTCCATAATAATCCAATTATTTATAAATGATGCTCACATGACGTGCAAACTTCAAACAAGAGATATGTTGCTCCAACTTTCATACTAAATACATCTTTAAATTCTAGCTTATACATTCACTCGATACTCAATTTAATGCCCAACATATTGTTGTTCACTATATAGACAATTGTAACTTCTTAACCAAGTGATATCAGGATAAATTTCATCTAGGTACTGCTGTTGCGTATTATAGTATTTGGTATCTTGATAACGCCACAAATACAATTGTAACTTTGACACTGAAAAAGAAATACGTTGCAATGATCGACGACGTGAGCCCGTTACTTTATATGAATTAAGAATTTGGTTCATCTTTCAGCCGAAACATGGTTTGCGATAAATTATAGTATATCACGTTACAGATTGCATTAGGTTGTTCCTATGTTTTGGAAATGATGAACTAATTTGTTATCTTAAGAAAGAGGTTTCATTGCATTTGTTTTATAATGGGTTGATTTCATATGAGATGAAATCGGGTTTGGGTTAAGAGCTTAAGACATCTCCATTTATGTGTGTTCTTTTCCTAATATCTTTACGATCGATATTAAGATACGCCGAAGAGCTGTCATTTGTTTTTTGAGCTATGTTGTAGAACATTCTATTACGTCATTTTTCTACAGCATTTGGATTTGTCACCAACGAACCCTTCTTGGTACAGGTTACTAACAGGGTTGATACGGCTGCAGGCATGGATGGAATTGGAGATCGGAATGTCATCCACTTCTGTCCTCTTATCAATGTTTAATTATGCAAACTTAGTGTCAGATAATCTCAGGATTTTTTACACATTAACAATTATTAGTGTGGTTTCATAATGTAAGTTTCATACAATATTGGTACTGATATATGTGCTTTAAAGGGTTTAAAACAACTCTTCATCTTAACTCATGCATACTAATATTCGTGGCACCAACACCCTAATGCAACAAGATTGTATTTCGGTGTTACGCAACAAACGAGGTTTGAAATCAACCCATCTGCCAATGCAGCGAGTACCTTCCTGAACAAAATACTATAACGTGCACATAAAGTTAGAAAATAAAAAGATACAATACCCGCTGCAACGCAGCGGGCTATCATCCTTGTTTACTTAAAATCTCACTCAAATACAAAACTCATTTTTCTTCTTCTTTAAAAAAACCCGCAAACTTAAATGTCATCCGTAGACATATTATACTCGTAGAACATTCTTTTAAATGAAGGTCCACCCAATCTCCTGGATGACCCCCCACCAATACTTTCCAAAAGAAAAAGGTCTAAGTCAAATCACAAAATTACCCTTCAAAACTATGACAAAATTACTAAACTACCCTTGAAAGTGTCATGCATATGACATCCCTACATATGATCATTGGTTCATTGATCAAGGCTCCACCAAGTTTCCAAAGTGACCCACCACCAAAACCTTACCATCCATCTCACTCTCACTCTAAATAAATACCATTGTCTCCATTTTTCTAGAGAGAGAAAAATGAGTAACAACAACAACAACAATGGTGGTGTTGGGCCTTGTGGTGCATGCAAGTTCTTAAGAAGAAAGTGTGTGAAAAGCTGTGTTTTTGCACCTTATTTTGACTCAAATCAAGTTGGTACAACTCATTTTTCAGCTGTTCATAAGGTGTTTGGAGCTAGTAATGCTTCTAAGCTTCTTCTTAGAGTTCCTCCTCATCGACGTCTAGATGCTGTGGTTTCACTTTGTTATGAAGCTTTGTCTAGAGTTAGAGATCCTGTGTATGGATGTGTGGCAAACATATTCACCCTTCAACAACAGGTTTGAGTTCTTCCTTTTTTTAGCTTGCTTGTACTTTAAGGGATTGTCTAACCAGTGCCCTGAGGGCACTGGTTAAGAAGGTTGAGGACCCACAAAAAGGTACCGAAAAAATATTTTTTTATTGAAAAAGTGTGTGTCCTTGGGTTTTTAAATTATTTTTTCGGTACTTTTTTATGAGTCCTCAGCCTTCTTAACCAGTGCCCTAAGGGCACTGGTTAGACAATCCCGTACTTTAATGCATTATGTTATGTTGTGTTTTATGTTTCTAACCTAGCTAGCTAGCTAGCATATATGTCACACTTTAGCATTAATGCACCACACTTTTTGATTATTACTATGATGGGAATGAATGATATGTTGTGTTTTATATAACTTGATATGTTGTGTTTTATATAACTTTTTGATTACAATACTGTAATGCATATATTGTGGTGCATTAATAATACTTTAGCACTAATGCACCACACTTTTTGATTAATCAATGCATTATGTTATGTTGTGTTTTATATAAGGGAGATGATTTGTACACTCTAACAAATGATTGAGACACTTCAAAGTATTGTGTTTGAACATATATACCCTCACAGTTATCTTTACAAATTCATTTATGTGAGGGTATAAATGTCCAAACACAATACTTTGAAGTGTTCCAATCATTTATTGAAATGTACAAATCACCTCCCTTTATATAACTTGATGTCCTTTATGTCATTATTATATGATGGGAATGAATCATATTTTAGGGTGAAAAGTTGATTTAAGAGTTGATGTAACGCAAAACAATTTTTTTTTTAAGTAAAAAAGTTAGTCCAAGATATGGTTACTGTTTTTAGGGTTTTTCTATCTTGTGTCATAGGGGCACAAGATAAGAAGTGGAAAAGTACACAAAAAGTACTTATGGACCCACAAAAAATACATTTTCTATAAGTACTTGTGTTCTTTTTTGTAGGGCCCTTAGTACTTTTAATGTACTTTTCATCTTCTTATCTTGTGTAAGATAGAAAAACCCCTGTTTTTAAGTGTTGCAATAGTAACTTTGGAAAAAGCACATACAGTCATTATGAATGGTTATATTTTCCAATTCTTGTCGCTAGCTAGACTGCTAGTGGAGTATTAATTTGTTTGTCCGATCGACCCCCATGATATCGATCGGCATTATTATCTCTTGGCTCCGTGCCTCCTTTGACTGGATCATCCGTATAGATTTGAGCATACAAATCTTATATTTTTTGGTCTTGGACCTTTAGTTCATTGACAACTTTGCCTAGTTTACTTTTAAGCAAACCGTGATAAATATTAAATTATTTTCACCTTATTTTTAAAGGAGTTTTGTTAATTGATTTGGATATTCAAAAATATTATAACTCGACATTTAGGGCCCGTTTGATTAGGGTGTTATAGGGCCACACAATTGATTGAGGATACCCAAATATGAAGGTTTCCTCATATCTTATGTGGTGGGTGATTTCATCATACCCTCTGCCTCTATTATCATTTCATCCTATACCAATACCCATACCCATACCTATTGTGATCATAGCAACAAACCAAACGCACCCTTATATCATTGTAGGGGGTGAATATGAGTAAAAAGTGATTTAAAGTTATTTATGTCAAAACACAAATTTTTTAGAGGGAATTGCATATATACCCACTTTTAAAAATTAAATATAAAACGCTTAGAAAACAATATGCACTTTTTTATTCAATTCCATATATGATTATAATACAAGTTATGATTATTGCATGATGTACAATGCCTTTTAAGCATGTTTTGGGTATATATGCAAATATGCAAGTTTTAGTGTGTATGTATGCAATTGACCCATATTTTTAAGTGTGCAAATCAATTAATTGAATTTTCAAATTATCTCCCATTTATAAAAACTAGTATAAAACATTCACTCAAAGACACTCAATTACCTACTTATAATGAAAAACGTTTGATTATCATTAATAACCACTTCTTCGCCTAAAGACACTCTTATTTGAATCATTTGAAGTTGGCTGATCACTCCCTTTTAAGAACTGCACCATCAATTTTACTTTTTATGTCTGCAAATTGAATTTGGTATTGATAGATATAATAAGCACTTGAAAATGGTACAAAAAGAGCATATATATATAACAAGTGATGTGAAAAGAGCTACATATTTCATTCCGAAAGAGTAGTACTATGGCAAGCAACATAGACAATTGACAACTCTATTCGATGCAATAAAAAGAAGTACATTGAAGTAATCATTTTATTTTACTACTCTAAAAGATTTGGCTACTTTATAACCAACACATTTCAGTATTTAGATAGTCATTTAATTGCTTTACCACAACATATAATTGTTCGAAATTTCTCAACCTTAGAGCATCTCCTATTTGAGGTTTTCAGATTCTCAACCCATTAACATCAATGCTAAAAAGCTATTACCAATCTTTCTTTAGCATTAAATCGCTTGCACATTATCAAATTTGCAATAGCTTATTTTTCCCCAACCTCTTTTGGTAATTAGCTCAATGATTTGGTATGGATCGACAAGAGGGAAAAATGTCACAAAAACCCTAATTACTTCATGTCGATTTTTCAGGTGGTCAACATGGAGGCAGAGTTAGCATACATTCGTTCTAGAATTTCAATGTTGCAATGCCTACCTCAGCCGGACCTATCGCCCTACTCGCCTAAGCTCATGTCTAGTTCATCTGTCTTTTCAGCAAACTCTGAACCTACTACTATTGAACAAACATCACTTGTGGTACCAAGATGTCCCAACAACTACACCCTAACAAGAAGCCAAGAACTCGAAGATTGTGACCTAGAATTGTTAGCTCAAGAGTTCTTAGCACAATACGTGCATGGAGTTAAAGACTCGCCACCATCTTGTTTGTGACAGCCACAATTTCTTTAGAGGACTTGCGGCATCTAAAGAGTTTGTATTAACTTTGTCATTGCTAGGGGTTCTAACGAAAAAGTTCTAACCATTGCGTATCTTTCTAGTTTCTTACAGAAACTGCTTTTTCAGTTTTGGTGCATCTTTCTAGTAAGAAAGTTGTACTACTTTTGAATCATGATCATCGGTATGCAATCTTATATAACATGACTACGTACATGCCTGAGTTAGCGAAATTCCTATAATTTGTTCATCTATCGTTGAGTTTAGTCATCTTATATGGTCAACTCCTAAATATGAGTTATCATTCTGTTGGTTGCAAACTTGCAACAAACAGAGTAACTCACTATTTCACAAACCAACAAACTGTTTATGCCTCTGAATCATTTCTGTATAAAAGAAAGACATATACCAAACTCGACTCCTTTTCATACGATAGCTATTTTTAAATTTATTGTATCAAACTTTATAACGAGATTATTTAGTATGTTTTCACTAATCCATATACATCATATTTCTAGTTTTTACAATTGTTACTAGTGCCGCATGAATGCATGATACTATCAACGTAATTAAGCATGGCTGGTTAGCTACTTATTTGATTGCACATATTAAGTGCTTATAAAAAACCGGACAGAAAGAAAGCCTACCTAAAACTGGGCCGGGCTAAACTTTGTTCACCTTTACTTTCAAGATCCCAAAGACCCAAAAAGGACTGTTTACAAAGAACAAAAAGTGTTACAGATTTATAGTTAACGTAGTTTTAGTTTTACTTTTTGGAAAAACAAATAGATGTAGAAATTTTGAGTCCCTTCATGACAGAGTAGTTAAGAATGTTTTAAGTTATGGCGTGTTGCATTGGGTTTAAGTGTTTAAATGAAGACTTTCAAAAAATACTTCAACATATAATGTTGGAATTATATAACATGACTATCATATATAAAACATATAAAATATCAAAGAAACATGCGGAAGCGTATAGAACGAATAATTAATAATTAACTAACTTAAACATAAAGTATGCGTACCTTTTTTATTCTAGCCGAACAAGAATCAATTCCACAAAACTAGCAAGTGATGAATCCTAATTAGGGTTTATACGATTATAAGAATTACCCCTTACCTTTTTGTAATTCAGTCCAAGATACCAACAAAAGTGTGGTAGTACCACGTTCTTGTACACACATACTAATCAAATCAAAGTAATGCTAGTTTTAATCACACGAAAATATTTGTTTTGGAAAAACAAAAGTATCGACACCCTACTTGAGGTGGTCGATAGTTTGGAACAAAAAAAAACACACAAAACAATTTTAGGGTTTAGACAATGAGTGCAAGAGATTGAATACAAAGACCATAGGCCTTGTATTTATACACAAGATAACTTTGTTTCCAAGTTAAGTGTGGGTTGGGTTGGGAAACCCCTTTGGCCGATCGGTTTGTGCTATCCCAAAGGGTTTCTGGATCCTTCCCAATCTCTATTTTCTAATTTAGTCATTCCATTTAACATTTAACGATCGTTAGTCCATTACACTTAATTAACTTAACGTTCGTTATATTTTCGTGTAATTAATAAATAAATATAACATTTTACATTTAATCATTAACTTTAACTCTCATACGTAAAGCGTGCAATCCCGCGGTCTCGAGTTCGATCCTAACTCACGATTACTGATTTATATCCATAAAACTAATAGCTCCCACTTGGATATATCTTAATAGAGTGATCACATAGGTTAGCGTCTAGCAACACTTCGATGCCTCTAGTACAACTCGAGCAAGGCTCCTGGAAAACCTTTGTTGGGTTAAGTAAATACCCAAACCCCTTAATCTAGGATTTGAATAGAAAATAGCCCAAGTGTTTAGACCGTTAAACACTAACAGGTCACTGAGTGCATAGTCTCTCAGTGAGCCATCTTCAGGATACTCAGTATGAGGCGAAGAAGAAGTCTCTCCACTCAGTAAGGCGGAACTTAATGGGTGAAGATTGAGTCAAGAAGAAGATGGTAGATTCAGTGTATGATGACAATAACTCACTGAATCCCTAAGACTCCTCTCCAACTACTTACACTGAAGACAAAATGAAGTAGAAGACTGAAGGATATGAAGACTGAAGAATGAGCGGGACAAGGCGGGATAAGTTTGAATCAGATAAGACGAAGTCCTTATCAACCAAAGTCAACTTTCCCTGAATGACAAAAGATCATGCTCAGTGTCATCACTGACCTTTGGAAAGCAGTCCTGTCTCTTACCTAAAATAGTCTTTGTAAACAGAGACAAAATACATCAGTATTTTGTCTTCTGTAAGATGTCAGTTTATCACTTAGGAAAGAGTTAAAACTCATACTTATATAAATAGCATAAGAGATGGAGTGAAAGATTAAGCTTGTGAATTGTAAAAACACACATACACGCAAGCCATCTTTCACTCCTCCAAATACAACTTAATCCCTGAGATAGCTCAGTGGGTACTTGTAGTTGTGCTCAGACTTAGCCTGAGCTTCGAGAGGAGTTACCAAACTTTGTCATTTCAATCCCAAGTACTATTTCGCAAGTACTTGGGTAACGTATTCTTTTGATTCATTTCTAATAAGAATATGATGTTGAAAATTACTCTTAGTGTTTTACTTATATCTTTTCAGTCATTGATTCACTATTAAACTGTTTTTATATTATAGTGAATAGGGAACAATAAGTGGTATCAGAGCAGGCTGATTATAAAACTGTTTTTAAGCCGCTCTAAACGTTTTTAAATCAGGATCCTAAAATGGTTGAATTTGATGTACCCCAACTAGTCGACAAAAAGGGTGGAGCTTATTCAGCTGTTGCCCCTAGACTTGAAGTTGGTAAATTTAACAAATGGAAAAAGCGTATGCTCTGTTATTTGATTGGGATGGAACCTTATTATATCAAGTGTATAAATGAAGGTCCATTTATCCCAAAGACTGCTGAAGGTTTGCCAAAACTTGAAGCTCGGTGGACTCAGGATGAGAGTAGAGTGGTCAACCAGGACCAAAGACTCAAAAGTATCATCATATCATGTCTTCCTGATGATATTATGGAGTCAGTTATAAGCTGTAGTACAGCTAAACAAACCTGGGATGACCTAGTTCATAGCCATGAAGGCCCATCTGATACCAAGGAAAACAGGATAATGGACCTGAAACTTGAGTATAACACCTTCAGGGCTAAGGACTCAGAAACTCTGTCTCAAACTTACACCCGGTACAAAACTCTTTTAAATGAACTGTCAAATGATGGTGTTAAGTTGTCCAAACATGAAATCAATGTTGGTTTTGTCAATAGTCTGCCTGAGAAGTGGTTGAATTTCTCTCAGGGACTTAGGAATGCTAATCATATCCAGAATCTTGAGCTTCCTGAAATTTATGGGAAATTTGTCTATGAGGAAAACCTCATCAACAGACGATACCCTGACTTAAAGAAGTCTCAGGAAGTCAAGAAGTCCCTGACCACCACCTCATCACCAATATCAACTGCTTTCTTTTCTAACAATGTGGTTCAAGATTTCCAAGAAAATTCAGATGATGAGCCTGATGAGAGATCAAGTGAGGAGTACCTAAATGACCTGAACGCTGAATTTCAGGAAAGGGCACTCCTTGCTAACTCTCGAAGGTTTATAAAAAGAAACAAAGGTTTTTCAACTGCTAAAGCAACTGAAGACACTGAATGCTTTAAGTGTCATAAAAGAGGTCATTTTGCAAAAGACTGTTTTTCAAAAACAATTTCTGAACCCTCTTACAAACCATCAGGGTCTAATCAGTCTTCAGGCTTTAGCAAATTTCAACCAAAAATCTATCAGTCTCATCAAAATTTTCAAAACAAATCTGATCAAAACAAAACTGTAGATTTTGAAGCTAAATACGAGAAAGCCAAAGCTAAGCTAGCATTGCTTGAGGCCTCACCCTCAGAAACAACACAAACTGTTAAATCTGTGCAGGGTAAAAACAAAGGTCTTGTTGCTGAAGTCTTCGATTGGGATGAAGAGCCTGTCTCATCTGATGACGAAATGGTGCAAGTCAGTGCACTGATGGCTCTCTCCGAAGAGGACAAGCTGGCTGTGGGAAAAAATCATGCCAGAAATGGAGAGTGGGTCAACATTACAATGAAGAAGGTAAATATTTTACTTTCTATGGATGATGACTCTGATTGGCAGTCCTATATGAACTATATCAATGTCGATCTTAAGTTTGTAGAAGAGCAACGATTAAATCTTTTTTCAAAATATAACAAGCTAAGTTTTGAACTAAACAAGTGTAGGGATGAATTGCTTCTTTTAAAACAAAATAAGCTTGAGGCTATCACTTTGCAAATTCAAAACACTGAATTAGTTAAAAGAAATCAGGCTCTTCAAGAAGAACTTAAGAAAGAAAAGGAAATCATTGCTAGTTGGACTGCTAAGAATCCAAGAGTCTTTGATGTCGTGGGAGCTCCCAATAGCAAAAAGAGAGTCATAGGTGAAGATCATCTCCATGACTCTCACAACAAAGACCAGTCTCCCAAATCATTTGTGTCTGGTGGCATGATTACCAATGTGTTGACTATTCCCAAGCCTAGTGATTGGATTGATCGGGTTAATCCTGATAGTAAGTTTCCTAATTTTGATTCTGGAAGAATTCTTGAGCCTGAGAGTCAAGCTCTTAAGAGCATGCTTGGACTCCCTGATGTGCCCAGTAGTACTGAACACATTGAGTCTGAAGCAGAGTCTAATGCAACGCTTCCACCCCTGAAACCTCTTCAGGGTGCTGCACCAAGCTCTGAGCTTACTCCAATGCAATTCAATCCTCATTCACCAAAGGAAAGGTCTGGACTTGGTAGAACCATCCTTAAAAGACCAACAAAACCATCTCAACAAGAATCTACCCCCACTGAGACTTCCACATCCTCTGTCCCCAATGAAGCTGACCAAATTCAACAACTGACTGAACTTGTGAGGAAGCTAACTGATAAGATGGAATCCATCGAAAAAGTCCCTGAATCAATCAAGGAAACAAAGTCAGCCTCCTCTAGTTCTTCAAAGTCAAAAGCCACCACAAAAACCAAGCAGAAGTGTGATCTATGCCACTATACCAGTCATACAACTGACAACTGTTATATAATCCTTTTTTGTATGATCTGCAAAAAGGAGGATCTCAGAACTTCTGATCACTTACAATATGTAAGTTCTCTCAGTAAAGCAAACTGTACCAAAGTTGGTCATCAGTATGCTTCAACCTCAAAATCTACTCAAAAGTTTAGAGCTAAACCCTTTCCTCCTTGCCCACACTGTGGCTTTAATGATCATCTTCCTGACGATTGTCTCATGAACACATGCTGTGATATTTGCGGAAATCCAGCTCATGAGACATCCCAGCATGACAGTGTCATTCAAGCAAGGAGAAGTTCCAAGCAACCCAGAATCACTGAGTCATCCTCAGTCTCAAAATGCAAAACCTGTGGTAGCACAATGCACTCAACCACTGACCATGAGTCAATTGCCAAATTTAAACAGACCTTTAAGCCCAAGCCCACTAGTATGTGGGTCAGTAAGAGAAACTAATCCACTTTACTACTTGTGCAGAGACACGCCAGGGAGCCTATCTGGCATCTAGATAGTGGATGCTCAAGAAGCATGACTGGTGTTAAGGAGTATCTGCACAAGTATGTAAAGGAACCAGGACCAAAGGTAGTATTTGGTGATAACTCATCATGTCCCACTGAAGGTTGTGGTTCAGTTTACTGCAATGGAATAGTTTTCTCTAGAATAGCTTATGTCAATGGTCTCAAATACAATCTCATCAGTGTCAGTCAACTCTGTGATGCAAAGTACATTGTGCAATTTAATGACAAACAAGGCACCATTTTCAATGCCAACAAAGAAGTTGTTTTGATAGCTCCTAGAAGAGATGATGTTTATGTCTTAGACATGTCAACACTCTCTCAAGATGGAACTTGTCTCTTTGCCAAAGCCACTGAAACTGTCAACTGGTTGTGGCACAAGAGTCTTTCTCACTTAAACTTCAAAAAGATAAAGAATGCTCAGCCTGTGAAAAACAACTTGGCAAAACAAAACAAGGTCCTTGGCTTACCATCACTGATTTTTTCAAAAGATAAAGCATGCTCAGCCTGTGAAAAAGGCAAATACAAAAGAGCATCCTTCAAAACAAAACAAAATTTCTCAATCAAAAGCTGCCTTCACCTCCTGCATATGGATCTTTTTGGACCAGTCAGTCCCATATCAATCCAGCATGAGAAGTATACACTTGTCATTGTTGACGAGTTTTCAAGATACACTTGGGTATACTTTCTTTCCAAAAAGAGTCAGGCAGCTGACACTATAATGTCATTCATTCAGGAACATTGAAAACCAGAATGACATTTCTGTTAAACAAATCAGAACTGAGAATGGTACTGAGTTCAGAAATGTAGAGCTTGAGAATTTCTGTGATGAAAAGGGAATCTCCCAAAAAATTTCATCTCCTTACACCCCTGAACAAAATGGGGTAGCTGAAAGGAAAAACATAACTCTCATTGAGGCTGCTAGAACCATGTTAAATGGCTCAGCATTATCAAAACATTTATGGACTGAAGCAGTCAAGACAGCCTGTTACACTCAAAACAGGTCAATCATTGTCAAAAGACAACAAAACCCCATATGAGATCTTCAAAGGTAGACTTCCTGATATCAGCTACTTTCATGTGTTTGGATGTCCTGTGTTTATTCATAATCACAAGGATCATCTAGGCAAGTTTGATGCCAAAGCTGATGATGGATACTTTCTAGGTTACTCACTGATCTCCAAAGCCTTCAGGGTATTTAACACAAGGAGACAACAAGTTGAGGAAACTTTTCACGTCACCTTTGATGAGAGTTCAGAAAGCATCAAGTTCAACAAAACTTCAGTGGAGGAAATAGGAATTGATAACTCATCAAGATATCCTCCTGATGAGTATAACACTGAAATCAATTCCTCATACCAAGCTGATGCTGACATCTCATATTATGTCTTACCTCACAGCCTACCCAAACCAACAATCAATGAATTCATTAAAAACCAATCAGTCCCTGCTGGGATAGGTAACACTGAACCAAATGTTCAGGAACTTGTGATTTAAGAACCCGAACCAGAACAAGACATCTCAACAGATGTTCTTAATGATTCTGTGGCTCCTGCACCTGAAATCACTCCTGAGTCTCCAGTGACCTCTTCAAGCTCAGATCCTAGACCACAAAGTAAGTGGAATAAATCTCAGGACATTGAGCTAGTAAACATCATTGGTGAACCCACTGAGGGCATGCTTACAAGAAGCATGGCTGCTAAACTAACTGCAACTTTAGCAAATGAGTGTCTATATGCTGATTACCTATCAAAAATAGAACCCAAGAGTGTCACTGAGGCTCTAAAACACCCAAGCTGGGTTCAGGCCATGCAAGAAGAACTTAAACAGTTTGATAAAAACAAGGTCATGACCTTGATCAAATGTCCTAAGGATGTCATAGTCATAAGAATGAAGTGGGTTTTCAGAAACAAAACTGATGAAAACAGCACTGTCATTAAAAACAAAGAAAGACTTGTAGCCAAAGGTTACAGTCAACAAGAAGGCATTGACTATGATGAGACATTTTCTCCTGTTGCAAGAATGGAAGTCATCAGGATCTTCCTTGCATTTGCTACCTACATGAACTTCGAAGTTTACCAAATTGATGTAAAAAGTGCATTCCTAAATGGTGAACTCAAGGAAGATGTGTATGTTCAGCAACCTCCAGGCTTTGAGAGTAGTGAATTCCCTGACTATGCCTGCAAGCTTGATAAAGCCCTTTATGGACTAAAACAAGCTCCCAGGGCATGGTATGAGACTCTCTCAGCCTTCCTGATTCAAAACAAGTTTGTCAGTGGAAAGATAGAAAACACATTGTTTATCTATAGGACAAAACAAGATATGATCCTAGTCCAAGTGTATGTTGATGACATCATCTTTGGCTCAACAAATTACACTCTTTGCAAACAGTTTGAAAAACTGATGACAAAGAAGTTTGAAATGAGCATGATGGGTGAACTCACTTACTTTCTTGGACTACAAATCAGGCAAACAGATATAGGAATCTCCATCAGTCAAGAGAAATATACCAGAAATCTCTTGAAGAAATATGAGATCTCTGACTGTGCCTCAGTGAAGACACCAATGGTCCCTCCTAACAACCTTGGACCTGATCTCACTGGCAAATCAGTCAATCAAACCCATTTCAGAGGGATTGTTGGCTCACTGATGTATCTAACTGCTTCCAGACCAGATATTCAATTCTCAGTCTGTCTAATAGCAAGATATCAGTCCAATCCCAAAGAATCCCATCTCACTGCAGCCAAAAGAATCCTCAGATACCTGAAGGGAACTCCAAGCCTTGGACTTTACTATCCAAAGTGCTCAGGGTTTGACCTCAAAGGATACTCTGACTCTGACTATGCTGGCTGCAATATGGACAGAAAAAGTACCTCAGGGTCCTGTCAATTTCTTGGAGGAAAACTGGTTTGTTGGAGTGCTAAAAAGCAACAATCAGTGGCTATGTCTTCAGCTGAAGTTGAGTATGTGGCTGCTGCAGGATGCTGTGCCAATGTATTATGGATGAAAATTCAACTCAGTGACTATGACATCCACTACAAAATGGTACCCATCTTCTGTGATAACACTAGTGCCATTGCTATCTCCAACAACCTTGTCCTTCACCAAAGAACCAAACACATTGATATCAGATATCATTTTATCAGGGATCACATAATGAAAGGAGACATAGAGCTTCATTTCATCCCCACTGAATATCAACTTGCTGATATCTTCACCAAACCCTTAGATGAACCTACCTTCAGGAGACTGAAAGCTGAATTGGGAATGCTAGATAGTGAAAGTCAGCAACCTAAAAACCAATCTCAATCTCAGTAAGTTTTCATTGAAATGGTCCATCCTCCCTGAACGAATCCCAAATCAAACCTCTCACTGAATGAGTAAGACTCATTCAGGGACCCTGACTCTAGATATTGAGCATTGAATGAGTAACTAAATGCATCAAGTATTAGTTACTTAAATGTCCTAGGTTGGAAATCACACCAATTAAATATAGGAATATATGTCTTTGTATCTTACTGTCAGGGGTCCCTCATACTCACCTCATCCCACTTGGCATTAAATGCCTCCTCTCACATAAAATATCATGTGGATATTTTATTACTGCAAAAGTGCACTTTTACTGTACACTGCAACTGTTTCCTTGAAAAACGGGATTTTACTGCGGGTAGTGGAGTGGTGGCATTAAATGTGGAAATTCAAAACGTTTTCAAAAACCGACTTTACAAATCCACATTTGTGCACAAACTACCCCTCTCATCACTCTATAAATACCCCTCACAAAATCCTTAAAACATACACAAAGTATTTCTGCTAACAAAACTCTGTCAAAATCATTTTCAAACCAAGAAATCTTTATGTTCTTCAAATATTTCTCTGAAAAATCTTCTCTGTAAACCTTTACAAAATTTTTTCATCACAACTTAAGAGATTCAAAACCCTTTGATTGTTCTTGTCAAAATAATTTTCTCAAAACCCTAAAACTTTTTAATGGAAATGGCAAGAACACAATCTCTTCAGTTTGCTTCACAGTGGGTAGGTGATCTCAGTAACGTTGAATTTAAAACTAACAATGTCATAGGCAATTTTGAATACCCACAAAATGCCCCAACCTATAAGGACATAATGAAATTTTTGTATAACTGCCCACTGAAAACGGCCTTTGTTCAGTGTCCCTCTATTCTGTACCAAAACCTCCTCAGGGAGTTTTGGGCTACAGCCACGGCCTATGACCCGTCACCCTCAACTAATGAGACAGACCTAAGACCTCTCAGGGAGTATCTCATTAAGTTTAGTCTTTTTAATGGGGAAAGGTCAGTCACCCTGGATTACAAAACTTTTTGCACCTCAACAGGGTTAGACTATAACAAGGGAGTTTATGTCGCCCATCCTGAACCCACCACTAGGGGTGTGCACGGTCTGAAAACCGGACCGGACCGGCCAAGACCGGACCGGACCGACACCCGAGTTCGGCAAAAATCCTAGACCGAGACCGGACCGAATGTGGTCGGTCCGGTCTCGGTCCGTGTCGGTCCGGTCGGTCGGTCCGGTCCAACAAGGCCAAATTCGTCGGTTTTGGTTCGGACCGGACCGGACCGAGGACCGAACTAGCCAAAAGCCGAGACCGCGGACCGGACCGAATGTGGTCGGTCCGGTCTCGGTCGGTCCGGTCCGTTCTGGTCAAATGCTCACCCCTACCCACCACAGTGAAGGATGGGTTAAAACAAATAGTTTTGGATCCAAAATTTTTGGACAAGACCCCAGTCACCAAGAATTCATTTCCCGTGGCTTGGAGGATCCTATTCAGTTTTGTGATTCAGGTCCTCGGTGGGAACCACTCATCCACTGAACAAGTTAATTCTATTCAGTTGATGATGGCATACTGCTTGATGAACGGGGTTACTGTCGACATTGGGGAGATCATTTACAATGATCTCGTAACAAAGCTAGTGAGCAAAACTAGGACGAAATACATTTCGTATCCTAGGTTTTTCTCATGTGCTTTGCAAGTGTTACTGGGTTGCAATTATCCTCAGGAAGAAAAATATTGTGCTTTACCTAGCATCCTGAGCCAATCTAATTTTCAAAAGGACCCATCCATTGTCACCAATATTGAATTGACGGCCCATATGATTGCTGTAAACAATCAGAGGGATTCAGTGTCTCCAAACCCTGCTCCTAAAAAGAGAAAGGGGAAGTCTCAGACTGGGACTAAGACCAAACCCAAGTCTCAGGGGCCCTGAGGCTTCTGGAGCACTGGCCAAAAGGCAAAGAAGACCTAAGACTGATCTGACACCCACTGGAGCCCAATCATCACCTACCCCGGTGACAACGAAGGACACTGATACATCACAATCAGTGCCCTTGGTCCCAACTACTACTCCCCAAGATCCAGAGGGAAATATACAACCCGCTGGTAGGGGAGCGCCTTCTACAACGCCCAAGGATGACATTAGCAAATCAAAGCCTTTGTCTGAGGGCACACTGAATGATCCCAAAGACTTAGAGGGAACCAAACAACTTGCTGATAGGGATATCACTTTCACTGACTCTGCTAAAGGCACTGGGAAAAACCCATCAGTGTCTCAGGGGGACAAAGACTCGGAGGGAAAGAAACAACCCGCCGATACGAAACCCACCACCAATCCTGACTCCAGAGAAGGCACTGGGAAACGCCCACCAGTGTCTAAGGGGTCAAAGGGGGACAAAGACTCAGAGGGATTAAAACCACCCGTTGATACGGAACCCATCACCCCCACTTTGTTAACTATGGCTGAGGTTACAGGGATACTCTTTTCTGATGATGAACCTGCAGAAAGTGAAGATGTAATTTTATCAGCAGGGGAAGAAGTGGACGCTGAGGTTCAATCTAAACAAGAACCTCAGCCTGATCCACAGGAGCATACCGAGTCACCATTTCAACCTGAAGACAATGACTCGGACTCCTCATCATCCAGTTCTGGTGAATTTAGCCGCTATGATAACATTCTTCCAATCACTGAACGGCAGCTAGTCATGTGGATCACCAAAGCCTCTAGGAAGATATACTCTGGGGTCACTGACTAAATGTGGGATCAACACACTGAGGCTGCTGCCAGTTACGCTGATCTTAAATCCGATGTGCTCACCTTCAATGCTAACACTGATGAACACAGAGATCTTATGTATGAGCAACTTCACAGATTGGATGATAACTTGGCTAAATTTCTCAAACATCTTCAGGGTTGTGGGACCAAGATTGATGAAATCAGGAACTCGGTCAAAGAAGACCCAGCACTCAACTCAAAAGTGCTGGAGGCTACTGAGGCTTACTTGAATAATTCCTCAGCCCTCACTGAACTAATCACCATGCTCAAGTCTGCAAATGTTCAGGGTCTTCAGACTTCGGTTCAGTTTCTTCAGGAAACACTATGCTCAGGTGACCAATTTAGCTAAGGCTTCCTCATCAATGGCTTGGAATATTGGGCCACGCATGACTGCCTTAGAACTTTCTCAAGCTAATCTGGAAACTAAGGTCACTGGTCTTCAAAAGGATACATCTGATATCAAGGCAATGGTCACTGAAATATACCAAGCCTTCAAAGGTCAAGCTACCCAACCTCCCCCAGTGTCAGAGCCAACTCTTGCTCTCACTGACGTTGCCACAATAGTTGAGGGGGAGAAGACCGCTGAAGAGACTTCCTCTCACACTGAGGGGGAGCCAACACCACCAGTCCTAGTTGTACCCATCTCATTAGTCCCACCCTTATCATCAACAACAACAAAGGCTATGACAGTTACACCCATCACAACAACAACACCACCACTGGTAGCATCATCATCTTCCTCAGGCCAGGACAAAGGAAAAGGCATAATGAAAACTCCTGAGCCTGAGAAGATTCCCTACAAAATCGGCGACACTAAATACCTGCTCTCACCACAACAGCCATGTGCCTATCTTGCAAAAGAAGAAAGGAAACAGAAACTAGCTGAGGAGGAAAGGAAGAGCAAAGAAGCACTGATAAAAGTTGTCGCTGAAGAAGCTGAGAATTTGGGAATTGATCCAAAGAAGCTTGAAAAGGGTCAGGCAGGGCAAAAGTTCAAGGATGCTCAGGCTGCTAAGATGGCTGAAATGAGAAAGCAGCTGGAAGAAAAGACAAGGAAAGCTGCAGCCATCAGGAAGGCAAGAATTGATCATTACAACTGGTCAATGACTAATAGAAGGCTGCCTGAGAAAATCACAGATGTCAGAATCATTCCCAAGTCCAAACCACTGGCCATGAATGTTTACAGGGGGGATGACAAAAGACACTTTGAGGTTCATGATCCCCTTAAATTCACTGACTTTGGGATCAGTGAACTCGATGAACTTGGTCCATTAATGGAAAAGAAGCAGAATGCGGTGGTTAAAGAGCTGATGAAGAGGCTCAGTAAAAGGTATGAAAGACTGAGGGATGCACCTTCACAACTGGGGATTCAGTGTACCTTAACTGCACCACAAGGATCTCAACCTTAGTCATCATAGGGCAAAAGAAAGAGGGTTGAGTTCCAGCCTGAGATCAAAGTGCATGGACTCGAATGCAACAGGGAGCTGCCAGAAGGTGTAAAGTTCGTGAACTGTCTGGTGATTGAAAAGCCTGAAAGAGGGCTATTTTTCATTGATGTCTATGGAAAACCAGCTTTCCAAAGATGGAGTGATATTGATCTTGCAGGGGTAGGAACCATGGCAGGTTACATTCCAGTGGCCTCTCAAATCAACACCCCTGAAAATGTCAGGTTCTGCAAAGACTTGAATAAGAAGTTAAAAGAGCACCCTGACAAAGAAGCACTCCTCAAGAAGAAGCCTAAACTTGAAGCACTGGGAATCCATCTTGACTGACATCATTTTGCTTTATCTTTTTGTACTAGTGATAGGAACCATGTAATGTGATCAATAAAAGATGTATGTTTTGTTAAAATACTCAGTGTTCCATATTGTATTCATTAGTACATTCAGTGTAAGAAGAAGCCATTTGCTCACTTACACTGATCAAACACTTAGGCTATTTGTATATCCAAATAGGGGGAGACTGTTGGGTTCAGTAAATACCCAAACCCCTTAATCTAGGATTTGAATAAAAAATAGCCCAAGTGTTTAGACCGTTAAACACTAACATGTCACTGAGTGCATAGTCTCTTAGTGAGCCATCTTCAGGATACTCAGTATGAGGCGAAGAAGAAGTCTCTCCACTTAGTAAGGCGGAACTTAATGGGTGAAGACTGAGTAAAGAAGAAGATGGTGGATTCAGTGTGTGATGACAATAACTTACTGAATCCCTAAGACTCTGGTTGGTGGCAAACCGTCAACTTTATTACACAAGTCAACCACTTGTGAATGGTCAACCGTAATAAAATTCAAACAGTCTAAAACCAATGCAATTTCCCTTGGAATATAGTGGATTCCCGGGTCGTTAAGTCCCAACGAGGTGTGTAAACTGTAATACAACGACTGTGTGTTCTGAAATGATATTGACTATAAAAAAAAAACAGGAATCTGATTGACTAACACTAGGAATGTGAATAGTGATAGCTCTGTCACAGCTATGTCGTTAAAAACGTGCAATCAGAAACCTAAAAACGTAAAAGATATACAAACGTACGTTTAACTTTAATTAAACATAAACGTATAAAAATAAAACGATTATAACTATAGTAGGGTTTTGCATGCCTTAGGGGCTTAAATGCAAATTAAACAAACTTAAAATTTTTATTTATAATTTACAAATTTATATAAAAGTTAAGAAAACCTAAAAAACTAAAATGCGTACGTGTACGTAGTAATTACATAAACGTAACAAAATAAAAAGTGAATTTGGTCCAATACAACTCCCACAAATGTGAAAATCATATTTTTGGAATCCTAAAAAGATAAGAAAATTATTAGAAAATTAAAATAAAATTTTACACTATTAAATTAATTAATATAAATTAAAAATGAATTAAATGTATTTAATAATGAATTAAATAATAAGAAAATCTAAAATTAACTTAAATAAATGAAATAAAGAATCTGAAAAATCTAAAATATTATAAAATAATTTTAAAACTGAAAATGTATATTTTTACACAATTATTCTATTTATTATTAATTATTTACTATTATTAATTACTAAAAACTATTATTGATTTATTAAAAGTATTAAATGAATAAAGAAAATTCTGAAACTTTATACAAAATTCTAAAATAAATATAAGAAGCTGAGAAAAATCTAAAAACTATATGTCCTTAACAAAAATAAGCTAATAAGCAATTAAGCTTCTAAATAGAAGATATCACTTAGCTTTAAAGTGGAGCTTTTTGGTTTTTCTTTTTCTGGACTAACTAAATACTGATATTATACATGTTTAATGAAAACAAAACTTTATAAACTAAGAAATAAGCAATTCATGGGCTTATGACTCCCACAGTTAAGCTTTTGGCTTAACAATTGAACTAAAGCTCAGAATAAGCTTGGAAAAAGCTTATTAAAGGAAACAAAAGAAAAAAGTAAGATGTACACAAGTCCAATGGACAAGTATGAACAAGATTTATGCATTGGAATGGTGCACCAGTGTGAGCTTATGGTTTAGACAGTTAAGCTTTTTAGGCTTAACTTGGATGGAGTGAAGGCTTGAATAAGCCTGGTATAAGCTCCACACAGGAAAGTAAAGGAAAAATAATATATGTATACAAGTGATATGAACAAGTATAAACAAGCATGTGTACTGGATTTCATCAAATAAGCTCACATAAGCTAATAAGCAATTCCAAATCCAAAGTACTGCTGAACCATTGCAAGGTACTGCTGACTTGATTGGCAAATTAAGCTAAAAGAATAAGCTCACAAGTACCAACTAAGTATGGAAGTAGCAAGCTGGGTTGGTTGGCTTTCCAAAAAGCCCAAGCTCAACCTATGGGGTCCACAGATTAGCTTTTGAGGAGCTTATGAAGAAGCTATGGTTTACTGAGTTCTTAGCATACTCAGTGAAGTGATGATAAGTATAAGCTACTTGCAGCCCTAGTAAATAGGCTACAATGGGAAAATTAAGTGCTGGATCAAGGAGTTGGGTGGATGAGCTTCACATAAAGCTAAAACACTTAAGCTTATGATCACTAAGGAGCTTTTTAGAAGCTGTTGGAAATGGTGTAAGTTCATGAATTACTTAGTGAACTGTTATGAGTGGGCAAACAACAAGCTCCTATAGACTTATCAAATAAACTTGTAATAGCTCAACAAGCACTAAACTAGAGATTATGGTTGCTTGGCTTTGTGAAAATACAAAGCTCACAACATCAAGCTCAGTAAGGAGCTTTTTATAAGCTTGGGAAAACAACTCAACTTCACTGTTTGCTTCAGTAAAGTGAGTTTGGTGGGACAAAAAGGTGAAAGTGATTAAGCTATCTAGATAAGCTACAAATGTAAAAGCAAGCATAAACATAACAAATAAGCCACACAGGCAACACAAAGAAGCCAAATAATCAGGCTAAGATCAATTCCATAAGGCTTATGCAATTGACTGCCTAGACAGTGCACAGGGAAAAAATAGCTAAGAATAAGCACATAAATAAGCTATTAAACATGACATATAAAAATTAACAAAAATAGAATAAGCAAGATTAGCAACAAAACTAAAACATCCTAAAAGCACAGATTATGAAATTTAATATTAAAGCCTGGAGAAAATTATCTAGTTTATTCAAAAATGACAAAAAGGAAAATTTGACTTTTAACTAAAAACTAAAAAGTTGACTAATCTGAATTAAGAACTTAAACTACTGATTAATTAAGTTAATGTAAGTTATAAGAACATGAAATTAACAAAGATAAACAACATTTAAACACTTATGCAAGGTTATGAGTTCTAACAATCTCACAGTGCTCATAATGAGATTGTCAAGTGTCAAATTGACTTTCTACCATGCTACACCACTTGATTAAGGTTTCACTGAGGTAAATAGGCCATATGAGGAGTTCATCAAACAAGAACAACCACAAACACAACCTTAAACACAGATTCACTATTAGATCCAAACAACCTTCAAAATGGACTGTTTTGAGGTTTTCAAAGCATAAGATAGTGTAAACCAATTCCATCAAATCCAGAGGAACCAAAGTGTCAAAATGGACCTTTTTAAGCCTAAACAAGTAGTCACACAAGTCTAGGTCTAGGATTGTCAAAAACTAGCATATTGACAGTCAAGTGCAATATCAAACCACAATCAAATCCAAAACATAACAACCTAATATAAAGCTATAATATCATTAACAAACAACAAAGAAACACAGAAACATGAAAATTATAGCATCTAAAACACTGAAACAGTAAAATGCAAAAATGGTAAAAATGAGCTTACAAGTGAATCCAAGCTGAAAATGAGAACCATGGCCACAGAACACATCCTAAGGCTTTCCACAAAGCTTCTAAACCAAAGGCAATCCACAATTAACCTTGCTCCATGCAGTTTCACCAAGATCACTTTATTATTTTTGGTGTTTCATTTGTTTTTCTTGATTTTTTAGTGTTTTCTGAATTTTAAATACTAAGGCTGAATTAAGGTTTCTAAAAGCTTTAAAGCTTTTGTCAGGAGCTTATATGAGCTATAGAAGTCCATTAAACAACCAGTTAACATGAAATTAAAGAACATGAAAATTAAAGGAAATTTAAGGAAAAACTTGAAACTGAAAGATTACTTGAAATTAAACTGAAAATAAAGTTTCATTACACTAATTTAAGGAGAATTACAACATTAAAACATTAAAAGACATTTAATTTAAAGAAAGCATTTTAAAATTACACTACGTGAACAATGGCTAGCCCAAGGTTAGTCTTCTCTCTTCCTTCTCTTCTCTTTTATAACATTCTGAGTTCCCACTAGCATTCCAGTTAAATCCCACTTGCAATCTTGACCTTTGATTGCTCTGAATTCATCTTAGCCGTTTAAACTACTTTTGGCGCCAAAAGTGTTATAGGCTGCTTAGGGCAGTTTTAGAGCAATTAATGCTTCTTGGTTGCTTGTGGAGGTGGAAGGGACATGGTTGGATAGGTTTAGAGGTCAAGTTGAAGAGTGGGTAACAAAAACAAGGGATTGTGAGGTGAGGTGAAGTCGATGGTGTGGGAATGAATTAAATGCATTGTAGGCAGGTGTATAGGTGGAAAGAGGTGGTGGTGAGAGTTGTTAGACAGCTGGGGGTGAGGTGGAAAGGTGGTGAATACCACTGGTTTTGGGATTGCAGGTGAGGGTGAGGGAGATGAACAGTGCAGGCGGGTTTACTTGGGTTTGACTGGGGGTTCAAAATGGGGGGTTCTCAGGATATTGACAGGGGTCTTTTGGGTTTGGCTGGGGTTAATAATACACAAAAGGGTCCGTTTGGTTTTGGATTATCACAAGGACCATATTTGTAATATTCTGAAAGTTGAGGGGCCTGATTTAACAAGTTTTCAAAGTATCTTCAAGGGACCTAACCTGCCAAATATACAATAACACAAGGACCAAATTTATATTTTTTAATATTTTAAAACTTTAAGGACCATTTGTGTCAATTTTGGATTTTGAAGGGGTGAAATTGTAAATTTCCCAAAAGTTATCAAAAGGTTCCAAATTATAAATTATGAATAGTACAAGGGTATTATTTGTTAAGTTTACATTTTTAAATACCCAGGGACTAATTTTGCCATTTTTGAAACTTGAGGGGTAAAAGTTGCCAATTTGTGAAAACTTTCATCCAGGGATTATTTGTGAACATGTTTGATTATCCAAGGACTAAAGTTGACTTTTCATACATTTTAAACTTTCAGGGACTAGTTTTGTCAATTTGTGAAACTCCAGGGACTAAAAATGACAGTTTTGTGAACTTTGCATGCTTTTCACTTATTTTCAATCTTTTTGTACCTGAATCACATTAAAACACATTTCAATGATATTTGTAACATTTATATGGTCATTTGTGTGTTTTTGGTCGTTTTTGTGGGTTTAAATAATATAAAATATATGTGTATTTAGACACATATCAGACTCCTCTCCAACTACTTACACTGAAGACAAAATGAAGTAGAAGACTGAAGGATATGAAGACTGAAGAATGAGCGGGACAAGGCGGGATAAGTTTGAATCAGATAAGACGAAGTCCTTATCAACCAAAGTCAACTTTCCCTGAATGGCAAAAGATCAGGCTCAGTGTCATCACTGACCTTTGGAAAGCAGTCCTGTCTCTTACCTAAAATAGTCTTTGTAAACAGAGACAAAATACATCAGTATTTTGTCTTCTGTAAGATGTCAGTTTGTCACTTAGGAAAGAGTTAAAACTCATACTTGTATAAATAGCATAAGAGATGGAGTGAAAGATTAATCTTGTGAATTGTAAAAACACACATACACACAAGCCATCTTTCACTCCTCCAAATACAACTTAATCCATGAGATAGCTCAGTGGGTACTTGTAGTTGTGCTCAGACTTAGCCTGAGCTTTGAGAGGAGTTACCAAACTTTGTCATTTCAATCCCAAGTACTATTCCGCAAGTACTTGGGTAACGTATTCTTTTGATTCATTTCTAATAAGAATATGATGTTGAAAATTACTCTTAGTGTTTTACTTATATCTTTTCAGTCATTGATTCACTATTAAACTGTTTTTTATATTATAGTGAATAGGGAACAACAACCTTTTAATGATTTCTCATTATTATTATCCTTTTGTTTCTAATACCATGTTAAATAAAGATATGAAATTAAGTCATTCTTTATTCAACTATTCTGTTTCTCGTTTTAAGTGATTGACCAAGATTACCAAATCTTCTGAACATATCCAGGGGAGATTTTGGGTGTGGACACACAAACATCTTGTCAACCCTACGAGGGGCCCAGCAGTATTAAACTCCAAAGAAATTTGAAGGAACAAATTCTATCTTGACTACGAGACTAACCCACAAACTTTGCAACTCTTCTGGAAACAACCCTTATGACTACCAGTTACGTATAGTGTTAAGTTGTTCCACAGAAGTGCACTACATTCATGACACTTATCTGGTATCTCAAGTCTGAGGATAACTATGCATGATTTACTTAATAACAATATACATAAAGTAAAATCATGTAGTTGGGATAAGTCCTATATTCAATTCATTGAATATCATCTGAAATTGGTATGCTTTCTCATAAATATACTTTTAAGTATATTCTACCAAATCACTCAGATTTGTCTTAATTTAACGATACTCCCATATCATTAATTGATAATGGACGATTTAGAATAAATAAATTTATTCACGGATTAAACATGCAAATATAGGATACAATATATTATAAAATCAAACATACCAAGTATTTGATTTATTATAATAATTGTTTAACATTCTTTATCCAAATACTAAATAGATCAATGCATGAAAATTTCAGTTGATAAATTATGCCTCAAGTAATGATAATCATACTTGTTGACAAGGCATAAATCAACCAACTTGATCTATCGTAATTTTGAGAATACTTATTTCAAGAATTCAAATAGTGAAGTCCTTGTATGTGTGCATTCACCAATCCACATAATAATTCATAAAGTGTGTGACATCCTCTATCATCAATTTATGACAATTTAAACTTTCAAACATTTTTAAGTTTAAAGTATTCTTATTCTTTTAATGTATAATGCAACTGCGCTCTTAGTAGCACAACTAGTTCACATGGCCATTAACAAGGATGAAATCCTACCATGACTAGTATTGAGTGTCATCTCAATTAAACCAGCAATATTGTATACAAACAACAATATGCTCATTAAAACTCTGTAACTTTAATATCTTATTGTGTAATGTTTGATGTCTTCCAAACTTTCAAGTTTGTAGCTGATGACAATTTTCACAACAATTGACATATTGTTCATCCATAGAATATAGGAGCAATTCTAGGATGAGGATGTAATTCTATTAGAATATTCATTACACAAGTTATCTAATAACTTTTAGTTAGATATCAATGTTGTCAAATCACTTCTTATTCAAGAACGATACAACAATTTTAATACACAACATGATGTACATGATGAATCTACATGTCAAACTTAGATTTCATTCATGTTTTATCTTGTCAAAAGATATTTATCCATTTCCCAAATGATATATCATGTTTTATTAGAATCATTTATTTTACTGCACATGTTTATTAATAATAAACATATATTCCAAGGTTGTATGTTTTAATTCTTAAATATTACAAGTGAAGTTTCATTCCAATCTAAGACTTAATGTCACACCCACAAATTACCTGTTTTGCAGCGGAATGGAATACCAGGGGGATGACTGCCATAGCATCACGGTTACAGTTATATTGGACGACCTAAAGTGTGGTTTGGAAAATACATCGTTTGATTTAGTAAAATAATCAGAGTCTACAAAGTATAGGTCCCAAATGATAGTCAACATATACGGAAATAAGTTTTGTTACAATCCAAACGATGTTTTTAAAGTGCATAAATCCCATGTGAGACGCGTCGTCACCACGACTCTATGATAAGTCCACATGCATGCCATGAAGTGTATGCCTTAGATACTTGAGATAAAACATGCTAAAAGTGTCAACACAAAGGTTGAGTGAGTTCATAGAGTTTGTGTTGTCATGAAAAACCTTTAAAGAATGTTCATGCAGCAAAGGCATTGCAAATCCACTCGGTTCCAAGTTCTGCCCATACAAAACTTGCAACTTGTATGTTTACAACCCATTGCACAATATGTAGTTTATGTTCAAGTACACATCATCAAATGAGTTTACATAACAGTACATAACTTAATGTATCAATAGTCAATTGATATAACACATAATTCGTATAGTTTCAAATAGTTCCAAGACCATTAGTTCATGATTGTACCAAGTCCGCTAGTTCAAAATTATACCAAGTCCGCTAGTTCAACATTATACCAAGTCCGCTAGACCGTGATCATACCAAGTCAGTTAGCTTAATGGTCTATGATATAGAAACTCTAAGTATGACAATACTGTTACTTCATATGACTAAACATTCAGTTCAGATAAACATATAGTTTGCAAATAATCATGATTGTCATAAAAGTAGTTAAGCATGTATCTCCCCCAAAGAGTTTAATAAAAGTATTAAAAGAGTAGGGGCTATGACTCACCTGATGCAATGATTATGATGACAAAAGTGGATACACTAAAATGAGGCGCAATCTCTAACCGCAACCTATTATGAATGATATGATTCTAATATAAGTTATGATGTAATGTTATGCATGCAACTCATATGATATCCATACCACTTGTGCATTTTGAAAATAAAGTTTATCATCAAAATATAAGTTTATAACGTATTGGCAAGTTATAAATTACTTTATAAGTATTTACGTTGAAATGATATCCTACGATAGTCATTTAGTAATTTATTAAGAAATTATAGTTTTTCGTCGCAAAACAATATGATTTGATAATTCATGAAAGTGACTAAATGGCCTCGAAAAGCTAGTCGTAAAATAGTGAATATCGAGTGTTAGAAAACAAACTCAATGGTTTTGGAAAGCTTGTCACATTATCTAAAAGTCCTAGCATTTAACTTTTGATAATAGAGGTCTCGATCATGGAGAAAAATATAGATAAAGTAAGGTAGTCGGACTAAAAATATTGTTTAAGGTTAGTTTTCGGCAAAGTTTGAGTGACCAAATATTATTCGTTACAACTCCGTTTGACAAACGGTTGAACATTTTGGAAAATAGGCTAGGTGAACTTACTTTTACTAGAAGACATCGTTTTCTCAAAAGTACTCTATCGGTGTGAAACACGGCTCCCAACATGGTCACTTGCGATAACTATTTTGACTAATAGAAAATATATAAGTGTTTATACTTGTATAAAATAGTTACGATAACTCTATTTAAATCGCGTGTAACTTAATCGTTATAAGTCCGTTTTACGTTTATATATCCTAAGTTTCGTGTTAAAGTATACTAATATATTTTTGATAAATCGACTCGTTTAGATAATGTTTAAAACTCATTTTTGCCCCTTAAATAACACTTGACAGCTTTGAATTTTCCAGAAATTACATTTCGTCTTTAAACTTGAAAATAACGTAACTTCTTCGTTATAAATCCGTTTTAACCCGTTCAAGCGACCACGGTTTCGTTTTAAAATCTATTTTCTGAATATATAGCCCAAAATAGTCCATGACCTGTCAAAATTTACAGATTTTATAAAAACGATCAGACCTCTATTTCATATTGTCGAAAATGATTTTTCTAGCGTAATACTTGTTTCAATCACTTCAAATAAACACCAAATCTATTCTAAACCTACCATACACCTTCTTAGGGTGTCATGGGTTCCTAAACATTATCAACAATGATATGTTTCAACGGATTAATTATAGGATGATTTATACTAATTATAAGTAATAAAAACAACTAAAAGTGATATAAATACATATGATACTTGCATGTTTTTCTACTAAAATGATAAAAATAACTCAAGTAAGATTATGAAAGATTAGTAAAGATCATAAAAAGCTTACTAGTATTATGATGAGGTTTAAGTAACTAGGTTTCCTAAATACTCCTAGGTTTTTATTGCAAAACCTTAAAAGAAGTATACTAGTGTTATGATTATTACTTGTTCTTGAAAAACTTGTGATTCTTGCTTTGGCCGAACACTAGAGAGGAAAAAGAGAGAGTTTGGATCTTGTTTCACCTTTTACTAAGTGTTTGTATGTGTTTGTTAAGATAATATCTAGTAAATATGGATAGGTGTACATTTGTTAAGAAAAATATCTACAAAGTGATGACTAGGGGGGGTGGCCGGCCAAGGGGTGATTGGGATAGGATTGGATGAGTTTTGGTAATTAAATGTATTTAAGTGCAAGTATTATGTATATTAAGTGAATATAATTAGGTATTTAGTGTAGCGTTAGCTAGAAATCGATTTTTACGGAACAAAATAAAATATATCGAAGTCATAAAAATTATAAAAATACATTTCTCGCATTTCTCGCAAGAATTGAGTGAATAAATAATTATCGAATTGAATTTACGAAAACCGTCGTAAATATTAATATATAACAATTTATATACAAAATAAATTCAAAACATCGGGTAAACTAATAATATAATTTTTATAGTGTTAAAATGAGTATAAAAATATATCAAGATAGTTTTTGGAAGAGTCGGATCAATTATTCAAAATAAATAATTATGCGATAGCGTTAATTTAATAGGAAAATATACGTAAATGAAAAATGCAAACCCATGCATGAACTAATATGATGATGATATTACTAATGATATGTAGACTAAGTCTAGTCTATATGAAATGTCCTCAATGATTTTTCATGAATTCGCAGCTAAACCCTTACTGTTACGCGAATTTGATACTCGTAAACCTAGTTTACGAAAAATGATGAATAGTGATTTTTCTCCGGGAATGAATAGTGTTTCATGAATAGTAAAATTTTGAAATAACCTTTCAAAATATCAAATCGTAAATATAAAATTTTTCATGAATAGTAAAATTTAATAGGAAAATAACCTTTCATGAATATAAAATTTTGAATAGTGTTTCATGAATAGTAAAATTTTTCTCCGGGAAAGAACCTCACATGAGTATCAATTTGAATTTTTGGAATATGTGAAAATCTTGCTTGCACTAAGATTTATAAATAACTGCTCCCAACATAACACGATCCCTCCAGAATTAGACATAGTTATCTAGGCTATGTATAATTAAGGAACGATAATGTGACGTTCCGTTTAGTTGTTATAACTCTTAGTGTTAAAGGGATTTAAACCATGCCGTCCACATGACAGTTAAAGTAAAAGGAAGTAAAAACTTTTGTAAGTGATAACAAATCATAAAGGAAAATAAAGTACGATAGATGAGAATATTTCACAACGAGTGGTTTATCAAACAGTAATACATCTTAAGTCATAAAGATCCGAATACGATGGAAGACATAAACTTAGTACGTCATAGTGCATAAGGAAATAAGACTGTTAATTTCTAAACTTCTTCAGTCTTCCGCGTTGTTGATACCCTGGTGAGCTTCTCCTCCTTCTAACATATATCTAGTAAATATGGATAGGTGTACATTTGTTAAGAAAAATATCTACAAAGTGATGACTAGGGGGTGGCCGGCCAAGGGGTGATTGGGATAGGATTGGATGAGTTTTGGTAATTAAATATATTTAAGTGTAAGTATTATGTATATTAAGTGAATATAATTAGGTATTTAGTGTAGCGTTAGCTAAAAATTGATTTTTACGGAACAAAATAAAATATATCGAAGTCATAAAATTATAAAAATACATTTCTCGCAAGAATTGAGTGAATAAATAATTATCGAACTGAATTTACGAAAACCGTCGTAAATATTTATATATAACAATTTATATACAAAATAAATTCAAAACATCGGGTAAACTAATAATATAATTTTTATAGTCTTAAAATGAGTATAAAAATATATCAGGATAATTTTTGGAAGAGTCGGATCAATTATTCAAAATAAATAATTATGCGATAGCGTTTATTTAATAGGAAAATATACGTAAATGAAAAATGCAAACCCATGCAGGAACTAATATGATGATGATATTACTGATGATATGTAGACTAAATCTAGTCTATATGAAATGTCCTCAATGATTTTTCATGAATTCGCAGCTAAACACTTACGGTTACGCGAATTTGAAACTCGTAAACCTAGTTTATGAAAAATGATGAATAGTGAATCATGAATAGTGATTTTTCTCCGGGAATGAATAGTGTTTTGTGAATAGTAAATTTTGAAATAACCTTTCAAAATATCAAATCGACTTCAAAAACGATGAATAGTAAAACGATGAATAGTAACCGATGAATAGTAAATTCCCGAGATGAATAGTTAAATTTTTAAAGTTTGTAAAATGACCTGAAATTACGATTTGTCACACTTAACATTTAGCTTACAAGGAATGTTACTTCCTATATTTTATACAACATATAAGATTTAAAACCTTAACATAATACTCCCACTAGCTTTCAGGAATATTTAAAATTTATCTTATTTCAATTATAAATCAAAACTAGGATTTAATAATTAA
Organism: Chrysanthemum makinoi; assembly: GCA_910596185.1. Taxonomy (NCBI): domain Eukaryota; kingdom Viridiplantae; phylum Streptophyta; class Magnoliopsida; order Asterales; family Asteraceae; genus Chrysanthemum; species Chrysanthemum makinoi. The sequence continues at coordinate 77,401,944 of OU343223.1, forward strand.
ACATAAGAATAATTTCATAGATGCATGCATTTATCCATTTATGAATTATTGCACTTCGTACACTTCCAAAGATTATATGAATTCAAAAAACCTTTCGATTACTTACCGTTCTCGCTCAAGTAATTTCTCAAGAAAGAGTTTTGATATTCCATTGTCATATTTTATATTAATGAAAACAAGTATGACAATTATCATCTTTATATATTTAATGTGTCTAGGAAAGAATACTCAATCACAATTAATTGCTTAAGTATGATTAATAATCTTGTCATAAAACACGCATTAAATATGTGTACAATTTTTTCCATATGATTTCTACACAGAGATTTAAACCACTAGAGTTTTCCATCTCTTTGAAGAAACTTATCTTCATTCTCTAGTCTAACTATTACGATAAACCAAATTTCCAAAATTGATTATCTTTATGGACAACATCTTTAACATTCATAGTATGAGTAATTTACCCAATACAATATTTGGTAATCCATCATAATGGTTATCAGTTTTACTATAATCCTGTAACTCATATTTCTCAGCATATAAATCAAATATCTGAGATATCCTTGCAGATCTATGAATGAAAATTCTATCATCTTGAGGTTAACATTTCATATCTAGCCTCATCATGATATTTACTAGTGTATTTAAGAAGATTGTGTATCTTGTAATTTTATCTTTCAAGATAAAAAAAACTCCCACTTGCCTTTTGTAATATATAGACTATCTATATATACTTAGCAATTAGAGCAAAACTACATTGTTCTCTTTTTGGGACATTACAAATACACATTGATAATTCCTGACTTTAGTTTGTTAATAACCTATTCATAACTAGTTTAACAAATTCAGAATCTTCAATTTTAAAACTTAATGTGATTCATCACATTCCATAATAAAATGGTGTTTTATTAATCTTCTAGGTTGGAGTCATATTGAGTGTATTCTATCCATACTCATTTTTCTAACCTTGTTACTTTTTAAGAAAGAAGTTATGTGTATCTTGAATCAAACAAATCAAATAGAGTTTGATTCTCCTAACTGAACATACTATCAACTTGTGGTATTAATTAGAATAATGTTGTAAGACAATTTAACAATATATAAGATAAACATATTCCTTTTGCCTTACCTATTTACCAACTAAGTCAACTTAATGGTATAATAGACTTTTCAAGCCAATTTCATGCTTTATAAAACAAATACTCTTTAACCAAGTCACTTCATATCCATGTCTCATCAAGAAAACATAAATTGTTATAATCTCATTATACGTTATAAATCATTGATCAACTCAATGACTTCTTGTATATGTCTTAATTAAAAAACATAACAAGTTAACGTCTTACTTTATTATAAGTCTTAAAAGACTTTATATTTATGTCTTTACAATGAATCATAAACATGTTTAACTAAAGTAATTATGAACACAACTCTTGGTTTCAATAGTAATTTCAAGTTAATTTATTTACTTCACAATAATGTAGGACTACATTATTTTTCATTTATGTCATTCCAAAATACATAAATAAACAAATTAAAGTAGTATTAGATTACTTCATTTATTTATGTCATTCTAATAATACATAATTATCTAATTTGAAGTAGTCTTATATATTGTCACACCCCCAAATTACCTGTTTTGCAGCGGAATGGAATATCTGGGGGATGACTGTCATAGCATCAAAGTTACAGTTATATCGAACGACCTAAAGTGTCGTTTTGAAAATACCGTTTGATTAAGTAAAATAATCAGTGTTTACAAAACATAGGTCCCAAAATATTTCCAATATACCAAAATGAGTTTGTTACAATCAAACGATAGTTAAGTGCATAAAATATATGTGAGACGCGTCGACACCGCGACTCTATGATAAGTCCACATGCATGCCATGAAGTGAATGCCTTAGATACCTGAGATAAAACATGCTAAAAGTGTCAACACAATGGTTGAGTGAGTTCATAGAGTTTGTCTAACATGTAAAGCTTTTAAAGAACGTTCATGCAACAAAGGCAAAGTTTTTTTTGGTCATTTAGAATAGTCCACAAAGCAAAGGCATTGTAAATCCACTCAGTTCCAAGTTCCGCCCATACAAAACTTGCAACCTGTGTGTTCACAACCCATTGCACAAAATATAGTGTGTCTAGCAGTCAAGTGTACAATGTCATAATAGTTCACAATATAGCACCACGTATATAATAATGTATGCCAGGTAAAGCCCCTAGAATAAATAATATGTGTCCCGTAACATAGAGAACGAGAGGTTGGCCGACCTCTAATAGCGCTATCCATACTACCTACTAATAGGAGACTAACAATGCGAATGTACGAACGGTACATCATAAAACTATTAATATACAATTAAGAACACTCCGAACATGGGAGAATTTGCACTGCTCCGTACAAGGGAGACTTAGTATTGCTCCATTCACATAGGGAGACTTTATAGTGATGCTCCGAACATGTGAGACTTTATAGTGATGCTCCGATCATGGGAGACTTTAGGTCAAGGTCATAGCACGTACGGTTCAATAAGTTCAAAAAAGTCATAAGTTCGTATTTAAGTTCAAGGGTTCCATTCAAAAGTTCGTAAATTAAGTTCAAGACTTTAAGTTAAGTTCAAAAGTTCAAAACAGTCAAAGAGCTCAAAACATATCAAAAGGTTCAAAATAGTCAAAGGGTTCAATATTATGTCAAACAAGTTCAAAATAGTCAAAGGGTTCAATATAAAGTCAAACAAGTTCAAAATAGTCAAAGGGTTCATGATTCGCCCCGAACCGTCAAGTTTTCTCACGCAAGCTAGCCACTTGTGAATGGCCAACCGTAAGAAACTTAAAACAGTTCAGACACCAATGCAATGAAGATCAGGAGAGTATAGTGTTTCCCCAGGTCGTTATGTCCCAACGAGCTGTGCGAGAATAATCAAACGTATAGTGATCGAGAGATTTGAACGGAAAAGAGGTATGATTGATTATAACTACAGAAAAAGTATATAAACTACAGGGGCTTAAATGCAAATTAAAGAAAATTAAAAAGATAAAAAATATTAAATAAACGCTGTCACTATTTGCAAAATGATGTTTTTGAATTTTCTTTTAAAACTTTAAATTAAAAACTACGCGACGTACAAAAGAAAATGTGAAACTTAAACAATATTAATCCTAAAAATATGAAAATGACATTCTTACAAACCTAATGATAAAAGAAAATTTTTAGAAAAAGAAAATTATTTTTATAACTATTTATCTAATTATTATCAATTAAAAACTATTTTTAACTATTTAATTAAACCCTAAAATACAAGAAAATATGAAATAAAGCTTGAAAAATAAAATTATGACTTAGAAAAATCTAAAATAACTAAAGAGAATTTTCAAAACTAGTTTTGTATTTTTCTGATTATTTTTGTATTTTCTATGAATTAAAAACTATTTAAAACTACTTAAATTGCTTAAAAATACAAATTTAACTAAGAAAAATCTGGAAAAATATTTTTTTGACTTTTTATATTTATCTTAACCTAATAAAAATTAAAAATTATTTTTTTGAAGTTTTTCTAATTTAATTGCAATAAAAGCTAATTAAAAAGACTTAAAAACTGTTTTAAATCAAGAAAAATACCAAACTGACCTAGAAAAATCTAAAAAATTCAAGATAAGTCTAAATTAATATTATGAATCTAGGAAAAATATAAAAACAGTGGCTTGTGTGTAGGATATTGAAACTGCAATGCAAAGTGCTTAAGAATAAGCACTTGGAATAAGCAATTGAACACCAAAGACCACCAACTGATTACAGAAGCTATAATATACTAAAAGTACCCAAATGCAACTAATTCCAGTTACTCTAAACCTCTAAACAACAAGCTACTAGCTTATGGGTCCAAAATCAAACAAGAGAATTCAGTTTTGAGGAGCTGAATTCAAGCTTAAAAATAAGCTACCTACCCTAGTTGGAACCCAAAACCAATTATCACAACCTCAAGTAGACCTGGCACAGAGCATATAAACCAAAAATTAGCCCAAGGCAAGCTCCCATGAGCTTGTTGTGAGCTTAGCACAAGCCTGTGCACACTCAGTATTCACTGAGTCAGTGCACAGGGCATTTGTGACCCATTTGACAAGCTAATTTGAAGCTTTTACAAAATTACTAAAAATCTACAAAAATCATTTTTCCATTCTTGACCAATTCAAGTTATTAACCCCAAAGTTTTAATGAAATTGCCCCAGAACTGAACACATCAAAATTATACAAAGTTTTGCCAAAACTGCATTTTTCAATTTTTGACTTTTGACACAGAATTGAAAAGTTGACTTTTGTGAACTTTGAAACCAATTTAATGACTGATTATGATGTATTATGATAAACTAAGACTGATGCAAGCTATTTTAAGTATTCCTAAACCTATTTGCAAGCTTCTAGCTACTGAATCAAACAAATCTGATCACAAGGACATATGTTATGCAATTTTGACTTTTAGTGTGCTAGGATGTGGATTACTTACTGATTTGACTGCAATGAACCTAAATGAGACCTAAGCAACAGATCTTGAGCACATACCAAGCCTCAAGCTTAATATAGTTGTCCAATCCAAACACTAGTTATATAACTGATTTGTAAATTAAACTAAGCTAACCACTGAATTAGCTTGTAATCTCACTTAAACTGAATCTAATTATCTTAGTTACCACTAATTAAACAGGTCTAAACCATTTAATGACCACAGATTCAAATATAAGCACAAAATGCAAACTTAGTTAAAAATGAAAGTGAGAATAACACTCACAAGTGTCCAGCTTATATTGCAGCTTAAACCAAACCCAATACCACTATTCTAAGCTATTTCCAACCCATTCCAAGCTCTGCAACAACCAATAACCATTTCCATGTCCATTTTGCTTTTTCAGTTGACTTTTGTTGACCAACTTGATATTTTGCTTAAAACTGCTTTATAAGCTTACTAAAAGCTATAATAAGCTTAAATAAGCTTATTCAAGTTATAAATAAGCTACTTGGAACACTGAGTATAGAAGCATAACAACTGATTTTTCAACAGTGAATGATAAAAACAGGAAACTTATGTAAAACTTTGAATTGATATTTGAAAGTGAGCACAATGATTAAACAACTTAGTTTCAATACAATAAAGCTTTAAGTTACAAATTTAGAGACTAATTAAGACAGTTTAAGAAAAAACGACATACATGAGAATTTAAAACTAAGTACTACTACTCTTCACTCTCTCTTCTTCCTCCTTTTTATAGCAAATGTATTTCTCTCACATCTCTGAGCAAATCCCACTTTTAATCTTGGCCCTTGGATTACTTTGAGATAATTTTGGCTGTTTAATGACTTTTGGCGGGAAAAACTAATATAGCCACTGGGGGTTGAGTACAAGGGGGGGGGGAAGCATTAAATGCTTTTTGGCTGTTTGGTGAGGTGGAGGAGACATGGGTGTGGGAGATGAGCTGGAGGTGAGGCTTGGTTGAGTGTTGCAGAGGAAGCAGTTGAAGGAGAAGACTTTGGCGGGAGGGGTGTTTGACTGGGGAGTTTGATATATGAAAGGGGTCAAAACAGGGGGGTCAATTGGCTTGGCAGGGGTCCAAAGGGTTTTGACAAGGGCCAAAAGGGTTTGGTTTGTTTTAATAACATAAGGACCAAAACTGAATTTTCCCAAACTTGAAGGACCAAATCTGCCATTCTTCCAAAGTTGTTCCAAGGGACCAAAAGTGACAAGTTTCAATAGAACAAGGACCATAATAGACATTTTCAAATTTCCAATGACCATTTTTGCCAAATTTGAAACTTGAAGGACCAATCTTGTAATTTCTCAAAACTTTTGATATTTTTCACCAAAGGACTAATTTTGACAAGTTATGATTTTAAAAGGACCTTTGGTGATTTTTTCTTTTGAAATAAGTGCTCAGGGACTATTTCTGACAACTTTTGAAACTTGGGGGACTGAAACTGCCAATTATGCAAACTTAGCTCATTTTTCATCCGATTTTAAACATTTTGCATCTGAAACATATAAAATGCAATTTTGAGATATTTTCAGTATTTTGATGCATTTCTGAGCATTTTTAAACGTTTTGCAGTTCAGATTTAACCAAAATGATGAGTATTTACACACTCATCAATCCCCCACACTAAACTATTGCTAGTCCCTAGCAATCTTTTGAGAAAAACTTAATGGATTTGAATCTCTTTACCAAAAGCCATTACTTCTGGAGTAGCCAAATTTTTCAGTTCAAGTAAGAACTATGGTACACCGATAACCATGTGATTTTGAGCAAACCACCAACTTCCAACAGATTTGATTTGTCTTTACCGTAAGCCGCTTGCTCTCGACTAGCCAACTCTTAGATAAATTATCAATATTATCTTTGGTGAGCTGATTACCAATTATGGTTTTTCCACTGCCTTTACCACAAGCCATAAACTTGCGGGCTAGCCAACTCTTCACTAATTAAAGATATGGTGAGTTGAACACCATACAATTTTGGGCAAATTGCAAGCCGTCAACGGATTTGAGATATCTTTACCAAGAGCCGTTTGCTTCTGGATTAGCCAATCCTTTTGTTTTTTAGACATGGCGGACTGATAACCATAAGTTGAGTAAGTGCAGAACACTTACTCCAAAAAAAATTTTGGCCAAAAATGGAGGAATTGGGTGGTATAATTACATGATAAAATTCGTGAGAATTCCCCCCCACACTAAAAATGAATATTGCCCTCAATATTCAAAGTACCGGCGGTTATGCCGAAACTGAGAACGTAAAAGGGAAATATTACGGCCATTATTTGTGATTTTTTTTTTTTTTTTTTTTACTTATATATATATACACAACATGTGGGCAACTCCCCACACTAGGGTGGTAGAAAATAGAAAGAAGTCAGAAATATGGGTGAAAACCCATATGGCATGTGCTACTGTTTTTGATTCCCGAGTCGCTAGCTTGACTCGACCCCGTATTCATTTGTTCTGGGGAAGCAAGTGGAAGAACAATCTCCATCGGACTTTCATTCAAAATGTTTGTATAAACATTGAAGTACGTGAAAGTTTCACACCGATGAGGTATACATAGATCCGGCTCACAAATAATAAATGAAAATGCCGGGGTCAAAGATGGTATCTTCACTCCCGAATGAGTGAAAAAGAGAAGAAGTCACGGGATAGGTGAAGAAAAGAAAGAAAGTTATGATGAAAATCATGACTAACTCATCTTCATCCATAGGAGAATCCATAATTTCAATATTATGAATCTCATCATTTAAGCTTTACGGATCAAGACAAATCCGGGTGTGTCATGATCAAAGTGGAAGTTATCATACTCCGGGCGAGATATGATATGAGTGAGTTCACCGTCGAACTCCTCGTGAAGAGAATCAATCACAAGATGTAAATCTGTGAATTCTTGTTCCATCAGTAGACTCATCACTATCCTCAATGCGAGTATCAAAGAGTGGATTCTCCGAAATTAAAGTGAATTCAGAGTCGAATTCAAATAGAGGATTAGTGAAAGTTGTTTTGAATGTTTCAGAACAAAGTGATCAACATTCTCTATTGGACTGTTGGGATAAGAAGTGAGTGAACGATCATTATCAAGGAGACTTTCAGTCTCTCCCAGATCGGCTTTGAAATCAAGGAGACCATCATCACTTCCTGATGAAAGTGGATTGATGTGAGTGAGTTCATCGGTGAACTCCTCAAGAAGATGATCAGCATCAGATTGTGGAAGCGATGCCTCAACATACTCGATTTTTCCATAGGAAGCACAATCGTCGCTAAGATCAGAGAAAGTTTCAAAATGATCTTTTGAACACTCAAGAGGAGAAAGAGAATCACAAATATGATCAGAAGTTCCTCGTGACTCTCTCTGGGATTGGGACAAGGTTCTCAACACTAGACTTTATGAATTCGTCCGATTCCTTTCAGAACAGTGTCAAAATGCTCATCCCCATGTTCGAGAGAGTGAGTGGGAATATCGGGTGTGATAACAACATACTGAGGGAGTCGAGAAGGACTAGCATACATATGTTTTACCATTTCCATTTGTTCTTCTGCTAGTAATTCCATCATAGTCTTTTTCTCCTGATTATTCATGGAAGGAATTTCAACTGATGAACTTGAAGAACCTGTACAAAAGTGACGAATATCAAGGGTAACTTCATCATCATCGTCATCGTGAATGAAACGAAATTGAGAGCTAGATCTCGCTTTTTCTTTTGCAATTGATTCCCCTAATAGATTTTTCAAAGGCAATTTGGGAATTTATTTTAGTCACCGCTCTTCGCTAACAATTCTTCCATGGATTTTTTATTTGGATTATCTTGGGAATGTTTACATTCCTTCAAATCTTGCACTAAATCCAAAAGATCAAGGAGAAGATTTTGAGGAAGTGGCTCAGTGAGGTGGTGCCTCGATTCATTTGGTACTGTAGAGGTTGGTCATGATAAGAAGAGTCGTAATTGTTACAAGGAAATGGATTCCTTGTTTGACAATCGAAGCTGCAGAGTGGACCTCCACAATACTCACAACAAGAAACCGATGTGGCCGTGAGTTGTATGTGTGGTAGTCATAATTGTTATCGGGGAACCGCTCATAGACAAGCGTGTTTCCCGATTGACAATCGAACCGGAGTGTGAACCACCACAGACTCACAACAAGAAACCCGCTGAGTCTCACAGTTGTGGTAGCCGATGGAATAAATCAGTTGTGTTATGGTAGGAATAGGGATCCGGTTATAGACAGCACCCGTTTCCCGATTCCACCATGCTACAATCAGCAATTGCCACCATTATAAGGACCACCACACCATTGACAACCAAGAGGGTGAGGATAAGACATAGAAAGAATCAAATGTTTTCAGAGGGGTAGGGATGAAGAATCAAAGATGTGAGAGGGTAAAGATGGATATTTTGGATTTTTGGATAAACATTTTGTAAAAATAAGAAAAAAAATCTTTTTGGGTTTTTTGTGTTCGTTGAAAACTTGAATAATAAAAAAAATGTTTTTGGATTTTTGGATTTTTATAAGAAAATATAAACATATATAGATGGTATGAACAAGGAGTGAATATTCAAATCACTAATCTGCTAAACATAAGATAATTAGCACACTCGGCATGGGCCAAAATTTGATTCGCCCTCAACCGTCAAGTTTTCTCACGCAAGCTAGCCACTTGTGAATGGCCAACCGTAAGAAACTTAAAACAGTTCAAACACTAATGCAATTAAGATCAGGAGAGTATAGTGTTTCCCGTGTCGTTATGTCCCAACGAGCTGTGCGAGAATAATCAAACGTATAGTGATCGAGAGATTTGAACGGAAAAGAGGTATGATTGATTATAACTACAGAAAAAGTATATAAATTACAAAGGCTTAAATGCAAATTAAAGAAAATTAAAAAGATAAAAATATTAAATAAACGCTATCACTATTTGCAAAATGATGTTTTTGAATTTTCTTTTAAAACTTTAAATTAAAACTACGACGCACAAAAGAAAATGTGAAACTTAAACAATATTAATCCTAAAAATATGAAAATGACATTTTTACAAACCTAATGATAAAAGAAAATTTTAGAAAAAGAAAATTATTTTTATAACTATTTATCTAATTATTATCAATTAAAAACTATTTTTAACTATTTAATTAAACCCTAAAATACAAGAAAATATGAAATAAAGCTTGAAAAATAAAATTATGACTTAGAAAAATCTAAAATAACTAAAGAGAATTTTCAAAACTATTTTTGTATTTTTCTGATTACCTTTCTATTTTCTATGAATTAAAAACTATTTAAAACTACTTAAATTGCTTAAAAATACAAATTTAACTAAGAAAAATCTGGAAAAATATTTTTTGACTTTTTATATTTATCTTAACCTAATAAAATTAAAAATTATTTTTTGAAGTTTTTCTAATTTAATTGCAATAAAAGCTAATTAAAAAGACTTAAAAACTGTTTTAAATCAAGAAAAATACCAAACTGACCTAGAAAAATCTAAAAAATTCAAGATAAGTCTAAATTAATATTATGAATCTAGGAAAAATATAAAAACAGTGGCTTGTGTGTAGGATATTGAAACTGCAATGCAAAGTGCTTAAGAATAAGCACTTGGAATAAGCAATTAAACACCAAAGACCACCAACTGACATGAAGCTATAATATACTAAAAGTACCCAAATGCAACTAATTCCAGTTACTCTAAACCTCTAAACAACAAGCTACTAGCTTATGGGTCCAAAATCAAACAAGAGAATTCAGCTTTGAGAGTGAATTCAAGCTTAAAAATAAGCTACCTACCCTAGTTGGAACCCAAAACCAATTATCACAACCTCAAGTAGACCTGGCACAGAGCATATAAACCAAAAATTAGCCCAAGGCAAGCTCCCATGAGCTTGTTGTGAGCTTAGCACAAGCTTGCACACTCAGATTCAATGAGTCAAGTAATGTGGCATTTTGACCCATTTGACAAGCTAATTTGAAGCTTATAAAAAATTCCTAAAATCTACAAAAATCATTTTTCAATTCTTGACCAATTCAAGTTATTAACCCCAAAGTTTTAATGAAATTGCCCCAGAACTGAACACATCAAAATTATACAAAGTTTTGCCAAGCATTTTCAATTTTGACTTTTGACACAGAATTGAAAAGTTGACTTTTGTGAACTTTGAAACCAATTTAATGACTGATTATGATGTATTATGATAAACTAAGACTGATGCAAGCTATTTTAAGTATTCCTAAACATATTTGCAAGCTTCTAGCTATCGAATCAAACAAATCGATCACAAGGACATATGTTATGCAATTTTGACTTTTAGTGTGCTAGGATGTGGATTACTTACTGATTTGACTGCAATGAACCTAAATGAGACCTAAGCAACAGATCTTGAGCACATACCAAGCCTCAAGCTTAATATAGTTGTCCAATCCAAACACTAGTTATATAACTGATTTGTAAATTAAACTAAGCTAACCACTGAATTAGCTTGTAATCTCACTTAAACTGAATCTAATTATCTTAGTTACCACTAATTAAACAGGTCTAAACCATTTAATGACCACAGATTCAAATATAAGCACAAAATGCAAACTTAGTTAAAAATGAAAGTGAGAATAACACTCACAAGTGTCCAAATTTTATATTGCAGCTTAAACCAAACCCAATACCACTATTCTAAGCTATTTCCAACCCATTCCAAGCTCTGCAACAACCAATAACCATTTCCATGTCCATTTTGCTTTTTCAGTTGACTTTTGTTGACCAACTTGATATTTTGCTTAAAATCGCTTTATAAGCTTACTAAAAGCTATAATAAGCTTAAATAAGCTTATTCAAGTTATAAATAAGCTACTTGGAACACTGAGTATAGAAGCATAACAACTGATTTTTCAACAGGTGAATGATAAAACAGAAACTTATGTAAAACTTTGAATTGATATTTGAAAGTGAGCACAATGATTAAACAACTTAGTTTCAATACAATAAAGCTTTAAGTTACAAATTTAGAGACTAATTAAGACAGTTTAAGAAAAAACGACATACATGAGAATTTAAAACTAAGTACTACTACTCTTCACTCTCTCTTCTTCCTCCTTTTTATAGCAAATGTATTTCTCTCACATCTCTGAGCAAATCCCACTTTTAATCTTGGCCCTTGGATTACTTGGAGATAATTTTGGGCTTTAATGACTTTTAGGAAAAACTAATATAGCCATGGGGTTGAGTACAAGGGGGGAAGCATTAAATGCTTTTGGCATTTGGTGAGGTGGAGGAGACATGGGTGTGGGAGATGAGCTGGAGGTGAGGCTTGGTTGAGTGTTCAGAGAGGAAGCAAAGGAGAAGACTTCGGGAGGGTGTTTGACTGGGGAGTTTGATATATGAAAGGGGTCAAAACAGGGGGGTCAATTGGCTTGGCAGGGGTCCAAAGGGTTTTGACAAGGGCCAAAAGGGTTTGGTTTGTTTTAATAACATAAGGACCAAAACTGAATTTTCCCAAACTTGAAGGACCAAATCTGCCATTCTTCCAAAGTTGTTCCAAGGGACCAAAAGTGACAAGTTTCAATAGAACAAGGACCATAATAGACATTTTCAAATTTCCAATGACCATTTTTGCCAAATTTGAAACTTGAAGGACCAATCTTGTAATTTCTCAAAACTTTTGATATTTTTCACCAAAGGACTAATTTTGACAAGTTATGATTTTAAAAGGACCTTTGGTGATTTTAATTTTGAAATAAGTGCTCGGGACTATTTCGACAACTTTTGAAACTTGGGGGAGAAACGCCAATTATGCAAACTTAGCTCATTTTTCATCCGATTTTAAACATTTTGCATCTAAAACATATAAAATGCAATTTTGAGATATTTTCATTATTTTGATGCATTTCGAGCATTTTAAACGTTTTGCTCAGATTAACCAAAATGATGAGTATTTACACACTCATCAATCCCCACACTAAACTATTGCTAGTCCCTAGCAATCTTTTGAGAAAAACTTAATGGATTTGAATCTCTTTACCAAAAGCCATTACGTCTGGAGTAGCCAAATTTTTGTTCAAGTAAGAACTATGGTACACCGATAACCATGTGATTTTGAGCAAACCACCAGCTTCCAACGGATATGATTTGTCTTTACCGTAGCCGCTTGCTCTGACTAGCCAACTCTTAGATAAATTATCAATATTATCTTTGGTGAGCCGATTACCAATTATGGTTTTCCAACCGCCTTTACCACAAGCCATAAACTTGCGGGCTAGCCAACTCTTCACTAATTAAAGATATGGTGAGTTGAACACCATACAATTTTGGGCAAATTGCAAGCCGTCAACGGATTTGAGATATCTTTACCAAGAGCCGCTTGCTCATGGATTAGCCAATCCTTTTGTTTTTAGACATGGCGGATCGATAACCATAAGTTGAGTAAGTGCGGAACACTTACTCCAAAAAAAATTTGGCCAAAATGGGGGAATTGGGTGGTATAATTACATGATAAAATTCGTGAGAATTCCCCACCACACTAGAAATGAATATTGCCCTCAATATTCAAAGTACCTGTTATGCGAAACGAGAACGTAAAAGGGAAATATTACGGCCATTATTTAGCAAGAAGATTTTTTACTTATATATACACAACATGTGGGGCAACTCCCCCACACTAGGGTGGTAGAAAATAGAAAGAAGTCCGAAATATGGGTGAAAACCCATATGGCATGCTACTGTTTTTGATTCCCGAGTCGCTAGCTTGACTCGACCCCGTATTCATTTGTTCTTGGGGAAGCAGAGTGGAAGAACAATCTCCATCGGACTTTCATTCAAAATGTTTGTATAAACATTGAAGTACGTGAAAGTTTCACACCGATGAGGTATACATAGATCCGGCTCACAAATAATAAATGAAAATGCCGGGGTCAAAGATGGTATCTTCACTCCCGAATGAGTGAAAAAGAGAAGAAGTCACGGGATAGGTGAAGAAAAGAAAGAAAGTTATGATGAAAATCATGACTAACTCATCTTCATCCATAGGAGAATCCATAATTTCAGAATTATGAATCTCATCATTTAGCTTACGCGGATCAAGACAAATCCCGGGTGTGTCATGATCAAAGTGTAAGTTATCATACTCCGGCGGAGATATGATATGAGTGAGTTCACCGTCGAACTCCTCGTGAAGAGAATCAATCACAAGATGTAAATCTGTGAATCTTGTTCCATCAGACTCATCACTATCCTCAACTGGTATCAAAGAGTGGATTCTCCGAAATTAAAGTGAATTCAGAGTCGAATTCAAATAGAGGATTAGTGAGAGTTGTTTTGAATGTTTCAGGAACAAAGTGATCAACATTCTCTATTGGGCTGTTGGGATAAGAAGTGAGTGAACGATCATTATCAAGGAGACTTTCGCTCCCAGATCGGCTTTGAAATCAAGGAGACCATCATCACTTCGATGAAAGTGGATTGATGTGAGTGAGTTCATCGGTGAACTCCTCAAGAAGATGATCGATCGATTGTGGAAGCGATGCCTCAACATACTCGATGTTTCCATAGGAAGCACAATCGTCGCTAAGATCGGAGAAAGTTTCAAAATGATCTTTTGAACACTCAAGAGGAGAAAGAGAATCACACATATGATCAGAAGTTCCCTGTGACTCTCTCGGGATTGGAACAAGGTCCTCAACACTAGACTTTATGAATTCGTCGATTCCTTTCGTGAACAAGGTCAAAATGCTCATCCCCATGTTCAGAGAGTGAGTGGGAATATCGGGTGATAACAACATACCGAGGGAGTCGAGAAGGACTAGCATACATATGTTTTACCATTTCCATTTGTTCTTCTGCTAGTAATTCCATCATAGTCTTTTCTCCCCGATTTTTCATGGAAGGAATTTCAACCGATGAACTTGAAGAACCGCACAAAAGTGACGAATATCAAGGGTAACTTCATCATCATCGTCATCAGGAATGAAACGGAATCGAGAGCTAGATCTGGCCGCTTTTCTTTTGCAATTGATTCCCTAATAGATTTTTCAAAGGCAATTTGGGAATTTATTTTAGCGCCCGCTCTTCTAACAATTCTTCCATGGATTTTTGATTTGGATTATCTTGGGAATGGTTACATTCCTTCAAATCTTTCACTAAATCCAAAAGATCAAGGAGAAGATTATGAGGAAGTGGCTCAGTGAGGTGGTGCCCTGATTCATTTGGTACTGTAGAGGTTGGTCATGATACGAAGAGTCGTAATTGTTACAAGGAAATGGATTCCTTGTTTGACAATCAGAGCTGCAGAGTGGACCTCCACAATACTCACAAAAGTAAAATGATGTGGCCGTACTGAGTTGTATGTGGTAGTCATAATTGTTATCGGAACACGCTCATAGACAAGCGTGTTTCCCGATTGACAATCGAACGGAGTGTGAACCACCACAGACTCCACAAAGTAAAATCCTGCTGAGTCTCACAAAGGTGGTAGCCGATGGAATAAATCAGTTGTGTTATGGTAGGAATAGGGATCTGGTTATAGATGCAGACCCGTTTCCGATTCCACCATGCTACAACTCGGGCAATTGCCACCATTATAAGGACCACCACACCATTGACAACCAAGAGGGTGAGGATAAGACATGAAAAGAATCAAATGTTTTCAGAGGGGTAGGGATGAAGAATCAAAGATGTGAGAGGGTAAAGATGGATATTTTGGATTTTTGGATAAACATTTTGTAAAAATAAGAAAGAAAATCTTTTTGGGTTTTTGTGTTTGTTGAAAACTTGAATAATAAAAAATATGTTTTTGGATTTTTGGATTTTTATAAGAAAATATAAACATATATAGATGGTATGAACAAGGAGTGAATATTCAAATCACTAATCTGCTAAACGTAAGATAATTAGCACAGCTCCCCGGCAGCGGCGCCAAAATTTGATTCGCCCCGAACCGTCAAGTTTTCTCACGCAAGCTAGCCACTTGTGAATGGCCAACCGTAAGAAACTTAAAACAGTTCAGACACCAATGCAATGAAGATCAGGAGAGTATAGTGTTTCCCCAGTTCGTTATGTCCCAACGAGCTGTGCGAGAATAATCAAACGTATAGTGATCGAGAGATTTGAACGGAAAAGAGGTATGATTGATTATAACTACAGAAAAAGTAAATAAATTACAGGGGCTTAAATGCAAATTAAAGAAAATTAAAAAGATAAAAAATATTAAATAAACGCTATCACTATTTGCAAAATGATGTTTTTGAATTTTCTTTTAAAACTTTAAATTAAAAACTACGCGACGTACAAAAGAAAATGTGAAACTTAAACAATATTAATCCTAAAAATATGAAAATGACATTTTTACAAACCTAATGATAAAAGAAAATTTTTAGAAAAAGAAAATTATTTTTATAACTATTTATCTAATTATTATCAATTAAAAACTATTTTTAACTATTTAATTAAACCCTAAAATACAAGAAAATATGAAATAAAGCTTGAAAAATAAAATTATGACTTAGAAAAATCTAAAATAACTAAAGAGATATTTCAAAACTAGTTTTGTATTTTTCTGATTATTTTTGTATTTTCTATGAATTAAAAACTATTTAAAACTACTTAAATTGCTTAAAAATACAAATTTAACTAAGAAAAATCTGGAAAAATATTTTTTTGACTTTTTATATTTATCTTAACCTAAGAAAAATGAAAATTTATTTTTTTGAAGTTTTCTCGATTTAATTGAAATAAAAGCTAATTAAAAAGACTTAAAAACTGTTTTAAATCAAGAAAAATACCAAACTGACCTAGAAAAATCTAAAAAATTCAAGATAAGTCTAAATTAATATTATGAATCTAGGAAAAATATAAAAACAGTGGCTTGTGTGTAGGATATTGAAACTGCAATGCAAAGTGCTTAAGAATAAGCACTTGGAATAAGCAATTGAACACCAAAGACCACCAACTGATTACAGAAGCTATAATATACTAAAAGTACCCAAATGCAACTAATTCCAGTTACTCTAAACCTCTAAACAACAAGCTACTAGCTTATGGGTCCAAAATCAAACAAGAGAATTCAGTTTTGAGGAGCTGAATTCAAGCTTAAAAATAAGCTACCTACCCTAGTTGGAACCCAAAACCAATTATCACAACCTCAAGTAGACATGGCACAGAGCATATAAACCAAAAATTAGCCCAAGGCAAGCTCCCATGAGCTTGTTGTGAGCTTAGCACAAGTTGCACACTCGCATTCAATCGAGTGTTACCTGGCATTTATGACCCATTTGACAAGCTAATTTGAAGCTTTTACAAAATTACTAAAAATCTACAAAAATCATTTTTCCATTCTTGACCAATTCAAGTTATTAACCCCAAAGTTTTAATGAAATTGCCCCAGAACTGAACACATCAAAATTATACAAAGTTTTGCCAAAACTGCATTTTTCAATTTTTGACTTTTGACCTGAGAATTGAAAAGTTGACTTTTGTGAACTTTGAAACCAATTTAATGACTGATTATGATGTATTATGATAAACTAAGACTGATGCAAGCTATTTTAAGTATTCCTAAACCTATTTGCAAGCTTCTAGCTACTGAATCAAACAAATCTGATCACAAGGACATATGTTATGCAATTTTGACTTTTAGTGTGCTAGGATGTGGATTACTTACTGATTTGACTGCAATGAACCTAAATGAGACCTAAGCAACAGATCTTGAGCACATACCAAGCCTCAAGCTTAATATAGTTGTCCAATCCAAACACTAGTTATATAACTGATTTGTAAATTAAACTAAGCTAACCACTGAATTAGCTTGTAATCTCACTTAAACTGAATCTAATTATCTTAGTTACCACTAATTAAACAGGTCTAAACCATTTAATGACCACAGATTCAAATATAAGCACAAAATGCAAACTTAGTTAAAAATGAAAATGAGAATAACACTCACAAGTGTCCCAAATTTATATTGCGGCCTTAAACCAAACCCAATACCACTATTCTAAGCTATTTCCAACCCATTCCAAGCTCTGCAACAACCAATAACCATTTCCATGTCCATTTTGCTTTTTCAGTTGACTTTTGTTGACCAACTTGATATTTTGCTTAAAACTGCTTTATAAGCTTACTAAAAGCTATAATAAGCTTAAATAAGCTTATTCAAGTTATAAATAAGCTACTTGGAACACTGAGCATAGAAGCATAACAACGATTTTTCAACAAGGAATGATAAAAACAGGAAACTTATGTAAAACTTTGAATTGATATTTGAAAGTGAGCACAATGATTAAACAACTTAGTTTCAATACAATAAAGCTTTAAGTTACAAATTTAGAGACTAATTAAGACAGTTTAAGAAAAAACGACATACATGAGAATTTAAAACTAAGTACTACTACTCTTCACTCTCTCTTCTTCCTCCTTTTTATAGCAAATGTATTTCTCTCACATCTCTGAGCAAATCCCACTTTTAATCTTGGCCCTTGGATTACTTTGAGATAATTTTGGCTGTTTAATGACTTTTGGCGGGAAAAACTAATATAGCCACCGGGGTTGAGTACAAGGGGGGGAAGCATTAAATGCTTTTTGGCTGTTTGGTGAGGTGGAGGAGACATGGGTGTGGGAGATGAGCTGGAGGTGAGGCTTGGTTGAGTGTTGCAGAGGAAGCAGTTGAAGGAGAAGACTTTGGCGGGAGGGGTGTTTGACTGGGGAGTTTGATATATGAAAGGGGTCAAAACAGGGGGGTCAATTGGCTTGGCAGGGGTCCAAAGGGTTTTGACAAGGGCCAAAAGGGTTTGGTTTGTTTTAATAACATAAGGACCAAAACCAATTTTCCCAAACTTGAAGGACCAAATCTGCCATTCTTCCAAAGTTGTTCCAAGGGACCAAAAGTGACAAGTTTCAATAGAACAAGGACCATAATAGACATTTTCAAATTTCCAATGACCATTTTTGCCAAATTTGAAACTTGAAGGACCAATCTTGTAATTTCTCAAAACTTTTGATATTTTTCACCAAAGGACTAATTTTGACAAGTTATGATTTTAAAAGGACCTTTGGTGATTTTTTCTTTTGAAATAAGTGCTCAGGGACTATTTCTGACAACTTTTGAAACTTGGGGACTAAACCGCCAATTATGCAAACTTAGCTCATTTTTCATCCGATTTTAAACATTTTGCATCTAAAACATATAAAATGCAATTTTGAGATATTTTTAGTATTTTGATGCATTTCAGCATTTTAAACGTTTTGCGATTCAGATTTAACCAAAAATGATGAGTATTTACACACTCATCAATCCCCACACTAAACTATTGCTAGTCCCTAGCAATCTTTTGAGAAAAACTTAATGGATTTGAATCTCTTTACCAAAAGCCATTACGTCTGGAGTAGCCAAATTTTCGTTCAAGTAAGAACTATGGTACACCGATAACCATGTGATTTTGAGCAAACCACCAGCTTCCAACGGATATGATTTGTCTTTACCGTAAGCGTTGCTCGACTAGCCAACTCTTAGATAAATTATCAATATTATCTTTGGTGAGGTGATTACCAATTATGGTTTTTCCACTGCCTTTACCACAAGCCATAAACTTGCGGGCTAGCCAACTCTTCACTAATTAAAGATATGGTGAGTTGAACACCATACAATTTTGGGCAAATTGCAAGCCAGAAACGGATTTGAGATATCTTTACCAAGAGCCGCTTGCTCGATTAGCCAATCCTTTTGTTTTTAGACATGGCGGATCGATAACCATAAGTTGAGTAAGTGCGTAACACTTACTCCAAAAAATTTGGCTAAAATGGGGGAATTGGGTGGTATAATTACATGATAAAATTAAGTGAGAATTCCCCCACACTAGAAATGAATATTGCCCTCAATATTCAAAGTACCGGCGGTTATGCCGAAACTGAGAACGTAAAAGGGAAATATTACGGCCATTATTTAGCAAGAAGATTTTTTTTTTACTTATATATATACACAACATGTGGGCAACTCCCACACTAGGGTGGTAGAAAATAGAAAGAAGTCAGAAATATGGGTGAAAACCAATATGGCATGCTACTGTTTTTGATTCCCGAGTCGCTAGTTTGACTCGACCCCGTATTCATTTGTTCTTGGGGAAGCAGAGTGGAAGAACAATCTCCATCGGACTTTCATTCAAAATGTTTGTATAAACATTGAAGTACGTGAAAGTTTCACACCGATGAGGTATACATAGATCCGGCTCACAAATAATAAATGAAGTTTATCATCGAAATACACGTTTATGACATCTCGTCATGTTATAAAATACTTTACAAGTACTTACGTTGAAATGATATCCTACGATAGTCATTTAGTGATTTATTATGAAGTTATAGTTTTTCGTTGCAAAGTATTACACTTGGACAATTCATGAAAATGACCAATTTTTGAGTGATCGTAAAATAGTGAATATCGAGTGTTAGGAAACAAACTCAACGGTTTTGGAAAGCTTGTAGCATTATCTCAAAGTCTTAGATTTTAAATTTATATAATAGAGGTCTCGATCATGAATAAAAACATAAGTGAAGTAGGGTGATCGGACTAAAAATATTGTTTAAGGTTAGTTTCCGGCAAAGTTTGAGTGACCGCATTTTATTCGTTACAACTCCATTTGACGAACGGTTGAACATTTTGGAAAATAGGCAAGGCGAACTTACTTTTACTAGAAGACATCGTTTTCTAAAAAGTATTCTATCGATGTGAAAAACGGCTCTCAACATGGTCACTAGCGACAACTAGTTTGGCTATTAGAAAATATATATATATGTGTTATACTTGTGAAAGTAGTTACGACAACCTTATTTAAATGCGTGTAATTTAGTCGTTATAAGTCCGTTTTCTACGTTTATATGTCCTTAGCTTCGTGTTAAAGTATACTAATATATTTTTGATAAATCGACTCATTTAGATAACGCTTAAGACTCATTTTTTACCCTTAAAAATCTGGACAGCATGCTGTTTTTCCCGAAAATATAGTTTTCGTCGTTAAACTTGAAAATAGCATAACTTCTTCGTTATAAATCCATTTTAACCCGTTCAAGTGACCACGGTTTCGTTTTAAAGTATATTTTCTGAATATCTAGCCCAAAATATTTTATATCCTGTCGAAATTTCCAGACTTTGCAAAATTGATCAGACCCTATTTTTAGTTTGTCGAAAGTAATTTTTCTAGCGCAATGCTTATTCTAACCAATTCAAATCAACACCAAATCTATTCTAAACCTACCATACACCTTGTTAGGGTGTCATGGGTTCCTAAACACTATCAAAAATGATATGTTTCAAGGGATTAATTATAGGATGATATTTACTAATTATAAGTACTAAAAACATTAAAAGTGATATAGAGATGCACATGAAACTTGCATGATTTCTACTAGAATGATAAAAATAACTCATGAATATTATGAAAGAGTAAAAATGATCATGAAATGCTTACTAGTATGATGATGAGGTTTATGAAACAAGGTTTTCCTAAATACTCCTAGGTTTTTATTGCAAAACCTTAAAAAGAAGTAATCTAGTGTTTATATGAGCACTTGATCCTTGAAAAATAAATGTTTCTTCCTTGTTTTTAGCCTTGGCCGACCACCATGGTGAAGAAGAGAGGATTTTGATTTACTTTACACCTTTTGTAAATGTGTTCTATGTGTTAGTTTAGATAATATTAATGTATAATACAATTATCTATTTAATATATGCATATGTGTACAAGCAAGCATGTAAGATATTTATAAAAAATGGCGTGTCATGGTTTTTGGTAGACAAGTAGAAAAAAAAAAGAAAGAGTGGTGTAGTTTTGTGAATTAATTGCATTTATGTGTAATTATTATGTATATTAAGTAGATATAATTAGGTATTTAATGTAGCGTTAACTAAAAATCGATTTTAACGGAACAAAATAAAATATATCAAAGTCATAAAAATTATAAAAATACATTTCTCGCAAAAATTGAGTGAATAAATAATTATCGAGTTGAGTTTACGAAAACCGTCGTAAATATATATATATATATATATATATATATATATATATATATATATATATATATATATATATATATATATATATATATATATAACAATTTATATACGAAATAATTCCAAATCATCAGGTAAACTAATAATATAATTTCTATAGTCTTAGAATGAGTATAAAAATATTTCAGGATAATTTTTGGAAGTGTCGGATCAATTATTCAAAATAAATGATCGTACGTTAGCGTTTATTTAATAAGAAAAGTATACGTTACTGAAATATGCAAACCCATGCATGAACTAATATGCATATAATGGTCGTAAATATAAATTTTTCTCTGAGGATGAATAGTGTTTTGTGAATAGTAAAATTTTGAAATAACTTCTCAAAATATCAACTCGACTTTAAAAACGATGAATAGTAAAATGATGAATAGTAACCGACGATTAGTGAATTCCCGAGATGAATAGTAAATTTGAAAAATGACCGGAAATTGAGAATTGTGACATTCTTCCCCTGTTAGAGGAATCACGTCCTCGTGATTCAATTAATGATAACTATAGTCCGAACCTCGACAAGGGTTCTAAAAGTTCATGCTCGTATAGTCTAAATGATCATGTCAATGCTCATGCATATGGGTTCCTCATCCAACTAGGTACGTTCTTGTGCTATCGTGACTATATCCCATTCTAAAGACATGCTCTCTTATGGTTGGGTTTGATGAAGTAAGCTTTCCCATTCTCGAGCAAAACCCTCAAAAGACTTTTAGGTAACCGATTTTTACTTAATCCCACAACTCATCAAACAAGAACTGTCATGCGATTAGGCTAAATCGGTTTAAGTAACAACTTGTTTCTAGCTTGATCTTTGCAACTCATCAAACAAGAACTGTCACTCGGATCAAACTGGAAACAAGTGGTTTTGAAGAAAGTCTTTTGAAAATTTGGCTCAATAATGGAATTGCTTACACACATGAGACTACTACTCCCTTCATTGCATGATTCTTCCTAAATAGACATAGGTGATCAGGCTATGTATAATTTAGGAGTAACTATGCAATGCTTGGACTAATCGACTCATATGATGTTTGGTGTTAAGTCATGAACCCGCATGTATAATGAGTATGCACTTATAATGATATGATGAGATGCTATGATGATGTAGTTATAGGTTAGGATCAATGATGCAACCTAGTTCTCTATAACCGATGCTCTGATACCAATCATCACACCCAGATTACATTGCTTTGCTGAATGGAATACCTGGGGGATGACTGTCATAGCATCAAAGTTACAGTTATATCGAACGACCTAAAGTGTAGTTTTGAAAATACCGTTTGATTAAGTAAAATAATCAGTGTTTACAAAACATAGGTCCCAAAAGATTTCCAAGATACCAAAATGAGTTTGTTACAATCAAACGATAGTTAAGTGCATAAAATATATGTGAGACGCGTAGACACCGCGACTCTATTATAAGTCCACATGCATGCCATGAAGTGAATGCCTTAGATACCTGAGATAAAACATGCTAAAAGTGTCAACACAATGGTTGAGTGAGTTCATAGAGTTTGTCTAACATGTAAAGCTTTTAAAGAATGTTCATGCAAAGAAAGGCAAAGTTTTTTTTGGTCATTTAGAATAGTCCACAAAGCAAAGGCATTGTAAATCCACTCAGTTCCAAGTTCCGCCCGTACAAAACTTGCAACTTGTGTGTTCACAACCCATTGCACAAAATATAGTGTGTCTAGCAGTCAAGTTTACAATGTCATAATAGTTCACAATATAGCACCACGTACATAATAATGTATGCCAGGCAAAGCCCCTAGAATAAATAATATGCGTCCCGTAACATAGAGAACGAGAGGTTGGCCGACCTCTAATAGCGCTATCCATACTACCTACTAATAGGAGACTAACAATGCGAATGTACGAACGGTACATCATACAACTATTAATATACAATTAAGAACACTCCGAACATGGGAGAATTTGCACTGCTCCGTACAAGGGAGACTTAGTATTGCTCCGTTCACATAGGGAGACTTTATAGTGATGCTCCGAACATGTGAGACTTTATAGTGATGCTCCGATCATGGGAGACTTTTGGTCAAGGTCATAGCACGTACGGTTCAATAAGTTCAAACAAGTCATAAGTTCGTATTTAAGTTCAAGGTTTCCATTCAAAAGTTCAGAATTAAGTTCAAGACTTTAAGTCAAGTTCAAAAGTTCAAAACAGTCAAAGAGCTCAAAACATATCAAAAGGTTCAAAATAGTCCAAGGGTTTAATATTATGTCAAACAAGTTCAAAATAGTCAAAGGGTTCAATATAAAGTCAAACAAGTTCAAAATAGTCAAAGGGTTCAATATAAAGTCAAACAAGTTCAAAATAGTCAAAAGGTTCAATATTAAGTTAAAAGAGATTAATTATATGTCAAAATGTTTTAAATCAAGTTAAAAGAGATTAATTATATGTCAAAGTGTTTTAAATCAAGTTAAAATAGATTAATTATATGTCAAAATGTTTTAAATCAAGTTAAAATAGATTAATTTTATGTCAAAATGTTTTAAATCAAGTTAAATGAGATTAATTATATGTCAAAAGAATTTAATCAAGTTAAAAGAGATTAATTATATGTCAAAAGAATTAAATCAAGTTAAAGTGTTCAAATCTATGCCAATATGTTCCTATCAAGTTAAAAGAGTTCAAATATATATGTCGAAGGGCTCAAAATCAAGGAAAGTGGTTCAAATAATAGTGTTCATAACATAGCGATCAATTTAGTTCGGGCACAATCTACTTACTAGCATAAGTAGCGAAACAACAGTTATTTAAGTTCATATAAAGGTAAAGTAAAAGCAAGTAGTTGAGCATGTATCTCCCCCAAAGAGTTTATAAAACAATTAAACGAGTAAAAGTCGGGCTACGAACTAACCTGATGCAATGATTATGATGACAAAAGTAGATACACTGATATGAGGTGCAATCTCTATCTGCAACCTAATATGAATGATATGTTCTAATGTAAGTCATGAAACAATGTCGTGCATGCAAATTCACATGATATCCATACCACTTGTACATTTTTGAAAATGAAGTTTATCGTCGAAATACACGTTTATGACATCTCGTCATGTTATAAAATACTTTACAAGTACTTACGTTGAAATGATATCCTACGATAGTCATTTAGTGATTTATTATGAAGTTATAGTTTTTCGTTGCAAAGTATTACACTTGGACAATTCATGAAAATGACCAATTTTTGAGTGATCGTAAAATAGTGAATATCGAGTGTTAGGAAACAAACTCAACGGTTTTGGAAAGCTTGTAGCATTATCTCAAAGTCTTAGATTTTAAATTTATATAATAGAGGTCTCGATCATGAATAAAAACATAAGTGAAGTAGGGTGATCGGACTAAAAATATTGTTTAAGGTTAGTTTCCGGCAAAGTTTGAGTGACCGCATTTTATTCGTTACAACTCCATTTGACGAACGGTTGAACATTTTGGAAAATAGGCAAGGCGAACTTACTTTTACTAGAAGACATCGTTTTCTAAAAAGTATTCTATCGATGTGAAAAACGGCTCTCAACATGGTCACTAGCGACAACTAGTTTGGCTATTAGAAAATATATATATATGTGTTATACTTGTGAAAGTAGTTACGACAACCTTATTTAAACGCGTGTAATTTAGTCGTTATAAGTCCGTTTTCTACGTTTTATATGTCCTTAGCTTCGTGTTAAAGTATACTAATATATTTTTGATAAATCGACTCATTTAGATAACGCTTAAGACTCATTTTTTACCCTTAAAAATCTGGACAGCATGCTGTTTTTCCGGAAAATATAGTTTTCGTCGTTAAACTTGAAAATAGCATAACTTCTTCGTTATAAATCCGTTTTAACCCGTTCAAGCGACCACGGTTTCGTTTTAAAGTATATTTTCTGAATATCTAGCTCAAAATATTTTACATCTTGTCGAAATTTACAGACTTTTCAAAATTGATCAGACCCTATTTTTAGTTTGTCGAAAGTGATTTTTCTAGCGCAATGCTTATTCTAACCACTTCAAATCAACACCAAATCTATTCTAAACCTACCATACACCTTCTTAGGGTGTCATGAGTTCCTAAACATCATCAAAAATGATATGTTTCAAGGGATTAATTATAGGATGATATTTACTAATTATAAGTACTAAAAACATTAAAAGTGATATAGAGATACACATGAAACTTGCATGATTTCTACTAGAATGATAAAAATAACTCATGAATATTATGAAAGAGTAAAAATGATCATGAAATGCTTACTAGTATGATGATGAGGTTTATGAAACAAGGTTTTCCTAAATACTCCTAGGTTTTTATTGCAAAACCTTAAAAAGAAGTAATCTAATGTTTATATGAGCACTTGATCCTTGAAAAATCCATGTTTCTTCCTTGTTTTTAGCCTTGGCCGACCACCATGGTGAAGAAGAGAGGATTTTGATTTACTTTACACCTTTTGTAAATGTGTTCTATGTGTTAGTTTAGATAATATTAATGTATAATACAATTATCTATTTAATATATGCATATGTGTACAAGCAAGCATGTAAGATATTTACAAAAAATGGCATGTCATGGTTTTTGGTAGACAAGTAGAAAAAAAAAAGAAAGAGTGGTGTAGTTTTGTGAATTAATTGCATTTAAGTGTAATTATTATGTATATTAAGTAGATATAATTAGGTATTTAATGTAGCGTTAACTAAAAATCGATTTTAACGGAACAAAATAAAATATATCAAAGTCATAAAAATTATAAAAATACATTTCTCGCAAGAATTGAGTGAATAAATAATTATCGAGTTGAGTTTACGAAAACCGTCATAAATATATATATATAAAACAATTTATATACGAAATAATTCCAAATCATCGGGTAAACTAATAATATAATTTTTATAGTCTTAGAATGAGTATAAAAATATTTCAGGATAATTTTTGGAAGTGTCGGATCAATTATTCAAAATAAATGATCGTACGTTAGCGTTTATTTAATAAGAAAAGTATACGTTACTGAAATATGCAAACCCATGCATGAACTAATATGCAGATAATGATCGGAAATATAAATTTTTCTCTGGGGATGAATAGTACTTTGCAAATAGTAAAATTTTGAAATAACTTCTCAAAATATCAACTCGACTTCAAAAACGGTGAATAGTAAAATGATGAATAGTAACCGATGAATAGTGAATTCTCGAGATGAATAGTAAATTTGAAAAATGACCGAAAATTAAGAATTGTGACATATGTCATTTTGACACATGTTCTAAATAATTGTCTAATTTAGAAACTGTAATTTATTTCCAGATACGATCTCACGTAGCATGGAGATTTACTTTGTTGTTGCAATCTCGCCAAGTTCTCACATGACGTAAATTGCAACACCAAGTGTTTCTTGAATTAGATATGTACAAGTCATATTAAAACATTAGTCTCTTACCTTCTTGAGTGAAGAGAATCCGTTAAATCATATACCTATATGTTGTACCTTGCACACAATATAGATTTCTCCCACTTGTGCATAGAACAAAATCATGTAGCAGATAAACAACACGACATATGTTTGTTTATGTGACAAATATGATTGTGTCATTGATATTAGCATAACTACTTGATGTAGAACCACTTCATTGTCTAATAAGGAAACGTACATGACTATCCTTGA
Organism: Chrysanthemum makinoi; assembly: GCA_910596185.1. Classification (NCBI taxonomy): domain Eukaryota; kingdom Viridiplantae; phylum Streptophyta; class Magnoliopsida; order Asterales; family Asteraceae; genus Chrysanthemum; species Chrysanthemum makinoi. Next base: position 77,429,167 of record OU343223.1, read on the forward strand.
AAACATAAGTGTCTACAAATGGAAAGTAATTATCTTAAGACATTCTAGAGATAATCTCGGTGACTACCAAGATGACAAAGCTTGTAACTCCCACTGAATTAGAGATCATTACATTAATTCCTTATTCAGTAATAAGAACACAATAATCCCACTGAATTTGACAACATTATAAGTGTTTCATTAACAAGTGAAAAAAAATAGTGTTCTATTTACTTCCCTACACTTTTGAGAAAGTCCATACATAACAATTACTTATGTACTAAAAAAGTGTATTCTATTATGTAGATGATGAATTATCCATCAATGCTATTAACTTGAAAAATTGGGCATGCAATTTCTTTCTTAATAGTACTACTATTCCAACAATTGTAGGTAGTACTTTTAAATGGTCAAAGCACAACAACTAAATAAAATATGCTAGTTTATCTTTTACCAATTTTGCAGTAAATTAGTCTAACTTCTAATTTAATATCTCAGAAAATATTCAATTTTATTAACTATTAAAATTTGCTTACGAGTTATGTATTTAGAATTTAGACAATTCTAATTTGTCCTATCATACCTTTCTCATTCATGAAAAGGAATAGGATTGAATCTCACTATTTCTTATGAAAAGAGGACTAGGTTTATTCTTTTAGCAAAGTTGACTCTACCAGAAACCCTTACAGGTGTAGATCAATTTACCAATACAAGAATAACCTACGTTTACGGTTTAATATTGCATTAATACATTTAAAGAATTTTCAAAATTCAGTTTTAGTATTTTCGATAATTAAACTTTTCAAGAAAATAAAATACCCAAGGTAATATTCATATAACCATAGAATTTTCTCGAAAACTAGGATCCAAATTATCATAGTTCCATTACATCAGTTGATCTGCTAGTAACGAAAACACATAATAAGGTAATCTGTCGAACAATAATTGGCAAACATTTTCCAATTCCTAGATCATTATGGGATTTACATTTTCCAACGCTATTGCAAATGTAAACATGTTTTATCCTATCTTGTGCCTTGAGTCCAGTTCTCAGTTACTATGTTAATACAAATAAGCCGTAAAAACGTTTATTTATATTTTACGATCTTCTAATGTTTTGTCGATAACAAAAGTAAAATCATTTTAACGAAACAAATAGAGTACGTAAATAGTTTGAGTTAATAGTTTTCTAACACACTTACACTTTCACATAAAACACTAAAACAAGTATAAGTGATTTTATGATTTAGATACATATGTACAACAACTAGTGTTTACATATTGGGTTAAACATATACTTAAACTAAGTATACTAAAATGGGTAAAAACTAAGTGTATGCTAAAATGGGTAAATACAAGTATATACTAAATGGGTAAATACTAGCAAATGGTTTTGACCCATAACCCATGGTTTTATATATACCACTTAACCAAGTTCATTGTATCCTTAAGATACATTGTATCTAGAAAGAAAACCATGGATCAACCCATAATCCATGACCCATGACCCATAACCAAAAATACCCATGGGCAAAGAGGAGCGGACCACGGATCCCTAGCTTTGTGCTAGCCGGATCCCTTGTGGTAGGGATCCGGGGAACAGTAGAGGTTTTTCCTCTATAAATAGTGAGCCATTTCTTCATTGTTTCTCACCCCTTTCCAATATACTTTCTCCCCTGAGTTAAATCTCACTAACCTTAGATCCAAGAGATCTATGTTTGTAGTTTTGTTTTTGTGTGATCTTTTAGGTTCCTCTTAAAGGCAAAATCACCACCTTTGAAGTCGAGCAAGCTCAAGTCCATGAGTTGCCATGCTTCCTCATCATCAAGGCCACTGAAGTCTTCTTGTTGATGATTTCTTTCTTTCTTCAAAGAAGTGTAGTGTTGAAGACATTAGTGAAAGATGTCTTAAGAGTCAAGATGAAGATATTAGTGAAGGGTATTTATCGTCTATAGGATAAAGCACTTGTGGTAGGTTCTTGGAAGTCAACACTAAGAAGCATTAGTGAAAGGTGCTTATAAGTCAAGACAAAGAAGCATTAGTGAAAGGTGCTTAGAAGTGAAGACACAAGACATTAGTGAAAGGTGTCGTGTAGATCTAGTCAAAGGCATTAGTGAAAGGTGCCTTAGATGTACATTCGATATGGTGTGTTTCGATGTACAAGATAGACTAGTATTAGATCCAAGGATATTGATATCCTTGATGATGTTGTAAAGGAGTAGATCTCCTTTGGGATTAGTCGTTGGTGTAGTGTGGTAGTAGTTCCTCCATTACAATGGAACTAGGTGCTTAGCCTAGTACCTTATAAAGGGTAGGCGGCGTTGTGAAGGTGTAGTTCACCTAAGGTGTGAAAGAACTAGGTACTTAGCCTAGTACCTTATAAAGGGTAGGCGACGTTGTGTAGGTGTGGTTCACCTTGGAGTGAAAGAACCCGGTGGTTAGCCTAGTACCGGAAAAAGAGTAGGCGATGTTGTGAAGGCTTCTCCGCCATAAGGAGATTGGTGTAGTGATTACGAACTCTCGAGTAGGTGACTTGGGGAGTGGAGTAGGGCAAGGAAGGTGACCTTGTAGCCGAACCACTATAAATACTTGCATTGTGGTTTTGTGCTTCTTACTCTTATCTTTTCATTACTTACCTTTACATGCTTGTTTATCAACATCCAACACACACATCCAAATAGATTAACATAAGTCTATCTAAATAAATTAAAAGGAAGTTTTAATTGGTAAAACTATTCAACCCCCCTTCTAGTTTTCCACATACTACTCAATTTAAGTCGTCTAACTTAAAGAACTGCAAATATGTCCATGCAAGGTCTGAATTCACATGAAGATTTACCTTTCCATCACAATCTCGCCAAATTCCCACATGACGTAAATTGCAACTTCGAGTATTCCTTTAACTAGATGGCACTTAACTTAATTTTAAAAGGGTACTAGTTTTGATTTATGGTGTCGAATCAAACATGTACGAAGAAGCATGCATACAACTTCGTATCAATAATTTTTAATAAAAAAACTTTCTATTAACCAATTCACAAAGATTAAATTTTCAAAGTTTTGATTGAGGTATTGGTTTCGCCAATCAAAGAATTTACCTTTAATTATCGTACATTATATCGTACTTTTGTATAAGTCTAAAGACTTAGTGTTTCGGATAATTACCACAAAAGTGGTGCATGGAATTAAAGCTAATTCCCCCTTAAGATGATTTTTGTACATTTATAGACTACTTGGTAACTCCAATTTGACGCACAAAGAAGCGAAGAATTTGGTCAGCGCTGAAGCAATAATCTCCTTCTTTCGGGTCACAATTTAATGCGCTCCCCTCCTTATACCCCTCTTATAGTTTGTCAAAATAGGATGAGCCGTTCTTACTATTTGTACCAAAACCATCAATCAATTAAACTTATTGAAAATTTAACTCTTCAAAAACAAATCAAATTTCACCATTGTTTAGTCCAATTTATTTTTCTATTCAAAATTTCCCTTTGCTTAAAACTTGTCGCACATAATAAACAAACAAGTAACAATAAAAAATAAACAACTAAAACAATGTGCACATAACTAACAATTAATACGTGCAAAGAAGTAGCCACATGCAACTTATTTGATAAAACCTATTAATAATCAATATCTAGGTTAATTAACGTATATATTAACTAGGGCTTTCACTCGCACAATTGAAAGTGAGCCACATACATCGACGAATCGATTGCGTAAGCCATAATTAAAATATACCAAATTGCACATAATTGATTCATTAATATATACCAGTGAGAAGTAAATTAAAATAAGAAGTGCTGAGAAGTGACCAAAACCACGCATTTGAGATGCAACGACTTGCATTAGATGCATTTCTATTCATATAGATGCAACTTCTTGAGTTTCGAAAGTCAATTTGATGTATAGATGGTGCAAATTGATTTTCATGATTTTGGCACGTGCAGAGGAACAAAAAACAAGAGAAATCATGAAATGCATCTAATATACGTATATGCATCTGATTAAAAGCTAGAAAACACACTATGGTGCGTTATAATGCATCTAAGATTATAGGGATGCATCTAATTTAGGTCGGTGCATCTCGGATTTGTGGTTATAGTTCTTCTTATTCCTTCTTATTTTAAGTAATCTTCTTATTTGATCATAACTATATATATATATATATATATATTGGAGTCTTCCCCAATTCAAGATTTATCAAAACATACATGTGATAAAATAACTTAACAATTAAAAATTCAACAACCATCCATGACGAACATGCATGTATCATCATGGATATAACCTAACAATTATTCAAGTAAGTCACAAGATTGTATACAGTTCCATGTCACATAACACTTTATTCATGAATTTATCACGTAACAAATATATTAATTCTTGGTTTCGATATTGATAACATAACAATTATAATAAACCCTAAAACAATTTTTAAAAACAATCAACTAAAAAAAATTAGGGTTTCGACCCAAAATTTTTTTTTGTCGATCCATAAAAAAACAAATTAGGGCAAAAGCCCTAACCCTAAAATTAGGGTTTACATAATCAAAACCAAAATCCTAAAACAATCATATCAAACAATATACAATATTCGTTTTTTACGTGTTTAGTAATTAATTACTCATTAAACAAGACTCGTGATGCCACTGTTGGAATTATATAACATGACTTTCATATATAAAACACATAAAACATCAAAGAAACATGCGGAAGCGTATAGGAACGAATAATAATAATTAAATAACTTAAACATAAAGTATGCGTACCTTTTTTATTCTAGCCGAACAAGAATCAATTCCATAAAACAAGCAAGTGATGAACCCTAATTAGGGTTTATAGGATTATAAGAATTACCCCTTACCGTTTTGTAATTCAATCAAAGATACCAACAAAAGTATATTAGTACCACGTTCTTGTACACACGTACTAAATCAAATTAAAGTAATGCTAGTTTTAATCACACGAAAATATTTGTTTTGGAAAAACAAAAGTATCGACACCCTACTTGAGGTGGTCGATCGTTTGGAACAAAGAAAACACACAAAACAATTTTAGGGTTTAGACAATGAGTACAAGAGATGGAATACAAAGACCCTAGGTCTTGTATTTATACTCAAGATAACTTTGTTTCCAAGTTAAGTGTGGGTTGGGGTTGGAAACCCCTTTGGCCGATCGGTTTGTGCTATCCCATAGAGTTTCCGGATCCTTCCCAATCTCTATTTTCTAATTTAGTCCTTCCATTTAACATTTAACGATCGTTAGTCCGTTACACTTACTTAACTTAACGTTCGTTATATATTTCGTGTAATTAATAAATAAATATAGCATTTTACATTTAATTATTAACTTTAATTTTCATACGTAAAGCGTGCAATCCCGTGGTCTCGAGTTCGATCCTAACTCACGACTACTGATTTATATCCATAAAACTAACATATGATTCATGTTAAAAACTACTAGTAGGTAATGCAATAAGAAAGATTTACGATGAAATATTTCTTAATTCAGAAGTAGAATAAACAAAACTGAAATATTACAAAACCAACAATGCCTTACAACATTATGAAAATCGTGTTATCGATACACAAATCCATACAATCGACAATTATAGTTGTGAATCAACCAATCATACCACTAGTTTAACATGTTTTGCGAAGCTTATGAGAGTTAATGAAATCTTAAGCATATACCATAGGCTGCTATTGACGATAATCTTTGTCTGGTTGAAAAACATATATTTCAATGGATCTTATATACTTCAGCGAATCTTAGAGGGTGTTTGGCTAAGCTTATTTAGTGGGCTTATCACTTTATTAGCTTAAATAAGCTCATAAGCCCAAATCAAATGTTTGGCTAAGCTTATTTGAGCGGGCTTATGAGCTTATTTATGGGAGTTTTAATAAGCCAAGAAAATGAGGCTTTTTTATGAGGTATGCGCTTATATAAACTCACCTTTTATCATTGTACATTTTTGCCCTCCTCTTTCCTCATATTATATACCTTTATATGCTCTCTACCATTTATTATCCATAACCACCTGCACCTCCTCTCTACCCAAGTATTCCTGTCTACCATTTACCAATAACAACAATCGCAACACGTGTCTCAAAACATCAGAAGCCACAATCTTCACCGGCGGCGACGGTGGCGGTAGATTCTGTGCAGATTGTTTCCGGAGTAATTTATATGGAAAGTTTAAGCTTGTTGTTACTTCTAATGCCATGATTTCGCCTGTTGATAAAGTCCTCGTGGCATTTTCCGGTGGCTCATAAGCCAAGTAAGCTCATAAGCCCAAACATAAGCTTAACTAGTCACCTCCTAACTCTAATATTTATCGAGATGGACTTGGTTATTAGGATTAGCTTCTTGTGCATAGGTGTAGGGAAAAAATGGAACTACTAACAAAGGTGAACAAAGACCTAACGACAATATTACTGTTTTTTTGAGGTTATTAGTCAAACAACCTAAAGGCATCATTTAATTCTTCATTATAATGTTGACATGGGAATTTAAAGGCATTTGAACTGGTTCAAGAATTAAGAAAGCTAAGTATAATGATTGAAACTTGCATTTTAGAAGGTATAAGATCTGTTCTAGCAGCTGGTACTCTTGAATCAATGACCATGTCTGTAACACCCTCGAAAATCTTAATGACAGCGGAAGACTAATTCGGGTGTTACTTGAATGGAGATCATAGTCAATAATTATAGAAAACGACTCGAAAGAGACGTTTTATTAAAATAGTTATCATTCATCGAAAACTCATAGTTTGTTACAAAACGTTGTAAATAGATCAAGTGTTTTTCCCAAAAGAAAGATCATGAGTTTGAAAGAAATGACAACTTTTATGTTTTACACCACTAGATAAGCCTTGCCATGCCCCGTTCTGCGCCTTGGTCAACATCTTCGCTGATTACCTGAGATAACATGCTTAAAAAGGTCAACAAAAATTGTTGAGTGAAATCCATAGGTTTAAAATAGTTGAACACAAGTATAAGAGCATGATCATTGTAAACTAACAATATCATAAGAAAAATCACAGATTATTATGCGCTAAGCTCATGAAACCAAGACTCAACTGCATACACCGAATTACCAGTGTACGTAAGTATGCCCCAAAGGAGGTAATAGCCAATTACCTAAAGAAATTCAATATGGTGCGCCCCGGTTATTTCTCTATAACCAAAACGGGGTCGTAAATCCCCATAGTACTATTCACGATATCTACGTTCACTCGCGGTGATTAATGGTTCATGATCAGGGGACTTGTGGCTAAATACTTAGGCAGTACCAATAATCAAGAAGATAGAGCATTTATGAAAAACCTTGTGTTCTAGTTTAGAGCATGTATCTCCCTCGCGGGGTTTGCAAAAATAAAGTAAAAGCGAGGCTATGAACTCACCTTGATGAAAATGAACAACGCACAAATAGATCAAGCACAATGTAGCGGAGGTTCCAAACCGAAACCTAAAAATGATGAGATGGCGAGTCTCAGTAAATGAGCATTTTGGTTCGCGACCAAAATAATAGAGCATTGAATATTCTTATTCAATAGATCATTGGATTGTCCAATCCAATAGTGTGCGTGCGTGCTTAACGTTTTAAGTTAATTTTACGTGCTACCTTGACTTAATTAATGATCCTCACTTACGCATAAGTGAAATATTTTCCCCCGTTGTGATCTTAATAGATTTGTTGAGTATTTTAACGTGTTTAGATTCCCCGTATGTTTTATCGGATTTATATATATAATTATAATCTTATAAATATATATATACACATACTACATTTAACGTTATCCGAAAATAAAATACTCATATGATCAAAATACTCATTTTTACGAAGTTATGATGGGTTTATAAGTTTTTCTAAACTTTTTCCGAATTTACACTTTTTACCCTCAAGTTATGAAAAGTACGGGTTTAGTACCTTAACTTTGATAAAATGACAATTTTTACCCGAAACATATTTTATATCAAAACTTTCAAAAATGACATGTTCAACTCTTCGTAAAACTGAATTTACAAAAATAGCCCTCCTAGTTTACTTTATACGTTTTAAAACCTTTGCTTTTCAAATTTGACACTTTTAGCCCAAAAGTTTATTAATACTAGTTTGAGTTAATTACATATTCAATCTTTGTAGTTTCCATGTGCACATGCACACGTACAACTACACCTTCAACTTTCGGAATTGACATTTCTAGTCCCTAGAATTTCATGAAGCTTATATATGATTAAAATTAGTACCTTTAACTTTTAAAAAGTCACAGTTTTAACCAAAGCATAACACATTTTTCAAATCAAGTCTGAAACATAGCTTTTATTCACGAAAACTTTGTAAAACACTCATAACTTATTTTTAGCTTATACTTAGTGCTTATTGGCTTATTTTCACTTTATTGGGCCGGGCTAAACCTTTATTGGACCTAGTTTGGGCATAATGGGCTTACGGTTTGGGCCTCAGCCCCATTTGGTTTTGGTTAAGTTTCAGAAACGAACGAGGTAAGGGGGTTTAGGGAGTTTCTAGTTCGTTTATTAATGCCGTGAACATCGTGTGGCGTGTTTATAAGAGGTTATTAGTAATATTGAATGTCGAGTGCAACATGAATCTTTATATATATGTTATACAAAAGAAATTAGTGTGTCAAATGGTGCGTTTAACATTGCTATCGTGTGATATAACTATGTAAATAAGGAGACGAGTTGGAAAAGACTTACTACACTCACAAGGAGTGGTGAAGATAAGTGAGATGAGTGAACGTGTAGAATGGACTCGAGCACTCCTTGTTCTCTTTATAACTTGTTAACCCAAAGTCTCCAAGACTCTTATGTGTTTTCCTTACTGCCCAATACGATCCACAAAGACCCTTAGCGATTTATTTTCCTTTTTGTTTCCTTTGACCTAGACTCCATAGTGGACGGTTTTTGTAGTGTGTGAGAGTTTAAGTGAGTTAGTGATGTGTATGTTGTGATATTTTTGGTCAAGACTTGAGGTGGTTTATAAAGGGAGCTTTGGCATGGTCATAGCAATTGTTTATATATTGGAACTTGTATGTTTGTGAGGCGTGGAGGTGATGCAGCGGGTCTCAAGATCATGCAAGCCTAGTCCCATCTAAATTTTGCAAGTAAACACTATATCCATTGGTCCCTAAAGTCAAAGTATGGTCAAGTCATTTTAGGTTATTTTAAAACTTGTTTAGGGTGGCCTAATGGGTGGCTTTGTCTCCTTCTTTTTCACCATAACACGCAACATCATAGGACAACAAAAGAAACTTGCATTTGGTCTAGTTGATACATTTTTTTTGGTTGTGTTGGTCCTTGGCTCTCGACAGGTTTCACAAAAGAAATGAAAGACAAAAATTTACTAAAGAGTTTGTGTTGAGTGGTGTTGGGCTTGGTAAAGAGACTAGGCCCACGACATTTTTGTGGGGTTTGTGCTTGGTGAGATGGCCTTGTACAAGGACTAAGCCCAAGAGTAGTATTAACATGTTGGGCTCGAACAAATAACGAGGCCCAAATAAAATTAGTGTGAGCTTAATTCGGTTATAAGGCCCATTAACGAGTTGGGTTGGGTTACGAGGTGGTAAAAATATAGTGAGTTCCGAGGCCCAATACAAATCTTTAATATATTTTTTTTTATGATTTAATTCGTATTTTTACAAATTTTTACGTGTTCGTTACGTATTTTAAGATTATCAGGATCGTGGGGAATTTTATTCTGATCACAACGGTATATTTATGAACCCTCAAGATGCGTTGATCATGCATATGTCAAATGATATGCAAATGTGACGTTTAGAAAATTTCATGATAAAATAGATCGTGCTTAATTTCTGATTAAAGCTTTAAGTACATTGAAATTTTCCGGGAGCTTACAATGTCCTTTTTAGTCATTTACTAACATAAACCAACATAAGCCAAACCAAACACTTTTGAGCTTATTAGCTTATTTACCATGAGCTAATCCAAACACTAACATGGGCTTATAATCTTAGCTTATATAAGCCATAAGCCAATAATCCTAAGCCCACTAAATCAGCTTAGCCAAACAAGGCCTTAGCTAATATGATACTTCTATGTTTTTAACTTCAGAAAGTATGTGCCGAGATGGTTACCTCTATGAACTTGAATTTGATTCAATATATTGTCATGATATAATTATAATTAGGGGTGTTCAAAAAATTCAAGAAACCGATGAACCGAAGCGATCCGCTCAATCTAAAACAGCAAAAAATCGTTATAAAAAAATTGAAACCGGAAAAAACATGCTTATCATGGTTTGATTGGTTTTACTTTCAGTTATCTGTGGTTACTCGAACTGAACCGTGTATAATATACATGTAGGTTTCAACAAACTATTAATAAAAATGTACAAGTATTAACTATATTGTCACACTACTTTTATCGTATAATGCATTTTTACTTACCTAGTGTGATCATTTACTAACTGATAAGGATTTAAAAGGTACACTTTTGAGGGGTCATTTAAGCCCTTAATTGATCACTTTTGTATCCATTACTACTTAATTTCGTTCCTTTTCACTTTTTAGGTCTCTTGAAGGCAAATTGTTGGAATGACACTTATTCGGACGAAAAGGCGCGAATATATGAAGAAAATGGCCAAAGTCAAGAATCGAGACACTCAAGCTGCTGGAACTGAAGGGGACGGCGTCACAGCTTAATAGCGACGCCGTCGCGACACACCTTGAGACGACTCAGAGAGCAAATTGCTATTTTGCAAGTGACGGCATCAGGTTTAAAAGAGTAGGGCGTCACAACTCAGACGGCCTAGATTTGGATTCCGACGGCGTCAGAGGTTGAAGCCGACGGCGTCACAAGCATAAGTGACGCCGTCACAGAGTTGACGTGGCCAATTCGAAAACCTAATGGCGGCGACCCGATGACGTCACAATTAAAGAGTGACACCGTCGCATATTGTAACTCTATATATAGAATTCGAATTTTCAGTATTTGAGAGAGGTAGTTTTGTGGAGTAAAACCTAAACAGAACATAGGCTGTCTTGGGCAGTATCTTAGGGTTCCATACCCTATTTTACAACAAGATAAGTGATTTACTTCATTAATTCAATTATGTCTTCAATTGTTTGTGTGTATGCTTGCATGTTTTCCATGTCCGGCTAATTTACTTGTGTGTTTGCTTAGATCTATGAAACCTAGGTATTGAATATTGATTGGTTGTCTCTTATCTTGATTGTGATTGACCTAGTATTGCGATAGGTCATTAGTTGTGTTTTTAATGCTTGGGGTAATCTTTGTGAACATTAGTTTATAATCACTTAGAGTTATTGCAGTCAAAACATCCAAAGATAACCTTAGAGTTAGTTTATGAATCCTAGAGATTTCGTAGGCAATAACCTTAAGGTAGTCTCAAAGAGTTAGGGAAAAACGCATACCCTACGACCTTTGAAGACAAAACGCGTTAAGAATAAGGACGTGACAATTCAACCATCAATAGGAGATAACTAGGGAGTAATAGTATCTAAGTAAACACATCTTTAAATCATCATAAGAGCACACAACAATAGACATAGACTACACTCACCTTAGCTTAGTTAATTAGATAATTAGATAAGTAGAGTAATCGGTAGAAATACCAACCCCCCTCCCCCCCAAAATCCAATACCCCGAGATTCGTACCTTTCAATTTTCTAAAAAATATAAAAAGATAAAAAATAATCTTCCTCAACCCCAACCTTAGCGTAGTAATTTCTCACTAGCATTCCTATTCCCCTAGATAATGATATCAATTCCCGAGGCTTACCCTAATACTATACACTACAACGATTAGGTTCTCTGCCTAGGGTGTTGAAAAACTTGCTCGATGAAAAGGAAGTTCCTTTTACCCCGAACGCGCGTTGTACGCGTATCAAGTTTTTGGCGCCGCCGCCGGGGAATAGAATAGCTAGTTAGATTTTCACCTCGTTTAGGTTTCCTTGCTTGATTCCTATTGTTAGCCTTAATAGTTTTTATTAGAAGTGATGGTCATTCACATTTAGGAACTTTGTAACGTGTGTTAGATATTGTGATAGAATGGTCAACAGGCTCGTGGATTGGGCTAAGCTAAATGGCTATTAGTTAAGTTAAGCTAGCCTTATCTATGTTAGAATCCAATCCAACCCAATCCAAGTCCATCCCAAAGCCCATTAGGGCATCTTGTATTTAGAGTATAAATACACCTCAAATGAGTCATTTGAGGTGTGTGCTTGAATGTGTGTGTGTGTGTTTTTCCTTTGAAATAAACATCTATCTTGTTTTCATCTTTCTTCACATACACGGTTTGTAGAACATCAAGTCACCATCTTTCCTTTCTTTATTTCATCTTCTTATACGCATAAGTGTTTGTGGTTTAACGTGTTCATCTTGTGATAAGGTGTGTTACGCGTAAGGTTGATGTAAAAGTGTGGTCCTACAATTGGTATCAATCGCCTAACAATGGTTTAGGAGTGTTTGGTTGAAGTTTTTGTGTAGTGGTTACGTGTAGACTCGTTCTAAAAGTTATCTTGCTTAAAGCTTTACTTTTTGCACTAAAATCTTCAAGATTCTTATGGTTTAAGGTTTTCATAGTGTTAAAGAGTCTAGTTTTGGAAAAAAGTTCGAAGCTTTACGTGTTTTTCATTCAGTTTTAAACTCGTGTGTATTGGATTGTACGTTTCTACGCATAAGCTATCTAAGCACTTTGGGTGAAAAAGGTCAAAACTTTTGTATTATTTGAGTGTTCTTAAGGCTATTTGTGCAAGAGAAATTGTTTGAATCGCTGGGAATTTTTTACGCGTAAAGGTCAAAAAGTCAAACCCTAGTTTTCTACGCATAACTTTTTGGTGAACCATCTTCGTGCAACAACGGTTACTCAGTGCTTCCCTCACTTGGATAAGTGTGTGGAACACTTCGACTTGTGGATATCATTTACGCTGTGATAGTGTAAAGGATTTTTGGTTTTAAACCTAAGTTTACGCATAAGCATAAACACTTACGAGTAACACTCTACGCATAAGCTAACACTTACGCGTAAGGTTTTTACGACTAAGCATTTCTGTTTACGCATAAGCTTACGCTTAAGCCTAAAGGTTACGCGTAAGATACTGTTTATGCATAAGCAATCCTACGCATAAGCACTAATTTCTACGCTTAAGAACAGGTTTACGAGTAAGATTTTGAGCAAAACTTCAAACGGCCATAACTTTTGAACCGTAACTCCGTTTTCAGCGTTCTAACCATCAAAACGACCGTGAGAACGAGGAGAATGACACGCCGAATGAACTAACCTTCAAGTCCTAAAAACGCTCCGAACAGAAGTTATTGAGGTTTTTAAGTTTTTCGACCAAATTTTTACTACAACAACCAAGCTTAATCGTCATCAATCACTACTCCTTTATCGTTGAATCGATCCTACATCAACTTTATCATATCATACCTTCATCAATGGCAACTCAACAAGACATTCATGCAGCCGGTGCCGAAAACCGTCCTCCTATGTTGGAAAAAGGTGGTTATCTTCAATGGACAAGTCGTATGCTTCGCTACATCAAGACCAAACCTAATGGAAAATTGATGATTCAATCCATTCAGAATGGACCCTTCATACCTCGAAAAGTCCAAGACCCTGGAAATGTTGATGCAACACCTCCCGTCCCACCATTTTCTCGTATTCAACAGGAATCAGAATACACTGCAGAGGATCAAAAACAAGTCGAAGCAGATGACATGGCAATTCATATTATACAACTGGGTTTACCAAGAGACATCTTTGCTGCTGTAGACAGTTGTGAAACTGCTTTCGATATGTGGGAACGTGTTAGACGACTTTGTCATGGAACAGAAATTGGTCAACAAGACACAGAGAACAAGTTGCTAACTGCATGGGAGAAGTTTACATCTACTCCAGGAGAATCCATTGAATCCTACTATGGAAGGTTTTGCACGTTAATGAATGAGCTGATAAGAAACAAGTTGACACCCAGAACTATCGTGAGCAACATCAAGTTCTTGAACAATCTACCAGAAGAATGGGGACGATATGTCACTATTGTCAACTGTTAGGTCACAAGGTTTACCACACAAGCTTATAAGAAAGATAGAGAGGCGATTGAACAAGTATCACACACACACACGAGATAATAAACCGGTTATGCGTAGAGTATGTAGTGAAAGAAATAACTTGAACAACCAACCTTCAAATGAAGGTTTACATAAGGTATTTATAGGCAAGGAGCTAGGGCAACACACCTACTCCTTCCCTTTCACCTATGGGCTTGGGCCTAAGCTCATGGGCCTTCTACATAAGCTTAAGGCTAATAACAAACATAAAGGCCATACTAAGCTAACTATTACATATGAGTAACTAACACTTGAATAAGGTTTAGGAGTGATTCCAACAATCTCCCCCTCAAGTGTTATTACATATGAGTAACAAACACTCAAGTGTTGGTGATGAAAACGGTGAAGACGTTGATGTAATAGTAGCTTTGACGTCTTGACATTCTTCTTTCTTGCGAGAAGAATTGCCTTGATTTGAACAATCTCCCGGTGTAGAGATAGTTTACTTTGAACGGTTATGCTTTGACGTCATCATTAACTTTGTTCTTTGATCATTGTTCTTTGTGGTGAAATTGATAGTATGTTGTTGTCGCATCAAGTCGCCTCAGTGCTGCTTGCTCAGTGTCTCCACGTCGTTCTTCAACAAGCTCACACGCTCTTTGATGTTGGAATTGATCTTGACGAAGTTCTTTAAGTCTTTAACTTTATAGATTCTTTGAATTGATGAAGAATCATTCTGACTGTTGTGTTGCTCTTGGATAGAACTTCTATTAGTAATGATGTTGGCGTGAGCATGAGAAGAATCTGCACGATCATCCCGCTCCGGAGCTTCCATAAGAAGAAAACATTTAAACGGTTAGTAATAAGCGGATTCCGGCACTTACAAGTTTGAAATTCGAGAGTGTTAAAACAGAAAACAGAAACATTGTGCATTAGCCTGGGAAAAGGATTTTCATAAGGAACTTGGAGTGATGAAGGTCGTTTTCGAGAAAACAGAAACATCTATCTCAAACACTAAACGTAAAAAGAAAATGTTGCGAAAAGATGTTGATCGACTCTTGGAAGATGTCATCTTTGCTGATGTCCATAATCTTTGTGTTATTGAATTCTTTGTCATATGCATTTGATCATACCTCTGCTGACACTGCTGATTCTGTGATAAATGTTGCAAACACTGATAATGTGCTTCGGATCGAGTCCTTAACAGTTGAAAACCAACGATTGTCAAACGAACTTTCAAATGCAATACGTCGTCTTAATTGGTGTCAAAAAGATATTCACGATCAACAAATTGCTTGTCAACATAAAATCGCCGATTGCGTACAAAATCTTCTGATCCTAAAATTGAGCAACTGGATGATCAAAACGTGTATTTTAAGTGTCAAATCTTATATGAACAAGAACTTTTAAAAGTCAAAAAGGAATATGGTGTCATATTTGATTTACTCAAAAACTTCGTGATGAAGCATCAAATGAACTTGATCATTATCTTGCACACACTAAAGAAGTTATGAATTTTTGCTGGAAATGTTGGTCGAAAATCAAGATCGATTCACACTATCCTCAAGTTAATAGAAATGTTAGGAACGTATGAACAACTTCCACCAACCATCATTAAGAGATTAGCCCCAGTAACACTTAGTACTCATGCACCTAGAATCCCTACTGCCAAATCACAAGATGCTAACGTGCCTCCTTCTACTAACACAGGAATAGTTGCATCTTTTCCAAATGTCCGCACTTCACAGCCTAGGAGCACTAAATCGAATAATAGGAAGCTGCGACCTACGAAAAGATCAATCAAGAATGCTAAAGTAGAAGAACACCCTAGGACTATGAATAAGACTCACGTTGCCTCCACTATAGATATTGCGTTCGGCAAATGTAATAGAAATAGTGATGTAACGAATGCTAAACCGTTAACTACTTTTGATATTCATCGATGCACCTTGTGTTATTTGTGGTAAAAGTATGAATTCTGATTGCCATGATAAATGTGTTGCTAAAGCTATCATCTCTCGTTTAAGGAATCCTAAGAACAGGAATACCTCTAGGCCCACTAATCTTTCTAAGTCTGTGCTTGGTAGACCGCCCTCTTTAGATTCTAACAAACACATTGATGTCCCTGTAGCTCCAGTGTCACCTCCTAGGAATGTAGTACTACCTAGTGCATTCACTAAGACTAAAGCAAATACTAGTTGGAGATGGCAGAAATGGATAAATAACACCCTAGGATTTAAGTGGATACCTAAAGCTATTGATGTGTGTATATCTACTATACCTGCTACAGAACCCTCTAACATTTCGGGTTCCAAATCTACTTCTATTCCATCTGTGTCGTCCGTGTGTAATGCAGGTGATACAGATCATTCTCTGGATTGTTGATAGCGGATGTTCCCGACACATGACAGGCAATCTCAAACTGTTATCAAACTTTATTGCAAAGTTCATTGGCACTGTCAGGTTCAGGAATGATCACTTCGCAGCTATCATGGGCTACGGAGACTATGTCAATGGGAACATCGACATTAGCAGGGTTTACTATGTGGAAGGCCTTGGTCATAATCTGTTTTCGTGAGGTCAGTTTTGTGATGGAGATTTGGAGGTTGCTTTCCGGAGAAAACTTGTTTCATTCGTGATCTACAAGGAAATGACCTTATGTGCGGAAGCGTAATTCTAGTCTCTACACTATCTCTATGAAAGACATGGTTGCTTCATCTCCCATTTGCTTACTTTCAAAGGCAACATCAACAAAATCCTGGCTATGGCACCGCCGTCTCTCACATCTAAACTTTCAAACCATCACCAACCTTGCTCGACACAAACTAGTTGAAGGACTCCCACGGTTTAGGTATTCTAAAGATCACCTTTGCTCGGCTTGTGAACAAGGCAAAAGCACTCGTGCTCATTTTCCTTCAAAGGTGGAACCACGACTCTCGGCATGTGCTTCATCTTCTTCACATGGATTTGTGTGGCCCGATCTTGCGCGTGCAAAGCGATCAATGGCAAGCGCTACATCTTAGTAATTGTTGATGACTATTCACGCTGGACTTGGGTCTACTTTCTTTGAAGCAAAGATCAAGCTCCACAAATGATCATCACCTTTCTCACGAAAATACAAGTTCAGCTCCGAAACACCGTTCGACTAATCCGAACAGATAAAGGCACTGAATTTGTTAATCAAACTCTTCGTGAATTCTATGAGAAAGTGGGAATTGAGCATCAGACATCTATTGCACGTACACCAGAACAAACGGAGTTGTCGAAAGACGAAACCGAGCGTTAGTGGAAGCTGCAAGAACAATGTTAATCAATGCTAAACTTCCAGATTACTTATGGGCAGAAGCTGTATCTCTGCATGCTATACTCAAAACCGTTCTATGATTACAAAGCATACAACAAAACACCTTTCGAGCTTGTCCATAACAGAAAACCGAATATAAAACACTTTCATGTATTTGGATCTCTTTGCTATCCGAATAATGATCATGATTACTTTGGAAAGCTCACGCCAAAGTGACATTGGAGTCTTTATCGGATCTTGTGATAATTCCAAAGGTTTCCGAATCGGAATCGTCGTACAAAGCGGTGATGGAAAGCGATTCATGCTCATTCGATGAACTTACGGATATGGCTTCGAGTATAACGACTTAGAACCGGTCACAACCGCTTAAACTTCCCCAAACCCCATCATCACCGAACAAAGCCCCGGCTTACTCGTCAACAAATGGAAAGGTTATTTGCTCCATTTGTTTGTGACGATATTGATGAGCGTGATCCAGGTGTATCCATTTGTTTCCGTGCTCAACGATAATACTCTTATACCGATACACGCTACAACAACTATGTTGCAGATGCACCTACACCAGTTGACTCCACCACAGCAGTTGAACAAACCGCTTCCAACAATGATGAAGGCTGGCGATGATATTCGAATGTAGTACCCCACTGCAGATTTTGATCCAAATCGTTCTTCAACCCGTTTGCTAATGAGGCTAGCGCACGGATGTCGCGGAATCTTCAACAAACCATTTAAATCCTCGAGAATCGCACAATGTATACCAACATCAACCCTCCACACATAGATGGACGAAAGACCATCCTCTGGAAAACATTATTGACAACCCGAATCAACCCGATCGTTACGAGACAGCGTCTTCACTCAGACGGTGAATATTGCATTTATGCACTCATTGTCTGCCAATCTGAACCTAAAAACATCAAAGACGCAATGACAAAAGACAGCTGGATTGAATCCATGCAAGAAGAACTCAACCAATTCAAACGTCTTGAAGTATGGGAACTGGTTGAAAGACCAACAGAGGGGTCTACGTCATTGGTCTCAAATGGATTTGGAAAAACAAATTGGATTGAAGGAAATGTTATCCGAAATAAGTCACGTCTGGTGGCTAAGGGTTATCGTCGGGAAGAGGGTATTGACTTTGAAGAATCTTTTGCTCCGGTTGCTCGTCTTGAGGGTGTTCGGATATTTCTAGCGTTCGCGGCTCATATGAATATGACGGTCTATCAGATGGATGTCAAAGCTGCGTTTCTCAATGGACAACTTAAATAAGCGGTTTATGTCACCAACCGGATGGATTCGTCGATCCACGAGTTTCGAATCCGTCTACAAACTAAACAAAGCTCTGTATGGTCTCAAACAAGCTCCTCGGGCATGGTACGATAAGCTATCATCCTTCCTCATTGCTAATAATTTCACCAAAGGTTCGGTTGACCCAACTCTTTTTATACAATATCACGGGAACATATCTTAATTGTTCAAATTTACGTGGATGACATCATTTTGGGTCTACACATAAAAAGTTTTCAATCGCTTTTGCAAAACTAATGAAGAAAATTTTGAAATGTCCATGATGGGTGAACTCACGTTCTTTCTTGGAGTGCAAGTTCATCAATCACCCCGTGGTATTTTCTTGAGTCAGTCCAAATATGCCCTTGAATTGTTAAACAAATTTGGAATGAAAACCTGTGACACATATGCCACACCAATGGCTCATACCAAGAAGCTAGGCGCTGATTTACATGGGAAATTGGTGGACCCTACAAAATACCGTAGTATTATTGGATCTCTCATGTATCTAACGACTAGCGAGACTGATATTGTCTTTCTTTGTATATCTTTGCTCTCGTTATTAGTCGCGACCAACTGAAACCCACCTCTCTGAGGCTAAAAGAATCCTCTGATACATCAAGGAAACCATTAACTTGGGAATCGGTATCCAGAAGGATTCGGTTTTGAACTAATCGCTTTTTGGGGCCCGACCACGCGGGATGCTTAGACTCACGGAAAAGTACTTCGGGAGCTTTACAATTTCTTGGTGATAAACTAGTGTCATGGCAATCGAAGAAGCAGGATTGTACATCGTTGTCCTCAACCGAAGCAGAATATGTAGCCATGTCTGCGTGTTGTGCTCAAGTCATCTGGATGAGAACACAACTCAAAGACTATGGTTACGTATTTGACCGAATCCCGATGTACTGCGACAATCGGAGTGCTATTGCGATCTCGTGCAACTTCGGTTCGCACTCGAAATCAAAGCACATCGATCTTCGATATCATTTCATCAAGGATCACGTGGAGCAGTGCTTGTTGAATTATATTTTGTGGGTAGAATACCAATTGGCGAGATCTTCTCACCAAAGCCTTGCCTCCGCTAGGTTTAATGAGTTGGTCCACCGGATTGGTATGAGGTGTTTGACTCAAGAGGAATTGGATGACCTCCTAAAACAGTCTTAAAAACCTGTCAAACACCAAAATCTCTTTTGTAAATAATTCTTTCAAAAACAAAATACAAAAGTATAAAATCTGATAAAACAACAAAAATATTCTTCTATCTATTTTCTTTCAACATTGCAAGTACGTTTCTTCCGTCAACACTATAATCTTTCAAAATTCAGTATTTTTTCGATCTAGTGTTGAGGGGGAGAAAAATATCACTTAACTGTTTCATAACATCCGTGTACTTGCATGTTATATTACCACGGTTGTTTCTTTTATCAATGGTGGTAAACTTTTATGGTTAAATGACACTCCTCGGACTAAACTTATAACCTCTCATTATTTCTTAAGTCGAGGGGGTGTGTCGTCAAGTTTCTTTCTTAAAATCTTCATTTGGTAACCAAAATGGAAGTTAAAAGGCTTTGTATGAAAAAGGAATAGGTGGAGGGACCAAAACTGTCAAAAGATGAAAGTCATTTTCAATAAAACTTTTCCACCTAATTTATCACTTCACATTTATTACTCTTAACCTACTAATCCTACGCATAGAATTCACTCAAGAAATCTGAAGTTTTGATCATAAATCTGTAAGTGTTTTTGCGTTTGTAACACGTTTCTAAACATTGATTTTGATTTTCAAACGAATCCAACGGTTAAATCTACTTATATGGGTGATTTTGTGTTCTTAGCATACGCGTAAGAACACATGATCATGTGTTATGTGTTTGTGGCTAAAAAGATTTTCTCAAAATGCTTTTACAACATCAATGATATCTTTTCTATGCTCAAAATACACCTAGAAACACGAATTAATGGATTTTGATAATTAGGGTTTATGAGTCGAATTGGGTATTTTCGAATGTGAAGTGTTTTTGGTCAAAATATTGTTGGGTTATGTTCACATATTGATGAATTGATGATTTCCAAGGTTGTTAACCACCAGAAACTCTAAATGTTTAACAATTTGGAATTAGGGTTTAAAGTTCATAACTTTGGGTAATCTTGATTCTCAACGAATTAGATGTTATAACTTATTTCATAGACTCTCTCAACATCATAGACCTACCAGAATTTGTTTGGTGCAAATCCCATGGCTAGAAATGATACGCGTAAATCTTAACCCTTAAGAATAATTCTACGCATAACTATTACGCGTAAGGTTCTACAATGGGACTACTGGCGTATCTCGTGAAGGATATGCGTAAGCATGACCTCGCGCATAGGGTCTACTCTTACGAGTAAGCCTTACGCGTAAGGTCTTTATACCACTGGCGTAAGCTCTCACGCATAAGGTCCCTTTTCCTCAGCGTAACATTTCTTACGCGTAAGTTAGGATCCTACGCGTAAGCTTTCGTCTACGCGTATATCATCTCTGTTTACGCTTAACTTTGCCAAAACTACGCTTTAGCCTGGATTGACCTTCATAATGAATTGTTACATGTACAAACTTGTAAATAAACTAATCATAACGTCACGAATCCAATAATGTCACTAATAAACTTAATCGTTTGATGTGTTGTGAACAATAAGTGATAACATAAACTTTAAAACTTAAAGTTAACTAACTCACGAAAACATTTCACGACTTCATTGGACTATTGAACAAACAAGTGACTTAGGACTCGTAACAATCATTGACACTGTACATTCAATAACTAGACAATAAGACCTTCTGTTGACTAACACTATGTCTTTCGATATGTTGGTTCTTTTGGCTAATGTTATTTCAGATCACGACATGGCTGAACAAATGAATGTGGATGCACCCGAGATTCTCACCATTGCTGATATCTTCCCAAACGGTTATCCTAGAAAGATTGGAAAGAACAACCTTAGGGTTGACTTTGATACCCTCACTTGCTCAGAATCTTCCTGCTTGATTGCTGTGGATATTCTCGGGAATCATCCCTACCAGAACATGCTCTCACACTCTGCCACAGTTCCCGAGGTCTACATTCAACAATTCTGGGATTCTATGCAGAGGATCACTGGTCAAAGTGCTGTGAATGTGACACTTAATCACAAACTAGTCACTATCACTCCTGGCGACTTACGGGTTGTTCTCATCATACCTGACATCGCTCCAACCGACTTCTTTGCTACCCCTACTGAAGAGCAGTCACGAAATTCTTGATAGATATTGGTTATGATCAAGCTTCAAGAATCATTACTAAGCACTCTCACGTGGAGTGAAGTATATTCCTCAACCATGGAGAACACTCTACATGATCATCACCAAATCGGTCTCGGTGGTGGCGGTGGCTATGAGCATCCCAAGCTCATGGAACTACAAATTTTCTGTCGTTGATCAACAAGAAGGACATTGAAATCGAAGCGATATGGGAGGACATGATGGTATTTCACAAGAAGCTTGGCTCCAAGATTCCCTATGTCAGATACACCAAACTGTTGATCAGAGAGCACTTGGACTTCATCGACATCCCCATGAGGCTTAATGACCCGATAATCACGACATATTGACTGAACCCATATTATCTGTCAGAATCAAAGATTCGTCAACAAAGAAAGCGGGGCTCGGTTTTACACGATCACCTTCTAACCACGAAATCAAAAAGCTTGAAACATATAAAAGGTATCGGTTAGCCGTAAAAAAGGCAAAGTTGGTCATCTTGATGAAAAATCTTACGGTATACCTACCGGAGGACGAGAAGAGGCGATCTTTGGAAGTGTTACAAGTCTGAGATATTTATAGGAAGCTTCCCAAAAGGAATCCTCCTCGTAAAAGGATTGTTCCCGTAAAGGAAGCTGAACCTATTCCCACACTTGAACCACAAAGAAAGCTTGTGGGCGAAAGCTCGAAGGTGCTTGACACGGATGAAGAGATTACATACTCGAATGCGCAGCGTAACACCTCCTTGCACTAAACCTCCAAGTCCACCGGTGACAAAGGAAAAGGAAAGACTCCTGTACTTGTACCGTATGATGAAAGCTTAGATGAAGAAGAAGAGCAAGCGGATATTTATACAGGAAGAAGTTTAATATCGTTAGACACCTTCAAAAAGCTGAAGAATTTGCTAAAGACCAAATGGGTGGTCACGGAGGATCAAGTGGTGCTGCCCACTCTGAACCTTCTCCCGATGCGGTTAATCAACCCGATAAGGGAGCTGGTGCCACCACTCTTATGCAACAACAAAAGCTTGTGGAGGATACTATCGACTATGAGTTTGAGGAACGAGGCGAGAAGTCGAAAAGA
The DNA here is from genome assembly GCA_910596185.1 of Chrysanthemum makinoi. Taxonomy (NCBI): domain Eukaryota; kingdom Viridiplantae; phylum Streptophyta; class Magnoliopsida; order Asterales; family Asteraceae; genus Chrysanthemum; species Chrysanthemum makinoi. The sequence goes on from OU343223.1 coordinate 77,452,163, forward strand.
TCAAGATGTTGATTATGATACGTTTCTTCTAGATAGTCTTGCGCGATCAAAGGAAGAAACCTCTGAACCTCCGAAGGATCTAGAGTCTCCTCATATCTCTTCATCATCGAGTTAGTCTTCTCACTCCTCGCCACCACCATCAAAGAAGTCAACCAAATCATCATCCAAATCCGTGAAGAAACCATCTAAATCTTGGATTTCTCAAGCTCATGAACGGATTACTAAAGCTATCAAACAAGTCGAAAAGAAAAGCGTGCTCAACAAAAGCTGAATTTCTTTTTCGATCACATACACATCTATATGGCGAGCATGAAAAGATGAAAGGAGAAAGGAAGTTTGTTCAGGAATTCATGAAAAATCTCCGTCAAGAGGAACTGAACGAAATGATCGAAGGCTACACGAAAAAGTACCTTCTCGAGTACGTTCCTAAAGTCACAAAGGAGTTGTTCACCAAACAACTTTATCCAAATCTTATGCATATCGCCAAGCAAACTATTCGATCAACGCCCTTAACCGTCACAATCAATCCAACCGATCCGGTAGTTTTCTCGGATAATGAATTGGTGGCCAAGTTTGTCACACAAATGTCGCATGATGCTGGGACATTTACTTCGATGAAGGAAAGCTGTTTCAAGCATTCTTTGGACTACCAACTTCAAGAAGCATGTAGATTCGAAGTGAAAGGTCTAAACGCGTCCTAGAGGCGATGAAGACAAGGATAAGGATAAAGACTCTGCACCTAAGCGATAGAAGCGGTCGGTGAATCTTCTATGATGCAACCTCCTCCACAACGGCCTCATGTTCAACAAAATTCTCCTCCTCGTTCTTCTCTTGAAAAACCTCGGGGCGATTCCGAGTTACCACCCCCGACTCAGAAAACCGATGATCACTTTGAGTATACGGGTGGGGACGATGAAGAGGTCCTTGAGCCCCAACAACAACCCACCTCTCCCAAACAAGTTCGAAACCGAGTATCATCATCTAAGCCTTCAAAAAGAAGAAGAAGAAGCGCCTCAGGTGGCGTCGTATCATGGCTAGATGACGATAAAATAGAGGAATTTGAATGGTTTGCTAATCTTGTTAACAACACTCCCTACCACGAAGAAGGTCGGGATTTGGTAGACGGTTCTACATTGGAGCATGCTAAAATTCTGCAAGAAAAGTTCCATGTGAAGAAAATAACAAAATGCGGTGAGCGAATCAAGAATGAAGCATTTCAACTTCTAAAAGACAACTCTGAAAGTGCCCTCGAGGTCGAATATCACCTTGAAAACATTGCTCGAGCTATGTCTAACAACATGGATTGGCTCAACCCGGAAGCAAACATTGACTTCACACAAAGGGACAACCCTCCATACTACACCGATTGGACCAAACCTCTACCAACACTTGGACAACCAGGTGAACCAAGGATTCCTTTCAGATACTTCTTCAACAAAGACCTGGATTTTCTTCTATACGGTGACGATGATTCAAGAAAATATGCTACATCGTTGACACTTCCATTCCCAGCATCTGTCTACTCAAACTGCATAGCCATTGAGGAACGTGCCAATCACTTATTCTCCAACACGATTGGAGGCATACGCCGAGATGCATTGTATGGGATTCATCACTGCGCGAATGCCGAAGCGAATCTACTAAGCAGTTCAAGTCTCAACATGCTGTGCATAGTTCTAAAGATATCGTTGCCATCATACACGTTGACCTTTCGTCTAAGTGATACCACTGTTAGGTCACAAGGTTTACCACACAAGCTTATAAGAAAGATAGAGAGGCGATTGAACAAGTATCACACACACACACACGAGATAATAAACCGGTTATGCGTAGAGTATGTAGTGAAAGAAATAACTTGAACAACCAACCTTCAAATGAAGGTTTACATAAGGTATTTATAGGCAAGGAGCTAGGGCAACACACCTACTCCTTCCCTTTCACCTATGGGCTTGGGCCTAAGCTCATGGGCCTTCTACATAAGCTTAAGGCTAATAACAAACGTAAAGGCCATACTAAGCTAACTATTACATATGAGTAACTAACACTTGAATAAGGTTTAGGAGTGATTCCAACATCAACCAAACAAAAGACTTACATCAAGTGAACTTTGATCAACTCAACGATTTTCTAAAACAAAACCAAAATGAGGTGAATGAAGTCAGGAAAGAAAGATTGGCAAAGAATCATGATCCATTGGCACTCATTACAAAGACTCACACTCCAGTGAACTCACAACAACAAGCTTCATCATCTTCCACCAATAACAACTTGCAGCAATACATTCCACAACAACAAGCTGTTATCCCTCAACAACAAATCTATCCACAAGAACAACAACATTACCAGGAACAAGGAATCACTGATCTTGAAATGGAACAAGAACAAGCTTTGTCACAAGCATTTTCATTCTTGGGTAAATCATTCAGAAGTCGCTATTCCACACCAACTAACGACAACCAACGGATTTCATCAAACACTCGCAACAGGCAAATTGCACAGCCGGGTGTGAATATGGGTCATCAAGGACAAATGGTTGGAGTTATTGAGAATCAGCAGGGATATGCTACTACTGGATTTCGAATGGGTAATCAGGCGGTTCCGTATCAGGGTAAACAGTTGGGTCAGAATGTTGGAAATCAGATGGGACAAAATGTTGGGAATAAAGCAGTGGGAAATCAGAATAGGAATGTTGCAGCTCCAGTCGTTGGGAATTATGGAAATGTGAATCGGGTAATCGGTTAAGTGTTATAACTGTCAAGGAGTGGGTCACATGGCAAGGAATTGTCCAACTAATCCGAAAAAGAAGGATTTTGCGTATCTTCAGAAAGCTATCATGTTGGTACAAAAGGAACAATCTGGACTTCAATTAAGTGTTGAGGAACATGACTTTATGGCCATTATGGATGATTTGGAAGACCTCGAGGAAATCAATGCAAACTGCATCTTCATGGCAAATCTTTAGGAGACTAAGTACGACAACGACTCTTACGCACCTCCTGTCTATGACGCCAATGCAGTATCTTAGGTACCAATCATTGATCCATGCTATAACAATGTCATATTTGATGTGTTTACTCATGAGGAACAGCATTCTGTGACATCATCACCTACTTACGATACATACCTGGACAATCCGAGTTGTAGCAATACTAACTCGAAAATCGGATGTGGATCCTAGTGGAGCTGTGTGGCACAAAATCGAGGCTGATGAGGAAACACGTGCTTATTTTGTATCATTAATCAATAATTGTGGCATTGAAATCGAGAAAGTTAGAACGGTCAATCGCGAAGTTAAGGCCGCGAATGCTAAATTGACCGCTGAGCTTGAGAGTTACAAGGAGAATGCAAAAGCCTTTGAATTTCATAAAACAAAGAATCGAATTAGAAATTGGTTATCGAAATTTGGTTTCTAAAGAAAAAGAATTGCAACTCAAGTATAACACACTTGATGTGAATTTGAACTTGAAAATTAAATCTTTAAACAAGGAAATCTCAGATCTAAATGACCAACTTTCAAAACAAAATGCAATGTTTTATGATCTTGAAAAAGAGAAGCAGTTGATTCTGATTTTTCAAAGCGAGAAGATTATCTTCTTGATGAAATTCTTGACAAAAATGAGAAAATCAAATCCTTGGAAAATTTGCTTCTTACAGCGGGTCACTCTAAATCAAACAAGATGCTTTCTAATCAAGTAAATCCACGTTTTCATACTTCACATAGAATGGCACTTGGTAACGACCTTTCTTCGTTCCTCAAGAAAGCTCAGAAACCTAAGAATGTGTTAAACAATGGAAATGCTTTACATGAACCCATTATTGTTCGTGATTCTCTTGAAACGTTGGAACTATCTAAGGAGAGTAGAGAAAGAATGAAACAAAAAGGTCCGAAAATCAAACCTATTGATTGCAATAAATGGAACAAAATTTACGGAATCACTTTTGTTAATCCAAAAGAAACGTCAAAGTTCTCCATCACACCAAATGTTTCAAACAAAGAGTCAACACCTGTTTCAAAATCTGTTTCAAAACCAGTCGTTGTCTCTAAATCTCTTTCGAATATTGAACAAATGTCTTCAAACAATCCTTTTAACACAAGTGATGCGAGAAGTATTTTAGATAATGTGAAAACTCGAATTGCGGATCTTCAAGAGACTGTTAAAACTAAAACCACTATTACACCTAATAACTGGTTCTCTAGTTTTGATATCGAACAAAGAAAGTTTTTTGAAACTCAAATTGCCCCTCAGCTGACTAACATCAACTCGGGGTAATTCATTTTGAACAAGCTTTTTGAAAGAAACAGTGACTTTGTCAAGGACCATAAATCCACAGTAAAGCAAGCTAATGACTATGTTGAACAAATCAAAGTTTTGGAAAATTTAAATGACTCTCTCTTGAAGATGTTCGACTACTGATATTATGTCCATTATTTTACAAACATATTACTGTTGAAGATCATGAAAGACTCGTCTGAGATCTCCAGAAATTGTTTCAAAATATGAAAAATCTCTTGAGAAACTTGAAAAAGAAAATGTCTCATATTTTAAACAAATTGATCGAAAAACCGAGGAATGCAAGTATGAAAAACTGTTGAATGAGCGTGCCTACAATGACATGAAAGCAAAAAATGATCTTTTGAGGGCTCAGTTGGAATGTCAAAAAGGAAAGGCGAGTGGATACTAAGAATACAAAACCATTGGTGAGGAGAAAGCAAATGTTCCCAAACCGGTTTTCAAACCAAAAATGTCTGTTTCTATGCCTCCTCCAAAAGTCAATGAGAAAAATGTTTTGTCAAAACCAGTCCACTCCACCACCTTGCCTATACAAAATGTTGACAAAGGAAAAGCGGTATTAGAGAAACCAACAGTTTTAGCACCTGGACTTTTTAAGATGAGTACCACTAATGCGTCTGTCTCCACATCTAAAACATATGGAACAAACGACATAAGTTTAGAAAAGCACTCTAAAGAGACTAGGAAAGCTGAAACCACTTCTCTAGATAAAAATATGAATCCTAATGAGTGTGCCTTACCTTCTACAGGACTAGGAAGCACCTCTAGGAGCAGCAGACTAAAGCCTAAGAGCAATACAAGGAACAATAGAGTCTCGCTTGCCTCTACGAGTAGTTGCTTAAATAAAGAGAAGAAAGTAGAAAAACACCCTAGGAATTTACCACTTTGTAATAAGAAAGACAATTCATCTGAATGTAATGAACCTATGAACTCTGCTAAGTTTAATGAATCGTTTGAATCTGTTTGTTTAACTTGCGAGAAACCTTTACCTAATGTTCATGATGAGTGTATTTCTAAGAATGAGATTGTTAAGCCTGTTCAGAAGAACGTTCCTAAAAGATCTTATGCTAAACGAGTAGGAAGACTAGTTGCAAGACTTAGGCTTTACACTACTGATAGGAAGCATAGCGTTTACTTTAGGGATGACATTTGGAAACCTACGGGTAGAACTTTCACACTCCAGAATGGCAGAATGAGTGAAGAACACGATTTCCCAGAGATAACTTCTATGAGTGTGATCGATTTTACCTCTAACCCAACGGAACCAAAATCAAAACGGTTTCCAAAATCTTCTTCTTCATTATTGGCGGGTTATCGAAATATGTCTTTGGATCGTCGACTCGGGTTGCTCCAAGCACATGGCCGGGAATCTGAAGCTGCGATCAACTTGCGGAAATTCATGGGAACCGTTCGTTTGGAAATGATCATGTAGCAGCTATCATGGGTTATGGAGATCTACCTTTCGGAAATTATTTAATCACTCGGGTTTACTATGTCGAAGGATTGGGACACAATTTGTTTTCGGTCGGGCAATTCGTGATGCAGATTTAGAGGTTGCTTTTAGGAAAAATGCTTGCTTCGTTAGAAACTTGGATGGCACTAATCTCTTAACTGGGAATCGTGACACAAACCTGTACGCTATCGACATTAACCAAATGACCTCTTCATCACCAATATGTCTTATGACACGAGCATCTGGAACAAAGTCCTGGTTGTGGCACAAACGATTATCTCATCTCAATTTCAACACCATCAACAAACTTGCCAAAGACAACATCGTCAACGGACTTCCAAAGTTCAAATACACCAAGGATCACTTATGTCCATCATGCGAACATGGAAAAAGCAAAATAGCATCATATAAACCTAAACCCATACCTAGTTCAAAAGCTAAGTTGCATATGTTGCACATGGACTTATGTGGCCCAATGAGAGTTGAAAGCATTAACGGGAAAAAGTATATTCTTGTTATCGTCAATGATTATTCAAGATATACATGGGTTAGGTTTCTGAGATCAAAAGACGAAGCACCAGGCATCATCATCACCTTTCTGAAACGTATTCAAGTACTTCTTTAAACTCCAGTAAGGGGTTGTAAGAAGCAGACAACGGCCTGAATTTACAAATCGAGGAGTTAAGAACTTATTTTGAAGATGTTGGAATCACACATCGACATCGGTTGTTAGAACTCCACGGCAGAATGGGGTAGTTGAAAGAAGAAATCGAACTCTTGTGGAAGCTGCTCGCACAATGCTAATTTATTCCAGTGCACCGTTATTTCTATGGGCTGATGTTGTTGCCACTGCTTGTTTCACTCGAACCGACCCTAATCCATCCAAGATTCAATAAAACCCCATATGAGCTAGTGAACAGAAAACGATATCTCTTACTTTCACGTGTTTGGCGCGTTGTGCTATCCAAAAGCGACAGAGAAGATCTAGGAAAACTGAAAGCTAAAGGTGATATTGGAATCTTTATTGGATACTTAGATAACTTCGAGGGCATTCGGGGTGTATAACGAAGAACTAGGAGGATTATGGAGACGATGAATGTGAATTTTGATGAACTTTCACAAATGGCTTCTAAGAGACTCGTTCTAGAACCCGCACTAAACCCAGACTTACGGACACATCAGTTCAGGACTCGTACCACAAAGAGCTCCATCAACTTTTGTTGACACACCTCATGAACAAGAATGGGAGAAATTCTTTGAGTTAATGTTCGATGAATACTATGGTGAAACTTCGACAAATGCATCAAATCATCATTCCGCTGCACCCGCTCAAAATCATCCACCACCACCAACAGAAGATGCATCTACAACGGTCGAAACCAATGCACCAACTCCATCAACATCATCTACATCTACTCCAGCAACTCCAATTCTAGAAACAGTTTTACCAGCAGTTGATGAGCAAAACCATAACATATCATTTCAAGGAGAACCTTCACAAAACCGAAACGATGCAACGTTAGATGAAGACTTATTTGAAAACCCATTTGCTACGGAATCAGCTGAATCATCTTCAAGCTTACGAGAACCATCTAACTCGAACTCGTATAATCTACGGTATCCTTCTACTCTAAAGTGGACAAAAGACCATCCCCTTGAACAAATTATTGGTGAACCGTCAAGGCCAATTCAGACGAGACGCCAACTTGCCACCGATTGCGACTTATGCATTTACCTTTGCTCAATTAGCAATATTGAACCGAAAAACATTCGTGAGGCAATGGCAGAACCCGTATGGATAGAAGCAATGCAGGATGAACTTCTCCAATACCGTCTACATGACTCTTGGGATATGGTTCCAAGACCAATTGACATTCGAGTCATTGATCTCAAATGGTTATGGAAGAACAAAAGAGATGAAGAGATGACTGTAATTCGCAATAAAGCTCGTCGTGTGGCCAAAGGATACAGACAGGAAGAAGGAATAGACTTTGAAGAGTCATTCGCGCCGGTAGCCAGACTAGAAGCTGTCAGGATATTCTTAGCCTATGTCGCTCACAAAAACATCACGGTTTATCAGATGGACATTAAGACTGCGTTCTTAAATGGAACTCTGAAAAGAAGTATGCGTGAGTCACCCGAAGGCTTCAGTAGACATGGAACATCCAGACTACGTCTACAAACTCAATAAGGCAATCTACGGTTTGAAACAAGCTCCGAGAGCGTGGTATGACGAACTGTCTTCTTTCCTTATCCAAAACAATTTCACCAAAGGAACAGTTGATCCTACCTTGTTTACACAAAAATGCAAAAACGACATTTTGATTGTTCAGATTTACGTGGACGACATCATTTTTGGGTCCACTAATCCGAATCTTTCAAAACACTTTGAAAATCTCATGAAAAGCAAATTTGAAATGTCCATGGTGGGAGAACTAAAGTTTTTTCTTGGTTTACAAATACATCAATCCCCTCGTGGAATGTTTATAAATCAAGCTAAATACACAACTGAGATTTTGAAAAATCATGGTATGGATAATTGTGACTCGGTTGGAACACCAATGGTAACTTCACCAAAAATTAGAGCCGATTTGTTTGGGAAACCTATTGATCCGAAGAAATATCGGAGCATGATTGGTTCTCTCATGTATCTTACTGCTAGTCGACCCGATATTCATTTTGTTGTTTGCTTATTAGCACGGTTTCAGGAAAAGCCTACCGAACTGCACCTCAAAGAGGTTTAACGGATCTTTCGGTACACGAAGACATCCACTCACAAGGGTCTTTGGTATCCGAAGGATTCCGGATTTGATCTAATTGCCTTTTCAGACGGACCACGCGGTGATCAAGTTACTGACAAAAGTACATCCGGAGGAGCACAATTTTAGGGTGAAAAGTTAGTAAGCTGGTCTTCAAAGAAACAAGATTGCATTGCACTTTCAACCGCCGGTGAGTAGGTGTCTCTATCTGCGTGTTGTGCTCAAGTTCTATGGATGAGAACACAACTCACAGATTATGGCTTTACTTTCGATAAAATACCAATGTATTGTGACTCGAAAAGTGCCATAGCCATATCATGCAATCATGTTCATCACTCAAAGACTAAGCATATCAGAGTCCGCTATCACTTCAAAAAAGAACATGTGGAAAAGATGCGTCGAATTATTCTTCGTGAAGGCAGATTACCAACTCGCCGATCTATTAACTAAAGCCCTTCCAAAAGAAAGGTTAGACTATTTAGTTCGACGAATTGGAATTCGAAGCCTAACCCCTGAGGAGTTAGAAAGTCTTCTCGAATCTTCTTGAAAATGATTTTTCAAAAGCTTCATTTGTAAATATTTTTGAAAAACAAAATACAAAATTTGAAAAACCAACAAAAGCAAAATATAAAAATATAAAATTTTCAAAAATACAAAAACATTATAAAATCAAAAATCCAAAAATATTCTTCTCACGACATGTCTCATTATAATCGATATTACATGCGTTTAAAGAAATGTCATTCAACAATGATACGGGCATGTACAGATGCTTGAGCGAGAGTTCTTTTAATGTTTTCTAAAACATGTCGCTTCTAAACATTTCTTAAAAAATGGATTTCGTATACTTCAATACGAAACCCGTTCCAAAAATGATGACTTTTGATTATTTCAAATCAAAACTCGTGTTTTTAAAGAAAAATCAAGTGTACGCTTCAGTGCACTACATTTATAATTGGTGAGAAATCATCATCATCATCATCATCTTGAGCACCTTTTTTCAAGATTGTTCAAAAAGATTTTCAAAATCTTTCAAAATATTTTGTGCTCAAGATAACTCCCTCTAAAACCCTTTTAATTGAATATGCTTTATTAAAGGGGGAGTATAAAACCAAAATGTTCCAAATCCATGCTTAAATCAAATCAGTTTGTCTCCCCAAAAGGCTCTAAAAATGATTTTAATCCGTTGATATCAAAAATATCACAAATATATTATTTTTGAGGGGGAGAAGACGTGATTAAAATGTGATCAAAAAGTTTAATGATCGTTGTTTGAATCTCAAAATGAGCTCGACTCACTCGGAACAAATGAATTGACGGGAATCAAAGTCAGTATATGTACCATTTCGAGAAACTCGTGATAGACATGCACTTTCATGGTTCTAACCTCCTTTTCAAGGAGCGTTTACAACTTCAAGTTAGTTATTAGAGCTAGTTGTCACCTAAAAACTGACAATGGAACTCTTTAACTAGGCAACGTAACAGTGTCTCGTGGGGAATTGTCTATCATGAGCCGATAATTTCAAAAAGTGCGAACTCTACCCTCTATGTGCAGATTTCTGTCAAAACCTTATAAGCACATGTGAAGGGGGAGTGTTTCTGAAAATATAAAACTCTCGGAGTGTTTCAAATATGTTTTCAATCATAAACACTCTGAGAGATTTTCAAGAAAAAAGGTTTTCATGGCAACATAGGATAATCATGGAGTTATAAGGTAATTAAGGATAGGAAAATCCGTCCTATGATCCGCCAGAGCCGGAGGGATCTACCCAAGGACACCACCAATAGTTAGTATTAGAAGTCCTCAGGTATGATTAAAAAAAAGAGTAATGTGAGAAAGGAGAAAGAAGGGGTTGAAGAATTAAAAAGAAATATAAAGAAAAAGGGTGAAAAGAAATAGCCCTCCATATTCAACCTTAGGGCAAAAACCGGGTTCAATTCATTTGCTACTGGTTGTCACTAGATGACACCGGTATTGAAGACAAAGACGTCATGGACCCGGACGCTGCACTAAACCTTCTAGCCACTCAATTCCTCTTTAAAGGATTTGTTTCATTCTCACTGGGAACCCTACATAATCTATCGACTTTCTCTTAGAGACTGTTGATATTGAAGAATGAGACCCTCTCCCTAGTCTCCGCTTAGGAAAACCAAAATGCACTAATTGAGTCTAGAGCCACGAGATTCATCAAAAGATCTCATAGGAACACACGACATGACATCGCTTGTTGTTCATCAATAAGGACACAAGTGATATATTCTAGAGTCCTACGCAGATCTTAGCAAATCTGCCGAACATTTATGAGAAGATTCACATTTGTGATCTTCATGATTGAATGGAAACTCTGCCGGGGTCAACATCAAGCGACCACGATAGCGAGGTCACCGGTAACTCCCGTGGATTACGCAGTGTGTCTCAAACGGTCTACATCGTGGGGTGATGCTTGGTGTACCTCAGCGACTCATCCGAGCTGTAGGTGTACTTGGTATATCGTGTTATCTCACTTGTGGGACTACAGTTCAGGAACGGCCTTTGTGAGAATTAGAGACGTATTTTCACACTATGCTGATAACACCCTCGAAATCCAAACTTGTAAGTATCGGAATCCGCCTATTACTAACCTGTTTTTATGTTTTCTTCTTATGGAAGCTCCGGAGCGGATTGATCGTGCAGACTCTCCACATGCTCATACCAAAAATACATGAAAGTTCTCATCAAAATCAAAGGCTAATCAAAGTTAAAGATGATTCTTCGTCAATGTCAAAGAATCTACAAAGTTTAAAGACTCGAGAACTACATCATTGGTAACCAAAAGACAAATAGAAGTGTGAGCATGGTGGAGAAAGACGTGGAGACACCAAACCAACGAAGTTGACAACGGCAGGCAACCACATTAATTGATCACAAAGCATGAAGGAACAAAGAATCAAGACTATTCTATATCTACACGCAAAGTTCAAGCTTAAGGAAAGTAAAGATCTCATCAAGTGGAGCATCTTTTGAATGACCACCCCTTAGGGGGAGATTGTTAGCCTTAATAGTTTTTATTAGAAGTGATGGTCATTCACATATAGGAACTTTGTAACGTGTGTTAGATATTGTGATAGAATAGTCAATGGGCTCGTGGATTGGGCTAAGCTAAATGGCTATTAGTTAAGTTAAGCTAGCCTTATCTATGTTAGAATCCAATCCAACCCGATCCAAGCTCATCCCAAAGCCCAATAGGGCATCTTGTATTTAGAGTATAAATACACCTCAAATGAGTCATTTGAGTTGTGTGCTTGAATGTGTGTGTGTGTGTGTTTTTCCTTTGAAATAAACATCTATCTTGTTTTCATCTTTCTTCACATACACGGTTTGTAGAACATCAAGTCACCATCTTTCCTTTCTTTATTTCATCTTCTTATACGCATAAGTGTTTGTGGTTTAACGTGTTCATCTTGTGATAAGGTGTGTTACGCGTAAGGTTGATGTAAAAGTGTGGTCCTACACCTATCAAGTTAGCTTTTTTCCCATTTTTAGCTTCTTCGTAGTCTATCCCCTTTCTTCGTGACCTTTGTTAGTAATCCCATCACTTTTCATCATGGAAGGTGATAATCAACCACCACTCAACAACCCACCACCAAATAAATCACTTTCACTCAAGCCCTAATCTAATGACCAACATAACCGCCAAAGCCGTTATGTGAGTAGAAACAACGACCTTCAACATTTGCAAAAGGTATTTGATAGTACAATTAGGGATGCTGTTGAGAAAGTGGTTAGCTCCTCTGTTGTTGGCTCCATGATCAGCAGTAATTCGGATAATGGCTTAGTGGATAAAAACGTGAATGATGAGGATAGTGCATATTTCAATCTTTACCCCACTAAGGAAGAGGTTACTTACCATCAATACATAATCGATAATCCCCGATCACCTATCATTAGGACATGTCCAAAGATTAGGAGAGGAAATCCTTGAAACCTCAAAATCCCTTGTATTATCGGATATAGGAATGTCGAGCATGCTTACATAGATACGAAATCTCCCATTAATGTGATGTCATCAGCTGTTTACAATGACATTATGAATGAGCGACTCAAGATTAGGAGAGACCCTAAGTATCCGGGTGGGGTTTGCAACTTTGTGGGAAGAGTCAAAGATGTACACGTCTTTATAGGGAATTTCACCTACTTAGTTGATTTTGTGGTCCTAGAAGACATCGGATGTGTCATTGACTATAGCGTATCCCAAGTAGTGCTAGAAAAACCGTTTGTTGAAACATCTAAAATGAGCCATAACAAGTATGAAGGAACGGTTAGGTTTAAGGAAGGGGACAATGAGATCACTTATAAGATGCCTTGGAAAACGAATGGATATGGCCCTTTATCCCTTTTTGAACGAGACAACATTAGAGCTTTTGAGGAAAAAAGCGAAGACGATGTTGAAAAAGGTTTGAACTTCATGTAGGAGAAAAGAAGACTTTATTATAAGGATTGCTTGACCCTAGCGCCTAGGTATAGAGTCGATGAAAATTTTGTCAATTATATAGAATTCTCATTGAGATTGAAAAACGAGACAACGTAGGGGCACGACTTCGAGTCTAGCAACAAGACTCATAAATAAAGAAAAGCGCTTCGTGGGAGGCAACCCATGCTTAATTGTTTGCTTGTTTGTGTGTCGTATATCTTTTATTGATGGTTTATTCTCGTATTTAAATTTGTAAAAATGCTTTATTTTGTCTTTAACCTCGTCTTAATTACATATAAAGATATTTTACAAAAAGGATAAGTGTAGGGAGGATTACACACGTTTTCAAAAAGAACGTGAACATGAGAATTACGATTATTAAAAGATATACATGTGTGTTTTTCGAGTCAAATGCTTGTATCGAGTCATAATGGATGTTTTGCAAGAAATTTTTCCAGATTCTAAAGATATAAATTTTCCAGAAAATCGCAGACCGGTTTCTGTCAGGATAACTGACGGCGTCGGTCGCGAACTGATGCGTCGGGAGGAGTAGAAACAACTTACTACTTTTTCGTTTTGAGCTACTTATAAATTTTTGGAATTTTCCAGGTCTTAATTTTCCAGAAAATCTGTAAACATCCATTCCACAAGCATTATATCCTAGTTTAGTAGAGTCATATATATATATTGTTACCGCCGATTTTATGCGAATGTTTCGTTTGTTTTCTTCAAGTGTTCAGGTTTTATTTATCAAGAGGAAGATACATAAGATTGGAAGGAGCTTTTCACGCAAACATTCTTCTTGAAGAAAGATTTAACCACTACTTCACACGGATCCTACCGAGCTAATCAGGGGAGTACTAGTTTCTTTCTTTTTTAATTACCTTCCATTATCATAACTTTGATACTTTCAGGGAACATTGGGGACAATGTTCAGTTTAAGTGTAGGGAGGAAAAATAAAACGGGAACTTTGAAACTATGCTTATCCTTGACTATTTGCCTTGTCCAATTTCATTTGTGTAATAAACCATGAGAAATATCGGTTAGGGTAATTTTGGCACCAAATTTAAAATTTTTCATGACATGTAGGAGTGGGCCATTAGTCTTAATAAAGCGTCTCATGGATAGGAAGTTATATGACTAGCACAAAACCCTTTACCACTTAAATTCCACCCAAAATGTAAGGATCGCCCTTAGATTTGTAGGAATTAAAGCATTCCACTTTAATGCTTCGAGTGTGTACCGGTAGTATAATAGATTCTAGAACTTGTTTTGTGATGCATTCCGAGATCGCTAGTAAGACTACACTTGTGTAGTTAGGAATAACTAAATGATAAGAGGCATTAGGATAACCCTTAGTTGATATCTGTATTATAATTACTTCTTCCACATCGGTTGAGTAATTCCCCCACACCCTTGCGTTGTACTCATCTTTAGTACACGATACCCCTATTTAACCCCTCTGAGCCTATCCTTTTCACGGTTCTCGTGATGTTTCGGTTTTCGAATATCAATGAAGAGCATTGTTTACAATCCACCCCCAAATGTACACCCAAATCACCTTAGCCTACCTTGTATGCACCCACTTTTAGTGCATTATTATTATCATACTAAACCCTTAGTTCAATTATCTAGTTGCTTGCATAAGTTGCTAAGTCGAGTCATATCCTTTGTACACAGTTTTGGGACGATTGGGACTCATGGGAAAAGTTAAATTTTATGAAGTGACGGGAAGGAACGTTAAATTCAAATTCCCTTTATCTGCGTAATAATGTACTCCAAGTGTTTTGATCTTTTCAATTCGGGTCAAATTAGTGTTAGAGTAATAAAAACTCAAGTGTAGGGATGTGCCTATAAATCCCTATTATTTTGATGTTATCATAGAGGATGGTAGGGTAAAAGTGTATGAAAAAAAAAATAAAAAAAAATAGAAAAAAGAGAAAAAGAAAAAAAGATAGAGTGTAAAAAAAAAGCATACGGGCTACCATCCTACATCTATCTTTAAATTTATGTTTGTTTGTTTCAATTTATCTAGAGTTTAGAGTGTCGAGTCTTGGCTTAGCAACGCCATTCTTCTCATGCTTGTAACATAAAGATTTTTGACTTGCCACCACTAAATCGCCTATCCCACCGAACCCTTTGCTTCACTACCGTAAGTCTAACGTTAAAACCCCTTTAAAAGACCTCTTGGATAGTTTTTCCTAGGTGCTTACGCCAAAAGCGATGGAAGTTTGATCTAGTCTCAAGCCTATGGTAACCTATGTACTAGGACCTGTTAATGAGTGTTTATCTTCCATTTCCAATTTGATATATTTCATATACACCCGAGAGATGAGAGTATCCAAACACCACTTGTGAGGTGCTAGTATGTAATTTCCGTGCTTGTTATGACTTTTGCGGGGCTTATACGTGTTGTGAATTGTTCTAAACTAATGCTTCATGACCCCTAACTTATAAATTAATTGGCTAAAAGCACATTTTCTTGAGGATAAGCAAATACCAAGTGTAGGGATATTTGATAAGGATTTAAAAGGTACACTTTTGAGGGGTCATTTAAGCCTTTAATTGATCACTTTTGTATCCGTTACTACTTAATTTCGTTCCTTTGCACTTTTTAGGTCTCTTGAAGGCAAATTGCTGGAATGAAACTTATTCTGACGAAAAGGCGCGAATATATGAAGAAAATGGCCAAAGTCAAGAATCGAGACACTCAAGCTCTGGGGAAGGGGACGGCGTCCACGCTTAATAACGACGCCGTCGCGACACACCTTGAGACGACTCAGAGAGCAAATTGCTATTTTGCAAGTGACGGCATTAGGTTTAAAAGAGTAGGGCGTCACAACTCGACGACCTAGATTTGGATCGGGCGTCGAGGTTGAAGTCGAGGCGTCACAAGCATAAGGTGGCCGCGTCCACGAGTTGACGTGGCCAAGACGAAAACCTAATGGCGGCGACCCGATGGCGTCACAACTAAAGAGTGATGCCGTCGCATATTGTAACTCTATATATAGAATTTGAATTTTCAGTATTTTAGAGAGGTAGTTTTGTGGAGTAAAACCTAAACCAAACATAGGTTGTCTTGAAGGCATATCTTAGGGTTCCATACCCTATTTTACAACAAGATAAGTGATTTACTTCATTAATTTAATTATGTCTTCAATTGTTTGTGTGTATGCTTGCATGTTTTCCATGTCCGGCTAATTTACTTGTGTGTTTACTTAGATCTATGAAACCTAGGTATTGAATATTGATTGGTTATCTCTTATCTTAATTGTGATTGACCTAGTATTGCGATAGGTCATTCGTTGTGTTTTTAATACTTGAGTAATCTTTGTGAACATTAGTTTATAATCACTTAGAGTTATTGTAGTCTAAACATCCAAAGATAACCTTAGAGTTAGTTTATGAATCATAGAGATTTCGTAGGAAATAACCTTAAGGTAGTCTCAAAGAGTTAGGAAAAAACGCATACCCTACGACCTTAGAAGACACAACGCGTTAAGAATAAGGACGTGACAATTCAACCATCAATAGGAGATAACTAGGGAGTAATAGTATCTAAGTAAACACATCTTTAAATCATCATAAGAGCACACAACAATAAACATAGACTACACTCACCTTAGCTTAGTTAATTAGATAATTAGATAAGTAGAGTAATCGGTAGAAATACCAACCCCCCCCCCCCAGATCCAATACCCCGAGATTCGTACCTTTCAATTTTCTAAAAAATATAAAAAGATAAAAAATAATCTTCCTCAACCCCGACCTTAGCGTAGTAATTTCTCACTAGCATTCCTATTCCCCTAGAGAACGATATCAATTCCCGAGGCTTACCCTAATACTACACTACAACGATTAGGTTCACTGCCTAGGGTGTTGAAAAACTTGCTCGACGAAAAGGAAGTTCCTTTAACCCCGAAAGCGCATTGTACGCGTATCACTAACTTCCATAAATTACATATGATTAAAGTGATCGTAGCTCATATACATCAAATAAATGATATTAGTTATTTTGTTACATACGGTAATTTAAAATTGCAACGGAACAACTTTACTATGACTCTACTCTCTTCAATGTTTTTAAATTTTAAGACTATGACAAATTATGTTCTAATTTATGTCAATGTTTATCATATTCGATTAGATTAATTTTTTAAAATGGTTAATTGTGACCCGAACCGCGTATAACCGCTCATTTCGAGTACCCGCATGTCCGGTTACCTGCCTAGTACGATTCAGTTTCGGATACTAAAATGAACTACCCAACCCGCAATAAATAGTTAAATCTCCAACTAAATCAAACCGAACCATCCCGTAAACACTCCTAACTATAATTTATAACTACAACTAATTTATCGTTTATAATTAAGTTACAAGCTCAAAATATAGCTCTCACAATCTTAAGCTACTTCAAATTGGAAATTTGGGAAAAAATCATTAAATAATAATGAAGTTTCATTAGTGTTTCAATTCAGTCATTTATATCTTTTTTTTTGAAGTTTAACCACTCAAGTTTTACAAGTGTTCCATTCTTATGTAACTTATATGTTTGAGTGACCAAAATGGAACAGCTCTTAAACTTCGTTATTATTTGGTGACATATATTTTTTTTGGAAAATGATTTGCATGACTAAACTTTATGCCTAAAAATATGACTAACTCTAAGATGATGACACATGGTAAGATTAATGATGAGGATTATGAAAGAGAAAATATACATTTCACATGTCACATGATGAATTGTTTAGGCATAAATTTAGTCATGTGAGTTAGGTCTCCCTATCATTACTCATTTTTTTTAAGTGTGCATAAGTTGGTTGTACATCGAGTTAGTTGAGATGAGTGAAATTGAGAGGGTGGAAGTTTATTATTAAGGTACAACCAACAATGCACTTATTTTAAACATTTACACAATAATTGAATAATTTTTAAACTTGAATGGTTTTTGTGGTTAATATAAAGTTCGAGTGACAGAATTGGAACAGTGATAAAACTTGGTTACTATTAGACAACATTTAAAGTACTTGGATCCTGGAGTGATTGTATCAAATTTTATAATTTATTGTTTAATCGTTTACACAAACAATATATTAAGTTTTGAAGATTGAAATCATCTCAAGTTCATATAAATATGATCGATAATGTTCCCTCACAAATAAAACAATAGAACCCACTATAAGACCCACTTCTCCTTTTAATTGTAAAAGATCATTACCGAGCATGTTTATATAAATTTGAAAAATTCTCAATCCAAGTTTTAAACACATTAAAACATTGTCTTACCGATATACGAACTCATATATAAAGTATTCAACTTTGTGGATTAACCAATTATTTGATATACCACCTTTAAAACAAAACAGAAAAAAGAAAAAAGAAAACTAAAATTACTTCCATTATTTTCCCCACAAATTTCTTCTTCTACAAAACTAAAATATGGTCAAGGGACATGTCATTTAATTAGGTGGCAAATCTTGTAAATATGTAAAAAGGTAAAGGTGATAATAGTATATGCTGTAGTAAAGACAAAAATATGGTCAAAGGAGTTGAACAGCAACTGACCAACTTTTTCATTTTTTTGTTTTCCTTCTCTCCACTTTTATTTTCCAAGTACACCTCCCTCTTTCCATTTAAAGATATTTCTCTTTTTTAAATTAAATAGTAAGAATTTCAAATAAAAAATGCTAGAATCATTCACAGAATTTATAGAAACAGTGTGTTAACGGGTGATTGTTTTAATAAAAGAAGGTCAAAAAATGCATCAATCATCCGCCAATACATCAAATGAATAAATTTTTTGTATGAATTTTATGAGTAAATTTTAGTAAAATTGGAAAAATTTATAGAAAAAAAAAGATTAAAAAAAATTGTATGATGTACAAACTTTATTACATTTTCTCTCTTTTAAAAAGTGTTTAATATCAACTAAAAACCAAAATGTTTTCAATGACTAACATATAAAACGAGACATATTTTAAGGCTAATGCTAATGGGTGAATTGCCCCCAACCAACCGAATCAACAACTGCGTTCCCTCCCTTAGCCTGACCTCACCCAACCAAGTCGTCCTCAAACCAAGTAAAAATTTTGTGGTTGGCTGCCCAACCTAATTTTCAATTTGGTTTGTCTATGTGTTTTTTTATTTGTTTTTATGGGGTATATTTTTTATTGTTGTTGCGGTCACCTTACTACTTGTTAATGGTCGATGTCTAGTTTTAAAGAAAAAGCTGAAATTAACACAGAAAATTGTGGCCACAATTAACATTAGTCTTATCTTTACTACCTTATAATGCATTTGAGACTATTTTATTATTAGCAAGGCTTAAAATTCAGTCTTTTAAACTTGTTTGTTATAGAAATATTGTCTTTTGATAGTCACCAATATTATTATAACATTGTAACAACCCATTTAAATCTTCATTGTAACCGCTAAAAATCATTACTATCAATAATGGTTATTAAAAATATGTAACCGCATCTACCATATAAATTCACACAAACCATTTTCTATCTCTCACACACAAAAATAATCTCTCAATATACCCTCACTTCACTCCTCAACTCTTAGGGACGTTTTTTTTGCAGAGATTATTTATATGTTTGTTACAAAAACATTTAAGCCAATAACATTTGCTCGCCGAAAAATATAGTCACAAGATACTTGCCACCGCATTGCGCGGATACCTTAGTATGAATAAATGTATTTTGTCATTTCCTTTTAGTAAATGGGCCAATGCTTTTGTGATTTGTATAAAAATATTACTCCCGTCTAGTTTACAAACAAAATACGGAGTATTTACCAATTATGATATTAGATTATTTCAACTTTTGATTGCTAATATGAACCGATAATATCATTCAATGCCAGGTATTAACTCTCGAATTTTGAAAGATTAATAATAAGGTCCTTATTTTAGAGGAATGTTACTCTCACTCAAAATTTAAAAAAAAAAATCTCACACATACACGTGTTGTTCAAATATTAAAAATGAAAGTAAGAAAAAGAAAATACAAGAAAATTTAATTGATGCATCTCATTTGACACATGTGCATGTAGGATTTGTTTTTTTGTAGAATTTGTGTGAGTCTAATATTTCTTCTATTTTAAGTGTTTTTGAATAACTTTTTACATTTTATGACATGTAAAATAAATGTGAATTCAAGTTAATAAAATGTTATTTACCAGTTATTTGTATTTTTTTTTTTCTTTCTAACAAGTGAATAAGTTTTTTTTTTCTTCAAAAAACTAAAATACTAATTTGGACACCTCATTAGAATGTATAGGGTAAATTGTAGCTCTTTGTCTAAAAAACTAAACTAGCTTTTTTAGAACAAAACTAATAACGTGCACAACAAAAATGATAAAAAAAAGAGTACTCAATCATTCCTTTTCATATTACATAAAGTTAACAAAAAATCTCACTAATTGTATTTTCTACCCGGTCAAAAATCATACCTACCAATTAAAATCACTTTCGATTAGTTGAAACATAAAATCAATTTTTAGTTTGTAACATTTCAAAGGAGAAAATAAACATTTATTTTGAAACAGAAAAGAGATTATATTAGATAATTTGGGTAATGGTTCTTTTTCCTCCACGTTTTCATTAAATCAAAATTTTAACTTTATGTCTATCAGTTTTTAACTTTATGGGATTTTGCAAACAACAATTCTCATTTATGAAGAGATGATATTGGTATCCTCTACCACCGATGCTTCCGCTAACTTTTTTTTTTTTTTTTTTTTTTTTTTTTTCCTTCCTCTAAAAGTTTTTAGTTTTCTTATAAAACTGCGAATGAACAAAAACATAATAGAAAGTATAATGTTTAATAAGTCAAAATTAGTAAAACAAACAAAATACAGAGTGATAAAACTGATTTACAAAAACAATACAAAATATAAAATATAAAGTTTGACAAATTAAAAGTAAAAAAAATACGGAACAAAAAAAATGATAAAATTATCTTGCTCTATTAATATAGTGAGATAAAAGTGGTAGATGAGATAAAATGTGAGGTATGAGGTATTCATACTCCATAGTAGGGGTGAGCAAACGGACCGGATAGACCGGACCGACTGACAAAACGACGGGGCCGAACCGAAATCGACCGGACCGAAGGACCGGCGGTCCGGTCTCGGTTTACTATTTTTGGCAAATTCGGACTCCTTCAGGTCTCGGTCCGGTCCGGACCACAAACCGAAAATTTAGCCTTGTTGGACCGGACCGGACCGACCACATTCGGTCTCGGTCTTGGTCTACGTTTTTTGCCGGATTCGGTCTCGGTCCGGTCCGGTTTTCGCCCGATAATCAGCCCTACTCCATAGTAGTATCTTTTTATAAAAAGATGGTGATTTGCACACTTTTTATTTTAATTTGCACACTCAAATATACAAGCTAGTAGAGCACAATGTATAAGCAATACCAATAACACGTTATTGGTATGTTACATCAGCGTTACATCATACACATCCCAATAACATTACCTGTAGATTTCACAAAATACCTCACTAAATATATACACTCACACACAAAAAAAAAAAAAAAAAAAAAAAAGGCCTGAGCCACTCAATTGGCTATTTCTCATTTGGCATGTTATTGGCGAGTTGAGCAATATGAGTTTGGCATGTCATTCATATTTTTTTTTTCTCTTTGGCATGTTAACAAAGCACCTTACCATTTGCTCTTAAAGCAGATTGTAGACAATATACAATTATATTATGCATAACTTTAATTGTGCCAATCAAATACATAAATGTGCAAATTAATTATTTTATGAAAACTCTCAATCGTAACCTTTTTCAACTCAAGTATTTAATACTTCACATATTAATATATTTTTTTTATAAAACTGGTCACTATAGAATGTGAGATATTTGTTTGAAGGAATGTGCTTGTAATGTTTTTAATTTTTATTGTAATATTTTTCTTTATTATGAATGCATGTTTAATTATATTTTTAAATTTTTTTGTTAAGAAAATGAGTTTAATGAAGGTTTTTTTAACTTGTGACCTAGGGGTATAAGTTAGACACACAATAAGTATATCGGGGCCTCACGAAAAAGTACACAAGGATCTATATAAAAGTACAGATAAATGTACTTTTATATGGATTTCGATGTATTTTTTGTATATTTTTATTGTACTTAACTTGTACCCTTCGGAAAGCCTATTTTAAATTGTGATGTGGCATCGATGTAAAAGTGAGATTGTTGACTATAGTACCATGCCTAACATTTTCTCACACACACAATATGCATTTGTAAAATAACCTCATACAGTCTCTTGGTTTCAGTGTGTGTTTTAACAGGTTCAGACAGCTCCTAAAATTCCCACATTTTCATAGATAACAGTAATGTCTTCTTTCTTAACTTGTTTGGTCGATTTTAATGTTTTTTCTTTTTTTGAACGAAGATTTCAATGTTTGATTATGATAGTTTTTGTCGTTGTTTTGCAGTTCTGATTGGTTAAAGTGAACAGCTTCTAGCTAGGAAATACTACAGTGGTGTAAGTTATTTTATTTTATTTGATGAATTGAAAAATGTTGTTCTTTTTATTTTATTTATTTCTTTTTTATTATTTTTATTCTTACTTTGCTGCTTATTTTAGTTAATTTTTTATTTCATATTATGCTCTGTGTTTAAGTAAGCTAGATTTATGAAGTTGTGACTGCTAAGAATTTTAAGGGATTGTTCATTTTAAACAGTATGATTGTCGACCTTTTTTATTTTTTCATTTTAGCTAGCAACATACTAAAATGTAGGGGATTGATACTCACACCATTTATTTTAATGCACACACCATAATATTACATTATTAATGCACATGTTACAACATGTTATATGCATACTTGTGGTGTGTGTATCAATAAAAATGGTGTGAGTCAATCCCCTAAAATTTATAACCACCAGCTTGTGTTAGTGATCCCCTTAGATATTTGACAAAATTACCACAATGGTCAAGATCAAATCAAGCCTTGTTATTGCAGTCTCGACTGTGCTTTTCCAATATCGAGTTTGTTCAACTGTGTTGCGTGAATGGCTAGCTAACTATGCGAAGACACGTGGACAAATGAGAGCGCTAACCTACCTGATTTGACCGGACATTAGAGTGAGTGGCCACACTAAGCCCGCGAAATTGCCACATGGCTCAACTAGATGATAGCACATTAAAAAGTACATGTATCATCATTTGGTTGGGATACATGGCGTTTTCGCCCTATTAGCATGGCCATTAATGCTAACTCCTAGTCAAATATGTGCAAAGGTATGACAAACATGAAGTACGCGTGCCGATACATGGTTGGTCAACATGTGTTTGCACGGTGAGCGTTGCCATTCACGCAAAACTATTTGATCAACTTCGATATTTGGTAGGAACGAGTCGGGATTGAGATAACAAGGCTTGATATTGACATGGTAATATTATGTAAATATTTGATGGTCTAATTTGGTTTTTTAATTCTAAGACTCTGTATTATAGTATTGTGCACACTCACTAAGAATCACTCTGGATGCTTTTGAATATTTGTATATGAATGGTCCAATTCGGGATAGATCCAATTTAATCACCATCTTTTCTGCATAAAAAGATATTACAATTGCAAACGTTTCAACTGAAAAAAATATCAATTAGCATTGTGATATTGGTGTAATGTATGGATGTGCGTGTTTGAAGTAATTATGTGATATAAAACATGTTGCAAGAGATAGTGTTTTGATGTGCTTCTAAGTCGATAAAATAGCTTTTGACGGTGTTTGATGGTTAGCAAAATTTGATTAATAAGGTAGTAGATAGATAAATGATCAGGTCCCAAAAAGAGTTGACAAAAAAAGGGTAGATGACTAATAGGTAATTTTCTTAACGTTTGATTTGTTGATTCCTAAATAATCATTCAATGATAAACAAAATCTCTTATCCTGTAGTGAGTATTACGTTAAGGTGACTTTTAATTTTTTCTGTAAATCAAAATGGAGGGACTATTAACATTCGTTATTTTGCATGTTTAGAGTAGAAACGGAACTCACTGGTCAAGATGGATTTGACGGGAAATATGAGGCCAGCAGTAGAAACAATATCATCCGAGGCACCAGCAAGCTATCAATTGGCTCCAAGGAACGAGATTGTCAGCCTACCAATTGGAGCACCGGGTTTTTCACCTCAAAGTGGTGAAATCCCGTCTTCTTTAGTAAAGAAGAAGAGGGGTAGGCCAAGGAAGTACGGACCAGACGGGGTGCTTGCTGGAGGTGGTGAAAGTGGTCGCACATTGTCACCAATTCCCATCTCCACCTCGGCCCCACCAGCCTCAGGTGGTATTTACTCTGCAGTAAAACTTGGTGAAGCGGAAGGAAGTGGTGGGAGCTTTTTGGGTGAGAAAAAAAACAAAGGGAAAATGGGTTCTGTAGAGACTAAGCCAAAGCATGCTTATGGGAGTATGGATTTAGGTACTGTTTTTTATCAACTTTTGCTAGTTAGAATAGTAAATCTATATGATCTTTGTGACTTTTATGTTTTCGATTGTAGGTGACGGGATTTCATCTGGTAATAGTTTTACTCCTCATATGGTCACTATCAATCCGGGTGAGGTATGCTTACTTCATATAAAATAGAAAATAAGTGTCAATAGCGAGTTCATACAATTATGAACATGGATGATATTTACAAAAAATATATGAGCTAGTTAAACATATCTTAAAAGGAAGCATGAATGCATAATCTTTAATTTTGAATAGTTGTGAATTTTGATTGCTCTTGTCAGGATGTTACCTCTAAAATAATTTCGTTTACCAAAGACGGGCCTCGGTCAGTATGCATTCTCTCTGCCGTTGGTGTTATTTCACATGTGACTCTGCGTCATGCTAGTTCGTCTGGAGGCACAGTAACATATGAGGTAAAAAACTTAATCTTATATTATTATTTTTAATTATATTTGTGAAATTGTTAATGGTATGATGTTTTCTTGTAGGGAAGATTTGAAATTCTTTCATTATCCGGATCTTTCATGCCGGGTGAAGTTGGGGGAGTATTATCTCCAGAAAGCAAAATGAGCATAGCTTTATCTAGCCCTGATGGGCGTGTGGTTGGTGGTCAGCTTGGAGGACTTCTTACAGCTGCGGGTCCTGTTCAGGTACTTCTCTCGTCTTTTTTTTTTACGAGTAGTCCAGTATGCACAACATTATAAGTAAAATAGGTACGTTTTGATTTTCGAGGTAAAAATGAAGCAATTTGAACTTCAAAAGTTACGCAAACTATCTCCATTTGTGTTTGACAAAATAATATGCTTCATTTGACCTCAAAATATGCTACATTCGATTTTGGAAATGCAAGAAAAGTGGAATCGTCCTGTAATACAATATCATACTTGAGATTGGTTTTAAGTTGCAATATTATTCTTGGGATTATTTTTTGGACATTGGTACATTAAGAGTTACACTAAATCTATACAATATAACATATCCATGTAATACTTACTCTTTAGATGATAAATCATGGAATGGTACATGATTAGAGGTCGCTTAGTCCCTGGATAATAAGAGGCGATTTGCACATGGTTAAGTATACACATCAAATCTACTATGTTAACTGAGTATTATACCATCACTTTTTTACCCGATTTATTTACCCTCAGGTCTCTACCTCAAAACCCTCTAGAAGCATACCCCTCTTGCCTCTCATCACCTGCCTTTCTTATCTCGTAGCCTCACTTTCAGTACCTCCTTCCACCGGTCCCGCTGTCTCACTTTCTATTGTCACCACTTTCAGCAGTCACCACTATCCACCGCCTCACTTCTGGTGACTGACTAATCACATTGCGGAAGGTATGCCAAATTTTATAAGAAACAAAATGATTGCTCATTTAAGTTGATACACCCGCAAACAAAATTATGAAAAAATCTAGAGGATAAAGTTGATCAAAAGGAGATTCTAAATGGAACAATTCTCAAGAAAGCAGCATAAGTTTTGTGACAATCAAAGTCGTCTTAAGATAATCAACAATTTGATTTACCTTTTGGTGGCGTGTTCAGTCATGAGGTGAGGGCGAGCTTGTGGGAACTGGAGAGGGAAGTGATGAGAAGCAGAAGGGGGTTATGAATCTGATGAGGTTTTGAGGAGGTATACAAATTTGGTAAAATTTTGTGGCGGTATAGTAGCCATTGTCAGCTTTTTATATGTGTGCCTGAAAGGATATAGAGTACTAAATCCATTTTTATTACATATACTTGTACTAAATCATAGGATACTTGTCATAATCTCTATAAATAAAATAGCTATAGATGATACTCTTAAGAGCCGCTCGTTTAACCTTATTCACATTAACAATATATGAAAATTTGACCCTTTTCTTTCTTATATCATCTGTTGTATCTATGCCAGGTCGTGGTGGCCAGCTTTCTACCAAACATAGGTAGTCCAGTTGAGCCAAAACGGAAAAAACAAAACGCGCTCGTCAAACTCTCAACCCCAACAGGGCCCTCCAGTCAACCTCGTGGAAACATAGAGCATGTGAACTTCCACGAACACGCACATGAAAGGTCTTTGGAAGGAAATGCCAATTCCACACCTAACCTTAATTTCCAACTCGAGACCCACACGACTTCAAGTGTGCATGACTGGAGAAGAGCTTCTACAGACATGAATGTGTCGTTGAACGAAGATTGAATTTGTAGTCCCTCCATTACTTCATTGATTTATCGATTGATTTTAGTTGCAGGGTGGTGAGTTTTAGAATATTTGAGTCTAACAAGGATGTTAATTAATCTTATGGTGACTCTGAGTCTCTGATGATAGAAAATGTGGTCATGTTGTTGGTTTGTTGTTTTTTTATTTTGTACTGTAGTTTGTTAGAAGTCAGTCAAAGGATAGGAGTTACTGCTGTTGTATTTCTGTTGTTCCTGTTTTATTTATTGAACCTTTTAGGGATCAAAGAGGGAGTGTGATTTATTGACATTCTTCTGTTACTTTTAGTTTCTTTGAGAATATAATCAGTAGAGAATTAACTTGCTTTTCTCACGAAACCTCTCTGGCTCTCTTAGCCCCTCGCAGGACGGCCAGTGCAAACCTCTCACACTCACAGGTTGCGATTTAGTTATAATGCCACTGTTTCAGTGTGCAAGCCTCTTACCCATGAGGTCGTATAGCACCTATAGTTGATATGTGCTCAGTGGGGACATGTTGGCAAAAACTTAGAAAGTAAATAAGCAAAATCATCAACTATCGTTCAAGCTTTCACTAAAGCAACAATGCTTTAAGCCAAATTTTGTTCAAAAAGTTAATTGCTCACAATTTTAAAGGTATATTTTGGTCAGACACAAAAAGAGTGTCACAACAAAAAAGGCAGGCACTTGTGATGACTTCTATGATCATTACACACCAAACTCTGAGTCACTTGTTATAAGTTCTCGGCAGGTAATAGTGAATACCACTGTTTTCAGTCATTTTAAGCGAAAACTCAAGGAAACAAACCGTAAAGATACAGTTGATTGGCCCATTGGAGATGAGCTCCCAATCAAACACCTCAAAACACATATGGTTTACACTGCATAATCCCTGTGACGTCTTTTCGCTTTTGACGCACTCCCAGAAGCCGAAAAACATATCATGCCAACCTTCTGAGAATTGCTTTTGTGCTAGTTGGTAATATGATTGTATTCTTGGAGACTGCTCTAGAGGTCTATTTAAGAGCTGGAGCTGCCCACAACTTCACTTTCTTGTCAACACCCGATGTGGCTAAAATAGTGACCCGTTTGTCTCCTGTAAATATACACTTGGTAAAGTCAGATATAGGCTTTGCTTGAGTGGACTCATGAATACTTTGCATAAACTTCAGATTAGACGATTGTTAATAAATATTATATAATGGATCATTGGGTAACTTATAAATAGATACAGCTCCTTAATCTTGCCAAGTCAATAAGGAGTAAAAGATGGATTAATACTAACCGACAGGAATAGATTTAGGTGCCCATGCGATGCTTGTGATGTCACCTGCAAAGTCAATCCAGAAGTTCAATAGTTGATAATGGCACCCATCTTTTATTAATCAAAGTTCATTTTATTATACTTTTGAGCAGCAAAGGGAGAAAAAAAATGTTCAGTGACAGAAAAATGCTAGCTATATAAGACCATACGAAGTGCATTTAATTTGGGACAAACATTGTAGCTTTTCACCAAAAAAATTAATGTAAAACTTTCTTCATTTGAATAGAAGGAATGTTTAACTTTAGATGGGAGGATGAAAGGGAATTGACAATACCGTCATGTGCTTTGTCAGCAGTATCTAATACTTCCCCAGTTTCAACAGATAGCCACTGCAGTAATGAGGCATGACTAACAGCCAAGATCTTCCCATCAGGAGATACACTGAGACGATCATAATGCAATGTAGTGCCTTTTGAATCATGAAGTGGAATTGGGAACACCTTCAAAGTCTTTGGGTCCTCATCAAGATGATATCGAACTTCAAGATATAGAAATTAAAACATGTTAGAAAAAAGTTTGTATAATAATGGATGTCATCAAAAAACTCGCTAGGTGTGTGCATTTAGGGTGGCCAGAGAAGGGTCAGAAACGGTCCTTGGTTTACTCACAAAAGGTTAAGGATTCAAACCTTTCTAGGTAATCCGGGGGTGGCCAGGCAAGGCCGGATACATTTGAGTAAAAAAGGTTTGCCTTTCCCGGGTAATCTAAATAGGGAAAACCTCATCCGTTTTATCAAAAAACTTAAATCAACTATAACTAAAACAACATCTGATTTTCATTTATTTATTTATTTTTTCTTTGTCTTACAGTTAGGTCCTATCTGACTCTATTAATCTAGTTCAAGAAACAACAACAAAAACAAACCCAATCCCGCCGGAGCAGGAATCTAGTTTAAGAAACTGACAGCCAATCAATAGTGCTCAACTTAGCAGAAAATTAGAAGTAGGGATTAAAAGCAACAGCAGATTGTTCATGTTGTTTACCTTAATTATACTCGAATATAAATGAATTGGGAAATATGTAAATTTATTCCGACTTTATTTTGATAACGTGATGGGCTCAGACACTCGGTGACTCTTCATAACAGGAAACTTGCATCAAGAACTATTATATTATTCTAAGCAGCAAGATAGTGAGTTATTGAAAACCTTCACTGGATATGACATACCGTTAATATTCCACACTCTTATTGAGCCATCCTTTGATGCAGTAATGATCCGTTCTGAGTCGGGTGTAAAGCCCAACCATGTAACAGCACTCTGGAAAGAAATCACACATGAGAAACTCACAAAAACCTAGGGGTGAGCAAAACAAACCGAAAAAACCGAAACCGAACCGAAAACCGAAAAAACCGAACGAAACTAAAAACTGATGGTTCGGTTTTTACTTTTTCAAAAACCGAAAAATGCGGTTCGGTTTCGGTTTTCGTCCAAAAACCAAACCGCAAAACCGAACCGAACCGAACAGGTTTTATTATATAATAATATCTAATTAATATAATATGATTAAATAACTAAATAAATCAAATTTATAAATTCATATTCATTTTGTGAGTGGATTTATAATATATTTATCTTAACGTTTATATTTATATGTGTGTTTGTCGTGTCACGTGTTTTGTGTGAATATATCAATAAGTATTAGATAAAGATTATATTACGTTTATGTTCACTTGTATGTGTATGTCTCATTTATATGTTTCTAATTGTAGAATTATGCAATAAACATTATTATGCTTAGATTAAAAAAAAGTAAAGAAGAATAACTAATTTTGTACGTAAAACAAGTTTGTTGGTATAATTTGGTCATACCCAAATATTAACGGTTAGAAACTGAAAAAACCGAAAAACCGAACCGAAACCGATAACAAACCGAAAAAACCGAACCGCCAAAAACCGAACGGTTTCGGTTTTGAGTTCTACAAAAACCGAACATTGTGGTTCGGTTTTGGTTTTAGCCAAAAACCGACCCAAACCGAACCGTGCACACCCCTACAAAAACCTTTAAGGCAAATGCTACTGTGTATAAAAAGTAAGACACAGTTAAATACGAAATTAACTTGTGCTGGACCTTTTAAAGAAGACTTGAAGGATAATTAGAGTGGAACATAGACAAAACTAATTATAAAAGTACAGTGAGAAAGGGACATAAAGAGAGGAAGCTTGATAACCTTATGGCCTTTCAGTTGCATAACTTTTGTAACCTCTTTAACTGAACTATCCTTTGAATACACTATCTCCCAAACCTGTCAAACAGTTCATGATATGATGTTAGATGCACAGTACATCAACAATATTGCACCATATAAGATAAAATAAGCTCCAGGTTCAAGCCATGTGGACCACTTAATAGTCAATGTGTTTTGAATTCTGCCTATCTAATAACACTACAATTAAATGAGAAGGACTATTGTCATTAACAACAACAAGCCTCTCTGAGTTTGTACATTGAAAACTTTTCTGTAGGACCAGAGGCTACAACACAGTATCATCCAGGACTCATACCAAATAAAACATATATTAGAGTTTCAGTCTCATACAATAATCAGATGTTGTCAAACAAACACTTTTCCCCCTTGATTGCCATCATGTTCACCATATTAGATGCCTAACAAGAATTGGACACATGGTGCACAATAAATCAGTACAATTCTAGCCCCTTAGTTTCTACTGAGATAAGTGAGGACAATATTCGTACAATCTTACTGTTAGAACATGACACTGATGATATACATGGTTATTATGCCCTTCACTTCGTCAAGGCTGAGATTCATACCAACCAAAATTGCAAGCAATAAAAGGGCACATTTGAGTTACAAATTTGTATAAATCAGATATGGGACTAGATTGGTACTCAAATTTGCTTGTAAAAGAGGTACATGAACTCTTGCTAGCACTAAAAAGCCAGAATCCAAGGTTTACATTAGGCCTTTCAAATAGAATAATGAATTTCCACGGGCAAATCTAATGTTGTGTTTAAGTCATAAATCTAATGTTGCAAATAATCTACTAAAGTAAGCCAGCTGAAAGATCATGTCACCTTGACATCAGCTGTGAAAGCGGCTGCAGCAATAAACCGCCCATCTGGTGATACGGTAGCCATATTGTTCTTAAGCTGGTTTGTGTCAACATGCCCCAGCATCTTTCCAGACTTTCCATGCCAAAGTTTAATATCAGTTCCTGCAGAAGGCAATAAAACGTATGAAACTTTGGAAGGACAATTACATGATTTACATCCATACCAATAGGATGTGGAGTAAAATGTTATCTAATAACTCCAATATGCTTATAGAAAAAGTTACAAGTTCACTCCTCAACAAAAGAGAACGTATTATTATAGAGGCAACTGGATCAGAAGCCCAATTATATAGCAAACAGTGAATAGAGGGTAAGTCATACACATTCATATTTGTTTATCTGACTTATCACATACAATAGGCAGATAATTAAGATATTTTTACGAGTATGAAAGTCCCTGAGACTCGCTAACTTCGTGAAAATGTCAGAAATAATGAAGTGCTTGGAGTCTTGGACCCTTCATATACAACATGAATCTATATAGTGTCGTCTAGATTATCCTTTTAATTTACTTGATTTAATGTACCCTTCCTTGCGATATCCAAATCATCGCACCAGTTATTGTAAATATGAGGAAACAATACTACTTAAGCATGTCATAAGAATGTACCCTCTGAACTGGATGCTATAATTGTACTCCCATCAGCAGCACCATGTGTAGCTTTAGTTCCGAATAAAGTGATGACGTACTTTCTATCATGCACATTATGCTGCTCCCACTTGACTTCGGGCTTAAAATGCTGCCTATTTTCACCACCTTTTGGGTTGTCTTCTCCATACATGTATAAAGAAGCTCCAGTAAGACTTTGAGCAGCCACAACAACTGATGCATCATCATCTGCAAATGCAACGGCAGTTGGACGACCTCCAGCAGGTATATTGATTCTCATAAATCTACATTGGGATACAAAAGTGACAGAAATTAGAATAATATGTGGAACTTTCAATTCATAGGTGTTGAAGGCAAAAGATTATATGAAATTTCTTACTTGAAGCTTTTGCTTGAAGCGTCGTCCAACTTGAATACCCTGGCTACACCATCATCACAAGCTACATGTAAAAGAACATATAAATCAGTACAAAAGCGTCACTTGTGTACTCGTAAAAAAGTGAACTACTGGGAGAAACTATACTTGCATTACTACTACAGCCATTTCAAATGGGACAAACATTTTGCTGTTGAAATTAAAAGGAAGCTGGACCTAAAACTTAACAAAGAATATTTAAGGGTAAAAGCCATAAAATAACAACGTACTTTTCAAATTTTGCCGACTTGAAACACTTACTTTTTTATTACCTTAGTTCACCAACGAACTTTCAAAATTTGTTTCGAATTCACCCATATGACCAGTTTATATTAAAATAATAACTGAAATAAGTATATTACCCTATTATTCTTTAAAATTTGTTCCGACTTCACCAACAAACTTTCAAAATTTGTTTTGACTTCACCCATATGCCGAGGGTAATATAGTCATTTCAGTTATTATTTTAATATAAACTGGTCATATGGGTGATTTCGAAACAAATTTTGAAAGTTCGTTGGTAAACTAAGGTAATAAAAAAGTAAGTGTTTCAATTCGGCAAAATTTGAAAAGTACGTTGTTATTTTATGGCTTTTACCCAATATTTAATGTGGAATGCCGGGGTCTAACAAAAACAGCTGCAGCTCTCAATTATGAGTCCTCCTGAAAGACTGAATGACATCTCACTAGCTAACTTAAGTAAATAAACTTAGACAGGAAATGGAAAATGGATACTTTGATATAATAGCTAGTCAGCCACAATATAAGATCAATCTCCATTGACATTTTAAGTTCAAAATTTGCATAAATACTTAATTGGTAGAGTAGCTGATTCCAACAACTTCAGCTAATGATGCCTATGTTAGTAAACAATGCGCTTACACTTAAAGGTAAGAACACACAATAGTTAGCAATGACAAAAGTGAGAAATGCAAATAGTTAGCAATGACAAAAGTGAAGCATGATATGTGTAACATTGGATGCAGATTGGAGAGAGTACACATGTGAGAGATCATAATGGCAAAAAGGGAGAAGGAGCATATAAACAACACGCAATAGCCACAATGTTCTTTATATTGCTAGGAATCATCACCTTGGCTGCTTATCAGATTTGCTGTTTACCGCATATAGACAAGAGGCACTTAGCAGGCTATGTAACATGAGTTCTATTTTAAGGTAAGAACATTAATATCAACTACTTGGAGATCTTTAAACACTGTATTATAACTCCGGGAGAATAAAAAGGGAAACAATTATGCCTTTCAGTCCAAGTT
This sequence comes from Chrysanthemum makinoi, assembly GCA_910596185.1. Taxonomy (NCBI): domain Eukaryota; kingdom Viridiplantae; phylum Streptophyta; class Magnoliopsida; order Asterales; family Asteraceae; genus Chrysanthemum; species Chrysanthemum makinoi. The sequence goes on from OU343223.1 coordinate 77,485,475, forward strand.
AACAGCTACAAGACCCCTTATCACTAACCCAATGACTGGTTTAGGCGGCTAATCATGAGTGCATTGATTGCAACAGTTGTCAACTTGTCATGATCCTTGGAGCTACAATGTGAATGTACAATTATAACAATTGTGATGAGACTTACCGGTTGCCAAGCTATGTCCATCCGATGAGAAGCATAGGCCATTGACAGCATCCCCGTGACCTTTCAAAGTATTTAAGTCTAATGGGTGATGACGCTTGTTTAAATCCTGCATCCACAACCATTGGCGTTATGAGATAGCATTATTAAGATGATCAAAGAGCACCCGCATTCACATTCACGCACAGAGGTACATTTCATGCAGCTCTTTCTGAGTGCGCATTTATTGTACGTATTAGACATTTTCCACTTGCGTCAATATTTCAAATGTTTTCCATAAACCACAAAATGAGTGCGCATTTATTGTCCATACTAGCAATTATAATAACAATCAATTCAAATATGCCACGGTTACACTCAACTAAATCACTTAACGGTTTTATATCCATACCTTATCAGCAATTCAACATCAACACTTGAGCCGACAATCATATTTCTCTTAATTAGATCAAACTTAACAATTCATTCCATCACAACCTTCAATACCACGTCATTCAGAACCACACAAACTAACAAACAGACGAAAATCGCACCATAACTCTAACACAACCATCGCCTAAATGTTATCAATATTTCTGTAACTCATCATAATCGAACAAACTAACAAACATGTTTAACAATCACACCATCAATTCAACCTAATTATCATCACCTAATTATCATACAAATTCCTATACCGCAAACAACTCCATCGCACAATTCGCCTCAAAATCAAACAAACTAACAAACACGTTTAACAATCACACCATCAATTCAACCTAATTATCATCACCTAAATATTATACAAATTCCTATACCGCAAACAACTCCATCGCACAATTCGCCTCAAAATCAAACAAGCTAACAATCACGTTTAACAATCACACCGTCAATTCAACCTAATTATCATCACCTAAATATTACACAAACTCCTATACCGCAAACAACTCTGTCGCACAATTCGCCTCAATATCAAACAAACTAACAAACACGTTTAACACTCACACTATCATTTCAACCTAATTATCATCACCTAAATATTACACAAATTCCTATACCATAAACAACTCCATCGCGAAATTCACCTCAAAATCAAACAAACTAACAAACACGCTTAACAATCACACCATCAATTCAACCTAATCATCATCACCTAAATATTATACAAATTCCTATACCGCAAACAACTCCATCGCACAGTTCGCCTCAAAATCAATCGCAACTAATAAACACGGAACGATCACACCATTACATCATCACTAATTAAGCTAGCAATCATATAACTAAATAAACAGATTCAAAATCACAGAATTCCAAAATCTAAACATCATTCAAAAACTGTTATACCTTATCAGCATGAGAATGATGATGATGATGAGCCTTTGATTGACTTCTTATTCTGCTGAGCCTTCGAATTCTTCGCGGTATCGGCCGGTACCGCGAGTGATGCGACTTGAAATTTACGGTTACGGAAGTAGTTACTGAAGGATATATAAGCGATCAGAGCTCCGAGAACGAGTGATGTAACTACTGCGATTGGTATGATCGCTTCCATTTTTTAGTTTTTGAAGAATGAAGATCGATTTAGCGATTTGATTTGATGTTTGTGAATGATGAAATGATGTGATCGACGAGTAGAAGAAGATTCAGGAGGGTGTTTGGGTTAGGAACGAAATGAGATTGGGCTTTTCAAAGTCTAAACCCTTCTAAAAGTGTATATATCATATACCATCCTCCTGCTTTAATAATTTGTACGATTTTTACATCCTGCTTTAATAATTTGTACAATGAATGTAAACAAACATGTCAAATAGAGCTGGCAGTTTTTAAAATTTAATTAAAAAACAATTACACGTTTGGTCCCTATGGTATACCCAAATAACAACTTTAGTCTCTAAGTCGTTTTTATTACACCACAGATACCTATTTTTGAAACCTTGCACGCATTTAGTCCCTATTTTGGATGGGCGTTAGTTAAGTCCGTTAAGTATTTTACGCTGTTAGTCCTTCGTTAATAATTTTTGCACCGTTACACCTTATTTTTTAAAATATAGTTTTCCCCAGTTAGTCCCTCCGTTAATAATAGTTATCGCCCGTTTTTTTACGTTTTCCCCCGTTTTTTTTCGTTTTTCGTCCAATTTTTACGTTTTTATCCATTTTCGTCTGTTTTTATATGTTTTCGTGGTCCATTGTCCGGTTTTTATCCGCTTCCTAATTATTTTTTACGTTTTTATCCGTTTTCGTCCATTTTTCGTTTTAAGCCATTTTTTCGTTTTTGGCAGTATTTTTCCGTTGTTTATTCGCGCCATCTTTTTCGTTTTTCCGTTTTTTTCCGTTTATTTGGTTGTTTTACGTTTTTATGTTTTTTCGCCATGTTTTTGCGTTCGTTTTTATCCTTTCCCTTTCCGTTTTTTCCGTTATCCGCTTTTAGCTTCGTTTTTCACAAAAAATTTCAAAAAAAAATGGAATTTTTCACAAATTTGAAAAAATTCAAAAAATTTTGAAAAAATAAATTGGAAAAAAAATATTTTCGAAAAAAAAAATTTTGAATAAAAAATTAAAAAAAAAAAATTGAATAAAAATATATTGAAAAAAAAAACGGACATATTTTTTTATAAAGATTTTTTTTTAAAAAAATTTGAATTTTTTTTTTATTCAATATTTTTTTTGAAACTTTTTATTCAATTTTTTTTTTTGAAATTTGATTTTTTTTTTAATTTTTTTTCAAATTTATTTTTCGGAAATATTTTTTTTCCAATTTTTTTTTTTGGAATTTTTTTTCCAAATTTTTTTTCTTTTTGGAAATTTTTTTTAATATGTTGAAATAGTACAAAAACGAAAGAAAAACTGACAAAATATAAGAAAAACGAACAAAAACGGATGAAAACCGATAAAAGAGTACGAAAAACGGACAAAACGTAAAAAAAACGGACAAAAACATATAAAAACAGACGAAAACGTAAAACAACGGGGGAAAACGGGAAAAAACGAACAAAAACGGACAAAAATATAAAAGAACTGGCGAAAAAAGATTAAAAACGAACGAAAACGGATAAAATGACAAAAAACGAAAAACGCGAGCGAAAATGGATAAAAACGAACGCCAAAAGGAAAACTAAAAACGTGAAAACAACTGGCGGAAAAAAAAAAGGACAAAACGTAAAAATTTGGCATAAAACGAATAAACAACGAACGAAAACGATAAAAACAGACAAAAACATAAAAAAATGGGCTAAAACGGGGAACGGATTCAAACGAAAACGGATTCGAAAAGAATAATAAAAACCGACAAAAACGGATAAAAACGTAAAAAAACGGACGAAAACATATAAAAACAGACGAAAAGGGATAAAAACGTAAAAAAACGGACGAAAAACGAAAAAAACGGGGGGAAAACGGATAAAAACGAACAAAAACGGATAAAAACGTAAAAAAACGGGCGATAACTATTATTAACGGAGGGACTAACTAGGGAAAACTATATTTTAAAAAATAAGGACTAACGGTGCGAAAATTATTAACGAAAGACTAACAACGCAAAATACTTAACGGACTTAACTAACGCTCATCCAAAATAGGGACTAAATACGTGCAAGGTTTCAAAAATAGGTATCTGTGGTGTAATAAAAACGACTTAGGGACTAAAGTTGTTATTTGGGGTATACCATAGGGACCAAACGTGTAATTTTTTCTTTAATTAACAAAGTATGTATTCGTAGAAAGGTACCGGATCATTTGCAAAGTATCAAAACTTTGCAAAGCCTAAAAAGTAATTTGGTGCTGCCACGTGCCCCTCCTTCTTTTCCCTCCCAAGGATAGTTACGTAATTTTGTGTCCTCTCGCTATATACTCTTTCTTGCCTCTTTTTTTCTCTTCTCAGTTCTCTCTTTCCATCTTTATTCTTTCTTTGATTTCCTGATCTCATCCTCATCCCCTTTCATACTATCATCATCATCATATTTAACACAGCACCGTCTCCATCACCATCACCGTCTTCACGCCGTCAGCACCACCATCTTCACGCTGTCACCATCAGGTACCAACTAATAAAACTCTTTTTTGTACTTTTCGACTTCATAATAATTGGCTAAACATAGTAGATCTGTTGTTGAAATGTGATAGATATAATGATGCACACCAAGTACTCGACGAAATGCTTCAACCAGATTCAGGTCATAAATGTGATAGAAATTTGGTTTTAATGGCGATTGATGATCTTCATGTGTTTAATCAAGGTATTATTGATAGTTTCTATTTTATGTTTGATAGCACATTTTTAGTAGTAATTTCATGATTATGTTAGGTTTTTGGTGTTTATTTGATGTCATGATTATGTTAGGTTTTTAATTTCAATTTTATTTTTATATTTTTTATGTTTGATGCACATTTTAGTAGTAATTTCATGATTATGTTAGGTTTTTCGTGTTTATTTGATATCAATTAAATAATAAAGTGAATGAAAATTATACTGTTGAATATCTATGAACATTAGTTTTTTCAGATGTTCATCGTTAATTTTGTATATTTTTTGCTCATAGGTTATGTTATCATAGGTTCATCAGTTAGCTTATGATTTTTTAGTTGATGAACATTAGTTTTTTTTTTGTTCATCAGTTATTGACTTTTAGCTATTATGTTAAATAGGTTCATCAGTTGGCTGTAATGTTATCTCAGGTTCATCACTTAGTGCTTATCTTAGCTGTGATGTCAATTTATGCTCTTTTGTTTTAGTTGATGAACATAATAACTATTTGTTGTTTTTATGAATTTATTTGTGTTTTGTTTTTGCTATTATGTTTTTGGTTCATCAGTTCTTTTCCTGTATTATGGTTTTGGTTCATCAATTATTGTCCTGTGTTATGGGTTTTTGGCTCATCAATTATTGTCCTTTTCTGTTTTGGTTCATCAATTATTGTCATGTATTATGTTTTTGGTTCATCAATTATTGTCCGTATGTGTTTTGGTTCATCAATTATTGACACGTGTTATGTATTTTTGGTTCATCAATTATTGTCATGTGTTATGTGTTTTTAGTTCATCAATTATTGTCATGTGTTAATCAATTTATGCTCTTTAGTTATATTCTTGTTAGTTGATGAACATATTAAATTCTATTGTCTTTTTTAGCTATAATGCTACGATAGATTCATCAGCTAGTTTATTTGTGTTACTATAGTTATGTTATCTTAGGTTAGGAGTTATCATATGTTCATCAGTTATAGTCCTATGTTATCATAAGTTCATCAGTTATTGTCCTGTTTTATCATAGGTTCATCAGTTAGTTTTATGCTTTTTAATTGATGAACATCGCTTTTTCTATTCATCAAGTTTTTTGTTCATCGTTGTTGTTCAACTTCTTTTTATCATCCAATTGTTATTGTCCAAAACAAGTTAGTACTAAGGTTTCAAAAAGGATTAAGAGCAATGTTGAGCGCTCAGTTAATCCAATTGGGAAGCGTAGGAAGAATGTAGATTCTTGCAAATGTAGCATGAAGGATCATGATCAAGCGGTGCAATGCTATCGAGATCAAATTGATGTTAAGAAGGCTAGTGATAAGGGCTATATAAGAGAGAAGGCAAGGTTGGCCGCTAAGAAGACGAAGTTGTATGAGAAGAATGCTTGTGTAATTACTTAGTTACTATTTCACTTTTTTTTTTCTATTAGATAAATAAATGTGAAGTTTGTCTCATAAGATTTTTTTTTTTGATCATCAAAGGAACTTTGATTTTTTTGTTAGATAAATAAATGCGAAGTTCATATGATAAGAATGCTTTTTTTTTAATAATGATCAAAGTTACTTTATTAAATTTCTGTTATGATCAAATTTATTGTTTTTGTTCATCAGTTTATTTATAAAAGTTCTTTTGGCAGGTTTATCAATTTTATCATAGGCTCGTCAGATATCATAAGTTCATCAGTTATTGTCATGTGTTATCATATGTTCATCAGTTATCATAGGTTCATCAATTGTTGTTCAACATCTTTTGATCATCCAATTCTATTATATTTCTATTATGATCAAATTTAGTGTTTCTGTTCATCAGTTTATTTATAAAAGTTCTTTTGCGGTTTATCAAATTTATTTAAGAGATGTTCATCGGTTTATATAAGGGTAAAGTCATAAAATAACAACGTACTTTCTAATATATCGACTTGAAACTTACTTTTTAATATTACATAACCACGCATTTCAAATTTGTTCCGACTTCACCCATATGAACGAGTTCATATGGGTAAAGTCGAAATTTGAAAGTACTGGGTGTATGTTAATAAAAAGTAAGTGTTTCAAGTGAATTTTAGAAAGTACGTTGTTATTTTATGGCTTTTACCCTTTATATAATAGAAACATAATAAACTGGTAGTTCTGTTAAACTAAAATAACTTGTCCATTCCAACCAACCAAAATCACTTGTCCATACCAACCGAAAACAGCGATGAACAAAAAGTCTAATGTTTATACAAAAACATTCATCAATTACATCAGATTGTTCTAGAAATCAAAAATCACTTGCTCGTTCCAACCAACCAAAACCGTTACTACTGCAAACTATTTAACCATACCAAGCAAGCAAATATTCCAAACATTCATCAATTACATCAGATTGTTTTCACTTGACCAAGGAACATTGTGTTCACTTTCGAAGAAGAGCACTAGCTTCTTTATCGAAATAATCGGTGGCACATTCTTCAATAGCCTTTCTCGACATGTTTTGGAGCATTCTCTTTTCCTTCGGACTTAAAATCATCGCCATTGAGTGAATGAATATGATTTTGCCGTTGTTTTCGCAGCTTTACCTATCATATAAAACAAAAATATTGATGAGTATATATTTATTAAACTATCATACAGAGCAAAATTACTGATGAACATACTTAGATAAACAAAAAATCTGAGTAACAATATCTGATGAATAAAATAATGATTGATAAATAAAGTAACCTAACACTCAAAAATAATTGATGAAGAAGAATATAATGATCAATAACTGACTAAATGATGAAAAAAAAACAACTTGATACTAAATTGATGAACAAAACCACATAATACTAAATCAATAACTGATGAACAAAACCACCTAATACTAAATCAATAATTGATTAACAAATCAATAATCGATGAACAAAACAACCTAATATTAAATCACTAATTGATGAACAAATCAATAACTAATGAACAAAACAACCTAATACTAAATCAATAACTGATGAATAAAACCACCTAATACTAAATCAATAATTGATGAACAAAAATCACTAATTGATGAACAAATCAATAATCGATGAATAAAACAACCTAATACTAAATCAATAACTGATGAACAAACCACCTAATACTAAATCAATAACTGATGAACAAATCAATAACTAATAAACAAAACAACCTAATATTAAGCAATAACAAATCAATAACCGATGAACATAATTCTGATGAACAAAACCACACACTACTAAATCAATAACTGATGAACAAAACCATCTAATACTAAATCAGTAATTGATGAACAAAACTACCTAATACTAAATCAATAACTGATGAACAAAACTACCTAATACTACATCAATAACTGATGAACAAAACCACCTAATACTAAATCAATAACTGATGAACAAAACAACCTAATACTAAATCAATAAGTGATGAACAAAACAACCTAATTCTAAATTAATAACTGATGAACAAAGCCACCTTATACTAAATCAATAATTGATAAACAAAACAACATTATACTAAACAATAACAAATCAATCAATTCACCTGGATTCATCGTTAATTTACAAATAATTTTTAATAAAAATAAAAAATTGTTAATAAAAATCAAACTTTTAATCAACTTGAAAAAAAAATTAAAATAAATACTTTTTATCAACTTGACAAAAAAAACTAATAAAAATCAAAACTTTTTATCAATTTGACAAAAAAACAAATGAAAATAAAAACAATTTTAATAAAAATCAAAACTTTTTATCAATTTTAAAAAAATCATATTTTTTCGCTAGTTAATTACATATATACATGAACAAAAAACAAAATTAAAACATAAATGCTGAAGTTACTAGTTGGATTCATCTTTTCGAGAACAAATTTTTATATTTTAACCTTAAAACGATTGAAATTTATAGATTTTGATATGATAAAACCCTAATAAGATCCCCAAATATAGTAGAGAATTTAGAAGTTGTGTGTGTGTTTTTTGACAGTGAAATAATGAAATGTGAAGTGGTGAGAGAAAAGGTTGATTAGATGGGTTTTTTTGTTTAATTGCTATCTTGCCCCTTTTATGTATAAAAGATGCATCTTCTTATTCTTATTTTAGATCGTGACCGTGGGATTGTTTTGGATGGTAGATAGGAGTGATCTGACGGTTAAGAATACTTTTTAGACTTTTTAATTTTTGGTTGCTTTGCAGAGGATCCCAACTCTTCGTAGAAATAATTAACAAGCTATATATCATGAATATATCATGAGAATATATTAGCTACAATTTATTGTAGCCAATTTGCTACAATTTTATGCTATATAATGTGGGTCATTGATTTTTTTTTGTCCTGATTCTTTTTTGTGGGCCCCAGATTCATTCTTTATGTATATTTTTATGAAAGATTGTAGTAATCGCATTATAAAAATTCAGGTTTGCCTATCCCCATATATCATATATTATATATTTTTTTCTATTTTTAAAATAACAAAACTGATAATAACACAACTTGTGTGTGTTCTCATCAAGTCTTCTATCTATTTCCCTTCTTCAATTGGTGATGATGCACTACATGATTTCAAAGTCATCACTCGCAGGAGTTTTATATTCTTTTGATGATTCTAAGAACAAAATAGAGTATACTTTACGTTCGTGTTAATTCGACCAATAAACAAAACAGAATATTATGACAAACTAATGAACAATATGAAACCATAATTATCGCAAAATAAGCAAACGTATTTTAAATTCGTATTGATTTTGAGAACAAAATAGAGTATACCTTACGTTCGTATTAACTCGACCAAAAAAAACAAAACCTAATATCATAACAAACTAACGAACAATATGAAACCCTAATTATCACAAAATAAGCAAACGTATTTTACATTCGAATTGATTCACTTGATCAAATTCTTCATGAATGATATCATATGAAAGGTAGTCAATCGAACCGACATTAAACATCATCATTTAACTTACATAGTCAAATCGAATATCATATTTATTTCGCTCATTGTCGATTCGTTTGAGCGATGGTCGGAATCATAACATGCATTAGCACCGTCACAATGACGGATTTAGTAATGACGAAGATGTAGGAGATGAGCACTTTAATGCAGATTAGAACCATGGTTGATTTTTTAATTATTATGTTGTTTCATCAAGCTTTAAACTCAAATAAGTAGTTGATAAAATATTGATTATTATGAATACTCAACACAATGCTTACGAAGTTAAGAATTTAAGATGCTAAAAAACCTCATTACATTAAATACTTTTAAATATACATATTTTGTTAAATAATTTTCTAAAATACTACACTTATAAAAAAAAAATCTATCATTTTGTGGATTTTTTTTATAAATATTTTGTGGTTCTAGCAAAACTCAAAAGGAAAATGTCCAAATCATCTCCCATTTGTTTAAGATCTTTTATTTGAAGTAGTGGGAATTTTTTTTTATATAGAAGCGGACATACTTGATGCAAAAGATATAAACGTGCATATTTTTCTGAACAACACATGCGGTGTAAAAAGAAAATAATATTCAAATTGATGAACACTTGACTTTTAAATTAGTGCACATCCGCTACTTAAATAACACGAACTGCCGGATCCCAGATTTTCTTTTTAAATGCGGATACCATATGACAAATGTTTGCATCCGTCACTCTAATAGATTGAGAAATGATACATCCACAAAAACAAATCCACATAACCATCCACAAAAGGAGATGTCACTCCTTGAGGAGAATAATGTCAATATTTCTCATCTTTTTTATACTGGTGATGCTACTTTTGTAGGGAACTCGAACAAAGAGAATATGGATGTTGTCGTTAATCTCTTGCACGTTTTTCATCTTGCCTCGGGGATGTCTATAAGTATGCAAAAGAGCAAACTCTTGGGTTTTAGAGTCAAATTTGATGATGTCCAAGAATGGTGATGTGCATTGGTTGTGAGCATGTGAAGCTTCCTTTCGAGTATCTTGGTTTAATGGTGGGTGAAAGTATGTTTAGGCTGAGGTCTTGGAAATGTGTGGTTGACAAGGTTACTTCCAAACGGTCTAATTAGAAAGCAAAAACCTTGTCTATTGGTGGTCGTCTGACGCTTATTAAATCAGTGCTTGGGGCGATTCCTATTTTCTGCATGTCACTGTTCAAGGCTCCATAGGGTGTTTTAAAGAAAATATAGGATTTATGTAATAGATTTTTCTTGGGAGCGGATGAGAATGAGAAAAAAATGTGTGGGTAGCTTGGAAGACGGTTCTATTTGCTAAGAAATATGAGGTTTGGGAGTTAATAACATGTTTGCGTTTAATCGTGCTTTGTTATTTAAATGGGTGTGTAGATTTTTAACTGATCCAGAGGCGTTGTGGGTTAGAGTGGTTAAAGCGATTCATGGTACGCATGGCCTTAACAGTGGTAATTTGCATGTCTCCTCTTACAACTCGATTTAGTGTAATATAGTCAAGTCGATAGAAGACCTAAAAAGCAAATGGATTGATTTACTGGCATTTTGCTCTAAGCGGGTGGGAAATGGCTCTAATACTAAATTCTAGAATGATATATGGTATGGCGATGTTGCATTTAGTACAGATTTCACAGGTTATATGCTTTAGAAAATCAAAAGAACCAGATAAGATGTTGCAAAATGGGTGGAATACCTCTTTTCGTCATGTGCATAGAGGAGGTGTTGAGCCGGCGCAGTGGGAATAGCTTGCTTCCATTTTGGGCTCTATGGTCTTGTCGCTGATAGGTGGAGGTGGATCCATTATAGATGTGTATATTCTTCCTAGCTCCAATACGCCGACAAGGTGGTCTTCTTTGGCTCCTATAAAGGCGAACGTTTTGGCTTGGCGTGTGGCTATGAACAAACTAGCGATGAGGGTAAATCTGTATAATATGGGCTTGAGGTCCCTTTGATTTTGTGTGGGCTTTGTGATCATGGGATAGAATCGACTGGCCATCTCTTCTTTGATTGCTCTTTAGCCATGGATTTGATGGTTGCGGTGAGGCGTTGGTGGAGTCTTGATATCCCAACGTTTGGTTCGTTTCTAAGTTGGCAATTGTGGTATGAGTCGTTATCTATGTCCAAGGCCAAAGAAAAGTCTTTGCATGGATAGCATCGTCACTTATGCGTTTCTTTGGATTAGTGGTAGATGCAAAAAGATAAATTTAAATTGTGTTGCTTGGGTGCAAGACCCGTGTTTAATTAGCTATCTCTTCCATGTAATGGGGTTGCTGCGAGTTTCGAGTTTATCTAAGCGCTTGGTTATTTTCTTTTTTATTTTCTCCGGGGCTTGTTTGGGGCTGCATAAAAAACACCAGAGTGAAAACCGATGGCTCGGCCTCTGTGCGTGGAAAATTTTCTCTTGTCTTGGTTCTCCGTAATCGGCAAGAGTTTTTTCATCCTTTTTGTTGTTCTCGCAGTTAAAGCCTCGGGAAGTATCTAGAATGTGTTGTTTGGTTTATTTCTAGACTAGTTATAATACCCGTGCACAAGCGTGTTTTTATATATTGTGTTTTTTTAACAATCGAATACTAATTTATTTCTTTACATTAGACATAAATATTTTTAAAATCACTCTCGCTTTTTTGCTAAGTTATTTTCTTTATATTTTTTACACTTAAAATTTTATATTCTTCACTATATATAAGAACTTTTTTTTAACTATTGCCAAATCCGGAATATTTGAATTTTTTTAGTAAATATTTTAAGATAAAAATAATAATAAATAAATAAAATATTACCAAATAAGGTATGAATTGATTTTTTTGAAATAAAAAATTCCCATTAAAAGTTTTGTTTTATTATATAAAAGTTTTGTTTGTGTACTCTTTGGCTTCTAACACCTTGTTAGTAGCTTTACTAATATATGTTTTTGCCGTTAAAAAAAGAAAGAAAAGAAAACAATACACTCTTTCCATCATTTAGTTCAACTTACATTTTAGTTTTTAGTTTGTCCAAGAACAAATGTATACTATTTTAAATAAAAAGCTTTTAATTATTATTTTTTCTATTTTACCCATCACATTCACTATTTAAGGAAGGGTGAAAGCTAAAGATACGCAACATGGTTTTTCAAAACAGACGATTTACGCAATGAACTTTGAAAATTACCATTGTACGCAAAATACTTTCAAATTTGTAACGATGTACGTAATATGATCAACTAATAGGTTACCAGGTCAAAAAGTTTGAAAAATGACATAAATGGTCCATGTAGCTTGCGTTGACTTTCACAGGTCATCCATTGACTTTATTTTCGGTTAAAAAAGTTTCAGTAATAGTCCTTATGGTCACTGGCTTTCAGATTTTGTCCTTTTTTATCTTTTTCATCCGTTTTTCTTACATTTTGTCCGTTTTTCTTACGTTTTTATCGGTTTTCATCCGTTTTTCTTACATTTTTCTTAAACTTTTGTCAATTTTTCTTATGTTCTGTCTATTTTCTTTCGTTTTTGCCCTTTTTCATCCGTTTTTGTACGTTGTTTTTACGTTTTGTCCATTTTTCTTACGTTTTTATCAGTTTTCATCCGTTTTTGTCCGATTTTCTTACATTTTGTCAGTTTTTCTTACGTTTTTGTACTATTTAAACATATTGAAAATTGTTTCCAAAAAGAAAAAAATTTCCAAAAAAAAATTGGAATTTTTTTCCCAAATTTGAAAAAAAAATTCCAAAAAAAATTTGAAAAAAAAATATTTTCAAAAAAAAATTTTGAAAAAAAATAAAAAATTTCAAATTTCAAAAAAAAAAAAAAATTGAATAAAAAATTTCAAAAAAAAAATTGAATAAAAAAAATATTTTTCAAATATTTAAAAAAAAAAAAAAAACTCAAAAAAATTGGAAATTTTCAAAATTTTTTAAAAATCTTCAAAAATATTTTTCAAATTTTATAAAAAATCTTTAAAAAATATATTTTTTTAAATCTTAAAGAAATTGGAAATTTTCAAATTTATTAAAAAATCTTAAAAATATTTTTCAAATTTTTTAAAAAATCTTGAAAATAATTTTTTTTTTCAAAATTTTCAATATGTTGAAATTGGAAATTTTTTTCCAAAAAAAATTTTTGAAAAAAAAAATTTTTGAAAATTTTTTTTTATTCGAAATTGAAAATTTTGAAATTTTTTTTTCAATATGTCGAAATTGAAATTTTTTCAAAATTTTCAATATGTCGAAATTAAAAATTTTGAAGAAAAAAAATTTTCAAAAAAATTATTTTTTAAGATTTAAAAAAAAAAGAAAATATTTGAAAAATATTTTTTTTATTCAATTTTTTTATTTTTTTTCGGAAATATTTTTTTTCCAATTTTTTTTTTCAATTTTTTTTTGGATTTTTTTTTTCAAATTTGAGACAAAATTCCAATTTTTTTTTTTTGGATTTTTTTTTTCTTTTTGGAAAAAATTTTCAATATGTTTAAATAGTACAAAAACGTAAGAAAAACGGACAAAATGTAAGAAAAACGGATGAAAACTGATAAAAACGTAAGAAAAACGGACAAAATGTAAGAACAACTGACAAAAACGGGCAAAAACGAAAGAAAATAGACAAAACGTAAGAAAAACGGACAAAAATCTTAGAAAAACGTAAGAAAAACGGATGAAAACCGATAAAAACTTAAAAATAAAACGGACAAAACGTAAGAAAAACGGACATAAACGGATGAAAACGGTAAAAAAGGACTAAATCTAAAAGCTAATGACCATAAGGACTATTGCTGAAACTTTTTTAACCGAAAATAAAGTCAATGGATGACCTGTGAAAGTCAACGCAAGCCACAGGGACCATTTATGTCATTTTCAAATTTTTTGACCTGGTAACCTATTAGTTACCGGTCATATTACGTACATTGTTCCAAATTTGAAAGTATTTTGCGTACAATGGTAATTTTCAAAGTTCATTGCGTACATCGTCTGTTTTGAAAAACCATGTTGCGTATCTTTAGCTTTCACCTTTTAGGGAATTGATTACTGTCTTTAATGTATACTAAATGAGTACTTGCACATAGCTACGACGATTTATAATAACATTAAATTGTGTGTGCAATATTTTTTTTAAGTATATATGGTTGTGGCGTGACTTGAAGAAAATTGATGGTTTAAAGTATGTATTTAAATAATTAATAGATTGCATTTCTCTTATAGATAAAGTATTCTAGTCTAACAATATTATTTATTCTTTAAATTTTTATATTTTATAGATATAGATATTGATAAAGGCTAAAACTTGGTACTTAAATCACTAAAATCTACATATATTGTATTTAACTAGACGAGTACTCATGCATAGCAACGAGATTTTATAGCGACAAATAATTGTAGTGATAAAAAAAAATTTATGGGTTATAAACGAAAAATAATAAAAGTTTAAAATTTCGGGGATTAAACACGATTTAAACTATATGAAAATAATATGGGTTATGGGTTATAAACGAAAATAATAAAAAAATATACGGTTGTCATACATGGTTTTTTTAAAAATTTTCACTTTCAATAATATGTGTTTTTCCATTATATGTAACTAGGCGAGTACCCGCGCCTAGCGGCAGCGGTTCATAGCAGCAAAAAATTTACGATATGCGATATTGTGGTAAGTTTTTCATATAACATTCAAAATGTTTTGGAAAAGATCAAAATGTAATGGCAAACGGTTCTAACATGTGATAATTCAACTCTAACAAAGATTCTTAAACATGTATCAAACGATATATAAAAATATTTGACACTGAAAAAAGAAAACATTACATCAATGGTGAGATACTAACTAACAATGCACGTTAGTCGCATAAAACTTCTTGGTAGACGACTACCCATGCATAGCAACAGTATATTCTAGCGGCAAACAACTATAGTTACATAAAACTTACACAAAACACTTAACCAAAATATCACAATAACTATCTATCGCTATAAATTCTGTTGCTATACAAGGGTACTCGTCTTCTAGTTTTAATAAAAGATAAAAACATAATCATCTATTTCACAACTATGCATGAAACTTTTGATGTCTGCATGTTCCAAAATTATTTTAGAGTTAAAAGCATAATGGTTTAAATTTTCAAAACATAAATTATTTTAGAAAGTTAAAAATAGTCAACTCTTTTATAAGTATGCATTTAAACCAAAATTCATATTTATAGCAGTTACTTGGTGGTTTAATTATTTGAAAGAAATGATTAATTATATGAATACAGATTAACGATATGAATACAGGTTATGAATGAGAAGAGATATAAACAAAACCCAATATTCCAAAACAACACATACCCCAACCAAAATCCCAAACCGAAACCACAAAGTGCCACCAAAACCACCAACTCCATCATCCAAAGCGTCAAGTTAAGGTGGTGATGTTGGCAATAGCGTCGGTGATGGTGGCAGAGGGCCGCAGTGATAAGGAATTAGATAGAGATTGATGTGTTATTAGGATAGAGAGAGAAGTGGAATAACATATGTTATGTGTGTATACGAGAATCATGTGCCCGCGCTTCGCGGCGAGTTGCATCTTTAAAAGATTTCTTTGTTATTGTTGTACAACGTTTATAATGCTTAACAATGCTAGTTGCAGCTGGTGTTTAAAGTTAAGATCTTAAGACAAAGGCTCAACTTATTTTTTTTTTTTATTTTTTTTCGCTTTTCATCTAAAGACGAAAATTGTGTTCGAGTTATTAAGGTATAATTTATAAACATTCAATGTGGTTACAGTTAGTTAAAAGGAGTTTTACAAAATACTTGCTTAATATATTCTTGAGCGGACTAAAATGAACTATATGCTACCATGACCCATCAAATGAAATTGAATCCTTCAACAAACTCATTTTTCTTTGATCTGCACCGAGAAGGATGGGGGAAACAAACAACAAAACACAAATTATTATCATTAAATATATCATGATATCTTAAATGATTTGCACAAATAATTACATAAGAAATAAGTTTCCATTTGTGGGTAATGAGTTTCCATTTTATCTTATTTCAACTATTCAACCAAGCTTGATTATTTTTTTTTAAATTCAACATTCAATAATTCATCTTGACTTTCAACTTTCAATTTTCAATTTTCACTTTCATCTTTGACCATTTTTCTATATTATATAGTAAAGATATAGATATAGATTTAAAATGAAGAAAATTTGTTTGTGTAAGCAAATGCTCCGTAGAACACTAATGAACGGTTGAAGGAAACTATCACAATTAATAGAAGGAACAATAAATAGAAGTCATAAGGGTGACCACTATTTTAAGGTTTTCTAAATAGATGTACATTGAAACTTGTACGTATTTCTCCTTCTCACATTATGAATGTTGGGATTTTAGATCTAGTTAACCAGTAACCTCTACGAGTACGCAGCGGATATTGGATCTAGTTAATACAATTATGTTAACACGTACTCCCTCCGTCCCAATTTAAGTGTCCACAATAGAATCTTTAGATGTCCCAAATTAAGTGTCCATAGAATATTTCAACCAATGAGATGAGACTTTAGTGGGTGAAAGTGATATTTGATTGGTGGAGAGTGTAGTTAGTGGAATTTCCTAAAACTTTGTGCATATGAATAGTGGACACTTAATATGGGACGGAGGGAGTAATTAATAAATACATAATTAATACAATATTAATTAATTAAAAGAGATTAAGAAAAGCTAACCTTGCTTGGCAATTGAACTCTAGTTACGGAACAAGAAACCTTACGAAACCTTAAGTATCTAAATTAGATACCTTGAAGAGTATCACACACAAACCCGATTCACGTATACGTTCGATATTGCTAGTTCTAGAACATAAACTAAAACCAAACAACCCTTGTTGTCTCTTGAATAAACCCACGTACATAAACACACCTAGGAAACAAGTTGCCAAATTCTGTCCGAGATAACAAGCTGGAAAACAGCCTTTAAAACCTTACCCGATATCGGATAAAGAGATCCGATATCCTTCCTATTCTGTTCGAGAAGTGAGCTCAGCCAGAAACCAAAAACCTTCTTCGTTGTTGTTGTTCAGTCGATCAGAAAACAGTAACAATGAACCCTCTAAACTCTTGAATAGAGAAGCTATGCAAGTTTAGATTATCGACAAACCAAACAACCTTAAACGACTTGAGAAAATCGAATAGAATTAGAAGCTGGATGTGGAATTCGTTTAGGATATAAGGCAGTATGTTATGCGTGTGATTTGATGAGGTATGTGTTTGTTTATATAGCCAAGCAATCCAAACCCTAGTGTGAGTCCTTGGCTTGGTTGACAAGTAAACAAACCCACCCCAAAACCACTTGCCTGATCGGATGGAAAAAGGCCCAAGGCTATCCATGCAAACGACCCAAACATGAACCATTAAAAGTCCACGGGTCAAAATAGTGATCAGGTCAATTCCATGCATAACGGGTAAAGTGATTCAAGTATAGTTTTAACGTTCAACACATATACTCGTGTTTATCGCGTGTGCCCCCATCGGCTCATACACATTTAGTTGCTTTGTCGTGTTTTAAAACTCCCACTTGGGAGTTGGTGTGTCGAATGGCACACAAAACTAACGACGGAAACGCCTAGCAAACGCTCTCACTTGCTTTTTAACTAAAAGTGTTTGAGAGAATAGTTTCGTAAAAGTTTCTCAGTAGCATGGTCATTTAATGTCTTGCTTTAATCATCCTTTGTTATAGATACCGTTAAACCATGGATTATGGATCTTTAATCATTCCATATAGTTTAACCATTTAGAATCTCGTTATAGATTTTAATTCAGATATACCAAATGTAATCAAGAATCATCTTGCATTACCCTTTGGGTTCGGCCAGAAAATTATCTGATTAAATCTGGAGAGGCGCCATGGTATATTTCTGCACATATCAAGTGGAGTAACAAATCCTTTATTAACTACAAGCGTTGTGGATGCTACTTCACATCACTCCGAAATATAGTTTTTATAACTACCTTGTTCAGACAGCGTTTTGCATATACTTACAAAAAGTGATATCCACACATAACAGAACTTACTTGCATCTCAAGTCTAAGGACGAAGATAACAAATCATTTTCAATATTTTACTTATGACAAGGATCCAAAAGTAAATGTTTGAAAGTTGGGGAATCCAATATGCATCTCTAGTGAATACATATGAGTTTGGCGGGAACAATCCGAATTCTCGTTAGAATTATAACCAACACTCACATTTGCTTTATCATAACAATATTCCCATATTGTTAACCGACAATGGACATATTTTGAATGATAAATCATTTCATGGATTAAACATGCAAAAATGGAATAACAGATTATATGAATATAATAACAAATACCTCGTATCTTTATTAATCAGAAAATAATGACTGTTTTACAACTCCAAATTATCCAAATACTAATTTAACACACAGTTTACATGAGAATACTAGCAGGTACCAAACCTATTTCTCTAGTCAATTTAGAATGCTTAGGGAAATCCAAAGCTTTCGTAAATGGATCAGCTAGATTGTCATCTGTGTGAACCTTTAATATCTTCACATCGCCCATTTCAATGGTTTCTCGAAGATAATGAACTTTAGCGCGATAATGTCTAGCACCTTTAGTGATTCCGTTTTCATTAGCTATAGTAATGGCTCCAGTATTATCACAATACATATTTATGGGTTCTTCAATTGTGGGAACAATGTTCAACCCAGAAATGAATTTACGAATCCATACAACCTCTTTTGATGCATCACAAGCAGCAATATACTCAGCTTTTGTAGATGAAGTAGCAAAAATACTTTGCTTAGTGCTTTTCCAATCAACAGCACCTCCATTAAGAACAAATACATATCCAGTTTGAGATTTTAAGTCGTCAAGATCTGTCGATATCCAGATCGTAGCAAGAAACCCCGAGCTCTTGTTCATCTTTCCTCTATAGATCAGAAACATATCCTTAGTATTGCGTAAATACTTAAGAATATTTTTCACATCAGTCCAGTGAAGTTCACTTGGATTATGTTGGAATCGGCTTGTCACATTATGTGCGAACGCAGCATCAGGACGATTACACCTCACAGCATACATAATAGAACCTATAGCCGAAGCATAAGGAATTCTTTGCATGCGCTCTTTCTGAGAAGGTGTCTCAGCACCTTGTGATTTACTCAATTTAGGCTTCTCTTGCATTGGGATCGCGCCACGTTTGGAGTTCTCCATACAAAATCTTTTCAAGATTTTCTCAATGTAAGCACTTTGACTCAAACCAATCAATCATTTAGATCTGTCTCGATAGATCTTAATTCCAAGAATATATGCAGCTTCTCCTAAATCTTTCATGGCGAAACATCTTCCAGGATAGGATTTTACATCTTGTAACATTGGAATATTGTTTCCCATAATCAATATGTCATCAACATACATAATTAGGAAAGTGACATAACTCCCACTAGCTTTCTGATATACACATGGCTCATCTTGATGTTGAGAAAATCCAAATTTCTTTATTTCATCATCAAAATGTTTATTCCATTGCCTCGATGCTTGCTTAAGTCCATAAATGGAACGCTTGAGCTTGCATACACGGTTAGGATATTTTGGATCAACAAAACCCTCAGGTTGCTCCATATAGACCTCTTCGTAAAGATGTCCATTGAGGAAGGCGGCTTTGACGTCCATTTTCCATATCTCAAAGTCATAGTATGCAGCTATGGCTATGAGAATCCTTATAGCTCTAATGTCTGCTACAGGAGAAAAGGTTTATTCATAATCAATCCCGTAGGTTTGAGTGAAGCCCTTTGCTACGAGACGAGCTTTAAATGTGTATACCTTACCATCCATGTCGGTCTTCTTCTTGAAGAGCCACTTGCTGCCAACTGTCTTGCAGTTAGGAGGAAGCTCAACTAAGACCCAGACATCATTGTCTTTCATGGATTGCATTTCCACATTCATTGCATCAAGCCATTTCTTGGATTCAGGATCTAGCAATGCAGCTTTATAGTTATTGGGTTCACCAAGATCCCCTAACTCATGTTCCTCAGCGTCAATGTATAAACACATACGGTCAGGAGCACGGCGTGTCCTATTGGACTTCCGAATGGGGACAATATCACTTTGAGGTTCTTCAATTTCTTGATCATCCTCATCATGATGAATGCTAGTATCTAAAGAAGGATTTGTATCTTCTTCTTGAAGTAATTCAAGATCATCCATACTCCCACTTGCTTTAAGATCCATAAGATTACTCTCAAAGAACTCAGCATTTCGAGCAACAAAAACTTTGTTCTTAGATGGAAGATAGAAATAATATCCCATAGTTTCCTTAGGGTATCCTACGAAGATACACTTAATAGCTCTAGGTTCAAGTTTGTCAGGTTTGGTAAGTGTATCACGCTTAGCAAGTGCCTCACAACCCCAGACTTTTAAGTAAGACAGCTTACGGGCTTGCCCATGCCATACTTCATATGGTGTCTTATCAACCTTCTTAGTTGGAACCATATTGAGAATGCGTGCAGTTGACTCAAGGGCATAATCCCAAAAGGACTTTGGAAGAGTAGTTTGTTTCATCATAGTACGCACCATGTCAAGCGTGGTTTGATTTCTCCTCTCGAGATACACCATTGTGTTGTGGATTATAAGGAGGAGTTCGATGGGCAATAATCCCATGCTCCTTAAGATGATCCAAAAAACTCTTGACTCATATATTCACCTCCACGATCAGAACGTAGTGATTTTATGGTCTTCTCGAGTTGATTTTCTACTTCCTTTTGAAACACCTTGAATGTTTCAAACACTTCATGTTTATATTTCAGCAAGTAAACATAACCATACCGACTATAGTCGCCAGTGAAAGTCACGAAGTAATTTGCTCCTTGTCTTGATGTGATTTTAAATGGACCACATACATCTGAGTGTATAAGTCCAAGTAAATCTTTAGCCCTTTCCACTTGATGTGAATAAGGTTTTCTAGCCATCTTACCAGACATACAAGCAACACACTTTTCAAGAGACTTAATGTCAGATGAGTTGAGAAGTCCATCGCGTTGCAACTTCTCCATGCGTTTCTTGCTAATGTGTCCAAGACGACCATGCTACAAGAGAGCAGAGACCAAGTTAGTCTTGGCTCTTTTATTGCTTACAGCAAACATAGAACTTTCATTTGTATTCGAATAAGACATTTCAATTTCATAAACACCATCACGAAGAATAGCAGTAAAATAAACAACGTTATTCTTAGAGACTGAAATATAATTATTCGATTCAAAACAGTTAATAAAACCATCATCATACAAACTAGAAACTGAAATAATCCCCCTAGTAATATTGGGAGAATAATGACAATCTTTTAAAACAATAACTAATCCACTAGGGAGTGATAAATGATAGTTTCCAATAGCTTCAACTTTTGCCCGTTGACCATTGCCCACGTACAGACTTAAAGCTCCTGGCTTCAGCTTCCTACGCCCTTTAGACCCTCGAGTATTATTACGATGTGAGTACCACAAAGGTGTCATATACTAAGGATGATTTAGGGAAAGAATAGAGTTCTATAGTGAAAATAGCTGAAGAACTAGATGCAAGAGACTGTTTCTTCTTTTTCATTAACTCGGCTAGATACTGGGGACAATTCCTTCTCCAATGTCCTGTCTCACCACACTGGTGACAGGTAGCGTCTTTTGCTGGATTATCCTTCTTGGGTGGTGGAGGAATATTGGGTTTGGATTTATAGGAAGAAGCATCATATCAAAACTTGCTTTTTCCATCCCCATGATTCCCCTTAGCAGCCTTGAACGATTTGTTTTTCTTTTGGTTTTTCTAGACCTTACCACCACGCACATAATGGAGTGCAAGTGCAACATCTTTCTTTGGCAACGTCTGCTCATGTTGCTTAAGCATAGCATGCAGTTCATTAATAGTCTTCCCCATGCTGTGCATATTAAAGTTCTGCATAAACGAGATGTACTCTTTAGAAAGACCGATTAGGATCAAACTAATGCCATAATGCAGAGTAACTGGGTGACCAAGACATTCCAAACTGTCAATGTAGCTCTTCATCTTGAGAACATATGAGCTAACCGATTGACCCTCTTCCTGCTTGCAAGCGTGGAATTTACGTGCAATTTGTAGAAGCTCTTGTTCTGCTTGTTGGGAGAACATAGACTTCAACTCCTGAAGCATGTCATAAGCACCAAGATGAGTTAGATTTCGTTGGATCTCTAACTCCATGGTCATGAGCATGAAGGTAGCTATGTCCTTTGAACCTTTAACCCAAGCAGTGTGAGCTGCAAGAGCCTCAGGTAGGACAGGGTGGCCAGGAGTAGCAACAGGTACTGCAGGTATGGGATGCTCTAGATAAGCTTCCTTATCTTCAGCTGATAGTATAATGCGAAGCTGGCGAAACTAATCAATGAAATTAGGTCCAGTGAGTTTTTTTTTCTCAAAGAAACTCCTGAGTACCGAACTGTTTCTGATTGAAGTAGTCATCAACAATTGAAAAGTTCAAATAATTAGTTTTTTCGATAATTACATTCTTAAAGAATTAACTACCCAATTAATTACTAATAAGACTAAGATCCAACTTGCAACCCCATTAATTACCATAGGTATGGCCAGTGTATAAAAAATGGGACAAGAGGTAAGCGACGAGCGTTAATTGCATAATGCAACTCTTAGATTTATGAGATTGTTTAAGGCATTAGTATCAAGTAATAATGTCAAAACATGTTTAGTTCTCATCTTATGCCTCGGGTCCGAGGTCTGACCAGGTTAACTCGATATAAGTCGACCAAGTATGAACGTGTAAAAATAACCCGAGGTCCTGACCAGTGAGAAATAATTACCATGGGTTGGAAAGGCCCTTAGGTCTGACCAGAGAAGTCAATCCAAGTGCACGTGTCCATAGTTGGGTGGCATAGACTTAATATTTACAAATAGGTATGCACACATAAATGTGGTAAAAGTCGTGTACAAAGAAGCATTCAAAACAACTTTGTAACACTAATTTTAAAAACTTTTTGGTAATGACACTGTAGTGATCATCATGGTTCACGGTAGCTCCAATCGAATGCACAGGGAGGCAGAGGACCAGGTAAGCGCTGAAGCATAACCTTAGACATCCTTTCAGAGACTGCTCACTTCTTTAAACCCCCTTTCGGGTTTGTTCTAGTAGGTGAGCCGTACATCCCAAGTGTCCATAGCGTCTAGTTTTTAAATTCTTGAAAACGTGTTTCATATATTAGGTCACTTTATTTTACAAAAAACAATTTTTCATGAATCAAATAACATGTCACAATGAGCATGGTATTTTGGCGTGTAAATAAAGACCTATATTAATGTTATGGTTACGATATGTATTATTCCATATTGCATACAATTAGGTGTCAAAACAAGTAATAATGCACATATAGGAATCACAAACATATAAGCATAAACATCAACATAAATAACCACATATTGTTCCGAGTCCTCTTGCGAGTCTTCCCCAAACGGAGAACCATAAGACCGTCACTAGGATGCAGTACCTAGATCGCCCCATACATCACTTAGACAAGCAATTGAGTGGGTCTTGTGGCCGGAAAAACACATAAAGCATGGCAATCTCAATTAACAAGTAATTACGCAATATATGTATTTAAATCAATATGTAATTCTATTTATCACAATAATTCTAATTAACAATTAATAAATACAAATTAACTTTTAATTCTAATTGGCAAGTAATTTTAATTTAACATGTAATTCTTAATTAACAATTTAATTTTAATTAACAAGGTAATTATAATTCACATGTAAATTAAATTCTAATTAACAAATTAATTCTAATTATCAATATAATTTTAATTTGTGTATGACTAGTTATTATTTATTAAAGATTGACAAGTATTGCATGTAATTGTCAAAATTAAAATAAAACAAAATAACTAAACTAGGTTTCATGCAGCCCTTGTAAAACATGTTTATTAATATCAGAAACGTGTAACCCATAATCCAAAAAACGAGTTGGCTCGTGATGCCACTGTTGGGATTTTAGATCTAGTTAACCAGTAACCTCTACGAGTACGCAGCGGATATTGGATCTAGTTAATACAATTATGTTAACACGTAATTAATAAACACATAATTAATACAATATTAATTAATTAAAAGAGATTAAGAAAAGCTAACCTTGCTTGGCAATTGAACTCTAGTTACGGAACAAGAAACCTTACGAAACCTTAAGTATCTAAATTAGATACCTCGAAGAGTATCACACACAAACCCAATTCACGTATACGTTCGATATTGCTAGTCGAGAACGTAAACTAAAACCAAACAACCCTTGTTGTCTCTTGAATAAACCCACGTAAAGAAAACACCTAGGAAACAAGTTGCCAAGTTCTGTCCGAGATAACAAGCTGGAAAACAGCCTTTAAAACCTTACCCGATATCGGATAAAGAGATCCGATATCCTTCCTATTATGTCCGAGAAGTGAGCTCAGCCAGAAACCAAAAACCTTCTTCGTTGCTATTGAATAGAGAAGCTATGCGAGTTTAGATTATCGACAAACCAAACAACCCTAAACGACTTGAGAAAATCGAATAGAATTAGAAGCTGGATGTGGAATTCGTTTAGGGTATAAGGCAGTATGTTATGCGTGTGATTTGATGAGGTATGTGTTTGTTTATATAGCCAAGCAATCCAAACCCTAGTGTGAGTCCTTGGCTTGGTCGAAAAGTAAACAAACCTACCCCAAAACCACTTGCCTGATCAGATGAAAAAAGGCCCAAGGCTATCCATGCAAATGACCCAAACATGAACCATTAAAAGTCCACGGGTCAAAATAGTGATCAGGTCAATTCCATGCATAACGGGTAAAGTGATTCAAGTATAGTTTTAACGTTCAACACATATACTCGTGTTTATCGCGTGTGCCCCCATCGGCTCATACACATTTAGTTGCTTTGTCGTGTTTTAAAACTCCCACAAACCAACAATGAAAAGCAGTTTCCTATAAATTATTTGGATAGTATTGTCTATTGTATTTATGCATTTAGTTGAAGTTTGTTTCAGGCTAATATTACCACTGCTATCATCACAATTGCATTTTCAGAAAACTAATATTCACTGCAAGAAAGAAAGAGTGTACTTGCGTGCACTTAAAATATTTACATAAATAACCAAAAATAGCTGATAATTACAAAGGTAAAATGACAATCGTTCCATGAGAACAAGAAAAAGTAATCTTCTTTTAAGTTCCTAAAACACATTATCAATTTTTCAGGTACAATTCTTTAGTCCTCATGAATCAATACATTGTCTTGAAGGGCTTGTAGACCTGTAGATCAGTAACTACTCCTGCAAATGATCCCACCGCAGCAAAAAGTGATATAATGAGACACGCAATGCTCATTCTTTGTAGTAAAATCCATCGGGCACTCCACTTTGGTATCTTCTTTTGAACTATGTACATTTTCACGAGGAAATAAACTGTCAATGGCCAGAACCCGAATGCTCCAAGGATCCCAACAACGTCGTTGAAAAAAGGCATTAACATTGCAACTATTGTGGTAATGCATACGAAGGCAGTTCTCCATACTAATCTGAACATGTTAAGTTTGTAGGGCTTGTATCCTCCAAAGGGGATCGGAATCTCGATATTGTTGTTGATGAACTTGTTTTCAGGGAAGTATCTAGCGGCTGTGCTTTCAACAAATGCGAATAAAGGTTGGGAGTACACTTGGTAGGCTCCGATAAGGTGGATGACGATCGCACCATTAGCAATATCAACAAGCCAGTAAGGGTTGTAGAATCCGAAACCAGTGAGGAGGTTTCCAGGTGCTATGTCACCAAATGCAGCATAGCCAAAACATCCACAAAACATGTAGAAGACCGTTGTTGTCGCTATGCTTATGAAAGTTGCTTTTTTCATTATTTTGTGCTCCGCTGGTGGCGATTTGATTGTATCCTTAATATTATATATCACATGAAATTTTAATACTTCAACTACCTTTTCATTCCGAATTGATGTAGGAAACTAATAAAAAGTAAAAAAATTTACCTGAATTTCGATAAGGACGAGAGAATAAGAATAAGCAAAAGCAATGGCTTTAAGTGCTTGAGAGATCCTCCATATTTTCTGAGTTCGAGTCACCTTTCCAATACTAATACCAGTTAGACTTCCCTTGATATTTCCATTCTCTGTTAATTAAACAAGAAAAATCAAAAGTTAAATTACTTAATAATAAATTGTACTCATCCTTTTGCCAACATCTTCATAATCTAAAAGTCTTTTAATTAATTTATACCATGATATTTAAGTTTTAACAACCACATATATAACATGTGTTACTTTTAAAATTTGAAACTAACTACTATTTAGTATAGAAAAAAAATGAATGATCATGACTAACCAAAGAACACTTATAACTTTTTGACATGTAAACTTACTGACAACTTTAGAAATTCCTAGGCCAAGACCAATACTGGAATAAGTGAATGACATAACACTGTGGGAAACGGTGTACACTTTATTTATGAAAATCAGATTATAATTACAATAAATAAATTAACAGAAATAAAAAACAGCAAATTAAATAACAGACAGAATGGGGTAGAAGCAGAAGACAGACTCTATAGCGATATATAAAATAAAGCAGTAAAAGGTCGCGAACGAGGCTCGTGTTTAACACGATTCCCTTAAAACAGATTCGCCGTCTGTTTCCCAGGGTACAACGTTCAATACTGTTGCACAGTCGGACCTGACAAACTTGCCTGAAAAATTCACGGAAAGGTTGTGCGTTTCTGATCGAGAAGGTTGCTGGAAATCTGTTGCAGTGGAGCTACGTTTTTCTGTATCTAAAACTGAATGAGGAGACGTTTAATATATAGGCTAAACCTATCTTGTTCACCAAGACAAGATATCTGCCAATATTAACTGATATGCAAAATCTGTTAAATTATAAACGTAATATGCTTATCTTTTATTTACACACAATATTTTCTGTTATTTTCTGTAAACTCTGTTAACAAGTTTCAAATCTATTCCTTAAATAGATTTACAGAAAATTCTGGAAAAAGGAAACACGAGTCTGCAGCAAAAAGATACGCACGCATGCGAGGCTTCGGAGCTGCATTCGTGTCCGCAGGTCGCGCGGGCTCGCATGAGTTCAGAAGCTTCGAACCCATTTTGGCCCGGAAATCCAATTTTCTGCACCCCCCTGCTCGCGCGCGCGCACGTAGGAGTGGGAGCATAACCAACCTAAAGGAATTTGATAGCCAATACTATGAATTCCTTATAAACAAGCATTCACTTCTTGTTTTGGGCGATGTGGGATACATCCTCTTTTCCAATTTTGTATGTTTCAAGTGCCTCACTTAGAGACACGATATCTCATTCATTTTAACTCCATTTTGGACATAGTTTAGCTCGTTGCAAAGCTCTCGTCGAGGAGAACGCAAAGCTACCAAGAAATATAAATATATATAATATATACATATATTAAATAGTGTCCAAAATTTGCAAAAACTCATTTTGCAAAACTCATTTTCCAACAATCCCCCACATGAATGGAAATCGGTCGAAAACACATGAAAGTTTCGGTGAAATTTCTGCGGTTAAGTCTTGCATAGGATAGGTAGGTGTAACCCTTTGAACCTTCCCTTGTGAGATGCACTTAGTCTCCTAGATCTGAGTAGACGCGATGTCCTTGAACTCATTATCCATTTACGTAGACGACATTACACTTCACACAAGACTCTCCCTGACAATGTCAAGTCCTTATAGTCATGTTCGTTATGGTCATGAACACTAGCCTGGTTCTGCAAGAGCTCTTAGGAATTGCGCCCCCACATTTCCCTTCGAAGCGACCCCACTTCTCTCTCACATAGGTGATTTCATCTTGAATCATTAAAAACATATGTTTTGTGATTTCATCTTGAATCATTATGCTTTATGATTTCATCCTGAATCATTAAAGCCATATGTTTAACCTCTCAACAAGTCACATATATTATAGGAATGGACTAGGAAAGTTACAATATTTAGTAACTCCCCCACATTGACGTGACTTCCCCCACATTTCTATGATTAGGTTGTCCTATTGAACCCAGATCTTGGGATCTCCAGTCAACTGGGTTAGGTTTTCCTTCATAGAAACTCATTCCTTCAAGGGATTTAGTCCCATTCCTCTAGACGACTTACTTACTAACTCTCTGCTTAAGCCTTTCGTAAGCGGATCCGCTATGTTATCCTTTGACTTCACATAGTCAATTGAGATAACTCCTGTTGAGAGTAGTTGTCGTATCGAATTATGTCGACGACGGATATGTCTGGACTTTCCATTATACATTATGCTATGAGCTCTGCTAATTGCCGATTGACTATCACAATGTATACTAATAGCCGTTACCGGTTTAGGCCACCTTGGTATGTCCTCTACGAATTGACGTAGCCATTCCGCCTCTTGTCCGCATTTATCTAACGCGATAAATTCTGATTCCATCGTGGACTTAGCTATAACAGTTTGCTTGGAAGACTTCCAAGATATAACCGCTCCTCCTAGTGTAAACACATATCCACTAGTCGATCTAGAATCCTTTATGTCAGATATCCAATTTGCATCACTGTATCCTTCGATAACAGCTGGATATCGATCATAATGCAGTCCATAATCGCGACTGTATCTCAAATAATGAAGTACCCTAGTCATAGCTTCCCAATGTGCATAGCTTGGGTTACTAGTATACCTACTTAGCCCGCTAACAACATATGCTAAGTCAGGTTGGGTACCTGTCATTAAGTACATTAACATGCCAATAATTCTTAATACTCTAATTAGGCAACACCTAAGCATCTATTTTTAGATAGATGCTTACTGGTGTCAATTAGAGTTCTAGCTAGGCCGGAATCCCCCGCATTATGAGTATTAAGAATTTTGTCCACATAATGTGCTTGACTTAACACAAGTCCATTTTGAGTTCGTATGATCTTTATTCCAAGGATCACATCAGCCAAACCCATATCCTTCATGTCAAACTTTGATTTCAACATGTCTTTAGTAGATTTGATCATCTTGTCGTTAATGCCAACGATAAGCATATCATCAACATATAAACACAAGATTACATATCCACTATTTGTGTCTTTGACATAAACACATTTGTCGCATTCATTAATTTTGAATCCACTCTCTAGCATGGCGTGGTCAAATTTTTGATGCCATTGTTTGGGAGCTTGCTTTAAGCCATATAATGACTTAACAAGCCTACAAAATTTGTTCTCTTGTCCAGGAGCCATGAAACCCTCCGGTTGGTTCATGTAGATTTCTTCTTCTAAATCTCCGTTTAGAAATGCCGCTTTCACATCCATTTGGTGAACTTCCAAATTTCTTAAAGCGGCAATAGCAAGTATCATCCTAATCGAGGTTATTCGCGTAACAGGCGAATATGTATCAAAGTAATCAAGACCTTCACGTTGTCTAAATCCTTTGATTACTAATCTTGCTTTATACTTGTCAATAGTGCCATCGGCTTTCATCTTCTTCTTGAAGATCCATTTATAGCCTAGTGGTTTACAACCAGGTGGTAAATCCACGAGCTCCCAAGTATGGTTTTGTAAAATAGAATCTATTTCACTTTTAATGGCTTCTTTCCATTGAGGCCCTTCAGAGGAAGTAACCGCTTCTCGGTATGAAGTAGGTTCATTTTCAACCATAAAAGAAACAAAATCGGGTCCAAACGATTTCTCGGTTCTTGCCCTTTTGCTTCTTCTAGGTTCAACCTCTTCTTCTTCAGTTTGATCTTGTCTCTCATCTTGGAGATCATTATCATCTCGTTGTCTCTTATCTTGGACAACTTCTTCATCTATTCTAGATGAATTTCCAGTTTCCTTCGTTAAACAAGGAAATATAGTTTCAAAGAATGAAGCATTCCTTGATTCCATTAACGTACCCTTTTGTATATCCGGATTTTTCGAATCATGTACAATGAAACGATAAGCACTGCTATTCTTAGCATATCCGATGAATATACAATCCACAGATTTAGGTCCAATCTTTTGGGCCTTGGGAGTCGGTATAGCTACCTTTGCTAGACACCCCCACACTCGTAAGTACTGATATGATGGTTTTCTTCCCATCCATAATTCATAAGGGGTCTCTTCCTTTTCCTTACGAGGTATCTTATTTAAAAGATAAGTAGTCGTTAGAATGGCTTCCCCCCACATGTCCTGGCTTAGACCAGAACTTATCAACATGGCATTAACCATTTCTTTCAAGGTACGGTTCTTCCTTTCGGCAATACCGTTCTGCTGAGGTGAATAGGGAGCCGTGAACTCGTGTCTAATTCCATGTTTTGCACATATGTCAGCGAATGGAGACACATATTCACCTCCTCTATCACTTCGGACCATCTTGATTTTCTTACTAAGTTGATTTTCAACTTCGTTTTTGTATAGAACAAACTTGTCTATAGCTTCATCTTTACTTTTCAGTAAGTAAACATAGCAATACTTTTTACAATCATCAATAAACGTGATAAAGTACTTATTGCCACCTTTTGTGGGTAGTGATTTCAAATCACATATGTCAGTGTGTATCATATCAAGTGGTTCGGTTAACAGATCTATAACGTTTTTTTTAAGCAGTTTATTATCAGTTTTAACGAAACCAAGATAGAGTTTCTATTAAACTGATTTACCCGATCCATCAAAACCAAGCTAGAGTTTTGTTGAATCAGATCTGGTACAAGTAGATACCATTTAAAACAGTTTGTTTAATTGTTTGTGTTTGAATTTTTCAGGATGACAAACACCACTACCCCTCCTGTGACTACTCCTGTGAACGTACCTGTGACTACTCCTGTGAACGTACCAGCATCCTCAGCTTGGATGACTTGTAGAATGCTCGTGATCTCGCCTTAGAGAAGGACCTATATGAGGATCACAAATAGAAAGAAAGAAGAACAACTCTCTAGATCAAGTGATCTATATGTTAGAAGAGAATGAGAGTGTATGAGAGATTTAGTAAGAAGAGGGGTGAGTTAGAATGAAGAAATGGCTCTCTATTTATAGGCAAAAATCTTCACTGTTCCCCGGATCCCACGGATCCCTTCCACTTGGGATCCGTCTAGTGTAATCCTAGGGATCCGTGGAACGCTCCTCTTTTCCCATGGGTTTTTTGGTTATGGGTCATGGGTTATGGGTTGGTCCATGGGTTTTCTTTAGATTCAATGTATCTAAGTATACATTGTATCTAGTCTACTTGGGTATGGGTTAAGATCCATGGGTTATGGTTTTTACCCATCCTAATAAACTATTACAACAAATGCTTAATTACTACATTTTTGTATTTAAATGGCTATATGTAAATGCTTTACAAAAATAACATGTATCCTTATAATTATACTTAAGATAACATTATATTTGTTATCAACAAAACACAAAGAGATCGCAAAATATTAATAAACGTTTTTATGGTTTATTTGTATTAACAATCTCCCCCTTTTTGTTGATGACAAAACATAATGTTATGATGAGTAAAACTTAAGAATAGATGTAAGTTTTGAAATCCCCTAAGTTTTACTTCTTCTCCCCCTTTTTGTCGAAACAAAAAGTTAACCCTTGGAAGAAAAAAAAAAGTGTGGAAAAAGTAGTCCACGTATTTCTTACTCCCCCTTGACGGTAGCTCCCCCCAGCTTGGGGCGTCAAGTGAAGAAAAATAAAAATCCTACAAAAAGAAAGGTTAGTAACATGCTTAAATAATCTTGTTATTGCCGAGAATCAAGATTGGGAGCCAAGGTATGTAAACAAGGCATTGTAATAAAACAACAAATTGTAGTGGTATTTATGCCAACTACAAGCATGTAAAAATAAGAACAAGACTTGTTCTTGAAAATGACTTCAAAAGAAAAAAATACTAAAAATAGAAAATAGTAGTAATGATTCCTTCCATGCTTGCATAAGGTTATGAATGGAGGTTTTGATGAGTGATGGTATTGATGCGATCAAGGATGAGGTTGAGTATGAAACGCATTTCTTCCCTAACTTCTATTGCAATTTCCCTAGTGGATTGGCAATGTTCACAATGTAGGTGATGTGGGTAATGAGTGCGGAAGTGTTCCGGGTTGTTTTGATTTGAGTTATGCGGAAGATGTGGTGGAAAAATAGGAAAATATGGATCAACATCCTGAATGTTTGTAAATGGTGGTGGAAAAGAACCTAGATGTTCTTGTAATGTGATGGGAGCTAATGGTGGTGATGTTTCAAGATCTTGAAAAATAGTATTTGGAGATGTGGGGGGTGTTGAAAAGACTATTTCTTTTTGTTTAGGTTGTTTAGATCTTGTTGGAGTCTTAAGGAGTTCCAAAAGAGTGACTTTAGGTGGTGATGAAGTTGGTGTACTTGTTGGTGATGAGGGAGGTGCTATAATGGAAGCATCTTGTGGTGATTTATTTGTTGAGGATGAACCATTTGAGGTTGGTTTTGCTAAACAACAAGATCGGATACTAATCCGTGCGGATATCCTAGAGTTTGATTGTGGTATTTTAGATGGTGGTAGCACAAAGGTTTAGGTATCATGAGGATGATTGTTTGTACTAGGTGATTCATCTAAAGGGTTTTTGGATGACATGGTGTATTGTGGTTATGAGGATGAGATGGATTATGCAAGCATTTTGGGAGTTCTATATATAGAAAAACAAAGCATTGTAATGAATGCTTGACCCAAAATATGGATTAAAATCTAATGATTAGATATGAATTCAAGGCATGTGATCATGAGAACACAAGCATTAAAGAGCATACTCCCAAAAATGAAACAAATGTGGATTTTTCATCCAAATAAAAAAAAAATAGAATGTATAAACAGCTTCTGTTTCACGGATCCCACGGATCCTTCCCTTGAGGGATCCGTCCAGCATGAAGGCTACGATCCGTGGGTCTGGTGATCCAGGCAGCACAAAATTTTCCTTTTGGAAACATTTTTGCCTAGTGTGTGCCTATATGCAAACTATTTGGAGTTGCGGTTATCTCGACCCCTAAAAAGAAATAGAAAATAAACTAGAAGTAGAAAAAGTATCCTATTGAGATAACCCGAAAACACATATTTAGTACATAAGTACGTAATTTAGTGTTATCAATGCTCCTAATTCATTGTTGCTTAAATGAATGTACCCGAAAACACATATTAGTTATGTGTCTCCTTTAGCATTCAAAAGACATGGATGCAATGAAAACGAGTTTTTACTTTGTATTAATAATGAAAAAGTGATTTGTCCTAGACGTGAGAAATTGTTTTTGTGAAATTGATACGGGAAGGTATCATCCTTATAGAAAACGTTTTGAAAAGAGGTTTTCTTTGAAAAATGTGTATGTGTTAAAAAAAATAAGAAAGCTATAAGTGAAAAACTTATCTTGGGTTTTGAAAATTCCCGTATTGTTTGTGAGTTGTGCGTGAAATAGAGATCCTAGACTCAGAAAAAAAAGAAGGCTAGTGTTTACATACCTTGTAGAGTCAAATAAGTTATGACGTTTGTTCCATTAGACCAAGACCAAGACGAAGTAGGTTGAATTGTTCCCGCTTCAACGGTTTGGTGAGGACGTCGGCTATGTTGTCTTCGGATGCTACCTTCTCAATAGAAATGTTCCCCTTTTGAACATTGTCTCTTAAGAAGTGATGACGAATCTCTATATGCTTTGTGCGAGAATGCAATACCGGATTCTTGCTCAAGTCGATGACACCTTTGTTGTCACATAGGATGGCTATGTCACTTAGATGAATGTCGTAGTCGACTAACGCTTGTTTCATCCATAGTGCTTGTTGGCATGCTTTGCCGGCGGAGACGTACTCGGCTTCGGTTGTTGATATTGCAAGTGCCGTTTGTTTCTTAGAAAACCAAGATGTTAAACAACATCCCATGAAAGTACATACCCCACTTGTACTTTTTTTATCAACGTAATCACCTGCATGGTCAGAATCTGCATATACAATTGTTTCTACTCCCGTGCCCTTAGGATACCATAATCCTAATTGTGTTGTACCCTTAATATATCTAAATATCCTTTTTACGGCTTCTAGGTGTGATGTTTTAGGGTCTTCTTGAAACCTAGCACATAAGCAAACACTAAACATGATATCCGACCTACTTGCCGTGAGGTAGAGAAGACTACCTATCATGCCACGATATTCAGTATTATCTACGGATTCGCCGTCTTCATCTTTTGTGAGTTTGGTGTCGGATGACATTGGTGTCCTAATTGGTTTCGACTCTTCTAGACCGAATTTCTTTAACATCTCCTTTATGTATTTAGATTAATTAAAAAAGATACCATCTTCTACTTGTTTAATTTGTAGACCAAGAAAGAAATTAAGTTCTCCCATCATACTCATCTCGAACTCGTCATGCATGATTTTGGAGAAATCATCACACATGTCTTGACAAGTGGATCCGAATATAATATCATCTACATATATTTGCACTATGATTATGTGTGACCCTCTTTTCTTAGTAAAAAGTGTGTTGTCAACTAACCCCATGGTATAGTTGTGTTTAATTAAAAAGGACTTGAGTCTATCATACCAAGCTTTTGGAGCTTGTTTAAGATCGTAAAGGGCTTTCTTTAATTTATATACATGTTTGGGTTTTTCAAAATCGATGAAGCCCGGAGTTGAGCTACATATACTTCTTCATTAATGAAACCATTTAGAAAAGCGCTTTTAACATCCATTTGATAAAGCTTTAGATCATTAGCACAAGCATACGCAAGAAGTATTCTTATAGACTCTAATCTAGCCACGGGGGCGTAGGTCTCATCAAAGTCTATTCCCTCTTGTTGGTTATACCCTTGAGCAACGAGTCTAGCCATGTTCCTAGACACTAATCCATTTGCATCTAATTTGTTTTTATAAACCCATTTGGTTCCTATTATGGTTTGATTACTAGGTGGAGGGACAAGTGTCCAAACATCATTAGAAACAAATTGATTTGGTTCTTCTTGCATAGCCATTACCCAACTCTCATCTTTTATGGCTTCTTGTGTATTCTTAGGTTCTAAGGTTGAAACGAAATAAAACAAGCTACTTTGGTTTTGAACTTGAGACCTTAATGTTCATTCATTTAGCTTTCCTATGACTTTATCTACGAGGTGATCTTTGGACTCTTTAATGTTTATTATTTCATCACTTAGAGGTTCTTCTTCTTCACTTATCTTTTTCTTTATTACTATAGCTTCACTTTCTATAATCTCGTCATCGACAAGAGGTGGAGAGGGTTTGGGTGGACTTTCATCAAATTTTATATTTAATGACTCTTCTACCTTCATTGTTTCTTTGTTTAATATGACGTAAGCTTTGCTATTTGGCGAGTAACCTAAAAAGATACCTTCGGTTGATTTAGGATCAAATTTTGTAAGGTAATCTTTAGTGTTAAGAATAAAACATTTACTACCAAAGACTCTAAAGTGATTTAACGCAGGCTTTTTGCCTCGAAGTAACTCATATGGAGTTTTTCCTAAGATTGGTCTAATTAAGACTCGATTGAGTATGTACGTTGAAGTATCAACGGCATTACACCAAAACTTTTGAGGTATGGATTGTTCATTAAGCATGGTTCGACTCATTTCTTGTAGGGTTCTATTCTTTCTTTCTACTACCCCATTCGATTGTGGAGTGCGTGGAGCCGAGAAGTTGTGAGTAATACCATTAGCGTCACAAAAGGC
Source organism: Chrysanthemum makinoi (assembly GCA_910596185.1). Classification (NCBI taxonomy): domain Eukaryota; kingdom Viridiplantae; phylum Streptophyta; class Magnoliopsida; order Asterales; family Asteraceae; genus Chrysanthemum; species Chrysanthemum makinoi. The sequence goes on from OU343223.1 coordinate 77,521,427, forward strand.
TCCAAATTGCACTTCATTATCGAATTCCCTACCATGATCCGTCCTAATGGACACTATAGGACTTCCTAGTTGTCTTTGGATCTTTTTGCTTAATATTTCAAAATAATTAAAGGTTTCTGTTTTGTTCTTTAAAAATTTTGTCTATGTATACCTAGAGTAGTCATCCACTATGACCAAAGTGTAGTAGTTGCCTCCATAACTTTGGATAGCGGATGGACCAAATAAATCCATATGTAGTAATTCTAGACACCTAGTTGTAGACACCATGTTTTTAGCTTTATGACTAGAATGAGCTTGTTTTCCTACATTACAAGCATCACAAAAATGATGTTCATATTTTAACTTAGGTAGATCTCTTACTAGATCTTTGGATGATAGGGATTGAGGAAGTCGCATGTTGGCGTGACCCAATCTTCGATGCCATAAGGTCGAAGTATCATCCATAGAGGTAAGACATAGCTTATCTTTAGGTTCATTACCGATTTTAATGACATAGACTCCATGTTTCCTAATTCCTCTTCCTATGGTTATGCCATTTTTTAGTATCTTACTACCGGTTTCGGTAAAAACAACATTGCAATTTTTATCACATATTTGTCCTATACTTAAGAGGTTAAAGTTTAGGTTTTCTACGTGACACACATCGTTAATGGTTAGATATTTGTTATAAATCGTACCTTTACCGATGATTCTACTTTTGCTATTTCCAAACACCACATTACCTCCATTAACGGATTCATATGTGGAGAATAGATCCCTATTGCCGGTCATGTGCCTCATGCACCCGCTATCCTTGACCCATTCATCGGGGTCTAGGTCAACCTTTAAGCACACCTAAAACAATAATAAACTCAAAAGTTTGGTCCCCATTTGTTCATGGGTCAATTAGTGTTAAACATTCCATTCATGTTAGACATGTATGGATAAGATGAGTATGCATTCCATGGATCAAAGTTTTGAAAAGGAAAACCGTTTTGCATATTTGGGTTCCATCCCATTTGATGGTTACTTCTTGGATAAATGTTATTAGGTCTCCTAGATGGAATGTCTTTTGAAAAAGATGGTGCTTTGTTTCTTGCAAAAGTAGGGTTATATTTTGGAGGTGGTTGTCTAGTGGTGACATGAGTTGGTTTCTTCCTATTAACGATAACAAACTCAGTTCTAGATGAAGAAGCTACGTTATTACCACTATTTGCTACAGCAGATCCATGGATCCCTTTCTGTACACTAGCCGGTTCCCTTTTGAGGGGATCCGTGGGATCCGCCACAACAGTGGCTGGTTTTTCTAGTTCCTTAACAAATTTTGTTTCTTTACTTTCACTAGTTGATGGATCAAGTTGTTGAATACCTAGACCCTTTTTATTGTTACCGGTTTTAACACCATCGAGTATTGTATCTAAAGTGTTCGTACTCATTCTAGCAATTTTAGAATCTAAATGATCAACTAGTGTTTGAAGTTGAATGCAAAGTTCACATTCACCACTTGCTATTTTACCCTTTTCTAAACGTTTTAGTTTTGCTTTTAATTCTATGACTTCTTTATCTAAACGTTGATTTTGACTCTTTAAAAGCTTGTTTTTGTTAATTAGTTTTAAGCTAATATTGCATAGTTTGTCATATTCATTATGTAATGAGTCGTCATCAAGTGATGAACTACTATAGTATTCGTGACATACCTCGTCATTTGCCATGAGACAAATTTCTTAGTCCTCCTCGTCGCTCATTCCCCATGTGCCGCTCACGAATGCCTTTTGATCATCCCGTTTGGGACACTTACTAATAAAGTGGTTTGGGTCCCCACATTTAAAGCAAGTACGATCATCCTTTGGCTTCTCGTCTTCTTTGCTTTTCCGAAAGCCTTTCTTATCGTCATACGGTTGTTTGACGTATCTTCCCTTTCTTCTAAAGAACTTTTTAAAGTCCCTTACCGCCATAGCGTACTCCTCGTCATCACTACCCGAGGAGGAGTTCTCTTCATCGCTTGAAGCCTTTTTGGCTTTTAGGGCAAGAGATTTGTGTTTCTCTTTCACTTTTGAGGCTTCGGAGTCTTTAGCCAGGACAAGCTCGTAGACTTTTAGGTTGCCTATGAGTTCATCGAGGGTGAGGGTTGTCAAATCTTTTGACTCTTCGATCGCCGTCACCTTGGATCTCCACTTCGATGGAAGTGCCCTTAGATATCTCCTAACATGGTTACGGCTAGAAGAAGATTCATCAAGTGCTTGTAAAGATGTAATAATAGTATTAAAGTTAGCAAATGAATGATCTATAGTTTCCTCATCCGATATTGAAAATTGTTCATATTGTTGAACAAATAAATCAATTTTATTATTTTTAACTTGTTCGTTGCCATGATGAGTTACAACTAAATAATTCCAAATTTCTTTAGAGGTTTTAAGCAAAGAAATTCTTTCGAATTCCTTTTTCGGTAAAGCATTATATAAAACCATTTTTGCTTCACTATTCTTAGAAAGCTTTTTCTTTAAATTATCACTTAGTTTATCATGAGGTATGTTAACTAAATTTCCTTTATCATCTTTTGAGGTAACCTCAAAATCTCCTTCAACAATAATGTACCAAAGATCAATATCTTTAGATTTCACATATGTTTCGAATCTATTTTTCCAATATATAAAACCATTAGTTTCAAGTAGTGGTGGTCGTTGCATAGATTGCCCTTCCTTATAATTTTCAGAACCCATAGTGATCGAAAAGTTTTTAAAATACAAATTTATTTTAAAACTTTTATAAACTTAGCTCTTGATGCCAAATTGTGGAAAACTAGAAGGGGGGGGGGGTTGAATAGTTTTGCTGATTTTAAGTTAGTTTCAAAAACTTTAGATTCGTTAATATGTGAGATCTTATGGATGTAGAGAAAGTATAGATCTAATGATAAAGCAAGTAAATAAAGTAAAGCGAAGGGAAAGAAAAGACACAACCGATGTATAGTGGTTCGGCTACAAGGACACCTTCCTTGCCCTACTCCACTCCCCGAGTCACCTACTCGAGAGTTCAAGCACTATGTCAACAAACTCCTTCACTTGGCGGAGAAGCCTTCACAACGTTGCTTACACTTTTTCCGGTACAAAGCTAAATACCGAGTCCGTAGCACGGTGGACCAAACCAACACGACTATTACACAACAAATATGTGAAATATCAAATACAAGATCTTCGCTACAGAAATCTTGTGGAGTGACAAATCAATCAAGGACCCCTTGCTTGGATGACTTGTAGAATGCTCGTGATCTCGCCTTAGAGAAGGACCTATATGAGGATCACAAATAGAAAGAAAGAAGAACAACTCTCTAGATCAAGTGATCTATATGTTAGAAGAGAATGAGAGTGTATGAGAGATTTAGTAAGAAGAGGGGTGAGTTAGAATGAAGAAATGACTCTCTATTTATAGGCAAAAATCTTCACTGTTCCCCGGATCCCACGGATCCCTTCCACTTGGGATCCGTCTAGTGTAATCCTAGGGATCCGTGGAACGCTCCTCTTTGCCCATGGGTTTTTTGGTTATGGGTCATGGGTTATGGGTTGATACATGGGTTTTCTTTAGATTTAATGTATCTAAGTATACATTGTATCTAGTCTACTTGGGTATGGGTTAAGATCCATAGGTTATGGTCCATGGGTTATGGTTTCTACCCATCCTAATAAACTATTACAACAAATGCTTAATTACTATATTTTTGTATTTAAATGGCTATATGTAAATGCTTTACAAAAATAACATGTATCCTTATAATTATACTTAAGATAACATTATATTTGTTATCAACAAAACATAAAGAGATCGCAAAATATTAATAAACGTTTTTACGGTTTATTTGTATTAACATTTTGGTTTTGTTTTTTTTATAAAACAAGGACTTGTGTTAGATCTAGCAATCGCTTGATTCGTTGGTTAATTCGTGTGTACAAAACTGTGGTTGTAAGGCACTATTCTTACACCTAATTAGTTTGAGTTGTAAAACGGTAAGGGACAACTCTTTAAACCACTTATTCTGTTTTGTTCAAGAGATCTGACATTCGCAAGAGGTATGTTACGCTTTTAATTCAGTTAATTATTTATTTGTTATGATCTTAAGTCTTCCGCTGTGTACTCTGTGGTTTCTACATGTTTTATTGTATGTCATGTATTATAAACGCAACAACTTGACACAAAGAATACTTCATATCAGCATGTGGATTCCACTTTAGTAATCTATCTTGAGTACTTAGTCTTCCATTAATGACAACCCAAAGTATAAATGCATGTTTAGGGCCCCAAACAAGTGAAAACCATGTTACTTTTGGTTCATCCTCACATAAATTTTCCAATACATTCTTCACAGAGAACTTAACCATTTTTCCTTTGGTGTTCATCCACCTAATCTTGTCATATTCAGAAGAGTTGATTCTCCAGACTGGTATATTGACAACATCACAATACTTTCCCACCCAATCATTAGGCCATTTCTAACATCCACTTTCTATCATATCAACCACCTTTAAGTTTATACTTAACCTTACAGCATATAGACTCCTATAAGTGATATGATTAATTAACAAACCAGTGTCTGCCCGATTATCATTCCACATAGAAATTGCAGTCCCATTTCCAATCTTACATACAACATGATGCGTTACTTGGTCTCTTATACTCAAAAATATTCTTCCAGCCCCAATGATCTGTGCTGAAAACAGTCAAGCTACCTCACACAAGCCGGCCACTTGTGAATGGCAGACCGTAAGAAGCTTAAAACCGCTTAAAACACAAATGCAATGAAGTCCTGGAGAATATAATGAATTCCCGGGTCGTTATGTCCCACGGAGACTCAATGGTGTGTAAACACTTGATCAGACGATAGAATGATCACTAAGGATAGTGATCGGAAAGGATTTGGATTGAATATTACACTACTGAAAAAGTTTATAAATTAAAGCGACTTAAATACAAATTAAGAAAATTAAAAAGATAAAATATATTAAATAAACGCTATCACTATATTTAAAGTGATGAACGTTTAAAACCTAAAACTTACGTTTAAATTAAAAAACTACGTAACGTACAAAATAAAACGTGATATTAAAGAGATAAAAGACCTACAAATATGAAAAATACATTTTTACAATCCTAATTATATAAGAAAATTATTAGAAAAAGAAAATTATTTTTATAACTATTTATTTAATTATTATTAATTAAAAACTATTTTTAATTAATAAATAATAGCTTATAATACAAGAAAATATGAAATAAAGCTAGAAAAATAAAATTAAGACTTAGAAAAATCTAAAATATCATAAAACTAATTTTAAAACTAAAAATATATTTTTTATACTTTTTATGTATTTATTATTAATTTAAAACTATTTAAAACTAATTAAAATGCTAGAAAATAATATTTAAACTAAGAAAATTATGGAAAAATACTTTTTAGGCTTTTTATATTTATCTTAACCTAAGAAAAATGAAAAATTATTTTTTTTGAAACTTTTCTTAATTAATTGTATTTAAAGCTAATTAAAAAGGCTTAAAAACTAATTAAAATGTAGAAAAATAGCAAACAAGCTAGGAAAAATCTGAAAAATTCAAGAAAAGCTTAAAATAATATTAGGAATCTAAGAAAAATATAAAAAACAGGGGTTGTGTGGAGGAATATGCAACTGATGTGCAAAGTGCTTGTGAAATAAGCACTTGGAATAAGCTAGTGAGCACCAAGGAGTACCAAACTGATATGGAAGCTACAATAAGCTACAATAACTCAAATGCAACTAAAAACAACAATCCATAGCTACTGAAATGCAAGATACCAAGATTTGACTTATTTGATCTAATGAGCTAAAACAGGTTTTGGGGACCTACTTGCAGCCCATCAATAAGCACTCAAATAAGCTAGAAATCTAAAACAAAAACTTGGAACCTACACTAGACCTGGCTAAGAATTTGTGAACCAAAAATTAGACCAAAACAAGCAGTTTTGAGCTTGTGACAAGCCTGCACAAATTACCTGTGCACACTCAGTTAATACTGAGTGTGTACAGGGCATTTTGTACCATATTGACAGGCATTTTTGAAGCCTCTAAAAAATTCACAAAATTTTATAGAAATGATGAAAAGAAAGTAGACCAAGGGAAGTTTTTAAAACAACAAGCTTTACTAAATTTGGCTCAGTAATGAATCCAAGAAAAATCTCCATAGTTGAGCCCAAAACTGAGTTTTCAAGTTTTTTTGACTTTTTGGCGAATCTGAAATGTTTGACTTTAATGAGATTTGATCTAGATTTAAGGACTGAAATAGATGTATAATGATAAAATGAAGCTAATGTAATCTAACTTTATGGATTTTAAACACAAATTGAGCTTTTGATCTTGCCAAATCTCAACAGATAAACACTAAGACAGATTTAAGATATATTTGACTTATGAGCTAATGCAGGTTCATGTAGTGACTGAGATAAGTTCAATAGAGCTAAACAAAACTAAACCAATAGGAATCTACCACTGCACAAACCTCTAGCACAGTTTAAGGACCAAATCCAAACACCACTTAAACACTGATATGCACTTAAAATGAGGCAAACACTGAACCAGGTAGTACAATTGATCAAACTGAGTTCATATGACCATAATACAACTATTTAAGCAGGTTAAAACTACCATTGATCACAGATACAACTATAAGCATAAAATGCAAAATAGACTTGAAAATGAAAAATGAAATAACCACTCACAGGTTTCCAGCTTGTTTGCAGGCCAATACCAAACCCAAACCTGTTCTAAACTAATCTATTTAAACCCAAATAACTGCTCTGCATCACCCATTCCTTTTCCAAATCTGGATGAACCAAAACCTCTTGCACTGTTGACTTTTGTTGAACATTATACAATATTACTTGAAACTGTAATTCAAGCTTATCACAAGCTATATAGAGCTTATTTAAGCTTAATGAAATTTAGATAAAAGCTATTTAAAGTTTAAATATCTGAAATTGAAACTGCAATACTCAACAGTAAACATAAAACATGAACTTTAACCAAACCTTGAAATTGATTCTTAAAACAGATTACAAAGCTAACTTAACTTGAGTTTGAATCATTAAACAAAAGATTACATAGTTTAGACTAAACTAAGACATTTTATAAAAAAAACGACATAAAGAAAATCTTAAAAACTAACTACTACTCTTTTCTTTTCTCCTCTTGCTTCTCTTTATACCCCATTCTGCTTCTCTCCTCATTCTGAGCTTATCCCACATTCTTTTGAGGCCATTGGATGAGTTAAGTGATTTTTGGCCCTTGATTGAATTTGGCGGGAATTTTGGTTTTGACAGATGGCTATGGTTGAGTGAATGAGGGAGGGATCATTTAATGATTCTTGGATTGTGTAGAGGTGGAAGGGACAAAGAGTGGTTTTGGTGAGGAGGGGGGATGGTAAGTTGAGTGATTTCAGGGATTTGGTTGGGGAAGAAGAAAAACGCGCCAAGGTCTGTATGTTTGACCATTTGGTTGACTGACCAGGTATTAGTAATGAAAGGGGGGTTCAAATTGCTTAGTGACAGGGGTCACAAAGGGATCAAGGTCCATAAAGGTGTAAAAGGGTTAATAACTTAGGGACCATTGTTGTAAATTCAGAAAATTAAGGGACCTATGCTGCCAATATCTCAAAGTTGATCCAAGGGCTGAAAGTGATAATCTCAAAAAGTACAAGGACCAATCTTGCCATTTTCTAATTTTCCAGGGGCCATTTTTGCCAAATTTCAAAGTTGGAGGACCAAACTTGTAATTTTCTCAAACTTTTTATATTTTTCACCAAAGGACTAAATTTGACAAGTTATGATTTTAAAAGGGCCTTTGGTGACTTTTCTTATGAAATTTTGACTCAGGGACTATTTTTGACAATTTTAGAAACTTGGGGGATTGAAACTGCCAATTATGCAAACTTTGCTCATTTTTCATCTGTTTTTAAACATTTTGCATCTGAAACATATAAAATGCAATTTTGGAATATTTTCAGTGTTTTGATGCATTTCTGAGCATTTTTAGACGTTTTGCAGTTCAGATTTGACTAAAAATGATGAGTATTTACACACTCATCAATCCCCCACACTGAGATATTGCTAGTCCCTAGCAATGATTTGAGAAAACTTAATGGATTTCATCTCTTTACCAAAAGCCATCACTTCTGGAGTAGCCAAATGTTTCAGTTCAAGCAAGAACCATGGTACACTGATAACCATGTGATTTTGAGCAAACCACCAGCTGTATAACGGATTTGATGTGTCTTTACCAGAAGCCGTACCCTTCTGGACTAGCCAACTCTTAGATAAATTATCAGAATTATCTTTGGTGAGCTGAATACCAATTATGGATTTTCCACTGCCTTTACCACAAGCCATAACCTTGCGGGCTAGCCAACTCTTCACTTTTTAGGATATGGTGAGTTGAGAACCATACAATTTTGGGCAAATTATAAGCCATGTAAACGGATTTGAGAAATCTTTACCAAGAGCCGTTTGCTCCTGGATTAGCCAATCCTTTTGTCTATTAGACAAGGCGGACTGATAACCATAAGATGAGTCAGTGTAAAACACTTACTCCAAAAAAAAATTTTTGGCCAAAAACGGGGGAATTAGGCGGTATAATTACATGATAAAATTCGTGAGAATTCCCCCCCACACTTAGAAATGAATATTGCCCTCAATATTCAAAGTACCGGCGGTTATGCCGAAACAAAGAACGTAAAAGGGAAATACTACGGCCATTATTTAGAAAGAAGATTTTTATTTTTTTTATTTTTTTATTATTTTTTTTTTGAACTTTACAAAAACTTTTTACAAAAGGATGGGATATGTGCAAGAATGGGTCTGAAAATGGCTTAACACACGCTAAAGCCTCCCCGGCAGCGGCGCCAAAATTTTGATGCGTGCCAAAAACAGTCAAGCTACCTCACACAAGCCGGCCACTTGTGAATGGCAGACCGTAAGAAGCTTAAAACCGCTTAAAACACAAATGCAATGAAGTCCTGGAGAATAGAATGAATTCCCGGGTCGTTATGTCCCACGGAGACTCAATGGTGTGTAAACACTTGATCAGACGATAGAATGATCACTAAGGCTAGTGATCGGAAAGGATTTGGATTGAATATTACACTACTGAAAAAGTTTATAAATTAAAGCGACTTAAATACAAATTAAGAAAATTAAAAAGATAAAATATATTAAATAAACGCTATCACTATATTTAAAGTGATGAACGTTTAAAACCTAAAACTTACGTTTAAATTAAAAACTACGTAACGTACAAAATAAAACGTGATATTAAAGAGATAAAAGACCTACAAATATGAAAAATACATTTTTACAATCCTAATTATATAAGAAAATTATTAGAAAAAGAAAATTATTTTTATAACTATTTATTAATTATTACTAATTAAAAACTATTTTTAATTAATAAATAATAGCTTATAATACAAGAAAATATGAAATAAAGCTAGAAAAATAAAATTAAGACTTAGAAAAATCTAAAATATCATAAAACTAATTTTAAAACTGAAAATATATTTTTTATACTTTTTATGTATTTATTATTAATTTAAAACTATTTAAAACTAATTAAAATGCTAGAAAATAATATTTAAACTAAGAAAATTATGGAAAAATACTTTTTAGGCTTTTTATATTTATCTTAATCTAGGAAAAATGAAAAATTATTTTTTGAAACTTTTCTTAATTAATTGTATTTAAAGCTAATTAAAAAGGCTTAAAAACTAATTAAAATGTAGAAAAATAGCAAACAAGCTAGGAAAAATCTGAAAAATTCAAGAAAAGCTTAAAATAATATTAGGAATCTAAGAAAAATATAAAAAACAGGGGTTGTGTGGAGGAATATGCAACTGATGTGCAAAGTGCTTGTGAAATAAGCACTTGGAATAAGCTAGTGAGCACCAAGGAGTACCAAACTGGTATGGAAGCTACAATAAGCTACAATAACTCAAATGCAACTAAAAACAACAATCCATAGCTACTGAAATGCAAGATACCAAGATTTGACTTATTTGATCTAATGAGCTAAAACAGGTTTTGGGGACCTACTTGCAGCCCATCAATAAGCACTCAAATAAGCTAGAAATCTAAAACAAAAACTTGGAACCTACACTAGACCTGGCTAAGAATTTGTGAACCAAAAATTAGACCAAAACAAGCAGTTTTGAGCTTGTGACAAGCCTGCACAAATTACCTGTGCACACTCAGTTAATACTGAGTGTGTACAGGGCATTTTGTGCCATATTGACAGGCATTTTTGAAGCCTCTAAAAAATTCACAAAATTTTATAGAAATGATGAAAAGAAAGTAGACCAAGGGAAGTTTTTAAAACAACAAGCTTTACTAAATTTGGCTCAGTAATGAATCCAAGAAAAATCTCCCTAGTTGAGCCCAAAACTGAGTTTTCAAGTTTTTTTGACTTTTTGGCAAATCTGAAATGTTTGACTTTAATGAGATTTGATCTAGATTTAAGGACTGAAATAGATGTATAATGATGAAATGAAGCTAATGTAATCTAACTTTATGGATTTTAAACACAAATTGAGCTTTTGATCTTGCCAAATCTCAACAGATAAACACTAAGACAGATTTAAGATATATTTGACTTATGAGCTAATGCAGGTTCATGTAGTGACTGAGATAAGTTCAATAGAGCTAAACAAAACTAAACCAATAGGAATCTACCACTGCACAAACCTCTAGCACAGTTTAAGGACCAAATCCAAACACCACTTAAACACTGATATGCAAACTTAAAATGAGGCAAACACTGAACCAGGTAGTACAATTGATCAAACTGAGTTCACATGACCATAATACAACTATTTAAGCAGGTTAAAACTACCATTGATCACAGATACAACTATAAGCATAAAATGCAAAATAGACTTGAAAATGAAAAATGAAATAACCACTCACAGGTTTCCAGCTTGTTTGCAGGCCAATACCAAACCCAAACCTGTTCTAAACTAATCTATTTAAACCCAAATAACTGCTCTGCATCACCCATTCCTTTTCCAAATCTGGATGAACCAAAACCTCTTGCACTGTTGACTTTTGTTGAACATTATACAATATTACTTGAAACTGTGATTCAAGCTTATCACAAGCTATATAGAGCTTATTTAAGCTTAATGAAATTTAGATAAAAGCTATTTAAAGTTTAAATATCTGAAATTGAAACTGCAATACTCAACAGTAAACATAAAACATGAACTTTAACCAAACCTTGAAATTGATTCTTAAAACAGATTACAAAGCTAACTTAACTTGAGTTTGAATCATTAAACAAAAGATTACATAGTTTAGACTAAACTAAGACATTTTATAAAAAAACGACATAAAGAAAATCTTAAAAACTAACTACTACTCTTTTCTTTTCTCCTCTTGCTTCTCTTTATACCCCATTCTGCTTCTCTCCTCATTATGAGCTTATCCCACATTCTTTTGAGGCCATTGGATGAGTTAAGTGATTTTTGGCCCTTGATTGCATTTGGCGGGAATTTTGGTTTTGACAGATGGCTATGGTTGAGTAAATGAGGGAGGGATCATTTAATGATTCTTGGATTGTGTAGAGGTGGAAGGGACAAAGAGTGGTTTTGGTGAGGAGGGGGGATGGTAAGTTGAGTGATTTCAGGGATTTGGTTGGGGAAGAAGAAAAACGCGCCAAGGTCTGTATGTTTGACCATTTGGTTGACTGACCAGGTATTAGTAATGAAAGGGGGGTTCAAATTGCTTAGTGACAGGGGTCACAAAGGGATCAAGGTCCATAAAGGTGTAAAAGGGTTAATAACTTAGGGACCATTGTTGTAAATTCAGAAAATTAAGGGACCTATGCTGCCAATATCTCAAAGTTGATCCAAGGGCTGAAAGTGATAATCTCAAAAAGTACAAGGACCAATCTTTCCATTTTCTAATTTTCCAGGGGCCATTTTTGCCAAATTTCAAAGTTGGAGGACCAAACTTGTAATTTTCTCAAACTTTTTATATTTTTCACCAAAGGACTAAATTTGACAAATTATGATTTTAAAAGGGCCTTTGGTGACTTTTCTTATGAAATTTTGACTCAGGGACTATTTTTGACAATTTTAGAAACTTGGGGGATTGAAACTGCCAATTATGCAAACTTTGCTCATTTTTCATCTGTTTTTAAACATTTTGCATCTGAAACATATAAAATGCAATTTTGGAATATTTTCAGTGTTTTTATGCATTTCTGAGCATTTTTAGACGTTTTGCAGTTCAGATTTGACTAAAAATGATGAGTATTTACACACTCATCACCCAACTATCTTTTTGATTGCTCTGCACATTCCATATACTTTCTCCATTTAACTTCACAACATGATTCCACTCCACCCATAAGGTATCCTTTTTACAAGCAAAGTTCCATAAGTGTTTCACTAACATAGCCATATTCCACACTTCCAGATATTTAATTCCTAGCCCACCAAAAGCTTTTGGTTTACAAACTTTAGACAATGAAATCTTAGCTTTTCCCTTAGTTAAGTCACCCTGACACCACAGAAAACATTTTAGATGTCTATTGATATCTATTATAATAGTTCTAGGTAGGAGAAACATTGTTGACCAATAAACTTGTATAGAGGAGAGGATAGCAGAGATCAATTGCAGCCTACCAACAAAGGATATTCACTTATTCTTCCAATCTTTAATCCTTTTCCCAATTTTATCCACTAAACTTTTAAATTGTTTCACATTCAAGCTTCTAGTAATTAATGGGACTCCCATATACCTTACAGGTAATGTACCCACACTGAATGGCATGATTTCTAATATTTCTTCTTTTTCAGTATCCCCAAGGCTTCCAAAAAAGACTATACGTTTACTTAGATTAGGAATTAGCCCTGAAGTACCACTGAATTCATCAAGAGCAGACTTTATTATCTCATCAGACCTCTTATCTCCATGACACATAATAATTAGGTCATCTGTAAAACAAAGATGGGCAAGCTTGAAAGTTTTACATCCCTTATGATACCTAAACTTAGAATGCTGCTTAAGTTTCCTTTCCATCAACAATTTTAGCACTACCGTCACCAAAGTAAAAAAGATATGGAGATATGAGATCTCCCTGTCTCATCCTCTTTTGGGAGCAAGTGTGAGACATGGAGATACCATATCTCTATATCTTTTTTACTTTGGTGATGGAAGTGCTTACATTGATGATGGAAAGGAAATTAAGCAACATTCATTGACATTTATTGTAAAAGAAGCTACTAATGCACAAGTCATGAACCAACTGCACATATTCTGATGAAATTGAAACTTCTTTAAAGCATCTTCCAAGAATTTTGATCTTACTGCATCATAGAATTTCTGTATATTCATTTTGAATGCTACCCTTTTACCATCATTCTTTTTATTATAACCCATGAGGAGCTCTTGAGTTAACATGATATTGTCTTGTATCTGCCTAATAGAGGCTTTATGTAATAGATTTTTCTTGGGAGCGGATGAGAATGAGAAACAAATGTGTGGGTAGCTTGGAAGACGGTTTTATTTGCTAAGAAATATGAGGTTTGGGAGTTAATAACATGTTTGCGTTTAATCGTGCTTTGTTATTTAAATGGGTGTGTAGATTTTTAACTTATCCAGAGGCGTTGTGGGTTAGAGTGGATAAAGAGATTCATGGTACGCATGACCTTAACATTGGTAATTTGCATGTCTCCTCGTATAACTTGATTTAGTGTAATATAGTCAAGTCGATAGAAGACCTAAAAAGCAAAAGGATTGATTTACTGGCATTTTGCTCTAAGCGGGTGGGAAATGGCTCTAATACTGAATTCTAGAATGATATCTGCTATGGCGATGTTGCATTTAGTACAGATTTCACATGTTATATGCTTTAGAAAATCAAAAGAACCAGAGAAGATGTTGCAAGATGGGTGGAATACCTCTTTTTGTCATGTGCATAGAGGAGGTGTTGAGCCGGCACAATGGGAATAGCTTGCTTCCATTTTGGGCTCTATGGTCTTGTCGCTGCTAGGTGGAGGTGGATCCATTATAGATGTGTATATTCTTCCTAGCTCTAATACGCCGACAAGGTGGTCTTGTTTAGCTCCTATAAAGGCGAACGTTTTGGCTTGGCGTGTTGCTATGAACAAACTAGCGATGAGGGTAAATCTGTATAATATGGGCTTGAGGTCCCTTTGATTTTGTGTGGAGTGTGTGATCATGGGATAGAATCGACTGGCCATCTCTTCTTTGATTGCTCTTTAGCCATGGATTTGATGGTTGCGGTGAGGCGTTGGTGGCTCTAATACTGAATTCTAGAATGTTATCTAGTATGGCGATGTTGCATTTAGTACAGATTTCACAGGTTATATGCTTTAGAAAATCAAAAGAACAAGAGAAGATGTTGCAAGATGGATGGAATACCTCTCTTCGTCATGTGCATAGAGGAGGTGTTGAGCCGGTGCAGTGGGAACAGCTTGCTTCCATTTTGGGCTCTATGGTCTTGTCGCTGCTAGGTGGAGGTGGATCCATTATAGATGTGTATATTCTTCCTAGCTCTAATACGCCGACAAGGTGGTCTTGTTTAGCTCCTATAAAGGCGAACGTTTTGGCTTGGCGTGTTGCTATGAACAAACTAGCGATGAGGGTAAATCTGTATAATATGGGCTTGAGGTCCCTTTGATTTTGTGTGGGCTTTGTGATCATGGGATAGAATCGACTGGCCATCTCTTCTTTGATTGCTCTTTAGCCATGGATTTGATGGTTGCGGTGAGGCGTTGGTGGAGTCTTGATATCCCAACGTTTGGTTCGTTTCTAAGTTGGCAATTGTGGTATGAGTCGTTATCTATGTCCAAGGCCAAAGAGAAGTCTTTACATGGATAGCATCGTCACTTATGCATTTCTTTGGATTAGTGGTAGATGCAAAAAGATAAATTTAAATTGTGTTGCTTGGGTGCAAGACCCGTGTTTAATTAGCTATCTCTTCCATGTAATGGGGTTGCTGGGAGTTTCGAGTTTATCTAAGCGCTTGGTTCTTTTCTTTTTTATTTTCTCCGGGGCTTGTTTGGGGCTGCATAAAAAACACCAGAGTGAAAACCGATGGCTCGGCCTCTGTGCGTGGAAAATTTTCTCTTGTCTTGGTTCTCCGTAATCGGCAAGGTTTTTTCATCCTTTTTGTTGTTCTCGCAGTTAAAGCCTCGGAAAGTATCTAAAATGTGTTGTTTGGTTTATTTCTATACTAGTTATAATACCCGCGCACGAGCGTATTTTTATATATTGTGTTTTTTTAACAATCGAATACTAATTTATTTCTTTACATTAGACACAAATATTTTTAAAATCACTCCCGCTTTTTACTAAGTTATTTTCTTTATACTTTTGACACTTAAATTTTATATTCTTGACTATATATAAGAAATTTTTTTAACTTTTGCCAAATCCGGAATATTTGAATTTTTTTAGTAAATATTTTAAAATAAAAATAATAATAAATAAATAAAATATTATCAAATAAGGCATGAATTGATTTTTTTGAAATGAAAAATTCCTATTAAAAGTTTTGTTTTATTATATAAAAGTTTTAATTCTATACTCTTTGGCTTCCAACACCTTGTTTGTAGCTTTACTAATATATGTTTTTGCCGTTAAAAAAAGAAAGAAAAGAAAACAATACACTCTTTCCATCATTTAGTTCAACTTACATTTTAGTTTTTAGTTTGTCCAAGAACAAATGTATACTATTTTAAATAAAAAGCTTTTAATTATTAATTTTTCTATTTTACCCATCACATTCACTATTTAGGGAATTGATTACTGTCTTTAATGTATACTAAACGAGTATTTGCGCATAGCTACAACGATGTATAATAACGTTAAATTGTGCGTGCAATATTTTTTTTAAGTACATATGGTTGTGGCGTGACTTGAAGAAAATTGATGGTTTAAAGTATGTATTTAAATAATTAATAGATTGCATTTCTCTTCTAGATAAAGTGTTTTAGTCTAAAAATATTACTCATTCTTTAAATTTTTATTTTTGAAACAAATATGTTTTCTCTTTATATCTATTATAGATATAGATATTGATAAAGGCTAAAACTTGGTACTTTAATCACTAAAATCTACATATATTGTATTTAACTAGACGAGTACTCATGCATAGCAACGAGATTTTATAGCGACAAATAATTGTAGTGATAAAAAAATGTTTATAGCTTATAAACGAAAAATAATAAAAGTTTAAAATTTCGGGGATTAAACACGATTTAAACTAAATGAAAATAATATGGATTTAAAAAATGTTTAAAATTTCCATTATATGTAATATAGATATAGATTTAAAATGAAGAAAATTTGTTTGTGTAAGCAAATGCTCCGTAGAACACTAATGAACGGTTGAAGGAAACTATCACAATTAATAAAAGGAACAATAAATAGAACTCATAAGGGTGATCACTATTTTAAGGTTTTCTAAATAGATCTACATTGAAACTTGTACGTATTTCTCCTTCTCACATTATGAAAAGCAGTTTCCTATAAATTATTTGGATAGTACTGTCTATTGTATTTATGCATTTAGTTGAAGTTTGTTTCAGGCTAATATTACCACTGCTATCAT
The DNA here is from genome assembly GCA_910596185.1 of Chrysanthemum makinoi. Taxonomy (NCBI): domain Eukaryota; kingdom Viridiplantae; phylum Streptophyta; class Magnoliopsida; order Asterales; family Asteraceae; genus Chrysanthemum; species Chrysanthemum makinoi. The sequence goes on from OU343223.1 coordinate 77,538,055, forward strand.
CACAATTGCATTTTCAGAAAACTATAATATTCACTGCAAGAAAGAAAGAGTACTGTACTTGCGTGCACTTAAAATATTTACATAAATAACCAAAAACAGCGGATAATTACAAAGGTAAAATGACAATCGTTCCATGAGAACAAGAAAAAGTAATCTTCTTTCAAGTTCCTAAAACACATCATCAATTTTTCGGGTACCATTCTTTAGTCGTCATGAATCAATACATTGTCTTGAAGGGCTTGTAGACCTTTAGATCAGTAACTACTCCTGCAAATGATCCCACCGCAGCAAAAAGTGATATAATGAGACACGCAATGCTCATTATTTGTAGTAAAATCCATCGGGCACTCCACTTTGGTATCTTCTTTTGAACTATGTACATTTTCTGTTGGAAAATTTAGTGCACTTGTGAGATTAGTTCACACCTGGTAATGGGTTAGGAGGTAAGGAGTGTACACCCATAAGGTCCCTGAACACCCTGACTCTAATAGTGGTTTGTATTGGTAGTGCTCAGTTTCCACTGAAGGAGTGTTTCCACTGAAGCAGTGTTTCCATTGTGAGTGCTATGAAAGTACTGATTAAAGTACTGCTTGTAACGGGCTTTGACCTATTCAAGTGGCAGTTACAACTGCATAATGACCACGTTTAATTGGTCATGTAACCACTAACGGCTATAATGGGGATAATTATGAGGCGATTAATGGGCCGACTAATTCTCATAATTCCATTTGACTAGCTAAGAGTAATCTCCTATAAATAGGAGATCTGATTATGCATGAAGGACACACAGAAAAACGATTAACACTTATAAGCAAAAGGGTTATTGAATTGTGCCTAATTCTATAACTACATTTGGTCTTATCCCAAGTAGATATTCGTGTAACCCAGGCATTAGGGTCGAATAGTTTACTTTGGAAAGTGATCACACGATTCCAAGTGATGTCCGGTAACCACCTAGTGGTATTTGTTTCTGCTGATTTGATACCTGTTTCTGCTGACCTTGATTATCTTAACCCTGTTCTGGGAGTTACACACCAACAATCAAAGTAAACTATTCTGTGATAATCAATGGCTGCTGCTGCAATGAAACACATGGCTTCAAATTTTGCCAAGCTTGATAAGTTTGAAGGGGTGGACTTTAGGAGGTGGCAGAAGAAGATGCACTTCTTGCTGTCAAGCATGAGTGTGGTTTATGTGCTAACCACACCTATTCCTGATAATGGGGATGATGTTACCGTGGAGCAGATCAGGAGGAAGAGCAAATGGGAGAATGATGACTACATTTGCAGAGGATTAATTCTCAATGGTATGTCTGATTCTCTATTTGACATTTATCAGAACATTGAATCTTCCAAAGAACTGTGGGACTCCTTGGATGCCAAATATATGGCTGAGGATGCATCAAGTAAGAAGTTCCTTGTTAGTAATTTCACAAATTACAAAATGACTGATTCAAGACCAGTTATGGAACAATACAATGAACTTCTTGGAATACTTGGAAGGTTTACACAACACAATATGAACATGGATGAGGCCATTAAAGTCTCTTGTGTCATTGACAAACTCCCTCCTTCTTGGAAAGATTTCAAGCATACCTTGAAACATAAGAAAGAGGAGTTAACTCTGGTTGAGTTAGGGCCATCATCTCGCATTGAGGAATCTCTCAAGGTGCAGGATAATGACAAGCCAAAGAGTAGCAATGCTACTGGTGCATCTGTTGTCAATATGGTAGAGCATAACAACTCCACCAGGTACAACGATAACAAAGGCAAACGCAAATATCATGATAACACAAGGGCATATCCAAACAAGAAGGCAACACCTACTTGTTGGAAATGTGGCAAAACAGGTCACATTAAAAGGGACTGCAAGGGTGTTAAAGTTGGTGGTAAAGCCAATGGATCAGGCACTAATGGTTCAGTGAGTGGTGGTTCTTCCAACTCACCTGAAAGGTCGAATATGGTTAATAAGTCTTTTCAGATTTATTATGTTACATATGTATCTGAATCTCATTATGTGCACGATGATGATGTTGCGTGGTGGGTTGACTCTGGTGCAACAGTTCATGTGTGTAAAGATAGAAGCTGGTTCAAGACTTATGAGTCACTGAATGATGGTTCTATTCTTCACATGGGAAATGAGTCAACAGCCTTGGTGCATGGTCATGGTTGTGTAGGTCTTAGGTTTAGTTCTGGAAAGATTGTAACTTTGTTTAATGTTATTCATGTTCCTGATATAAGGAAGAACTTGGTTTCAAGTAGTGTTTTGAATAATCATGGATATAAACAAGTTATTGAATCTGATAAATTTGTTCTTTCTAAGAATGGTGTTTTTATTGGTTTTGGTTATTTATGTAATCAAATGTTCAGGCTTAATATTGCCACTGATAGTGTATTTATTTTCACTGATAGTGTTAATTCAGCCTTTGTGACCACCACTGACCTGACTGACTCTAGCCTTTGGCATGCTAGACTTGGCCATGTACACTATAAGAGAATGCAAGATATGTTTAAGGATGGGTTAATCCCAAAGATTTGACATGGACACTGAAAAGTGTAAAACTTGCATGTTGACCAAGATAACCAAGAAACCTTTTCAGGGTGTTAGTCGTGAGACTAAGCTCTTGGAGCTTATACACAGTGACTTGTGTGATTTGAATGCCACTCCCTCTTTGGGGAATAAGAAGTACTTTGTGACATTTATTGATGATGCTTCTAGGTTTTGCTATGTCTATCTTTTACATACTAAGGATGAAGCTTTAGATAACTTCAAAGTGTTTAAAACTGAAGTTGAATTACAACTTGGGTCTTTGATCAAAAGATTAAGGACTGATAGGGGAGCTGAGTACATGGATACTCTGTATTTTCAGTCTGTTGGAATTATTCATGAAATGACTGCCCCTTATACTCCTCAGCAAAATGGCATTTCTGAAAGGAAAAACAGGGTGCTAAAGGAGATGGTTAATTCCATGTTGTCCTATTCAAGACTGAGTCAAGGGTTCTGGGGTGAAGCTATGTTAACAGCTTGCTATTTATTAAATAGGGTTCCCAACAAAAGGAACAAGGTTACCCCTTATGAACTCTGGACTAAAAGGAAACCCAACCTGAACTATCTCAAGGTTTGGGGTTGTAGGGCTGTTGTAAAACTCCCTGATCCAAAGTTGAAAACTTTGGGTGAAAGAGGCATTGACTGCATCTTTGTTGGATATGCTGAGCATTCCAAAGCTTTTAGGTTCTATGTTATTGAACCTAATGAATATGTTTCAATTAACTCAACAATTGAATCAAGGGATGCAAACTTTGACGAGAATAGATTCTCATCAGTCCCTAGACCAAGTCAGAGGATTCCTAATGGAACTTATGACACTGGTGTATCAGAGGTCCCTGATGATGAACCATCAGTGGCCCCTGATGAGGTTGTGGTTCAACAACCTGAACCTGTGCTTAGAAAGAGCAAAAGGGTCGGGACTCCAAAGTCATTTGGACCTGAGTTTCAACTATACTTAGTTGAAGGAACAAGGAATGAGGTCTCAGACCAATACTCCTATTGCTTCATTGTTGAGGATGATCCCAAGACATTTGAAGAAGCAATGAAGTCCCAGGATATTGCCTTCTGGAAAGAAGCAATCAATGATGAGATGGATTCCATCATGGGCAACAACACTTGGGTGTTGGTTGATCTACCACCTGGTTGCAAACCTTTGGTTGCAAATGGATTTTCAAAAGGAAAATGAAGGTAGATGGAACTATTGAAAAGTTCAAGGCTATACTAGTCATTCAGGGCTTTAAACAAAAGTCAGGGATAGACTATTTTGATACTTATGCCCATGTGGCTCGTATCAGTACCATAAGGCTGCTGATTGCTTTGGCATCTATTCACAATCTGATTATTCATCAGATGGATGTGAAGACATCTTTCTTGAATGGTGAATTGGAAGAGGAGGTTTATATGAACCAACCTCAGGGCTTCATCATGCCTGGCAATGAAAACAAGGTGTGTAAACTGATTAAGTCCCTTTATGGACTAAAGCAGGCACCTAAACAATGGCATCAAAAATTTGATGAAGTGGTTTTGTCTAGTGGTTATGTTCTTAACCAAGCTGACAAATGTGTATATAGCAAATTTGATGAATCTGGTAAAGGAGTCATCATTTGTCTATATGTTGATGACATGTTGATCTTTGGCACTGACCAAAATCAGGTTGACTTGACAAAGGAATTTTTGTCATCAAGGTTCTCCATGAAGGACATGGGGGAGGTTGATGTTATCCTTTGTATAAGGATTAAACATGAAAGTAATAGAATATCTATCTCTCAGTCTCATTATATTGAGAAGGTGTTGAGGAAATTCAATTACTTTGACTGTACTCCAGTGAGTACACCTATGGATAATTGTGATAAGTTGATGCCTAATAATGGCAAAGCTGTATCTCAACTTGAGTATTCTAGGGTAATTGGCTGCTTGATGTATGCCATGACTTGTACAAGACCTGATATTGGTTTTGCAGTGGGAAAATTGAGCAGGTATACTAGTAATCCTAGTGCTCATCACTGGCAAGCAGTTCTAAGGGTACTGAAGTATTTGAAGAGAACTATGGATTATAGTCTCTTATATACTGGTTACCCATCAGTGTTGGAAGGATACACTGATGCAAGTTGGATCAGTAACACTGAAGACAATTCGTCTACCAGTGGTCGGGTATTCCTACTTGGTGGAGGTGCAATTTCTTGGGCATCCAAGAAGCAAACTTGCATCACCAGTTCAACAATGGAATATGAATTTGTGGCTTTGGCAGCTGTTGGTAAAGAAGCTGAATGGTTGAAAAACTTGCTTCTTGAGATTCCACTGTGGCCTAAACCTAAAGCACCTATTTCTATCCGATGTGATAGTGCAGCTACATTGGCTAAGGCTTATAGCCAAATGTACAATGGTAAGTCTAGACACTTAGGTGTCAGACATAACATGATTCGTGAGCTTATCATGAATGGGGTGGTATCTATAGAGTTTGTTAGATCTCAACAAAATTTAGCTGATCACTTGACGAAGGGTTTGGATAGAGACTTGGTTATAAATTCTGCTAAAGGGATGGGTTTAAGTCCAACTTAGTCACTGAATGCTAGGACACCCAACTCCCTCCTAAGGAAACTTGGGAGCTGAGTTCAATGTGGAAAGCTGAACATTCAGTGGACTGGAGCACATGTTTTATTTACATCCCAAGGTTGTGCTCAGAACCTGCTGAAAGGAGGATGAAGTCTTTACTTCTTAATGGTTAATTTTCTTTGAAAAAGTGCTTGGCAGGAGCATGAATAAAGAGGAACCACCTATGTAAATGTTGAAGTTTTTCCGCTTCAGGAAGATTTTGGACTTTAGCTTTTACAACATTTATGAATTTGGATATGGACACATGGCTTGTATGGTGTCAGGAGCTGATAAGTGTTTGAAAACTTGTGTGTATTTTATCTTCAGGTATTCAAATGGGTTGAAGGGTTCAATTCTTAGAACACCCTGATTCTCGAATATTTGAACGTGTAATTTACTAAGATGGAAATTCAATCCTCAGGACATTTTTGTTTATGCACATGTTTTGTATAATGTTTGTTTTCATGCAAAAGAAGTGAACTAAATTTGGGGAGGATTGTTGGAAAATTTAGTGCACTTGTGGGATTAGTTCACACCTGGTAATGGGTTAGGAGGTATGGAGTGTACACCCATAAGGTCCCTGAACACCTTGACTCTAATAGTGGTTTGTATTGGTAGTGCTCAGTTTCCACTGAAGGAGTGTTTCCACTGAAGCAGTGTTTCCACTGTGAGTGCTATGAAAGTACTCGATTAAAGTACCGCTTGTAACGTGCTTTGACCTATTCAAGTGGCGTTACAACGCATAATGACCACGTTTAATTGATCATGTAACCACTAACGGCTATAATGGGGATAATTATGAGGCGATTAATGGGCCGATTAATTCTCATAATTCCATTTGACTAGCTAAGAGTAATCTCCTATAAATAGGAGATCTGATTATGCATGAAGGACACACAAAAAACGATTAACACTTATAAGCAAAAGGGTTATTGAATTGTGCCTAATTCTATAACTACATTTGGTCTTATCCCAAGTAGATATTCGTGTAACCCAGGCATTAGAGTCGAATAGTTTACTTTGGAAAGTGATCACACGATTCCAAGTGATATCCGGTAACCACCTAGTGGTATTTGTTTCTGCTGACCTTGATTATCTTAACCCTGTTCTAGGAGTTACACACCAACATTTTCACGGGGAAATAAACTGTCAATGGCGAGAACCCGAATGCTCCAAGGATCCCAACAATGTCGTTGAAGAAAGGCATTAACATTGCAACATATAGCCACTCCAACAAGATTGAAATATTGAATAAACCCGCATAACTTGACTTGAAATCCACCTAATAAATTCAATAAACATATCAATATCACCTTTTAAATCGTTAAAAGAAAGAAGATATCATCACAAAATTATACAAATAAAGTACCAAGAATATTTTCAATAGCTTCCATATAAGTATAATTTCTTTTGCCAGTAACAGGGTCGCCACACCGATAACACGTAGCGAGAAGACATGAAGTGTAGTAAGTCACAAATGAGAAGAGAAAGAGCACGATTGGTCCAGCTATCCAACCGAGCTGAGCCATTGCCCATGCTAACGACAACACGCCCGAACCAATAACCGCAGTTATAATGTGTGCACTTGTAGTCCATACAGTCCCTATATTCGAACAAAACTATAGCATGTCCAAATATCAGTAAAACATCAAAACTCATTACTTAATAGCGACAACAATTATAACTTAAATGTATGAACATAAAGATTATATACCAGTTCTCTTAAGACGTCCATCATCATCAAAGAATTTAGATGGTGCTTCAAGAGCGAATGCTGCTATCTCAAGCTTTACAGCAGTTGTTTCTTGTTTCATCTCTTCCAAAACAAAAACTATATTAGTTTCTAACGAATTCGAAGTTGTATAAATCTTGCTAGAGATATACAATTTTGTGCAGTACCTAAGTAGGCTATCTAGGGTGATGTTAATGATTGGTGTAAGGTATGGTTTGATGTTAAGAATTGACTGGAGATCGATGAGGGATGGGTCGACTGAAGGGGCTCATATATATAAGCTAGTAGCCGACTTTTTTTGTTCTTTACAAATCCCATTTAAAATATAATACGGACTACCAAATAAAATTGTATAGCATTGCTTGTGCGTTTACTTGGACACAAAGTATATTAGCATTTGGATGTGCGTTTACAAATCCTATTTACTTGTATAGCATTGCATGTGCGTTTACAAATCCTATTTAAAATATAATAAGAAGCTGATTTACTCGGCATTTTATTCACACACACACACAAAATAAAGTCACTTTTACGAATTATAAAAAGTTTGGTTTTTTACTACGAATTATAAAGGGTTAAGTTCATATAAAAGCAAGACACTTAAATGTACAAATATCATGCGTGTATTTAAAAAGATACCAACATGGCAACATCGTCTATGTATTTTCAACTTTCGTTTCGATATAATCACAAATTTATTTTAGTCTGCGAAAGTCCAGGTCATATGCTACATGTATATGAGGTCATATGCTACATGTATATGAGGTCATATGCTACATGTATATGACACACCGTTACACGTCACATCGTTCACTCCCATGTTGAATTTTATTTTGTATATAATTAGTTTGATTCCTTAAGTCACTATCTTATTGGAATTGTGTTTTTTTGTTTGAATGTAATGGAAGTAATACTTACTTGTAATATAAGTGTTATTTTAGTAATACTTACTAAACAAATGAATAAGAAGAGAATAAATGTGCAATTAGTTGCATTGGTTAATAATTTAAGCAGCAACATAAGCACCAATGGGTAATTATGGATAAGAAACAACAAATGGCTAATAATTTAAGCAATAACATAAAATGTTTATATCATAAAATTAGTCATTGTATTGGTTAACACCAGATAATCAAATATTGATAAAATTGTCAACAAATAGATGGAAATCAAATCACGTACGAGTTGAATTTGCATAAAAGGTTATTGTTTAAATCACGGCATGTCATGTACATATAGAAAATGAAGGTTAAAATAAGTTTGCTATGATATTGTAATGAAATTTGAAAGTACGTATACGATATTGGTAATTTTTAATATTCATGTATGGAATGAGAAGTAACCACAGTCGCACATTTCAGATGCACTTACAAAAAGAGATGCATCTTTCATGAAATTCTTCTTCTACATTTGAAATGTGTGGCTGAAAGCATTTCTCATTCTTCTTATTTTTATTTTTCTTCTTAGTAGATCAATTCCCTATGGACTTAACCCAATTATAAATTAGCATTTGATTTTGCACTTTTACGGTTTTGATATGTGATTATCCTAGTTTATTTCGTCTTTTATATAATAAAAAAGAAAACACAAGCAAAATGTATCTTTGAGAAAAAACAAATTGAACAAATAGCTAAACTTGTTATAATAGTTTGTTGGAAAAATGTTTTGCAAAGATTATTATTTGCAAGCGTTGGACATTACTTAATATATGTATACTAGCTAAATGACCCGTCAAATTGACGAGTTTTTTAAACAAAAGGGAAAATAGATCATGTATTATATAGTATGCAATTAGACGTTGAGAAGCGAACACTAAGTATACACAGAACATCGATACATATGTGTAATCAAACATATACTATAATTACCAAAAAGGAATACAAAATTGCACAAAGTTGATAAATGTAATAGTGAGAGGTTCGTAGATAGATTAACAATCAACTTGCTTAGATGTTTTTATACATAAGCAGCAAAATAATAGATCAACTAAACTCTTCTTGTAATAATGTAACACACAAATGCTTGACAAAATGATTATAAATAAAAAAGTGATCAAACATAAATTAGCCAAACTTGGTTGATCAATTACGAGATGTATGGTGGTACATCCATCTTATTCTCTTCAATCTATTCTATGAAATATCAAAAAGTGAGAGAAAACAAAATAATTAAAAACAAAAAGATCATCGATCAATATCATTTAACAAATAAAAAGGTATAAAGAAACTATGTATACAAAGTGAAAAGAGCATGAGTAGAAAGAAAGTCCTTTCTAATCTATATGACAAGTATCATACCAATAAAATATGAGGAATAGATCAATTATGTAGTAACACAAACTTCATATGTAAGATTTCAAACGATTTTGAATTATAATTATCAAAGTTGTTAGGAATTGTAATGTCTTCTCTTATTTTTTTGGCTTGGCTACAATTAATTATGATGAGTCATTATAAATAAAAAATTAAAAGAGAGATTAATGTTTCTATTTTTTTACTGTAACAAATTGAGAATTCAAATCTGTGTATTAAACATTTAATGAAAATAATTCAAATAAGCATTCAAAATTTTCGCCACGTATCACCATGAGAGGCTAACTTTTTTGTAGGAAAAAAAATTATGAAGGTGTTTCAATAAAATGTGATTTATTATGTAAAATAGATATATAGATAGATATACGTTTCAATGAAAAATAACATGCTTTTGGAAATCTCATAACCATGTAAATAACGTTGTTAATCAACGGATCAGAAAACTGTAACTAATATTTTATTATGTTTGTATAAAGTGTGTATACTGGATCAGAAGATACTAAACATAATCCACAATCAAAATATAATTAAAATAACGAAATGAAAATAAAACAAACATATTGATATACATAAACATACTGGGAATGGATCAAGTGAGAAGAGTTATTGAAATGAGAAGAGTAAGAAGAAATACTAGCCACATATTTTAAATAAGGATAGACAAATAATAGGGAGATGCATCTATTTTTGTAGATGCATCTCAAATTTGTGGTTGTAGTTTCTTCTCATCCTTCTCATCTTAATTATATTTCTCATTTGATCCTTACTCTAAACATGATATATATCTTTCAAACTACATGCAGATGATCCCCTATAATATGTTCCTTTTTTATGCATCCACACATCTTCATTGTACTTTTCCTACATATACATGAACATGAATATTAACGTATTATCAGTTGATAACTATCAATAAGAAAAATGTATGTATAGGAAAAATTATAGTTTAATTTAAGTGAAACGATGAATATATATTACTAATCATCAAAACTTGATAAGTTACAAAACATATTGCATACTAGTGATTTGGACATACCTCAAAACAACTAGTAACAGATGACAAATAACATCAATACATGTTACATACAATAGGAAAGCAGCCTGCATATCATCAAATACAAACAATTATCTCGATACTATATTAACCTGAATTCACCATATCATTCTACTAATGACTACATTTCCTATTGAATCCTAACTATAATGATAGATTGCAGTAGCCACCTCACAACCTATTTACAATAGCAAGGAAACAATGGGCATCATCATTAGTAAACGATCCTTACATCACTATTGATTATCCTATTAAAGTGACTACATTTCCTAAAACCATGAACAGCCTATCACCAAACCTTGCAGCTCCCCTCACAAGGCTGGAAATAGGAAAGAATACAGAACTAGGCATCATTACTAAAATAGACTAAAGCGATATGATTTTCCTTCCATCCTCCTTTGATAGTTCAAAGCAAGGACCAAGAAGTCTCATCTTTCACGACTCTCTATTCCTTGCTACTTGAACTGTCATACCAGCCTATTTACCCTTCACACTCAGGAAACCTACTTTATGAAGAGGTTATTCACCCAAATGTAAATGATTACCAAATTAGTCAACGTTACCTAACCAAGGCCTACAAAAAACTAATAAGGACAATCACAAACATCCAGGCTGCAAACATTCAACTTACAAGGCCATCTGATGTAATGGGCTGAAATTAATGTCTTCAAAAAGTAGCTTCTAAAGACATAAGATAATTGGTTAAAACTAGATAAGAGTAGCATGAACTTGACCCTCAATAGTTGCAATGAGCCTTTTAATAATGAAATCAGCTTCTTATAAGATCTGTTTAAGCAGATCCTTAGCAGGCATTCTTTTTTCAAACAGATTTGTAGTCCAAATATGGTAGATCAGAGCCCAACAAAAAATTGAAGGAAACTACCTTATGTTTGCAATAATAGACTAGAAATAGAGATCCCATCAGTCACTCTGATATCCCAGCTGAACCCACAGAAATGAGAAGATAGGAATCCCCATACTAGACTGGAACTATAAAAAACTTACTAGCAATCTTCAAGAACTAACCAAAAATAATTCTTCATTCAAGCGGTACATAAATCCATACCCCAAACACTCTTTAACATCAGAACATACTTTCCCTAATGAGCTATTCTCCTGAATTTAATCTCCTATAGTTTTTCAACTTGTTGAACAGCTTTTAAATCTTTCACAAGAATACTTATAAACCTCATTTTAATAGTGTCAATTATAATTTTGCACAAATCCTCCTCTTTTCTTTTCTCTCCCTTGAACTGTCTTGCATTTCTTTTTTGCCATAGAAAATACACCACACAGCTCCCAAAGTAATCCTCCTAACTATACTCAAAACATCATTTTCATTCCTCCTCTTAACCATCACGTGCACAACATCATTCTAGCTATCAGGTAATTGCTTATCGTTGGTCATCTTTTGCTTTTTCTTATAAACTTTCTTTGAATACCCACATTCAAAAATAAGTGCCAATGAGAATCATTAGTAACTTGACACAAAGAACACTTCATATCAAAGATGTGGATTCCACTTTAGTAATCTATCTTGAGTACTTAGTCTTCCGTTAATGGCAACCCAAAGTATAAATGCATGTTTGGGGGATGAATTGTGATAACCAAACAAGTGAAAACCATGTTACTTTTGGTTCATCCTCACATAAATTTTCCAATACATTCTTCACAGAGAACTTAACCATTTTTCCTTTGGTGTTCATCCACCTAATCTTGTCATATTCAGAAGAGTTGATTCTCCGGACTGGTATATTGACAACATCACAAAAATTTCCCACCCAATCATTAGGCCATTTCTAACATTCACTTTCTATCATATCAATCACCTTTAAGTTTATACTTAACCTTACAGCATATAGACTCCTATAAGTGATATGATTAATTAACAAACCAATGTCTGCCCGATTATCATTCCACATAGAAATTGTAGTTCCATTTCCAATCTTACATACAACATGATGCGTTACTTGGTCTCTTATACTCAAAAATATTCTTCCAGCCCCAACTATATTTTTGATTGCTTTGCACATTCCATATACTTTCTCCATTTAACTTCACAACATGATTCCACTCCACCCATAAGGTATCCTTTTTACAAGCAAAGTTCCATAAGTGTTTCACTAACATAGCCATATTCCACACTTCCAGATATTTAATTCCTAGCCCACCAAAAGCTTTTGGCTTACAAACTTTTGACCATGAAATCTTAGCTTTTCCCTTAGTTAAGTCACCCTGACACCACAAAAACCCTTTTAGATGTCTATTGATATCTATTATAACAGTTTTAGGTAGCAGAAATATTGTTGACCAATAAACTTGAGGATAGCAGAGATCAATTGCAGCCTACCAACAAAGGATATTCACTTATTCTTCCAATCTTTAATCCTTTTCCCAATTTTATCCACTAAGCTTTTACATTGTTTCACATTCAAGCTTCTAGTAATTAATGGGACTCCCATATATGTTATAGGTAATGTACCCACACTGAATGGCATGACTTTTAATATTTCTTCTTTTTCAGTATCCCCAAGGCTTCCAAAAAAGACTATACGTTTACTTGGATTAGGAATTAGCCCAGAAGTACCACTGAATTCATCAAGAGCAGACTTTATTATCTCATCAGACCTCTTATCTCCATGACACATAATAATTGTGAACCAATACTCGTAATACTTATGCTTCTTATGTAAACATTATTAGACGAAGGACCAAACTCGTTAAGTAGGAAGTTTGTAACCATAATGGCGGTTACAAAACAGTTAGAAAAAACAGTTACAAATCCTAACCGTTACAATGGTTCATTCATACCGTTTGGACATGTATATATACTCGTACATATGTATGGTCTAGAAGTTAATAGACAAATTTACTTATTCATTTTCAATACACTTTGCAATCTATATACTTTGATCTATACGTGGGACAACAATTGGCATCAAGAGCATATGATTAACGTTTCTTTTTGTTTGGTTACAAAAGATACCAACGACACAGTTTCAAGGAATACGCTGCAATTTTTGTTTCGACAAGATTTTTTTGTTTTCTCTCTTCTTCCAAGAGAAACAAGACTTGAATAAGCATACGTAGAAGATAGTGCACGCTCATTTACGTAGGGGATTGCAAACGTTTACACCAAACGGATTGGTGGGGAAACCATTATTGGCGACAAGTCGACAACATAGGGAAGAAAGGAAAGACATACACGTTGTGCGGGATAGAGAGCGAGTGGATAAATACTTTGTGAAACCGGTTAAATTCAAACTCAAAGTAGAAGAAAAACGCGGGGAAAGTGTTGTTGTGGAAGGAAATACGTACTTGATAAGACAAGGAAAGGAGCGCTCAGTTTTGTGTGGATTAGTGTCGGGACGACACAAAGGAAAACAACAACGGGAAGGAAATCAGAAGCAAACCTCTTGTTTGTTTCGGTGATTGGTTACCATTTCGGTACCAAGGTTTTGTACGTGGAAAGTTTGAACTCGGATAAAGGAAATCAAATAACGTACAAGGAAGGAGACGTGTTTTAGTGTGGATTAACAAGAAAAGAAAAAATTTGTTTTCGGGCTTGTTGGAAAGGAAATCAATTCGACATAAAGTTTTTATTAGAAGTCTAAATGTTCAAAAGGTTCGAAAAAAGAAGTCTGAGACTTCTTGGGCCAAATCAGAACTTCAAAAAAAACAAGACATAAAGTTTTGTTTTGAGGCATTCGTTGGACAAGGGATTCGACACAAAGAAAGGAAGAAAATTGGTGTTTGTGATTTCGAAGGGATAAAAATTCGAGACAAGGCAAAGAAGAAAGGAACCAAACTTGGGAATAGCAACAAGACGTTGGTAAACGATATTTACTAACGCGAGACAAAGGGATTACACTTGTGTTCATCACATCATCGAGGTCACAAGTTAAACTTTTCTGGATTTCATTTATATTAGAATAGTATAGAATAGTTATTTCATACTATTAGGAAATCTCGAGAACTATTTATTGATCCCGTATTACTAGGATTTCCTGAAGATTAGACATTCCCATATTTTATAGAAAGACCACACTAGGAAGGATAAATCCCATTAAAATTAGAAAGTGAAGATACTAAGCACTTTCAAGATGACTGTCGACGATATAGCAAGCACATCAACTACACAAAACCCGGAACACCTATTGCACAATATCAATGCCCTAAGTTGAAAACCACAAACTACACAGTTTTGGCTATACAAATTAAGGTTATACTAGAGGCACATGGCTTATGGGAAGCAATAGAACCAAAGATAGATACACAAGTTGATGATAAGAATGAAAAGGCAATGACTGCCTTCCTATATCAAGCGTTGACTGAAGATGTGATTTTACAAGTAGCGGGTTGTAAGACGGCTAATGAATTGTAGGATTCGATAAAGAAAATACACGTTGGAGAAGATAGAGTGCAGAAAGCACGGTTACAATCATTGATGATTGGGTTTAACTCACTTCAGATGAAGGAATATGAGACGGTGGATGCATTTACGGCTAAACTAAACGGCTATGCCACGAAGGAAAAAGAATTAGGGAAAACTTTGGATGAATCACTTTTAGTTCGAAAACTATTAGACTCCACACCGATAACGCTCATTCAGATAGTAGCATCCATAGAATGCACAAGTGATCCCAACGACATCACTTTAGATGAGATCACAGGAAGACTCAAGGAATTTGAGGAAAGGATAAAACTCCGAAAGGAGGGCAAGTAGACACCAGAAAACCTATTATTCGTACATGGCAAACACTCTGAAACAGAAACGCTTTTACAAAAGTGGAGGGAAATCAAATTTCTCACGAGGGAACTGGCAAAATAATGGAAACAGAAACAACTCACAAGGAGGGAACTCAAGTCACAAAGGGAGTTCAGATAAGAATAAAAGTGAGTGGGATGTAAGTAAGGTAAAATGTTACAGGTGTCATAAAATTGGACATCTTAAAAGGAATTGTAGAGGAACATCAGCAACTCAGGAACAATCAAACCTTATCTTAGAGGACGATGAACCATCACTATTAATGACTATGCACGAAACTGAAAATGAGGAAGTGTTGTTGAATGAAGAACAAATTCAACCAGGAAAATATGCTACATCGGACGCAAGCATATGGTATTTAGATAATGGTGCAAGTAACCATATGACGAGAATAAAGAGTCATTTTAGGGATATTGATGAAAGCGTAACAGACGCAGTACGTTTTGGAGATGGATCGATGTACGATAATGGGTAGAGGGTCTATATTATTAGGTTGTAAGAACCAGAACAAAAGGTAGTATCTAAGTATACTACATACCAAACCTCAAAAGCAACATACTTAGTCTTGGACAACTTACGGAAATAGGTTGTAAGGTCATTATGGACGGAAACAAGTTGACTTTGTATGATAAGAACAAGAAGTTGTTGATGAAAGTTGAAAGATCTAAGAATCGACTCTACAAGATTCAATTACAGAAAGAAGCACCTATATGTCTCTTAGCAAATATAGATAACCAAGCATGGTTATGGCATGCTAGATTAGGTCATCAGAACTTTGACGATATTAACAAGATGACTAGGAAAGGTCTAGTAGAAGGAATTCCAAGAATAAATCATGTCGGGCAGATTTGTGACGCATGTTTCTTAGGAAAACACAGTAGAACACCATTTCCAAACCAAGCTAAATTCAGATCAAAGAACCCGTTGGACTTAGTATATGGAGACCTTTGCGGTCCTATAAGTCCAGCCACACACTCAGGCAAGAAACTCATTTTCTTGTTAGTAGATGACTGTACACGTTTTATGTGGGCCTACTTTCTGACATCGAAAGATGAGGCGTTTAGTACATTCAAGGAATTTAGACAGAAGATAGAAATAGTTAGGAATTGGAAATTCCATGTTAAAGTGTCGGTCACCCCAATTATTGTCTAGCATATGTTAGCTCGTAGATTTGTAGTTATTTACGTTGTTTAGTAGTTTATTAGTTATTTAGTAGCGTAGATTAGTTTAGTGTAACACGCGGAGGAAGGACGCCTTTACCCATTGTATGCCCGATCCACAGCCGATAGGAGGTCGTGTATTCCGTAACTATAAATACCCCTTCCATCCATGGAAGGGGTGGAGCTTCTCAATCTAACATTCCATAATTTACAAAGCAACTCTCTAGCAAGAAACTCCCTCTCTCTACTTTCTCTCTCTAAAATGGCAAACATGTATTTTGATCATCCAAGACCACCCGAATCATCAACACAATAATATTATCGATCCTACAATTGGCATCAGAGCCAGGTTGTGTTGTTTTGTTGATTCGAATGGTCTTTTATGTGGCGTTGTTCGGTGGGTTTGATATAGTTTTGATGTTGTTTCTTGAATATGGTGTTAAGGTGTCATTGTTTTGAATTGTTTTTTTAGTCTTAATGATTTCTAAACGTGAGTGATGTTTATTAACTGTTTTCATCATATTTTGAATTCAGCTCTTGTGGTCAAAACTGGTTTTAAAAGAGAATGTCTAAACGTTTTTAATTTCTAAACGTGAGTGATGTTGTGGACTGGTTTTAATGAGAACAGCTTTTTTAACATGTCTTATGTTTCAATACTGATTATTGGTCTTGTATATGGTTTTATCAGTCTTAACAATTACTAAGCATGTCCTGTATGGTCAAACTGCCTTTGGTTCAAAAATTCTTGTTAGCGACTTATCAAAATGTCCAGATTCATTGTAGCTGTTTCCTAGCGATTTGTCCTTTTAACATGGGTTGACCTGGTCAATGGCGAGTTGTCTAATATCGTAGCGAGTTGTTGTTGTCCTCTTTGTTTCATTTGACTATTGAGTCAAATGATGTAGCGACTTGTTCTTGATGAAAATGATAGCGACTTATGTTTATAAGTCTGCGATTTGCTAGCGACTTGTGACTATAATGGTAGCGACTTGATGTTTATCAAGTAGCGTGTTGTTTTGAAAACTGTGGTTAGCGACTTGCTTTGAATTGTTAGCAACTTGACTGTGTTATAAAAGGCTAGCGACTTGTATTTACAAGTCGTAGCAACTCCAAAGAATGCAGCGACTTGACGATAAAAAGAAAGAAATGAAGAAGATGTATACTCAATTGACCATGACAACAACAAAAACATATTCCATATCAAAACCCAAAATCGAATATCAACTTATTCGAATCAAACTTTCAACTCCGACCAACATCATATTCAATTGCACCAACTGCCAACATCAAATCCCACTCTATCCTAACTCTATCTCATCTCAATCTCATTATCAAAATCTTAAGGACTCATGACCTCAGTTTTTATTGTTCGTGTTCATGTAATATGTGTCAAGATTAGTTTCTAGAACCAAATCACGAACAATAACATCATCATAGGTCGACTTTATTCAGACATCAAACCAAGGATCAAAAATCAAATATTTAAGATGAGCAAATGTAATATATAGATCTCAGATTTTGTTTTTATAAGATGATTATCACAAATCTTTCAAAACTATTAACACAACTTCATCATAGATCTTGGTAATATTCGAAAGCTATAGAAGAAAGAACAAAACCATTAGGGTTTCATCTCTCTCCATGTTCGGTTAGTTGTTAAACGAAGTGACAAATTAAAACAAACCCTACCTGTGAAACATTGCGAGTTGTTGATGCCATCCCTGTGGCGATTTAAGGATATTCGAGTCTGAAACCAAAAACCATCTCTGTGGCGTTGAGGTCCAAGCTCAAGCCATCCCTGTGGCTATGATGAACCCAAATGGGGAGTCGCAATCAAGCATCAACTCGAGTATTTGTGAGACTCTTTAGGCGATGGGTTTGGTTTCTGTCTTTCTAACTGAAGATAGATGAGTACTGGATGTTTTTTTTATCGGTTATGTGAGATTGATAAATGGGGGCTCGTGTTTTTCTTGAGAGAGAATAGGGTTTCTAAAGTTTAGGGTAAGAATGAGTGATATGTGAGTTTTAATACCGTGAGATTAGGGCATCATTCTTACTGGATCCGGTGTGTTTATATGGGCCGTATGGTGTTATGGTGCATGTTGGGTCACGGATTGGAGATGGACTGGACTTGGATGTTGGATTTGTTTGGGCCTTGCATTACTTCATGGTATTGGACATAAGTGATTGGAACCGTGGGTGATATGTGGTTGAAATATATATGGTTCATCTTACTTTGCTCATTGAAATTTAGTGTATAAGGTTTGAAAGATTTGTTTGTGCTAATTGGACTAATGGACCTGAGACCCTATGTTGATATGCTAAACATCGTGGGAGTTGAAATAATTGGATACCTAAGACGGTTATATGAGAAGGTGGCTATACTATTGTGGGAGTTGAAATATTGGAACAATCCGTAATTTACTTTCTCATATAATGTGGATACATATGTGCTTATTTGTTTCGGGAATGAGTTATATGACAATGAATAAAACCAAATATAAGCTTTGATATTATGAGACTTGAACATAATGAGATTAGTTGAAAAAGATTTTTGATAATGAAGTTTTGAGGATGAGATTTATTGGGTTATGAGGTTTGAACATGAGTTTCTATCATGAGATTTGTTGTGCTATGTGATTTGATGTGTTATGCGGATTGATACTTTGTTGTATACACTTTCATGGAGAATATTACGTCACGACTTGATTTGATGTTGGAAAATGTTGTCTACGGGGTTGTTTGAACGGTATTTCTTATTTGGATTTGAAGTGAATTTTTTCCGGGCATGTTTACTTATTTCGTCTTCTTTCTTTCTACCCTTCCGCGTAGATGACTTGTTTGGGCGTTTATTGAGGGTGATAAAGACTTGGCTATTTGGTTACGCTTGTGATTCTTTCTTGCTTAACCCACAACGTAATTATCACTTCGGTGTCTCACTCAGTTGAGAATGTCAAGAGGTTTTGTACATTGGGTACACCGTTTCTTTTTCACGAGGATTTGTACAAGTTTAAGTAACAAATCTGGGGATTTCTACTTCATGATCAAGTTTGATATATCGAGTTTACTTCTCCATGTGGTCACTACAATAGCCGACAGAATGCGTGAATGATGTGTTTATCAAAGTGATTGATTGGATGGTTGATGATGTTGGATATTGAACCGTTGATGAACATCTGCATGTTCCCCTAAAACAGATATTCACCGAAACCAAAGTTGTCATAACACATTCAAGCTAACATTGTTTATGGTTTTGTCTTGATTTTGTAAAATCCCGAGAAAGAACCTATTTCTCGGTTTAAATCATAGACTTGTAAAATCCCGTAACAATGGAAACATCCTGGTAAAAGTAATGTGCATTTCCGGATCTATCTTGCGGTTTATTCTTGGTTTTCTAAAATCCTGCGAAAGAAACTATTTTTCGGTTTAAACCATAGAGTTGTTAAATCCCGTAATGATGGAACCATCTTGGAGAAGGGAAAGTGTAATTTCGGGATCTTATTTGATGCTCGTGCTACGGTTTCTGTTTCGAAGAAGGGATAAACGGGTGTACTTCTTGAATTGGATGTGTGCTTGGATATTCGTCATGGCAGTTTGGTTATTACAAGGTCTTACGGGGTTATGTGCATTTAACCATGGTCGGGATGGTAACCATTATCAGAATTCACTTAAAATATCAAAGGAGGCTAGATTTGAACTCTTAACAGAAGATGTGACAACGGAGTTAATTCACTATTATTTATTTGAGGTTGAAGTGAATTATCACGGGCGAGTGTACTTAGCATCTGAAGGTATCGGGGATGGTTGGATGAAGATCCTTCAAGATCCTTGTTCGAGCTCATTTTCAGAAACGAAGACTTGGAAATCTAGTTATTGTTGGGTGTCTTTTACCTTTTCTTTTACCACTTGGGGGAATTGGGCTCTTATCACCACAAAATAACTATCACTTAAAGGAATTACGTTGTAGTGCTCAAAGGTCACATTCAATTGTGGATTTTCAAGAGGTAATGTACGCCTTATACTTGATGGTTGGTTGGTTGAAGAGTATAGAGTACATAGAGAGTACTTAGAGATGCTAATGGAAATCGGCACCGCTCATTGTTACATATGTGCAAGTTTAAGTCACGAGTTCGGGTAGTTTACTCTGTGGTCAAATTCATTATATCGGGTTTTCACCATCACCGTCACGACAAAGAGCCTACTGAATGATAATGGGGGTGATTACATGTTTTGCCAAGAGATGATGAAAAGAGAGAGATTATGACGTATGAACACATCAGTTCAAGCCTCGTACTCTAAAGAAAAGAAAAGTGTACGCTTCAGTGCGCTTTATCTTCTGAAGAAGAGAAATCTTCTTATCATGACCATTCTCATCAACATGCTTCATACTTTTTCCATGCGCTTCAGTCATAAAGTGAACCTGGCTACCGTTGATTGTTTTATTATTCCACTTGCTCAACTATAATGAAGATGGAGACATCATGTGCTAATGTTGCAGGGGAGAAGTGTGAATAGACTACATTTGGATGATTTTCATTTGTTTAATCAAGAATGGCATCTCCGTATGCAATTCTTGAGGGGGAGAAGAAGTATGATAATACTGCATGGTTGATTGTCATATGAGAATATATGGTCATACGGCTCCTAACTCATGTAAGAACCGAGCTTCTACTTACCGGGTCATCTTTACATGGAGTTTCTTCTTAGAGCCGTTGGTTGACATCTTCACCCGGATTGATGAGTTTATCGACAAAGTGCTTCCGGTTAATGCTTCACGTATACATCAACATGATGATTCCGAACAATCTCTCGTTCTTGTTTGATGTGATTGGTAGTTTGGTGTTACCATCTTGTGTGTTCATTGCGGCCGATTGTCGATTTCCTTGATGAACATCTTTCCGTTCTTGTTTGATTGGGAGGGATTTTAGTTAAGGGGATTTGCAAGATGAAAATTAATTGGGATGCTTTCGGTGGGATGCTTTTGGTGTGAGTTGAAGATGTTAACACTCTTTTCCCCATTCGGACAATCTTGAAGAAGGTCGAGTCTACAACTGCTCTACATTTTCGCTACATGTTAGAAGACTAAAGACGAGTTGCATTTGAGTATCTAAAGACTTCTTCTTATTCAAGCATTCATCATAAAGATTGTCCGTTTAGGGGAGAGCACTAATTAGGGGAGGGTGAAATGTCCGATTTAATCCCCAATTAGACTTGCTCACACTGTATCAAAGTTGATTCTTACAAAGACTTCAAGCGTTCTTCTCAAATGATTTCTAGTATTTGGGCTTATATTATGTTGCCGATTCAAGTGTCAAAACCAGCAAGGGGGAAGGAGACACGTATCTAAACGCGAGTAAAATTGATGAAATTAATACTTGTAAGTAATTGAAGATATCCCGGGAATACAAATGTTATTACCGCAGAGAAACTAAAGGTTTGACTCATGGCGAGTAAACTTGATGAACTTAATTCTTCTAAGTGATTGAAGATATCCCAGGAAAACATATGTCATGACCGCAGAGAAACTCAAGGTTTACTCATCAAGGCGTTTAGTGTTCTTATTCCAACTACGTGAGGGAAGAGATGTAAGAGTTAGTTTCGATGATAAAAGAGGTATACAAGTGTGTGATGATTTCGATGTTATCGCAATCATCAGGGGAGAGAGGATTATGTACATTGGGGACGATCACCGTTTCACTTGAGTACTTAATCGCTGATTCGATATATAATCACTTATTCCGAGTTGAAACCAGAGATAGTCCTCCGCAGAGATAATCGTGATTCGCCTGCTTCTTCAATGTTATCGGTTATTCTCTCTTTGGGCATTCGGGTACTTCAAGTTCTTGAGCTTCATGCATCGTGGGGAGAGAAAAGTATACATCGGGTTATTCTTTGGCTATTGGACTTAATCCGCTACTGATGGTATAAGTTTCTTTGTCTTCGGTATGTGTATTCGGTTCGTGAGCTCTAGTCTATGAGATTGACTGCATCAATTCAACTACTTGGGGGAATTGTTCTCTTGACACCTTTTGGAATGGATTGCTTCAGACGTCAGTTGAAAAGAAATATGAGAAGATTATTTAAGTGTGGGATGAAATGTTGTCGTTTCTATTGGATGATATAACCCCGAACGGAGAACCTCGATTATCGTTCTTAAATGGAGGCGGATTTATGATAATGGTGTGCTTCTTCGTGCACCTGCTAAGGCAAGCTTGAAATAGAGCTTCAATCGCTTAGCTAAAGGATTTTCGGTTTGGGGGGAAGCTGCTAAAGTCTCACTTTCAGATGGTTCAATTTCTTTCTTCAATGCAAGAGCCTCGGAAGCTTTGGTGGTGAAAGTTTTAGAGTTGATGACTTCTATCTTCTATGACGCACTGCTCGATATCCTTATCTCGGTACTCGTATCATCATCTTCTTTAACTATATCATCTTCTATATCTTTGTATATACTTATCAGAAAACCAAATACAAAAATATAAAACCTGCAAAAGAAAATAGAAAATTATAAAACCTTCAAAAACCCATAAAAATCAGAAAATTTCAAAAATACCAAAAATATGTTTTTCTATGACATGTCTTCTGGTATCGATAACATCTACAGTCTTAGAAATGTCATTCAATAATGGCACGGGACTTTAGATGAAGTTCGAGCAGGAGGTGTAAATATTTCTTTCTAAACATGTCTCAAACTATGGCTTACAGTTATTTCAGACTGTAACCCGTGCTTAAACCATGGCTTGCAGTTACTTCTGACTGTAAACCGTGCTTAAACAATGGCTTGCTATTATTTCAGATAGAAACCCGTTCTTCAAGAAAGGAAAGTGCTGTGCTAAACCATTTTTCAAATATTTCGTGCACCTATCCTAAAACAAAATGAGGAAAGTATGTCGAAGGACTACTGTTCCTACACAAATGTTTTTCCGTCTATAATTCTTCAGAAAAATATTTGTTGTATTCAAAATGGTGGGAAATGAGTTGCTTGTAAATCTATCGATTCGAGTTTTCGTAAAATTGAAAACTCAATCAATGACTTCAAAGACGTTTAAACCTTTTAGAAAATGAGTCATTGATTGAGGGGAGAATGTTTTCAAATCAGATCATCTAACGAGATTATCTTAATCATCCTACGTGTTTATCTGTAAAATACAATTGCCTATGTTGAAGGACTAGGTTTCTAGGATGTGATTGTTAGGTTTAGATGATTAGAGTTTGATAAACACATTATTCCCATACCTTCTATGAACTGATTGATATGTTGAATTGACTTGAATTAGTCAATTTTTGTTTGGGTGATGTCGCACCACCATATATCTCTGTATGTATGTTCACTAACGTATGCAGGTATATTGGTATAAGAATGTTCCCGATCCGGATCCCACTATTGACGATGATTGGATGCCGAATGGAAAGGGTAACTATATCTTGGGTTGACATATGAAGAAATGGAGCTTAACTGGACTTCTATGGAGAGTTGGCATATATGAAACGTAAGAGGTCTCATGCATCAGAGATGGTTTTCTTCTAAGTGATTGAAGAAATGACGCTTAATTTGACCTCAGTTGGCATTCAAAATGCAACGTAAGAAGAAGTCTCATCATCGCCAGACGGTCTTTCTTCCAAGCCCTACAGAACAAATAAGCTTCTCAACCACCTAACGTATCTTTAGTGACACCATTTTCTAAAAATTTGATTAAATTGTTTTGAAAATGGAAAATATTGTTTTGAAAATTAATTGGACTAAATCTTGAAAATCACCGGACTTCTTTTTTATCAAAATCTAAGTCACTCAATCAACGACTACGGTTATCGATTGAGGGGGAGAGTGATTTAAAATTAAATGATTTTCAAACAATATTTCATCTATCAAGTCTGTTTGTACAAAATATGTGGTGATCTAAAGATTTAATGTTATGTCATGGTATGATTTTTTCTTTTGAATCAAGGTCTTTCAAAATGAAATTTTTTCTGTTCTTGTTTGATTGTGAAATTGTTTTATTTTACTAAAAGATCTCTTAAAAACTATCATACCTGACACTAACAATCTTTAATGTCTTAAATTGGTCCTTATCCGTCATTTTTCAAAATTAAATCTTGCCACGTCTTTCCCCAAACTCTTTTAAATGATTTAAATCAATTGGGATCACAAATCTCAAAAGGTTTGAAATTTTTGATCGGGGGAGAGATCGTGATTTAAATCTCAAATCTATTTTAATGGAATCGGATTTAGTCCTTTATAGGCACTCCTGCCTCCATGTGCCAAACGATTTTAAATACACAATGCACATGTTGAGGAGGAGGATTTATCCAAAAACCAGATGAGTATTTAAACAAGGCCACATTTTCTCCTATGTTTTCTAAACCTAATTAAATCACTTGGGATCCAAAATCTCAAAGGGTTTGATATTTTTGATCGGGGGAGAATTTGTGATTTAATATGAAATTTGATAAAAGATGATCATTTGATTCAATGTGCAGGCTCTCTCTAATATGTGCTAAACACTTTCATTTATTGATACACATATTGAGGGGGAGCGAATGGTTTCTTAATGGCTTTTGTAATCGTGGATGTGCTTCAAATGAACTCTTGCTTCTATGTGATAAAATGATTTCAAATATCCTACGCACATATTGAGGGGGAGAATTTACCAAGAAAATCAAATGGCTTTTTCCACGGAAATTGTGATCAAAGAAATTATTTCTAAAGAACTCTTGCCTCCATGTGCTAAACAATTTCATAATCATATGCATATGTTGAGGGGGAGCATTTCTAAATGATCAAAACTATTAAGGTACAAAATTCTTTGATCTCGTATCACAAGTACCTTGATTGATTTTCCAAATGATTTTTCAATTGGTTTCGAGAAGAAATGAACAATACCAAAAGACCGACCAATTTACTTTATGCATGGTGTTATAAGGATGGTTAGGTTAGGTATTCGTTCCCACGATCCGCCAGAACCGGAGGGATCTACCCAAGGACAATCCACTAGATAGTGTAGAGTCCTTAGGTATGATGAAAAAAGGAGAAATGTGAGATAAGGGAAGAGTGCGGATGAGACGAGCTAGTACGGAATAAACCCAACAAGGTTCTAGTAATGAAGTCTCGTAAGCTGAAGGGTTGAAGAATGAAAAGAAATGAATGAGAAAAGGGTGAAAAGAAATAGCCCTCAATTAATTCAACCTTAGGGCGTAAACCGGTTCAATACATATGCTACTGGTGTTTACTAAGGTAACACTGGTATTGAAGATAAGACGTCATGGACCCAAAGGACGCACTACACTAAACTTCCCAAACTACTCAAGTTCCTCTTAAAAGGGCTTGTTTCATTCTCACGGGGAACCGACATTATCTATCGACTTTCTCTTAGAGATTGTTGATATTGAAGAAGGAGACCCTCTCCCTAGTCTCCGGCATAGGAACCAAATGTGCACTATTGAGTCTAGAGCCAAGAGATCGTCCACAATATCTCATTAGGACACTAAATTAATGAAGACTTGTTGTTTCACACAATGTGGAAAGTAATATTATATTAAGAGTCCTACGCATTATCCTTGTGGTATTGCCAGAACATCTAAGTGATATGTCAACATATTCACAATGAAGATGGAAAGCCTTCTAGAGCCAACATCAAACAAGATCTTGGTAGGTGGCATGTGAGATCTTTTCTAAAGATCAAACTTGTGACAACTGGATAGAAACGATGGGGCGATTCACTCGTGAATCAACCTTGGTCCAGAAATGAATTGACGAATACTTTTGGAAAAACCGTTCGATGTGCAAATCTTCTTTCTCTAGCACATCGAATGTGTATTCATTTTCAAATTCAAAAAGTTTCTCTGATTGAAAAAATTAATACTTTTGGAAAAACCGCTCGATGTGCAAATCTCTTCTTTTCTCTAGCACGTCGAATATGTACTATTTTCAAATACAAAAAGTGTTTTGATTGAAAATTGATCTTTCTCATAAAACCTTCGTCGTATTGCAAAACTCTTTCTTCTAAGCAATACGCGATTGGTTTTAAATCATTTTTCATCAATCAGTGAATCTCAATTCGCTGGTTCACTCACTCCGTGTTGTCTTCTTTGAGACGTTCCGGTTTGAGAACGGCTAGAGCAGCTGCGAAACCCTGTCAAGGAGATTCTTTGGAACTCTACTGCTCACAGGCAGATTTGTACGATCAACGGGAACCGTGGGCGTGTACCTCAATTCAACGAAAGTGATCAAAGACACTTTCGTGCGCTTTATTGCTAATCGTCGATGCAAGTACACCCCGACGATTGAAATTGATCGAATTGAGGAGTCAATCCAAAGCCGCATGCTCACAACATCCACACTTAATTGAAGAAATCATGACTGGTTCATATCTACATAACCCGCTCGATATTTCATACTATGCTTCGCTACGCTGCTGCAAATATCATGAACCAAGTAAGCTTCCGCTACTCTGATGGAAAGATGTCATGATCCAAAAGTGTGAGCATGTCGGTCCGAAAGTCACAATAACACATGATGGCAACACAATAAAGGGTGATCTAGAGATTTGCTATGGCTGATGATCTCAATGAAAGCTCGAAGATCATCAAAGATGTGGATCAGTTAAAGGCCTCCACCAAAAGTACAAATCAATGCAGACTTTGAAGAATCGCTACAAAAGAACAAAGTTTGCAGAAGTGAAGAATTCAAGTTTACGAGCTCAGAACTAAAGACAAAGAAAGAATGCTAGGATGCAATATGTATTTCATGGGGTGACCTCCCTTAGGGGGAGATTATTAGGAATTGGAAATTCCATGTTAAAGTGTCGGTCACCCCAATTATTGTCTAGCATATGTTAGCTCGTAGATTTGTAGTTATTTACGTTGTTTAGTAGTTTATTAGTTATTTAGTAGCATAGATTAGTTTAGTGTAACACCGTGGAGGAAGGACGGGTCTTTACCCACTGTATGCCTGATCCACAGGCCGATAGGAGGTCGTGTATTCTGTAACTATAAATACCCCTTCCATCCATGGAAGGGGTGGAGCTTCTCAATCTAACATTCCATAATTTACAAAGCAACTCTCTAGCAAGAAACTCCCTCTCTCTACTTTCTCTCTCTAAAATGGCAAACATGTATTTTGATCATCCAAGACCACCTGAATCATCAACACAATAATATTATTGATCCTACAGAAATGGAGATGAGATTGAAAATAAGGATGCTAAGAACGGATAGAGGTGGTGAATTCACATCAAATGAATTCACAAGTTACTGTAAGGAAAACGGAATAGCACGACAGTTGACAGCATCGTACTCCCCACAACAGAATGGAGTAGTGGAGAGAAGAAATAGGACAGTGTTATCAACTACGAGGAGTATGATGAAAGCGATGAAGTTACCCTTAACTTTTTGGGCGGAAGCAATTAAACATGCAATTTACATACTCAATAGGGTACACCTACGAGGGCCCTGATAGATAAAACTCCATATGAGGCACTCTACAACGAAAACCAAATCTGAAAACCTAAGAATATTCGGATGCACAGCTTATGCAAAAATAACGATACCTCACTTAAAGAAGCTGGATGATAGAAGCATACCAATGATTTACTTAAGAGTAGAGGAAGGATCAAAAGCATGTAGGTTATATGATCCAATAGCCAAGAAGAAACATGTTAGTAGGGACGTAAAGTTTATGGAAACAAAACCGTGGGATCGGAACACAGATGAAGAGGATACGAGTACACAAGACACATTTTGGACTAGTTTTGTGGTAGAAGGAGTCGACAATGAAAACCTTACACCAGTCAACACAGAGAACGATGACAACACGTATCATGAACAAGATCAGATTCCTGATCCAGTTTCACCAATCACACCACAGACATACAATTATGACCCACACAATGAAGAGGAAGAAGAAGCTACTACTAGTTCTGTAGAGAACTCTAGAGGTAGATTTAATGATACACCCATACGTGAATATAGAGATATGACGGAAATATACAAGTATGCACGTAGGGGTTGAACCACAAAGTTTATTATTTACGGAATAAGAACCCAGTAACTATAAGGAAGCATCAACAAACGAGAAATGGATTGAGGCCATGGAGATTGAAATGGATTCAATCAACAAGAATAATACATGGACTCTTACAACATTGCCAGAAAATCAGAAGGCAATATGACTCAAATGGGTTTACAAGACCAAGAGAGATGCAAAAGGAAATATCATCAAATACAAAGCACGGCTAGTAGCAAAAGGTTATGTACAAGAACAAGGAATAGACTTCGATGAAGTATTTGCACCGGTTTCCCGGATAGAGACAATTCGGTTGATATTAGCATTAGCAGCATATCATGGATGGCAAGTACATCACTTAGATGTAAAATCGGCATTCTTGCATGGAGATTTGAAGGAAGAAGTCTATGTTACACAACCTGAAGGATTTATTCAACAAGGAAATTCAGGAAAAGTCTATAAGCTTACTAAAGCTTTATATGGCTTAAGACATGCACCGAGAGCTTGGAATGTGAAGCTTGATCAAACGTTAAAGTCTCTAGACTTTAAGAAATGTAATCTCAAACAAGCATTTATACGAAAAGAAGAAAGAATTATACACTTATAGTTGGAGTCTACGTAGATGATTTGATAATCACAGGCACTCCAAGGAAGGAAATAGAAAAATTCAAATCCCAGATGAAGGATAAATTTGAAATGAGCGACTTAGGACTGTTAGCTTATTATCTTGGGATAGAAGTCACACAGACAGGAGGAGAGATTACAATCAAGCAGACAAGTTATATTAACAAGATCTTGAAGGAAACAAGTATGGCAGACAGTAATGATACGAAGATACCAATGGATACCGGTACTAAGTTGGTCAAGGCGGAAGATGGAAACTCAGTTGATGCAACTTATTACAAAAGCTTAATTGGAAGTCTTAGGTACTTACAGAATACAAGACCAGATCTTAGTTACTCAGTTGGACTACTCAGCAGATTCATGCAAGACCCGAAGGATCATCACCTGAAGGTGGTAAAGCAAGTAATCCGATATATCAAAGGAACAAAGAAGCATGGCATAATATACAAGCAAGAAGGCGGCTGCAAGATTACAGGTTAAAGAGACAATAGTTATGGAATCAACACTGATCAAGGAAAAGGAACTACTGGGATAGTATTTTATTTCGGAGAGTCACCACCACTGTGTACTCGAAGCAAACCAACAAAGGCGCTATATCATCATGTGAATCAGAATTCATGGCGCTACTGCAGCAGATGTCAAGCCTTATGGTTAAAACGATTGCTTAGTGAATTAACTGGATGGGAAGAGAAAAGGATAACGCTGAAGGTCGACAACGTTTCAGCAATAGCACTCGTCAGGAACTCAGTATTTCATGGAAGAAGCAAGCACATCGATATTTGCTACCATTTCATTCGTGAAAGCGTAGAGAATGGGCACATCAATGTGGAACATGTCAGCGGAGAACTACAAAGAGAAAATATTCTAACGAAGGCTCTACCAAGATTGAAGTTCGTGACTATGTGACAAATGCTCGGAGTTCAAGTTTTAGGACGAAGCAACGATCAAGATTAAGGAGGAGAATGTGAACCAATAATCTTAATACTTATGCTTCTTATGTAAACATTATTAGACGAAGGACCAAACTCGTTAAGTATGAAGTTTGTAACCATAATGGCGGTTACAAAACAGTTAGAAAAAACAGTTACAAATCCTAACCGTTACAATGGTTCATTCATACTGTCACACCCCTAAAATACCTGTTTTGCAGCGGAATGGAATTCCTGGGGGATGACTGCCATAGCATCACAATTATAGTTATATTGAACGACCTAAAGTGTCGTTTGAAAAATACATCATTTGATATTTATTTAAAGCATTCAGAGTTACAAAGATAGGTCCCAAAAGTAGATAATGTTTGTGGAAATAAGTTTATTACAAGCCAAACGATGTTTTTAAAAGTGCCATAATTTACAAGTGAGACGCGTAGTCACCGCGACTCTATGATGGGTCCTTATGCGTGCCATGATGTAAATGCCTTAGATACCTGAAAATACATTGCTAAAATGGTCAACAATAATGTTGGTGAGAAATCATAGGTTTATGAAAATGATTTATACGACTACGACAAGTATAGGCCATGTATGACAAAAATGTCACATAAAAATGTTACAATTTCTATAAGCACATGACACCGAAGCTAGACTGATCATGATGTTCGCCCCAACAGAGTGTTTGGCAAACAACTCAATTCTCGATATTAATGAAATGCATCCGTTTGACCAGTTGGAATCCACCAACCCGGATGGAGGAGTCACCCTCAATAGATCTATTCACTCACCCTCGCTTACTCCGTAATTAACGATTCATGATTATGATATGGGGACATTCAATTGGCAATGAGGTAACTTAAGCAATGTAAAGAATTTGATATACTTGGTATCGTAATAAAAATGATGTGCAATGTATTCTCCCCCGTAGGTTTGAAAATAAGTATAAACTTGAAAGACGGGGCTATGAAAACTCACTTGGTATAATGACGTGATGGCAAAAGTGAGTACACTGAAATGTGGCGCAATCTCTAACCGCGACCTATTTTGAATGATGTGATATAATATAAGTCATGATGTAATGTTATGCATGCAACTCATATGATATCCATACCACTTGTGCATTTTTGAAAATAAAGTTTATCGTCGAAAAATAAGTTTATAACGTCATGACAAGTTATAAATTACTTTACAAGTACTTACGTTGAAATGATATCCTACGATAGTCATTTAGTGATTTATTAAGAAATTATAGTTTTTCGTTGCAAAATAATATAATTTGACAATTCATGAAAGTAACTGAATGGCCTCGAAAAGCTAGTCGTAAAATAGTGAATATTGAGTGTTAGGAAACAAACTCATTGGTTTTGGAAAGCTTGTCACATTATCTAAAAGTCTTAGCATTTAACTTTTGATCATAGAGGTCTCGATCATGGAGAAAAATATAGATGAAGTAGGGTAGTCGGACTAAAAATATTGTTTAAGGTTAGTTTTCGGCAAAGTTTGAGTGGCCGTATATTATTCGTTACAACTCCGTTTGACGAACGGTTGAACATTTTGGAAAATAGGCTAGGTGAACTCACTTTTACTAGAAGACATAGTTTTCTCAAAAGTATTCTATCAATGTGAAAAACGACTCCAAACATGGTTACTTGCGACAACTATTTTGACTAATAGAAAATATATATAAGTGTTTATACTTGTATAAAATAGTTACGATAACCCTATTTAAACGCATGTAACTTAGTCATTATAAGTCCGTTTTCTACGTTTTATATATCCTTGGTTTCGTATTAATGTATACTAGTATATTTTTGACAAATCGACTCATTTAGACAATGTTTAAAACTCATTTTTGCCCTTAAAATAACCCTTAACAGCTTACCATTTTACAGAAAATTAGTTTTCGTCGCAAAACTTGAAAATAACGTAACTTCTTCGTTATAAATCCGTTTTAACCCGTTCAAGCGACCACGGTTTCGTTTTAAAGTATATTTTCTGAATATCTAGCCCAAAATAATCCATGACCTGTCGAAATTTCCAGATTTTGTAAAAACGATGAGACCTCAATTCTAAGTTGTCGAAAATGATTTTTCTAGCGTAATACTTGTTTCAATCACTTCAAATCAACACTAAATCTATTCTAAACCTACCATACACCTTCTTAGGGTGTCATGGGTTCCTAAACATCATCAACAATGATATGTTTCAAGGGATTAATTATAGGATGATTTATACTAATAATAAATAATAAAAACAATTAAAAGTGGTATGAATCACATAATACTTGCATCATTTTTGTACTAAAATGATAAAAATAACTCAAGTAAGATTATGAAACATTAGTAAAGATCATAAAAAGCTTACTAGTATTATGAAGAGGTTTAAGTAACTAGGTTTCCTAAATACTTCTTGGTTTCTATTTCAAAACCTAAATAGAAGTAATCTAGTGTTTATTTAAGCACTTGATCCTTGAAAAACTTGTGATTTCTTCTTGATTCTTGCCTTGGCCGAAAATTTAGATGGGAAAAGAGAGAGTATTCTTTTACTTTCACCTTTTAGTAGGTGTTGAGTATTTGTTTAAGTTAGTATAATAATTGGCAAAATACATGTGTCTACTCTATAAATGTATATGTGTACTTCTAGGGCTCAAGATTTTTATCAAACTATGGTGTGTCATGGGGGAGGTCGGCAAGGGCAAATTGGGAATAAGGGTGGATGAGTTTTGATGACAAAATGTATTTAAGTGTAAGTATTATGTATATTAAGTAAATATAATTAGGTATTTAGTGTAGCGTTAGCTAGAAATCGATTTTTATGGAACAAAATAAAATATATCGAAGTCGTAAAAATTATAAAAATACATTTCTTGCAAGTATTGAGTGAATAAATAATTATCGAGTTGAATTTACGTAAACCGTCATAATTATATATACATAACAATTTATATACAAAATAAATTGAAAACATCGGGTAAACTAATAATATAATTTTTATAGCCTTAAAATAAGTATAAAAATATATTAGAATAATTTTTGAAAGTGTCGGATCAATTATTCAAAATAAATGATTATGCGATAGAGTTTATTTAATAGGAAAATATACGTTAATGAAATATGAAAACCCATGCATGAACTAATATGAAAATGATGTTACTGATGATATGTAAACTAAATCTAGTCTATATGAAATATCCTCAATGATTTTTCATGAATTCGCAGCTAAACCCTTACAGTTACGCGAATTTGACACTTGGAAACCTAGTTTATGAAAAATGATGAATAGTGAATCATGAATAGTAATTTTTCTCCGGGAATGAATAGTGTTTCGTGAATAGTAAAATTTTGAAGTTCACTCTCAGAATATCAAATCGACTTCAAAATCGATGAATAGTAAAATGATGAATAGTAAATTCCCGAGATGAATAGTAAATTTGAGAAATGACCTGAAATTACGAGTTGTCACACATACCGTTTGAACATGTATATATACTCGTACATATGTATGGTTTAGAAGTTAATAGACAAATTTACTTATTCATTTTCAATACACTTTGCAATCTATATACTTTGATCTATACGTGGGACAACAATAATTACGTCATCTGCAAAACAAAGATGGGTAAGCTTGAAAGTTTTACATCCCTTATGATACCTAAACTTAGAATGCTGCTTAAGTTTCCTTTCCATCAACAATTTTAGCACTACCGTCACCAAAGTAAAAAAGATATGGAGATATGAGATCTCCCTGTCTCATCCTCTTTTGGGAGCAAGTGTGAGACAGGGAGATCTTATATCTCTATATCTTTTTTACTTTGGTGATGGAAGTGCTTACATTGATGATGGAAAGGAAAATAAGCAACATTCATTGACATTTATTGTAAAAGAAGCTGCTAATGCACAAGTCATGATCCAACTGCACATATTCTGATGAAATTGAAAACTTCTTTGAAGCATCTTCCAAGAACTTCGAGCTTACTGTATCATAGGCTTTCTGTATATTTATTTTGAATGCTACCCTTTTACCACAATTCTTTTTATTATAACCCATGAGGAGCTCTTGAGTTAACATGATATTGTCTTGTATCTGCCTAATAGAGGCTTTATGTAATAGATTTTTCTTGGGAGCGGATGAGAATGAGAAAAAAATGTGTGGGTAGCTTGGAAGACGGTTCTATTTTCTAAGAAATATGAGGTTTGGGAGTTAATAACATGTTTGCGTTTAATCGTGCTTTGTTATTTAAATGGGTGTGTAGATTTTTAACTGATCCAGAGGCGTTGTGGGTTAGAGTGGTTAAAGCGATTCATGGTACGCATGACTTTAACAGTGGTAATTTGCATGTCTCCTCATATAGCTCGATTTAGTGTAATACAGTCAAGTCGATAAAATACCTAAAAAGCAAAGGGATTGATTTACTGGCATTTTGCTCTGAGCAGGTGGGAAATGGCTCTAATACTGAATTCTAGAATGATATCTGGTATGGCAATGTTGCATTTAGTACATATTTCACAGGTTATATGCTTTAGAAAATCAAAAGAACCAGAGAAGATGTTGCAAGATGGGTGGAATACCTCTTTTCGTCATGTGCATAGAGGAGGTGTTGAGCCGGTGCAATGGGAATAGCTTGCTTCCATTTTGGGCTCTAGGGTCTTGTCGCTGATAGGTGGAGGTGGATCCATTATAGATGTGTATATTCTTCCTAGCTCTAATACGCCGACAAGGTGGTCTTCTTTGGCTCCTATAAAGGCGAACGTTTTGGCTTGGCGTGTGGCTATGAACAAACTAGCGATGAGGGTAAATCTGTATAATATGGGCTTGAGGTCCCTTTTATTTTGTGTGGGGTGTGTGATCATGGGATAGAATCGACTGGCCATCTCTTCTTTGATTGCTCTTTAGCCATGGATTTGATGGTTGCGGTGAGGCATTGGTGGAGTCTTGATATCCCAACGTTTGGTTCGTTTCTAAGTTGGCAATTGTGGTATAAGTCGTTATCTATGTCCAAGGCCAAAGAAAAGTCTTTGCATGGATAGCATCGTCACTTATGCGTTTCTTTGGATTAGTGGTAGATGCACAAAGATGAATTTAAATTGTGTTGCTTGGGTGCGAGACCCGTGTTCAATTAGCTATCTCTTCCATGTAATGGGGTTGCTGGGAGTTTTGAGTTTATCTAAGCGCTTGGTTCTTTTCTTTTTTATTTTCTCCGGGGCTTGTTTGGGGCTGCATAAAAAACACCAAAGTGAAAACCGATGGCTCGGCCTCTGTGCGTGGAAAATTTTCTCTTGTCTTGGTTCTCCGTAATCGGCAAGAGTTTTTTCATCCTTTTTGTTGTTCTCACAGTTAAAGCCTTGGGAAGTATCTAGAATGTGTTGTTTGGTTTATTTATAGAGTAGTTATAATACCCGCGCACGCGCGTGTTTTTATATATTGTGTTTTTTTAACAATCGAATACTAACTTATTTATTTACATTAGACACAAATATTTTTAAAATCACTCCCGCTTTTTACTAAGTTATTTTCTTTATACTTTTGACACTTAAAATTTTATATTCTTGACTATATATAAGAACTTTTTTTAACTATTGCCAAATCCGGAATATTTGAATTTTTTTAGTAAATATTTTAAAATAAAAATAATAATAAATAAATAAAATATTACCAAATAAGGTATGAATTAATTTTTTTGAAATGAAAAATTCCCATTAAAAATTTTGTTTTATTATATAAAAGTTTTGTTTGTATACTCTTTGGCTTCTAACACCTTGTTAGTAGCTTTACTAATATATGTTTTTACTGTTAAAAAAAGAAAGAAAAGAAAACAATACACTCTTTCCATCATTTAGTTCAACTTACATTTTAGTTTTTAGTTTGTCCAAGAACAAATGTATACTATTTTTAATAAAAAGCTTTTAATTATTAATTTTTCTATTTTACCCATCACAGTCACTATTTAGGGAATTGATTACTTTCTTTACTGTATACTAAACGAGTACTTGCGCATAGCTACGACGATGTATAATAACGTTAAATTGTGCGTGCAATATTTTTTTTAAGTATATATGGTTGTGGCGTGACTTGAAGAAAATTGATGGTTTAAACTATGTATTTAAATAATTAATAGATTGTATTTCTCTTATAGATAAAGTGTTTTAGTCTAATAATATTACTCATTCTTTAATTTTTTATGTTTTAAACAAATATGTTTTCTCTTTATATCTATTATAGATATAGATATTGATAAAGGCTAAAACTTGGTACTTTAATCACTAAAATCTACATATATTGTATTTAACTAGACGAGTACTCATGCATAGCAACGAGATTTTATAGCGACAAATAGTTGTAGTGATAAAAAAATGTTTATAGCTTTTAAACGAAAAATAATAAAAGTTTAAAATTTCGGGGATTAAACACGATTTAAACTAAATGAAAATAATATGGGTTATGGGTTATAAACGAAAATAATAATAATAAAAGTATACGGTTGTTATACATGGTTTTTAAAAAAAAATTCACTTTCAATAATATGTATTTTTCCATTATATGTAATATAAATATAGATTTAAAATGAAGAAAATTTGTTTGTGTAAGCAAATGCTCCGTAGAACACTAATGAACGGTTGAAGGAAACTATCACAATTAATAGAAGGAACAATAAATAGAAGTCATAAGGGTGATCACTATTTTAAGGTTTTCTAAATAGATCTACATTGAAACTTGTACGTATTTCTCCTTCTCACATTATGAAAAGCAGTTTCCCATAAATTATTTGGATAGTATTGTCTATTGTATTTATGCATTTAGTTGAAGTTTGTTTCAGGCTAATATTACTACTGCTATCATCACAATTGCATTTTCAGAAAACTAATATTCACAAAGAAGAAAGAAAGAGTGTACTTGCGTGCACTTAAAATATTTACATAAATAACCAAAAACAGCGGATAATTACAAAGGTGAAATGACAATCGTTCCATGAGAACAAGAAAAAGTAATCTTCTTTTAAGTTCCTAAAACACATCATCAATTTTTCGGGTACAATTCTTTAGTCCTCATGAATCAATACATTGTCTTGAAGGGCTTGTAGACTTTTAGATCAGTAACTACTCTTGCAAATGATCCCACCGCAGCAAAAAGTGATATAATGAGACACGCAATGCTCATTATTTGTAGTAAAATCCATCGGGCACTCCACTTTGGTATCTTCTTTTGAACTATGTACATTTTCACGGGGAAATAAACTGTCAATGGCCAGAACCCGAATGCTCCAAGGATCCCAACAACGTCGTTGAAGAAAGGCATTAACATTGCAACTATTGTGTTAATGCATACGAAGGCAGTTCTCAATACTAATCTGAACATGTTAAGTTTGTAGGGCTTGTATCCTCCAAAGGGGATCGGAATCTCGATATTGTTGTTGATGAACTTGCTTTCAGGGAAGTATCTATTGGTTGTGCTTTCAACAAATGCGAATAAGGGTTGGGAGTACACTTGGTAGGCTCCGATAAGGTGGATGACGATCGCACCATTAGCAATATCAACAAGCCAGTAAGGGTTGTAGAATCGAAACCGTGAGGAGGTTTCCAGGTGCCATGTCACCGAATGCAAAGATAGCCAAAACATCCACAAAACATGTAGAAGACCGTTGTTGTCGCTATGCTTATGAAAGTTGTTTTTTTCATTGTTTTGTGCTCCGCTGGTGGCGATTTGATTGTATCCTGAATATTATATACCACAGGAAATTTTAGAACTTCAACTACGTTTTCATTCCGAATTTATGAAGGAAACTAATAAAAAGTAAAAAAATTTACCTGAATTTCGATAAGGACGAGTGAATAAGAATAAGCAAAAGCAATGGCTCCAAGTGCTTGAGAGACCCTCCATATTTTCTGAGTTGGAGTCACCTTTCCAATACTAATACCAGTTAGACTTCCCTTGATCTTTCCATTCTCTGTTAATTAAACAAGAAAAATCAAAAGTTAAATTACTTAATAATAAATTGTACTCATCCTTTTGCCAACATCTTCATAATCTAAAAGTCTTTTAATTAATTTATACCATGACATTTAAGTTTTAACAACCACATATATAACATGTGTTACTTTTAAATTTTGAAACTAACTACTAATTAGTATAGAAAAAAAAAGAATGATCATGACTAACCAAAGAACACTTATAACTTTTTGACATATAAACTTACCAACAACTTTAGAAATTCCGAGGCCAAGACCAATACTGGAATAAGAGAATGACATAGCAGCTGACAGCATTGAAAGCCACGAAATCTAGTCGAAATCTGGGATTTGAGAGAGGAGGATTTCTACAATGCCAAACATGAGCATGTATGGTGTTCCTGATACTCTACATGGATTGTCATGTCCTTTTTCATGAAAGCAATTTGATCTTTTTATTGCTCTGTATTCATAGATCACCAACAAAACAAGTAACATTAGTAACCCGTTAGCTAATTACTAACTTCTGTATGATAATTAAAGAAGCAAGTTTTAAAAATACTCACATCATGCTAATAGAAGCTGCAATGGTGTATCCAATTGCCACTCCAACAAGATTGAAATACTGAATAAACCCGCATAACTTGACTTGAAATCCACCTAAAAAATTCAAAAAACATATCGATATCACCCTTTAAATCATTTTTAGAAAAAAAATATCATCGTAAAACTATACAAATAAAGTACCTAGAATATTCTCAATAGCTTCCATATAACTATAATTCCTTTTGCCCGTAACAGGGTCGCCACACCGATAACACGTAGCAAGAAGACATGAAGTGTAGTAAGTCACAAATGAGAAGAGAAAGAGCACGGTTGGTCCAGCTATCCAACCAAGCTGAGCCGTTGCCCATGCTAACCACAACACGCCCGAACCAATATCCGCAGTTATAATGTGTGCACTTGTATTCCATACAGTCCCTATATTCGAACAAAATTATAGCATGTCCAAGTATCAGTAAAACATCAAAACTCATTATTTAATAGCGACAACAATTATAACTTAAAAGTATATGAACATAAAGATTTTGTTAAATTTTGGGGTAATATTCTGTGGCAAACATATCATTCTATCAATTGCTAATGGCTTTCAAGTTATGTTCATTGCAGGCTTATTACAGGGGTTAAACATGGACAAAGAATTAGTGGTTTAAAGTTCAAAGATTATCATTTCACAAGACTTTTCTGTTTCTCACGATGAGCATTTTATAGCCGTTAGAGGGGTCTTAGTGTAACTTAATCTCCTATTTAATAAGTCCCTTATTCTAGGGTTATAAACACTTGAGTGTGCGCCTTTGTATCACTCTCTTCTCTTTTCGATCATTTCATCGATCTTGTCTTGTCTTTACATTTACATGATTATTGTCTCATTAACATTAATATAATCTTGTAACATTTGGATACTATTGTAAACTCAATCTAAGCTGACTATCGCAGCCTTAGATCCTGAATAAAGGTTCTATTGTTCATCATTGTGTTGCCTATACTTTCGTACATGGTATCGAGCCGTCGGGCTCATTGATTCTCTTTGGCAACAAAGGTGTGGTTTGGGGTTATTGCTATTGGCGTAATCACTGGTTATCTTCTGTTTA
The DNA here is from genome assembly GCA_910596185.1 of Chrysanthemum makinoi. NCBI lineage: Eukaryota > Viridiplantae > Streptophyta > Magnoliopsida > Asterales > Asteraceae > Chrysanthemum > Chrysanthemum makinoi. The sequence continues at coordinate 77,577,369 of OU343223.1, forward strand.
CAATTTGCCCTAGACTAAGTGAATCTAGGGTGATTGTGATTTGTTCTTCCGCTGCATATTTCTCTATAATTCTAAGTCTCATCTCTTCTTCAAACATACAGTACTTAAGTCTTTGTGGGTGCAAACGGGTAGACTAACATCTTGATCTACCACCTTTGAGTGGTACGAATACCTGCTCTGGTTTACCCTAGTCCATAGGCTTGGTGCTTGTTGTTTCTTATTATAAAGTCTTATCTACTCGTCTATTTACTCTTATTATTATCTCTGTCTGTGATTCTTTGCTTGTCTTATTATATCTGTCTGTCTTATTGTTTATATTATGGCTGTTGGTGATGATAATGTTGGTGGTGGTGGTTCTTCCACTGAGAAAAGCTTATCCTTTGGTGATGCTTTGTATTTACACCCCAACAATACCAATGGTACTCCCATTATTTCTATTAAACTCACTGGAACTGAAAATTATAAAATATGGAATATGGCCATGACGTTTGCTTTAAGGAACCATAACAAGTTAGGGTTTATTGATGGTACTTGTATAAGAAATTATTCAAACCCTAGTCTTGCTAATCAATGGGATACTTGTAACTCTGTTGTGGTTACTTGGATTCTCAACTCTCTACCTGAACTATTTGGTCGGTGCTATTTATACTAAAACCGCTATGAAATGTGGAATAATCTTAAGGATACTTATGATAAAGTTGATGGTTCAGCTATTTTAATTTGCATAAAAATATAAACTCCCTTAGTCAAAGTGGGTCCTCTCTTGCTGATTACTATAACAATCTTAACTCTTTATGGAAACAATTTGAGTGTATGATTAGCTTGCCTCCCTCGCACTTGTGAGGTGCAAAACATTTTGAAAAACACAATCACCTAATCAAGTTAATGCAATTTCTTATGGGTCTTGATGATTCCTATGTTCCCATCAGAAGCAATATTTTAACCGGAGATCCGTTACCTAATGTCAAAAGCTGCATTCTCTGTTGTCTCGAGAAGAATCTCACAGAAATGTTTCATCCGGGAATAGCTCGGCTAAACCCAATGCTACTGACTTTTGGCTGCAAAAACTTCGATGGCGGAAAAATTTTTGATAACAAAAGAGGTTTTAACAACAAATTTTCTCGGTTTTAATACGGTAACAACTCTAATAGCAGAGGACCAAACATGAACCTCAAATGTACCAATTGCAAAAACACGGTCATACCTGTTGATAGATGTTATGATCTTGTTGGCTATCCTACTGGATATGCTAAAAGAAATTTTAATGGTAAATCTTTCGCCATAACAATGTTTCTCGCTGAAACTAATCGCGCACCGATAATAGTGCTAGCAACTCTCCCGTCTCCTTGTCTAATGAACAGCTCTCAAGACTTATGAGTCTTCTCAATGACAACAATGTGTCATATGCTAATGCCAACTTGGCGGTAAAATTTTTCAGGAACCTTCTTCAATGGCAGTGTCAAGTTTAATGTAAACTTCAACAAGTTTTATTAACAACAACACTAAATCCTTATCTGGAAACATCAGTCTTGGTTGGATTGTTGATTCTCGTGCAAATCGACATTACGATGTTCGGAAAATTTCTTAATCAATGTTGTTAACATTTCAAATCTTGGCTTAACTGTTGGACATCCCAATGGTACTCAGGCCTTAATTACTAAAATTGGTGATTTAAAGGTCAATAATGACATAACTCCTTTTGATGTTCTTGTTGTTCCACGAGTACAATGTCGGTTTGCTATCCGTTCATAAGATTGCTAGAGACAATAAGATGTTTGTTGGGTTTAATGAATCTAATTGCTATATACAGGATTTACATCAAAAAGGATTGTGGGGATTGGTAAACAATACAATGGGTTATATATGTTTGATCTGATTCTACATGTAAGATTACTTCTAATAACTACATATCTGTTTGTCATGTTTCTAGAAATCTCTGGCATCAAAGACTTGGTCATCATTCTGACCAAGTCCTACACATACTTAAACCCACTCTTAAATTTGATAGTTCATCAAAGCCGATCATCTCTGTGATACTTGTAATAAAGCTAAACAAACCAGAGAACCATTCCCTCTAAGTGAACATAAATCCACTAAAATTGGTCAACTTGTTCACCTTGATGTATGGGGACCATATAAAATCACTAGCAGAGATGGTTACAAATATTTTTTAACCATAGTTGATGACTATTCTATGGGTTTATATGCTTAAGGGGAAGGATGATGTTTATGTTTCCATTGTTAACTTTACCCATATGCTATCAAATCAATTTGAACACAATGTCAATGTTTTTAGAAGTGATAAGGGAATGAAATTTCTCAATAATAAACTTCAACAATTTTATCATGAAAAAGGAATTCTACATCAAACCTCTTGTGTCTATACGCCACAACAAAATGGTATTGCAGAAAGGAAACATAGGCATCTCCTTAATGTTGCTAGATCCTTTATGTTTCAGGGGGAATTACCTCTATATCTTTGGCCTGAATGTGTTCTAACGCTGCATGTCAAAAGAGGTTACCCTCTTCAGTTCTATCGCAAGTCCCCTTTCTTCCTTGTGTATGGGCATGACCCTCCATCTCTCTCCTTAGAGTCTTTGGTCGCTTATGCTATGCCACCATTCTCAACATCTCGATAAATTTGGTAGTAGGTCGAAAAGTGTTCTTATTGGTTACTCAAATGAGAAGAAAGGCTATAAACTCTTGAGCCTAGAAACAAAAAATATCTTTTATTCCGCAGATGTCAAATTTTATGAAACTGTTTTTCCCTTCAAAATGAAAAATTCTTCGTCAAAACCTTTTGTTGAAACTTATGTGCCTAAAGATTTAAATCACAAAAATTTCTTTGACTCACAAATAAGTCCCAATGATGAAAGGAGAGTGACATCCTATGATGATGGCACAGTGGTAAGTCATCCTACTAGGATTGATGAACCGGCTGCAACATCTATAGATGATAATACACACCACGAGGGCATCATATCTCAAGAATCACATCTTGCGATGCATCTTGATTCTGGCGATACATCACCGATTTCTACTGAACAAGAAAGAGGCTTGCCACACGCTAGAAGGTCAACCAGAGTTTCTAAGTTGCCCAGTAATCTTAATGACTTTATTGTAGAAGGAAAAGTCAAATATGGTGTTGAAAAGGTTGTTAATTACTATAATCTTAACAAAGATAATAATCGCTTTGCTTCTAGTCTAAATAAAAGTATTGAACCTACCTGTTATGAAGAAGCTATCCTTGATAGTAATTGGGTTGATGCTATGAACTCTGAAATTGAGGCCTTAAATGAAAACCATGCTTGGGATATAACCGATCTACCTCCTAATAGAACTCCTATTGGCTACAAATGGATCTTTAAAATTAAATATAAAGCCAATGGTGAAGTTGATAGATACAAGGCTAGATTAGTTGTTAAAGGCTGGCAAACCAAAGGGAAGGGATAGACTATGATGAAACTTTTTCTCTGTTGTGAAAATGTCTCTTGTTAGATGTCTTATTGCCTTAGTCTTGTAAAAATAAATGGCCTCTTTTCCAACTTGATGTTAACAATGCCTTCCTATATGGAGATCTTGATGAGGATATCTATATGACCATCCCCAAGGGGTTCTGTAATGAGAACAATAAGAATAAAGTTTGTAAACTTGTCAAATATCTATATGGCCTAAAACAAGCTCCGTGAAATGGAATGAGAAGCTTGTCAGTGTTTTAAAGGAAAATAACTTTGTCCAATCTGTTAATGATCACTTTGTTCACCAAAACAGAGAATAACAAGTTTATTGCTCTGCTTGTTTATGTGGATGACTTTGTTCTTACTGGAAAGCGTATTGATGAGATAAATCCTTTTAAAGAATTTCTAAAATCCAAATTTCATATCAAAGACTTGGGAAATCTAAAATATTTTCTTGGCATTGAGGTTTTAAAACTGGGAATGACATTTGTCTCTCCCAAAGAAAATACTGTCTTGAACTTCTTAAGGAATTTGGTCTTCTTGGGTGTAAACACTGTCTACTCCTATGGAACCCAATTCGTTTCTTCCATACATTCCCACTTCGATGATCCCTTACTTGACAACATCACTGGTTATCGGTTACTTGGGAAACTTATCTATCTCACCCATACAAGACCGACATATCATACTCACCATTGTCTAGCACAATACATGCACTCTCCTTGAAATCTCATGCGGAATGTGCCTCAATGTCCGAGATATCTAAAAGAGCTCAGAAAAGGTCTAAGGTACAATTTCAGAACTCGAAAATCATCTTGAAGGATATAGTGATCTGATTGGGCCAAATGCAAGAAAACCGAGAAAAATGCATCAATTATTATGTTTTCTTTAATGACCGTTTGATCTCATGGAAAAGTAAAAACAAAACACTCTTTCAAAATCTCCACGAAGCGAGTATAGATCTATGTCTCTCTGCCGCTTGTGAAATCATCTGGATTCAAAAAATATTAAAAGATCTAAAAGTTGGTATTAATCTGCTAATCTTTTCGTGATAACAAATCGCCTTACAACTTCACGTCAACCCTGCGTTTTCCATGAAAGATCAAAACACTTTGAAATTGATGTTCACTTCATCAGGGAGAAAATTGCAAGAGGTGTTATAAGTGCTAATAAGATTGGCTCTTCAAACCAAACTATAGACATTCTCACTAAAAATCTCCTGTTTATCAGCATAAATTTTTGTGTGAAAAATTGATATTGTTTGATATGTTTGCTCATCAGATTAAGGGGAATGTTAAATTTTGGGGTAATATTCTGTGGCAAACATATCATTCTATCAATTGCTAATGGCTTTCTAGTTATGTTCATTGCGGCTTATTAGGGGGTTAAACATGGACAAAGCATTAGTGGTTTAAAGTTCCAAGATTATCATTTATCTGAAGACTTTTTTTTGCCGATGAGCATTTTATAGCCGTTAGAGGGGTCTTAGTGTAACTTAATCTCCTATTTAATAAGTCCCTTATTCTAGGGTTAGAAACACTTGAGTGTCCAGTCTTTGTATCACTCTCTTCTCTTCTTTCCTGATCATTTCACCCGATCTTGTCTTGTCTTTACATTTACATGATTATTGTCTCATTGACATTAATCTAATCTTGTAATATTTGGATACTATTAGAACTCAATCTAAGCTGACTATCGCAGCTTAGATCTGAATAAAGGTTCTATTGTTCATCATTGTGTTGCATATACTTTCGTACAGATTATATATATACCAGTTCTCTTAAGACGTCCATCGTCATCAAAGAACTTAGATGGTGCTTCAGGAGTGAATGCTGCTATCTCAAGCTTTCCATCAGTTGTTTCTTGTTCCATCTTTTCCAAAACAAGAACTATATTAGTTTCTAATGAATTCGAAGCTGTATAAATCTTGCTAGAGATATACAATTTTGTGCAGTACCTAAGTAGGCTATCTAGGGTGATGTTTATGATTGGTGTAAGGTATGGTTTGATGTTAAGAATTTACTGGAGATCGATGAGGGATGTGAAACTATTAAGGGTCGAATGAAGGGGCTCATATATATAAGCTAGTTGCCGACTTTTTATTTGTTCTTTACAAATCCTATTTAAAATATAATACAGACAACCAAATAAACTTGTATCGCGTTGCATGTGCGTTTACTTGGGCACAAAGTATATATATTACCATTTGGATTGTAATAAGAAACTGATTTACTCGGTATTTTATTCTCTCACACACAACAAAAAAAAAAAGAAAAAAAATTCACTTTTGATGGTTTTTTTACTACAAATTATAAAGGTTACACTTTTATAAATTTACAAATATCATACGTGTATTTAAAAAGATACCAATATCGTTTATGTATTTTCAACTTTCGTTTCAATAGTAATTACAAATTCATTTTAGTCTGTAAAATTTAAGGTCATATGCTACATGTACATGACCGCCGTTACATGTCACGTCGTTCACTCCCATGTTAGATTTTATTTTGTAAAATATATAATTAGTTTGATTCCTTAAATCGCTATCTTATTGAAATTGTGTTTTTTTTGTTTGAATGTAATGGAGTAATACTTTGTACGAAAGTATAGGCAACACAATGATAAACAATAGAACCTTTATTCAGATCTAAGCTGCGATAGTCAGCTTAGATTGAGTTTACAATAGTATCCAAATGTTACAAGATTAGATTAATGTCAATAAGACAATAATCATGTAAATGTAAAGACAAGACAAGATCAGTGAAATGATCAGAAAGAAGAGAAGAGAGTGATACAAAGACTGCACACTCAAGTGTGTCTAACCCTAGAATAAGGGACTTATTAAATAGGAGATTAAGTTACACTAAGACCCCTCTAACGGCTATAAAATGCCCATCGCCAGAAAGAAAAGTCTTCAGAAATGATAATCTTGGAACTTTAAACCACTAATGCTTTGTCCATGATTAACCCCTGTAATAAGCCCGCAATGAACATAACTTGAAAGCCATTAGCAATTGATAGAATGATATGTTTGCCACAGAATATTACCCCAAAATTTAACATTCCCCTTAATCTGATGAGAAAACATATCAAACAATATCAATTTTCACACAAAATTTATGCCGATAAACAGGAGATTTTTAGTGAGAATGTCTGCAGTTTGGTTTGAAGAGCCAATATTTTTAGCACTTATAACACCTCTTGCAATTTTCTCCCGATGAAGTGAACATCAATTTCAAAGTGTTTTGATCTTTCATGGAAAACAGGGTTGACAAAGAAGTTGTAAGGCGATTTGTTATCACAAAAAGATTAACAGGGAGATTAATATCAACTTTAGATCTTTTAATATTTTTGAATCAGATGATTTCACAAGCAGCAGTAGACATAGATCTATACTCATCGTGGAAGATTTTGAAAGAGTGTTTTGTTTTTACTTTTCCATGAGATCAAACAATCATTAAAGAAAACACAATAACCTGTGATGATTTTTCGGTTTTCTTGCATTTGGCCCAATCAAGCATCACTATATCCTTCAAGATGATTTTCAGAGTTCTGAAATTGTACCTTAGACCTTTCCGGAGCTCCTTTTAGATATCTCAGGGACATTGAGGGCACATTCCGTGATGAGATTTCAAGGGAGAGTGCATGTATTGTAAAATGAACCTGAGTATGAGATGTCGGGTCTTGTATGGGTGAGATAGATAAGTTTCCCAAGTAACTTCGATAACCATGATGTTGTCAAGTAAGGGATCATCCAGTGGGAATGTATGGAAGAACGAGAATTGGGTTCCATAGAGTAGAACAACAGGTTTGCACCCGAAGACCAAATTCTTTAAGAAGTTCAAGACAATATTTTCTTTGGGAGAGACAAATGTCATTCCCAGTTTTAAAACCTCAATGCCAAGAAAATATTTTAGATTTCCCAAGTCTTTGATATGAAATTTGGATTTTAGAAATTCTTTAAAAAGATTTATCTCATCAATACAGTTTCCAGTAAGAACAATGTCATCCACATAAACAAGCAGAGCAATAAACTTGTTATTATCTGTTTTGGTGAACAAAGAGTGATCATTAACAGATTGGACAAAGTTATTTTCCTTTAAAACACTGACAAGCTTCTCATTCCATTTCCTGGGAGCTTGTTTTAGGCCATATAAAGACTTGACAAGTTTGCAGACTTTGTTCTTATTGTTCTCATTCGAACCCTTGGGGATGGTCATATAGATATCCTCATAAAGATCTCCATATAGGAAGGCATTGTTAACATCAAGTTGGAAAAGAGGCCATTTATTTTTTACAGCTAAGGCAATAAGACATCTAACAGTAGACATTTTCACAACAGGAGAAAAAGTTTCATCATAGTCTATCCCTTCCCTTTGGTTGTAGCCTTTAACAACTAATCTAGCCTTGTATCTATCAACTTCACCATTGGCTTTCTATTTAATTTTAAAGATCCATTTGTAGCCAATAGGATTTCTATTAGGAGGTAGATCAGTTATATCCCAAGCATGGTTTTCATTTAAGGCCTCAATTTTAGAGTTCATAGCATCAACCCAATTACTATCAAGGATAGCTTCTTCATAACATGTAGGTTCAATACTTTTATTTAGACTAGAAGCAAAGCAGTAATTATCTTTGTTAAGATTAGAGTAATTAACAACCTTTTCAACACCATATTTGACTTTTCCTTCAACAATAAAGTCATTAAGATTATTGGGCAACTTAGAAACTCTGGTTGACCTTCTAGCAAGATATTGGCGGCAAAGCCTCTTGTTCAGAGAATCGGTGATGTATCAGAGAAGTCGAAGATGCATCAGCAGGATGTGATTCTTGAGATATGATGCCCTCAGGGTGTGTTTTATCATCTATAGATGTTGCGGCGGTTCATCAATCCTAGTAGGATGACTTACCACTGTGCCATCATCATAGGATGTCACTATCCCTTCATCATTGGGACTTGTTTGTGAGTCAAAGAAATTTTGTGATTTAAATCTTTAGGCACATAAGTTTCAACAAAAGGTTTTGACGAAGAATTTTTCATTTTGAAGGGAAAAACAGTTTCATAAAATTTGACATCTCCGAATAAAAGATATTTTTTGTTTCAAGGCTCAAGAGTTTATAGCCTTTTTTCTCATTTGAGTAACCAATAAGAACACTTTTTTCAGACCTACTACCAAATTTATCAGAGATGTTGAGAATGGTGGCATAGCATAAGCAACCAAAGACTCTAAGGAGAGAGAGTGAAGGGTCATGCCCATACACAAGGAAGAAAGGGACTTGCAGGGAATGAAGAGGGTAACTGCTTTTTATGACATATGCAGGTTAGAACACATTCGTGCAAAAGATATAGAGGTAATTCCCCCTGAAACATAAAGGATCTAGCAACATTAAGGAGATGCCTATGTTTCCTTTCTGCAATACCATTTTGTTGTGGCATTATAGACAAAGGTTTGATGTAGAATTCCTTTTTCATGATAAAATTGTTGAAGTTTATTATTGAGAAATTACGTCCCATTATCACTTCTAAAAACCTTGACATTGTGTTCAAATTGATTTGATAGCATATGGGTAAAGTTAACAATGGAAACATAAACATCATCCTTCCCCTTAAGCATATAAACCCACACTGACGGAATAGTCATCAACTATGGTTAAAAAATATTTGTAACCATCTCTGCTAGTGATTTTATATGGTCCCCATACATCAAGGTGAACAAGTTGACCAATTTTAGTGGATTTATGTTCACTTAGAGGGAATGGTTCTCTGGTTTGTTTAGCTTTATTACAAGTATCACGAGATGATCACTTCAGATGAACTATCAAATTTAAGAGTGGGTTTAAGTATGTGTAGGACTTGGTCTAATGATGCCCAAGTCTTTGATGTAGATTTCTAGAAACATGACAACACGTGATATGCGCTATTAGAAGTAATCTTACATGTAGAATCAGATCAAACATATATAACCCATTGTATTGTTTACCAATCCTCACAATCCTTTTTGATGTAAATCAGATATAGCAATTAGATTCATTAAACCCAACAAACATCTTATTGTCTCTAGCAATCTTATGAACGGATAGCAAACCGACATTGTACTCGGAACAACAAGAACATCAAAAGAGTTAGGTCATTATTGACCTTTAAATCACCAATTTTAGTAATTAAGGCCCGAGTACCATTGGGATGTCCAACAGTTAGGCCAAGGTTTGAAATGTTAACAACATTGATTAAGAAATGTTTTGCAGTAACACAGTCAACCAACTGTCATGATTTGCACAGAATCAACAATCCAACCAAGACCGATGTTTCAGATAAGGATTTAGTGTTGTTGTTAAAAACTTGTTGAATTTTACATTAAACTTGACACCGCCATTAAAGAAGGTTCTTGAAAAATTTTACGCCAAGTTGGCATTAGCAGATGACACATTGTTGTCATTGAGAAGACTCATAAGTCTTGAGAGTTGTTCATTAGACAAGGAGACAGGAGATTTGCTAGCACTATTATCGATTGACGCGATAGTTTCAGCTATAGAAACATTGTTATCTTGAAAGATTTACCATTAAAATTTCTTTTAGCATATCCAGCAGGATAGCCAACAAGATCATAACATCTATCAACAGTATGACCAGGTTTTTTGCAATTGGTACATTTGAGATTCATGTTTGGTCCTCTGCTATTAGAGTTGTTACCAGTATTAAAACCAGAAAATTTGTTGTTAAAACCTCTTTTGTTATCAAAAAATTTTCCACCATCAGAAGTTTTTGCAGCAAAAGCTGTAGCATTGGGTTTAGCCGAGCTATTAAGGAATCAAACTAATTATATATTATACAAAATAAAATCTAACGTGGGAGTGAACGACGTGACATGTAACGGCGGTCATGTACATGTAGCATATGACCTTAAATTTTACAGACTAAAATGAATTTGTAATTACTATTGAAACGAAAGTTGAAAATACATAAACGATATTGGTATCTTTTTAAATACACGTATGATATTTGTAAATTTATAAAAGTGTAACCTTTATAATTTGTAGTAAAAAAACCATCAAAAGTGAATTTTTTTTCTTTTTTTTTGTTGTGTGTGAGAGAATAAAATACTGAGTAAATCAGTTTCTTATTACAATCCAAATGGTAATATATATACTTTGTGCCCAAGTAAACGCACATGCAACGCGATACAAGTTTATTTGGTTGTCTGTATTATATTTTAAATAGGATTTGTAAAGAACAAATAAAAATGGACAACTAGCTTATATATATGAGCCCCTTCATTCGACCCTTAATAGTTTCACATCCCTCATCGATCTCCAGTAAATTCTTAACATCAAACCATACCTTACACCAATCATAAACATCACCCTAGATAGCCTACTTAGGTACTGCACAAAATTGTATATCTCTAGCAAGATTTATACAGCTTCGAATTCATTAGAAACTAATATAGTTCTTGTTTTGGAAAAGATGGAACAAGAAACAACTGATGGAAAGCTTGAGATAGCAGCATTCACTCCTGAAGCACCATCTAAGTTCTTTGATGACGATGGACGTCTTAAGAGAACTGGTATATATATAATCTGTATGAAAGTATAGGCAACACAATGATGAACAATAGAACCTTTATTCAGATCTAAGCTGCAATAGTCAGCTTAGATTGAGTTTACAATAGTATCCAAATGTTACAAGATTAGATTAATGTCAATGAGACAATAATCATGTAAATGTAAAGACAAGACAAGATCAGTGAAATGATCAGAAAGAAGAGAAGAGAGTGATACAAAGACTGCACACTCAAGTGTTTCTAACCCTAGAATAAGGGACTTATTAAATAGTAGATTAAGTTACACTAAGACCCCTCTAACGGCTATAAAATGCTCATCAGCAGAAATAGAAAAGTCTTCAGCAGAAATGATAATCTTGGAACTTTAAACCACTAATGCTTTGTCCATGTTTAACCCCTGTAATAAGCCTGCAATGAACATAACTTGAAAGCCATTAGCAATTGATAGAATGATATGTTTGCCACAGAATATTACCCCAAAATTTAACATACTTACTTGTAACATAAGTGTGATATTAGTAATACTTACTAAACAAATGAATAAGAAGAGAATAAAAGTGCAATTAGCTGCATTGGTTAATAATTTAATCAGCTACATAAGCACCAATGGGTAATTATAGATAAGAGACAACAAATGGCTTATAATTTGAGCAGCAACATAAAATGTTTATATCATAAAATTAGTCATTGTATTGGTTAACACCATATAATCAAAATTGATAAATTGTCTACAAATTGATGAAAATCAAACCAAAATTTACAGAAAATTTTATCGTTTGAAACACGGGATGTCACGTAGAAAATGAAAGTTAAAATAAGTTTGCTATGATATTGTAACGAAATCTGAAAGCGTATACGATGTTCGTAATTTTTAATATTCATGTTTAATATTATACTTTTTAAAAAGTAGGTTGTCATTATATGGACGTAACTCACTTACAAATTAGCATTTGATTTTGCACTTTTACGGTTTTGATATGTGATCATCCCGGCTAGTTAATATCTTCTTTTATATAATAAAAGTAAACTCTAGCAAAATGTATCTTTGAGAAGAAACAAATTGTACAAATAGCTAGACTTGTTATAATAGTTTGTTGGAAAAAAGTTATGCAAAGATGATTAGTTGCAAGCTTTGGACACTATTTAATATATGTATACTAGCTAAATGACTTGTCAAATTGATGAGTTTTAATAGATCATGTATTATATAATATGCAATCAAACGTTGAGAAGCGAACACATGAGTATACACAGAACATCGATACATATGTGTAATCAAACATATACTCTAATTACCAAAAAGGAATACAAAATTGCACAAAGTTGATAAATGTAATAGTGAGAGGTTCGCAGATTGATTAACAATCAACTTGCTTAGCTGTTTTTATACATATATAAGCAGCAAAATAATAGATCAACTAAACTCTTCTTGAAATAATGTAACACACAAATGCTTGACAAAATGATTGTAAATGAAAAAGTGATCAAACATAAATTAGCCAAACTTGATTGATCAATTAAGAGATGTATGGTGGTACATCAATCTTCCTCTCTTCAATCTATTCTATGAAATATCAAAAAAATGAGAGAATATAAAATAATCAGAAACAAAAAGATCATCGATCAATATCATTTAACGGATAAAAGGGTATAAAGAAACTATGTATACAAAGTGAAAAGAGCATGATTAGAAATAAAGTCCTTTCAGTTTCTAATCAATATCATAAGTATCATACCAATAAAATATGAGGAATAGATCAATTATGTAGTAACACAAACTTCGTATGTAAGATTTCAAATGATTTTGAATTGTAATTATCAAAGTTGTTAGGGATTGTAATGTCTTCTCTTATTTTTTAGCTTGGCTAAAATTAATTATGATGAGCCTTTATGAATCAAATTTAAAATAGAGATTAATGTTTTTATTTTTTTACTGTAGCAAATTGAGTATTCAAATATGTGTATTAAATAGTTAACGAAAATAAATTCAAAGAAGCATTCAAAATTTTTTGCCATGTGTCACCATAAGAGGCTAACTTTTTTTTAGGAAAAAAATTTGTGAAGGTGTTTCAATAAAATGTGGTTTATTATATAAAACTAGCTAAAAGACCCGTGAAATATACGAGTATTTAATAAAAATGTCGAAAAAATAAAGAATCACATTGGATAAGCAAACGTAAAGGATCAAGTTAGTAATAATGAAACATAAGTCATGAAACACGATAGTTGAGTAACCGAAAAAGATTAAGTTCCTAATAATGAAACAAAAGTGCTATGAAACACACTATTACCGAAAGAGAATATAACCATCTTCAATCTTTTTTTCCTACTAAAGTGAGATACAACCACATGTAAGTATCAAAAATTGTGTAGCACTTCTTTATAGACCGCATTGGTTGTGCTCTTCGTGAGGCTTCCTTTTTCGTCACAAATCTTTAATCCTTTTTGCTTCTAATGCGAGAGTCAGCTATATATAGCTGGTCATATGTAAAAAAAAGAGTCATGATAAGCTTGATTTTCATTGGTTGTTCTTTGTTCCCCGTATACGTGTCTCGTGCCATCCTAAAAGTTCCACCAACTTGTTACACAAATCCAAGATGTTTTTAACATCCCTTGTTATGTCCGTATCGATAGGATGTCTTTCATTAGAAGGTCAAAGTAATTTGTTTCAAATGTTACAAGTTAGCATTGTTAAAAAAACACAACACATGATATAACTATTGCCATAGCATAAACTATATTTGAAAAACAATAGCTTGATGTAGTAGTAACTCGTCAGATGTTGGGAATATATTGGGGATTCGTGTAGCAAAGTATGGCAATTGACATGTAATGGCAAACCCAACACAAAAGCTTGATGTAGTGATTTTTATGTAACTTAAGATCAACTGAGACTTTAATGATCAAACATTCGTAGAAGGGATGAAGTTATAAAAACCAACAATTAGGAGTGGGCGTTAGACACATGGCACTATTTCTCCTTGTAGTAATAAACGTTCATTGTTGCATTGTTCCTATACACATTACCTAACTTAAAGTCACTAAATGTCGACTAATATACAAAATTTTCTTCCTAGAATGTAAACTAATAGTAAATTACCCTGAAGCGATGTAAAAGAAGTTGAGTCACATAACGGAATGAGAGAGTTGACATTAGTAGTTAGAGAATGCGTACGATCAAAAAAAAAAAAGCGATAACTAATAAATATGAATGGCAATGTGTCTATTTCGATATAAATACATTTGGAAATAGGTGTTAGCCAAATAAATCATAAAAATATAATTGTTTGGAATGCAAGAAAGCGGCATTCTTGTCCGAGAGGTGTTTTAGAAGGTGTCGAGGTAAGGATCCTTAAGTTACAAAAACCATATATATAAGTTTGTTAGTGATTATTAAACATTTGCCGTTGAAATTGACATACTATATGTTTTGTGTCTCTTATATGCGAGTTAGGGAAGAATGAGACTTGTATTTTTGTACTAAATGATATAAGATGCTATAAGATGTTAAGTTTTCATCAATGTTCCTGTATGGAAACTTGTTTATAAACTCTTCATGGGTCGAGTTCTTTGTGGTAGTAGATATCCTAGAAAAACTTTTAGTTGAATGATCCTATCGGCCTTGAGTACCAAACTACATACATAGAAAATAGATCATAAATACATAACTATATATTTTGTATAAAAACACATTAACCAATCCATAATTCAACTCGAGAAACTCCCTTTTACTTACAATCTTTAAAGTAGTTAACCACCCATCAATCATTCAACTTTTACAACATATGCCGACAAAAAAAAGGGAGGGAGCACATGAAAGAACTCATTGTTAGAACATTAAAACCCCGTGGATATAACTTTATTGATGACCATTATTTATAATGGTAAAACCCTAATTGCCAAAACCCACAAACCGGGCTTGGGCCTAATTATCCACTAATACTCCCCTTGATTCGGCGGCAATCGCGAAGCTTGAGTAGTAAACTAAGAAAGCAAAATAAAACAATAACCAAAATAAAACGGGATAACCCAAAGTATCCCCTATTCTAATTTTTTGTTTACGGATAACCAAAGTATCCGAAGGATAAACCAAAGTATCCCAAACAGTCGTCTCGGGAATAAGAACCCTAGATTCGACGCCAACAAAAGTCGTCTCGGGAATAAGAACCCTAGATTCGACACCAACAAAAGTCGTCTCGGGAATAAGAACCCTAGATTCGACACCAGTAAAAATCGTCTTGGAAATTAATACCCTGGATTCGACATTAAAAAAAAAAAAAAAAAAAACAATTGAATAACTTTGATTTTTCTAACAGTAAATAAAATGTTCTTGTATACAAATCTTCACATCTTCGAATTCTTCAAAGTCAACAGTAAATCATAGTTGAGATATATAGTCAACAATGACGGCAATGATGTACACAACCAACCGATGAAACAATTTTTTATTTATTTTTTACTCTGGAGCGGCAGTGAAAATAAAATATATATGGTTTTGGAGATGTGTGACGGGGTGACATAGAGATGGCGGCTTAATGACCGACTTGGTCTCAAGATCATACCTGCTCATGATATTATGTTAGAACATTAAAACCCCGTGTATATAACTTTATTAATTAGCATTATTTATAATGACAAAACCCTAATTCCCCAAACCCATAAACTGAGCTTGGGCCTAATTATCCACTAATACTCATAGCCTTAACTCCTCAGTTTTTTAATAGTATTAAAACCTTTTAAATTCGTTACCCAATAGTACAATCATTCATCTTTTGCAATATGTGTCGACTATGTTAGGATGCTTGTGATCCGTTATAATCCACATTAGACAGATGGTTTCGATATCTAGTAGAATACATTTACTCAATCCAATGTCTTTAAAACCAAATGCAGTGACTTTTTTTTTACAAAATCCCAATGATTGATCCGGGTGACCAACAACAGCCTTTTCATGTTGCGTTTAAACATTACAAGTCATGTGCATGTACATATACTAAACTCACTGCCTAATAACAGTTAGTTTAACATAAGCCACACATTTCCAAAAACATATTCGTAGACTTACTCAAGGTCGATAAGTTTGACATTTTCCCCGGTTTCCATGTGACTATGTTTTTACTTGTAGAATTATCAATATGTTTATCATTGTATACTAAACACAAACACTATGTATTGAGTTTTAATGATATTGGCCAATATGACATCAAATGCTAGAAAAAAAATTATCTATTGTATTAAATGGTATTGTTAACGATTCTATTTTTAGAAACACCAAACATTTTACTAAATCATCAGATCTTAGATTAGCTGACAGAACTTCACGAGTTCTTGCGGCAACAGTGATTTGTGGTCGATTCTTTTTGTTGTCCCAATTCTATGATAAATTTATAAGTTGCAAAGTGAATATTGAATAAGTAAAATTGTATTATGTTTCTAACATTGTAATCGATGCATGCTTACATATATATATGTTGTGAATCAGTGTGAATGAACCGATGCACTCTTTCTATTTTGTCCAACCGAAATAACTAACATGAATAACTAACTTTCAGTTATTAAGTTTCTTTCTAACATATTTGGTCCTTCGTGTTTTAACTAATACATAATAAGCAATGATAAAAGATTATTCGGTTCACATTCTCCTCCTTAATCTTGATCGTTGCTTTTCTTTAAATCTTGAACTCCGAGCATTTGTCGCATTGTCGTGAACTTCAATCTTGGTAGAGCCTTTGTTAGAATATCTGCTCTTTGTAGTTCTCCGCTGACATGTTCCACGTTGATATGTCTATTCTCTACACATTCTCGAATGAAATGATAGCGAATGTCGATGTGTTTACTTCTTCCATGAAAAACTGGGTTCTTGACTAGTGCTATTGCTGAAACGTTATCTACCCTCAGCGTTATCTTCTTTTCTTCATTTCCAGTTAATTCACTAAGTAATCTTTTTAACCATAAGGCTTGACATGCTGCTGCAGTAGCCACCATGAATTCTGATTCACATGATGATAGCGCCACTGTTGGGTGTTTTTGAGTACACCAGGTAATAGGTGACTCGCCAAAGTAAAATACTATCCCAGTAGTTCCTTTTCCTTGATCAGTGTTGATTCCATAACTACTGTCGCTGTAACCTGTAATTTTGCACCGCCTTCTTTCTTGTAAATTATGCCATGCTCATGTGTTCCTTTGATATATCGGATTACTTGCTTTACTACCTTTAGGTGATGATCCTTCGGGTCTTTCATAAATCTGCTGAGTAGTCCGACTGAATAACTAAGATCTGGTCTTGTATGTAGTAAGTACCTGAGACTTCCAATTAAGCTTATGTAGTAAGTTGCGTCAACTGAGTTACCATCTTCCGCCTTGACCAACTTAGTACCGAGATCCATTGGTATCTTCGTATCATTACTATCCGACATACTTGTCTCCTTTATGATCTTGTTAATATAGCATGTTTGCTTGATTGTAATCTCTCCTCCTGTCTGTGTAACTTCTATCCCAAGGTAATAAGCTAACAATCCTAAGTCGCTCATTTCAAACTTTTCTTCCATCTGGGATTTAAATACTTCTAATTCCTTTCTTGGAGTGCCCGTGATTATTAAATCATCTACATAAACTCCAACTATAAGTGTAGAGTTCTTGTTCCGCTTTGTATAAACTGCTTGTTCGAGATTACATTTCTTAAAGTCTAAAGACTTTAATGTTTGATCAAGCTTCACATTCCAAGCTCTTGGTGCTTGCCTTAAGCCATATAAAGCTTTATTAAGCTTATAGACTTTTCCGGTGTTTTCTTGTTGAATAAATCCTCCAGGTTGTGTAACGTAGACTTCTTCTTTTAAGTCTCCATGTAAAAATGCTGATTTTACATCTAAATGATGTACTTGCCATCCATGATATGCCGCTAATGCTAATATCAAATGAACTGTCTCTATCCGAGCGACTGGTGCAAATACTTCATCGAAGTCTATCCCTTGTTCTTGTACATAACCTTTTGCTACTAATCGTGCTTTGTATTTGATGATGTTCCCTTTTGCATCCCTCTTGATCTTGTTGACCCATTTGAGTCCTATTGCCTTCTGATTTTCTGGCAATGTTGTAAGAGTCCATGTATTATTTTTGTTGATTGATTCCGATTCAATCTCCATAGCCTCAATCCATTTCTCGCCTGTTGATGCTTCCTTGTAGTTACGGGGTTCTTCTTCCGTAAATAACAAGCTTTGTGGTTCAACTCTACGTGCATGCCTGTATATGTCCGACATGTTTCTGTATTCACGTACGGGTGTATCATCAAATCTATCTCTTGAGTTTTCTACAGAACTAGTAGTAGCTTCTTCTTCCTCTTTTGAGTGTGGGTCGTAATTGTATGCCGGTGGTGTGATTGGTGAAACTGGAGCAGGAATCTGATCTTGTTCATGATACGTGTTGTCATCGTTTTCTGTTTTGACTGGTGTAAGGTTTTCATTGTCAACTCCGTCTACCACAAAACTAGCCCAAAAGATATCTTGTGTGTTCGTATCTTCTTCATCTTTGTTCCAATCCCACGGTTTTGTTTCCATAAATTTTACGTCCCTACTAACATGTTTCTTCTTGGCTATAGGATCATATAACCTATTTTGATTCTTCCTCTACTCCTAAGTAAATCAATGGTATGCTTCTGTCGTCCAGCTTCTTTAAGTGAGGTATTGTTATCTTTGCATAAGCTGTGCATCCAAATATTCTTAGGTTTTCAGTTCGGTTTTTGTTGTAGAGTGCCTCATATGGAGTTTTATCTATCAGGGCCCTCGTAGGTACCCTATTGAGTATGTAAATAGCATGTTTAACTGCTTCCGCCCAAAAAGTTAAAGGTAACTTCATCGCTTTCATCATACTCCTTGTAGTTGATAACACAATCATATTTCTTCTCTCCACTACTCCATTCTGCTGTGGTGAGTAAGGTGCTGTCAACTGTCGTGCTATTCCGTTTTCCTTATAGTACCTTATGATATCATTTGAAGTGAATTCACCACCTCTATCCGTTCTTAGCATGCTTATTTTCAATTTCATTTCCATTTCTATTTTCTGCCTAAATTCCTTGAATGTACTAAACGCCTCATCTTTCGATGTAAGAAAGTAGGCCCACATAAAACGTGTACAATCGTCCACTAACAAGAAAATGTGTTTCTTGCCTGAGTGCGTTGTTGGACTAATAGGACCGCAAAGGTCTCCATATACTAAGTCCAACGGGTTCTTTGATCTGAATTTGGCTCGGTTTGGAAATGGTGTTCTGCTGTGTTTTCCTAATACACATGCGTCACAAATCTGCCCTGCATGATTTATCCTAGGAATTCCTTCTACTAGACCTTTCCTAGTCATCTTGTTTATATCGTCAAAGTTCAGATGACCTAATCTAGCATGCCATAACCATGCTTGGCTATCTATATTTGCTAAGAGACATATAGGTGCTTCTATCTGTAACTGAATCTTGTAGAGTCGATTCTTAGATCTTTCTACCTTCATCAACAACTTCTTGTTCTTATCATACAAAGTCAACTTATTTCCGTCCATAATGACCTTACAACCTATTTCCGTAAGTTGTCCTAGACTAAGTATGTTGCTCTTGAGGCTTGGTATGTAGTATACTTCCGATACTACTTTCTGTTCCTGGTTCTTACAACCTAACAATATAGACCCTCTACCCATTATCTGTACACACGATCCATCTCCAAAACGTACTCGTCCTGTTACGCTTTCATCAATATCCCTAAAATGACTCTTTATCCCAGTCATATGGTTACTTGCACCATTATCTAAATACCATATGCTCGTATCTGCTGTAGCATATTTCTTTGGTTGAATTTGTTCTTCATTCAACAACACTTCCTTGTGTTCGGTTTCGTGCATAGTCATTAGTAGTGATGGTTCATCGTCTTCTAAGATAAGGTTTGATTGTTCCTGGGTTGTTGATGTTGCTCTACATTTACTCATAAAGTGTCCAAGTTTGTTGCACTTGAAACATCTTATGTTACTCAAATCCTTCCTACTTGAATTATTTGGGTTTCCTTTATGATTTGAGTTTCCCTTTTGTGAGTTGTTTCTGTTGTTATTATTCCGCCAGTTTCCTCGTGATTAATTTGATCTACCTCCACGTTTGCTAAAATGCTTTCCTTTATCTGAGTGTTCGCCGTGTGTAAATAGTAAATTCTCCTGGCTTTCAACTTGACCTCCCTTCCGGAGTTTTATTCTTTCCTCAAACGCTTTGAGTTTTCCAGTGATCTCATCTAGGGTTATGTCGTCTAGATCACTTGTTTGTTCTATGGATGCTACTATCTGAATGAATCTATCGGGTGTGGAGTCTAATAGTTTTCTAACTATAAGTGATTCATCTAATGTTTTCTCTAGTTCTTTTGCCTTCGTGACATAGCCATTTAACTTATCTGCAAATGCATCCACCGTTTCATCTTCCTTCATCTGAAGTGAGTTAAATCCAATCATCAATGATTGTAACCGTGCTTGCTGCACTTTATCTTCTCCAACGTGTCTTTTCTTTAGCGAATACCACAAATCCTTTGCCGTCTTACAACCCGCTACTTGTAAGATCACATCTTCCGTCAACGCTTGATATAGGAAGGCAGTCGTTGCCTTATCCTTTTTATCATCAACTAGTGTATCTAACTTTGGTTCTATTACTTCCCATAAGCCATGTGCCTCTAGTATAACCTTAATCTGTATAGCCCAAACTGTGTAGTTTGTGGTTTTCAACTTAGGGCATTGATATTGTGCAATAGGTGTTACGGGTTTTTTTGTAGTTGATGTGGTTGCTATATCGTCGGTTGTCATTTTGAAAGTGTTTAGTATCTTCACTTTCTAGTTTAATGGGAATTACTTTTCTTAGTATGGTATCTCTTTCTAATGTGAAAATATAGTTTCCGGGAATCCTAATACTACGGGATCAATAATAGTTCTCGGGATTTCCTAATAGTACAAACTAATATATCTATACTATTCTAATATAATTTGAAATCCAGAAAATTTGTTACTTGTGATCTCGTTATCGATATGAATACAAGTTTGTATTCCTTTGCCTCGTTAGTAAAACAATCACCAACGTTTTTTGAACTTTATCCCACTTCGTTTTTCCTTTGCCTCGTTGTCCTTGTTTCTTCAAAAATGACTTAGAACCTTCAACAAAACTCTCGGATTTGTTTTTGTTTTGTTTTTGTTGCCTTGTCGTTGTTGTTTTTGTTAACCAAGACAATCACCACGGTTCCTTCTCTTTTCTACTTGTCGAATTTTGTTGCTTTTGTACCCAACGAGTCTAAACAAAAGTTTCCACGGCCTCCTTGCTTTGTTGCTTACGCATTCTCCCTTGAATCACCACCAAGCCTCGGCCACCTTTTTTCTTGTTCTTGTTTTGTTGTCGAAATTTATTTGTATTCGACACTTAACAAAGACAAAATCCTCCTAGTACCGTACTACACGTTGCCTTTTTCTTGTGTGTTGTCCTTGATCTCGGTCTCTTTGAAATCACTAAGTTTCCTACACACAATCTTTGTTACCACGTCTTGGTAACCCACGCTAAATCAAAAAACAGTCCCTTCGTTTCTGATTTCGTTCCACCAAAACAAAACAGTCACTTCGTTTGTTCCTTTTCTCTCGTTGTTGTTGTTCTTGTGTCGTACGAACACAAACTCCACACACTTTCCTTGAGTACTCCTTGTTCCTTCTACGTATATGTTTTTCTTTCACAACAACGTCTCATGCGCTTCTAGAATCCGCGTCTTATGATGCTTTGTGTCTTTGTTTCCAACCGGTTTTACATAAAGTCTCCGACTCTTCCTTCCCTTCGTTGTTGCCAACAAAGTTTTCTCCCACCAATATCGTTTGATGTGTACGCTTGCAACTTCTAACGCAAAATAGATCGTGCACTATCTCTTCTACGCTTGTCCTTATTCAAACTTGTTTGTTTTTCTTTGGAAGATAAAGAAAAACAGAAAATTGTTCCTCGCTAAAAGAAAAAAAACGCAAATGTTCTTCTTCTTTTTTCTGCGTCCTACTATGGCTTCTCGTTGATTGTTTTGATGTAGAAACAGAATTTGTTTCGGTGTATATAATCCTTGCTCTTGATGCCAAATGTTGTCCCAATTCTATGATAAATTTATAAGTTGCAAAGTGAATATTGAATAAGTAAAATTGTATTATGTTTCGAACATTGTAATCGATGCATGCTTACATATATATAGGTTGTGAATCGGTGTGAATGAACCGATGCACCCTTTCTATTTTGTCCAACCGAAATAACTAACATGAATAACTAACTTTCGGTAATTAAGTTTCTTTCTAACATATTTGGTCCTTCGTGTTTTAACTAATACCTAATAAGCAATGATAAAAGATTATTCGGTTCACACTTTTTACCCGGAAAAAGCCAGCGAGCAAGAGCACAAAAATGGTGCATATAATCTCGTTCATATAGCAAATATAGGCAGCGAGCATTAATAAGAGGATGATTATGCCGTGAAACATTCTGAGACAGGGCATTATAAACTAACGTATTCAACGTTGCTGCTTCGGTGTAAAGCCCCTTAATTCAAAATTATATACCAAACACAAAAATAATATAAGTGAAATAAAGAATAATGGCCCATGAAGTGATGCCAATATCTACCTCAACATCCAAGGAAGCTACAAATAAATCTACTTTTGAAACTTGTATTTCTCCTTCTCACAATATAAAAAGCAGATTCCTATAAATTATTTGGATAGTATTGTCTGTTGTATTTATGCATTTAGTTGAAGTTTGTTTCAGGCTAATATTACCACCGCTATCATCACAATTGCATTTTCAGAAAACTAATATTCACTGCAAGAAAGAAAGAGTGTACTTGCGTGCACTTAAACTTAAATGAAAACACATAAGTACTTAAAATATTTACATAAATAACCAAAAACAGCGGATAATTACAAAGGTAAAATGACAAACGTTCCATGAGAACAAGAAAAAGTAATCTTCTTTTAAGTTCCTAAAACACATCATCGATTTTCCGGGTACAATTCTTTAGTCCTACCCCTCATGAATCAATACATTGTCTTGAAGGGCTTGTAGACCTTTAGATCAGTAACTACTCCTGCAAATGATCCCACCGCAGCAAAAAGCGATATAATTAGACACGCGATGCTCATTATTTGTAGTAAAATCCATCGGGTACTCCACTTTGGTATCTTCTTTTGAACTATGTACATTTTCACGGGAAATAAACATCAATGGCCAGAACCCGAATGCTCCAAGGATCCCAACAATGTCGTTGAAGAAAGGCATTAACATTGAAACTATTGTGGTAATGCATACGAAGGCATTTCTCCATACTATTCTGAACATGTTAAGTTTGTAGGGCTTGTATCCTCCAAAGGGGATCGGAATCTCGATGTTGTTGTTGATGAACTTGCTTTCAGGGAAGTATCTAGCGGCTGTGCTTTCAACAAATGCGAATAAGGGTTGGGAGTACACTTGGTAGGCTCCGATAAGGTGGATGACGATCGCACCATTAGCAATATCAACAAGCCAGTAAGGGTTGTAGAATCGAAACCGATGAGGAGGTTTCCGGGTGCCATGTCACCGAATGCAGCATAGCCAAAACATCCACAAAACATGTAGAAGACCGTTGTTGTCGCTATGCTTATCAAAGTTGCTTTTTCATTGTTACGTGCTCATTGGTGGCGATTTGATTGTATCTTGAATATTATATATGACAAGAAATTTTAGAACTTCAACTACCTTTTCATTCTGATGAAGGAAACTAATAAAAAGTAAAAAAATTTACCTGAATTTCGATAAGGACGAGAGAATAAGAATAAGCAAAAGCAATGGCTCCAAGTGCTTGAGAGATCCTCCATATTTCTCGAGGTCGAGTCACCTTTCCAATACTAATACCAGTTAGACTTCCCTTGATCTTTCCATTCTCTGTTAATTAAACAAGAAAAATCAAAAGTTAAATTACTTAATTAGTAGTATAGAAAAAAATGAATGATCGTGACTAACCAAAGAACCCTTATAACTTTTTGACATGTAAACTTACCGACAACTTTAGAAATTCCAAGGCCAAGACCAATACTGGAATAGGTGAATGACATAATAGCTGACACCATTGAAAGCCACGAAATCGGTCGAAATCGGATTGAGAGAGGAGGATTTCTACAATGCCAAACATGAGCATGTATGGTGTTCCTGATACTCTACATGGATTGTCATGTCCTTTTTCATGAAAGCAATTTGATCTTTTTATTGCTCTGTATTCATAGATCACCAACAAAACAAGTATCATTAGTAACCCGTTAGCTAATTACTAACTTCTGTATGATAATTAAAGAAGCAAGTTTTAAAAATACTCACATCATGCTAATAGAAGCTGCAATGGTGTATCCAATTGCCACTCCAACAAGATTGAAATACTGAATAAACCCGCATAACTTGACTTGAAATCCACCTAATAAATTCAAAAAACATATCAATATCACCCTTTAAATCATTTTTAGAAAAAAAATATCATCGTAAAACTATACAAATAAAGTACCTAGAATATTCTCAATAGCTTCCATATAAGTATAATTCCTTTTGCCCGTAACAGGGTCGCCACACCGATAACACGCGTGCAAGAAGACATGAAGTGTAGTAAGTCACAAATGAGAAGAGAAAGAGCACGGTTGGTCCAGCTATCCAACCAAGCTGAGCCGTTGCCCATGCTAACGACAACACGCCCGAACCAATAACCGCAGTTATAATGTGTGCACTTGTAGTCCATACAGTCCCTATATTAGAACAAAATTATAGCATGTCCAAGTATCAGTAAAACATCAAAACTCATTATTTAATAGCGACAACAATTATAACTTAAAAGTATATGAACATAAAGATTATATACCAGTTCTCTTAAGACGTCCATCGTCATCAAAGAACTTAGATGGTGCTTCAGGAGTGAATGCTGCTATCTCAAGCTTTCCATCAGTTGTTTCTTGTTCCATCTTTTCCAAAACAAGAACTAGCTATATTAGTTTCTAACGAATTCGAAGCTGTATAAATCTTGCTAGAGATATACAATTTTGTGCAGTACCTAAGTAGGCTATCTAGGGTAATGTTTATGATTGGTGTAAGGTATGGTTTGATGTTAAGAATTGACTTGGAGATCGATGAGGGATGTGAAACTATTAAGGGTCGAATGAAGGGGCTCATATATATAAGCTAGTTGCCAACTTTTTTTTGTTCTTTACAAATCCTATTTAAAATATAATACGGACTACCAAATAAACTTGTATAGCATTGCATATGCGGTTACTTGGGCACAAAGTATATATATTACCATTTGGATTGTAATAAGAAACTGATTTACTCGGTATTTTATTCTCTCACAAAAAAAAAAAAAAAAAAATTCACTTTTGATGTTTTTTTTACTACAAATTATAAAGGTTACACTTTTATAAATTTACAAATATCATACGTGTATTTAAAAAGATACCAACATCGTTTATGTATTTTCAACTTTCGTTTCGATATTAATCACAAATTTATTTTAGTCTGTGAAAGTTAAGGTCATATGCTACATGTACATGACACGCCGTTACATGTCACGTCGTTCACTCCCATGTTAGATTTTATTTTGTAATGTATATAATTAGTTTTTTTGGGTAAAAAATGTATATAATTAGTTTGATTCCTTAAATCGCTATCTTATTGAAATTGTGTTTTTTTTTGTTTGAATGTAATGGAGTAATACTTACTTGTAATATAAGTGTGATGTTAGTAATACTTACTAAACAAATGAATAAGAAGAGAATAAATGTGCAATTAGCTGCATTGGTTAATAATTTAATCAGCTATATATGCACCAATGGGTAATTATGGATAAGAGACAACAAATGGCTTATAATTTGAGCAGCAACATAAAATGTTTATATCATAAAATTAGTCATTGTATTGGTTAACACCATATAATCAAACATTGATTAATTGTCTACAAATTGATGAAAATCAAACCAAAATTTACAGAAAATTTTATCGTTTGAAACACGGGATGTCATGTAGAAAATGAAAGTTAAAATAAGTTTGCTATGATATTGTAACGAAATCTGAAAGTGTATACGATATTCGTAATTTTTAATATTCATGTTTGATTTTATACTTTTTAAAAAGTAGGTTGTTATTATATGGACGTAACCCAGTTATAAATTAGCATTTGATTTTGCACTTTTACGGTTTTGATATGTGATCATCCTAGCTAGTTAATATCGTCTTTTATATAATAAAAGTAAACTCTAGCAAAATGTATCTTTGAGAAGAAACAAATTGTACAAATAGCTAGACTTGTTATAATAGTTTGTTGGAAAAAAGTTATGCAAAGATGATTAGTTGCAAGCTTTGGACACTATTTAATATATGTATACTAGCTAAATGACTTGTCAAATTGATGAGTTTTAATAGATCATGTATTATATAATATGCAATCAGACGTTGAGAAGCGAACACATGAGTATACACAGAACATCGATACATATGTGTAATCAAACATATACTCTAATTACCAAAAAGGAATACAAAATTGAACAAAGTTGATAAATTTAATAGTGAGAGGTTCGCAGATAGATTAACAATCAACTTGCTTAGCTGTTTTTATACATATATAAGCAGCAAAATAATAGATCAACTAAACTCTTCTTGAAATAATGTAACACACAAATGCTTGACAAAATGATTGTAAATGAAAAAGTGATCAAACATAAATTAGCCAAACTTGATTGATCAATTAAGAGATGTATGGTGGTACATCCATCTTCTTCTCTTCAATCTATTCTATGAAATATCAAAAAAATGAGAGAAAATAAAATAATCAGAAACAAAAAGATCATCGATCAATATCATTTAACGGATAAAAGGGTATAAAGAAACTATGTATACAAAGTGAAAAGAGCATGATTAGAAATAAAGTCTTTTCAGTTTCTAATCTATATCACAAGTATCATACCAATAAAATATGAGGAATAGATCAATTATGTAGTAACACAAACTTCGTATGTAAGATTTCAAATGATTTTGAATTGTAATTATCAAAGTTGTTAGGGATTGTAATGTCTTCTCTTATTTTTTAGCTTGGCTAAAATTAATTATGATGAGCCATTACGAATCAAAATTAAAATAGAGATTAATATTTTTATTTTTTTTACTGTAACAAATTGAGAATTCAAATATGTGTATTAAATAGTCAACGAAAATAAATTCAAAGAAGCATTCAAAATTTTTTGCCATGTGTCACTATAAGAGGCAAACTTTTTTTTAGGAAAAAAATTTATGAAGGTGTTTCAATAAAATGTGGTTTATTATATAAAACTAGCTAAAAGACCCGTGAAATTTACGAGTATTTAAAACAAATGTCGAAAAAATAATGAATCACATTGGATAAGCAAACGTAAAGGATCAAGTTAGTAATAATGAAACATAAGTCATGAAACACGATAGTTGAGTAACCGAAAAAGATTAAGTTCCTAAGAAAGAAACAAGAGTGCTATGTAACACACTATTACCGAAAGATAATATAACCATCTTCAATCTTTTTTTCCTACTAAAGTGAGATACAACCACATGTAAGTATCAAAAATTGTGTAGCACTTCTTTATAGACCGCATTGGTTGTGCTCTTCGTGAGGCTTTCGTCTTCGTCACAAATCTTTAATCCTTTTTTGCTTCTAATGCGAGAGTCGGCTACATATAGCTGGTCATATGTAAAAAAAAGAGTCATGATAAGCTTGATTTTCATTGGTTGTTCTTTGTTCACCGTATACGTGTCTCGTGCCATCCTAAAAGTTCCACCAACTTGTTACACCAATCCAAGATGTTTTTAACATCCCTTGTTATGTCCGTATCGATAACATGTCTTTCATTAGAAGGTCAAAGTAATTTGTTTCAGATGTTACATGTTAGGATTGTTAAAAAAACACAACACATGATATAATTATTGCCATAGCATAAACTATATTTGAAAAACAATAGCTTGATGTAGTAGTAGCTCGTCAGATGTTGGGAATATATTGGGGATTCGTGTAGCAAAGTATGGCAATTGACCTGTAATGGCAAACCCAACACAAAAGCTTGATGTAGTGATTTTTATGTAACTTAAGATCAACTGAGACTTTAATGATCAAACATTAGTAGAAGGGATGAAGTTATAAAAACCAACAATTAGGAGTGGGCGTTAGACACATGGCACTATTTCTCCTTGTAGTAATAAACGTTCATTGTTGCATTGTTCCTATACACATTACCTAACTTAAAGTCACTAAATGTCGACTAATATACAAAATTTTCTTCCTATAATGTAAAAGAAGGCATTGAGGCACATAACGGAATGAGAGAGTTGACATTAGTAGTTAGAGGAGTACGTACAAGTGAAAAAAAAACGATAACTAATAAATATGAATGGCAATGTGTCTATTTCGTTATAAATACATTTGGAAATAGGTGTTAACCAAATAAATCATAAAATATATACTGTTCGGAATGCAAGAAAGCGGCGTTCTTGTCTGAGGTGTTTTAGTAGGTGTCGTTAAGGGTAAGGATCCTTAAGTTACAAAAACCACATATATAAGTTTGTTAGTGATTATTAAACATTTGCCGTTGAAATTGACATACTATATGTTTTGTGTCTCTTATATGCGAGTTAGGGAAGAATGAGACTTGTATTTTTGTACTAAATGATATAAGATGCTATAAGATGTTAAGTTTTTATCAATGTTCCTGTATGGAAACTTGTTTATAAACTCTTCATGGGTCGAGTTCTTTTTGGTAGTAGATATCCTAGAAAAACTTTTAGTTGAGTGATCCTATCGGCCTTGAGTACCAAACTACATACATAGAAAATAGATCATAAATACATAACTATATATTTTGTATAAAAACACATTAACCAATACATAATTCAACTCGAGAAACTCCCTTTTACTTACAATCTTTAAAGCCGTTAACCAACCCATCAATCATTTAACTTTTACAACATATGCCGACAAAAAAAAGGGAGGGAGCACATGAAAGAACTCATTGTTAGAACATTAAAACCCCGTGGATATAACTTTATTGATGACCATTATTTATAATGGTAAAACCCTAACTCCCAAAACCCACAAACCGGGCTTGGGCCTAATTAGAACCCTATATTCGACACAGAACAGTCGTCTCGGGAATAAGAACCCTAGATTCGACACCAACAAAAGTCGTCTCAGGAATAAGAACCCTATATTCGACACAAAAAAAATGGTCTCGGAAATTAATACCCTGGATTCGATATAAAAAAAAACAATTGAATAACTTTTTTTTTATAACTGTAAATAAAATGTTCTTGTATACAAATCTTCACATCTTCGAATTCTTCAAAGTCAACAGTAAATCATAGTTGAGATATATTATCAACAATGACGACAATGATGTACACAACCAACAGTTGAAACAATTTTTTTTTTTTTTTTTTTTTTTTTACTCTGGAGCGGTAGTGAAAATAAAATATAGGGTTTTGGAGATGTGTGATGGGGTGACATAGAGATGGCGGCTTGATGACCGACTTGGTCTCAAGTTCATACCTGCTCATGATACCATGTTAGAACATTAAAACCCCGTGGATATAACTTTATTAATTACCATTATTTATAATGGTAAAACCTTAATTCTCAAAACCCACAAACTGGGCTTGGGCCTAATTTTCCACTAATACTCATAGCCTTAACTCCTAAGTTTTTTAATAGCAATAAAACCTTTTAAATTCGTTACCCAATACTATAATCATTCATCTTTTGCAATATGTGTTGACTATGTTAGGAAGCCTCTGATCCGTTATAATCCACATTAGACAGATGGTTTCGATATCTAGTACAATACATTTACTCAATCCAATGTCTTTAAAACCCAATGCAGTGACTTTTTTTTTTTTACAAAAATCCAATGACTGAGCCGGGTGACCAACAACAGCCTTTTCATGTTGCGTTTAAACATTACAAGTCATGTGCAGGTACATATACTAAACTCACTGCCTAATAACAGTTAGTTTAACAGAAGCCACACATTTCCAAAAACATATTCGTAAAAAAAATTTATCTATTGTATTAAATGGTATTGTTAACTATTCTATTTTTAGAAACACCAAACATTTTATTAAATCATCAGATCTTAGATTAGCTGACGGAACTTCACGAGTTCTTGCGGCAACAGTGATTTGTGGTCGATTCTTTTTACCTGGAAAAAGCCAGCGAGCAAGAGCACAAAAATGGTGCATATAATCTCGTTCATATAGCAAATGTAGGCAGCGAGCATTAATAAGAGGATGATTATGCCGTGAAACATTCTGAGACAGGGCATTATAAACTAACGTATTCAACGTTGCTGCTTCGGTGTCAAGCCCCTTAATTCAAAATTATATACCAAACACAAAAATAATATGAGTGAAATAAAGAATAATGGCCCATGAAGTGATGCCAATATCTACCTCAACATCCAAGGAAGCTACAAATAAATCTACTTTTGAAACTTGTATTTCTCCTTCTCACAATATAAAAAGCAGATTCCTATAAATTATTTGGATAGTATTGTCTGTTGTATTTATGCATTTAGTTGAAGTTTGTTTCAGGCTAATATTACCACCGCTATCATCACAATTGCATTTTCAGAAAACTAATATTCACTGCAAGAAAGAAAGAGTGTACTTGCGTGCACTTAAACTTAAATGAAAACACATAAGTACTTAAGATATTTACATAAATAACCAAAAACAGCGGAAAATTATAGAGGTAAAATGACAAACGTTCCATGAGAACAAGAAAAAGTAATCTTCTTTTAAGTTCCTAAAACACATCATCGATTTTCCGGGTACAATTCTTTAGTCCTACCCCTCATGAATCAATACATTGTCTTGAAGGGCTTGTAGACCTTTAGATCAGTAACTACTCCTGCAAATGATCCCACCGCAGCAAAAAGCGATATAATTAGACATGCGACGCTCAGTATTTGTAGTAATATCCATTGGGTACTCCATTTTGGTATCTTCTTCTGAACTATGTACATTTTCACGGGGAAATAAACTGTCAATGGCCAAAAACCGAATGCTCCAATTATCCCAACAACGTCGTTGAAGAAAGGCATTAACATTGAAACTATTGTGGTAATGCATACGAAGGCAGTTCTCCATATTAATCTGAACATGTTAAGTTTGTAGGGCTTGTATCCTCCAAAGGGGATCGGAATCTCGATGTTGTTGTTGATGAACTTGCGTTCAGGGAAGTATCTAGCGGCTGTGCTTTCAACAAATGCGAATAAGGGTTGGGATCGGAGTACACTTGGTAGGCTCCGATAAGGTGGATGACGATCGCACCATTAGCAATATCAACAAGCCAGTAAGGGTTGTAGAATCCGAAACCAGTGAGAAGGTTCCCAGGTGCCATGTCACCGAACGCAGCATAGCCAAAGCATCCACAGAACATGTAGAAGACCGTTGTTGTCGCTATGCTTATCAAAGTTGCTTTTTTCATTGTTTTGTGCTCTGCTGGTGGCGATTTGATTGTATCTTGAATATTATATATGACAAGAAATTTTAGAACTTCAACTACCTTTTCATTCTGATGAAGGAAACTAATAAAAAGTAAAAAAATTTACCTGAATTTCGATAAGGACGAGAGAATAAGAATAAGCAAAAGCAATGGCTCCAAGTGCTTGAGAGATCCTCCATATTTTCTGAGGTCGAGTCACCTTTCCAATAGTAATACCAGTTAGACTTCCCTTGACCTTTCCATTCTCTGTTAATTAAACAAGAAAAATAAAAAATTAAATTACTTAATTAGTAGTATAGAAAAAAATGAATGATCATGACTAACCAAAGAACCCTTATAACTTTTTGACATGTAAACTTACCGACAACTTTAGAAATTCCAAGGCCAAGACCAATACTGGAATAGGTGAATGACATAACAGCTGACACCATTGAAAGCCACGAAATCTGGTCGAAATCTGGGATTTGAGAGAGGAGGATTTCTACAATGCCAAACATGAGCATGTATGGTGTTCCTGATACTCTACATGGATTGTCATGTCCTTTTTCATGAAAGCAATTTGATCTTTTTATTGCTCTGTATTCATAGATCACCAACAAAACAAGTAACATTAGTAACCCGTTAGCTAATTACTAACTTCTGTATGATAATTAAAGAAGCAAGTTTTAAAAATACTCAAATCATGCTAATAGAAGCTGCAATGGTGTATCCAATTGCCACTCCAACAAGATTGAAATACTGAATAAACACGCATAACTTGACTTGAAATCCACCTAATAAATTCAAAAAACATATCAATATCACCCTTTAAATCATTTTTAGAAAACAAATATCATCGTAAAACTATACAAATAAAGTACCTAGAATATTCTCAATAGCTTCCATATAAGTATAATTCCTTTTGCCCGTAACAGGGTCGCCACACCGATAACACGTAGCAAGAAGACATGAAGTGTAGTAAGTCACAAATGAGAAGAGAAAGAGCACGGTTGGTCCAGCTATCCAACCAAGCTGAGCCGTTGCCCATGCTAACGACAACACGCCCGAACCAATAACCGCAGTTATAATGTGTGCACTTGTAGTCCATACAGTCCCTATATTAGAACAAAATTATAGCATGTCCAAGTATCAGTAAAACATCAAAACTCATTATTTAATAGCGACAACAATTATAACTTAAAAGTATATGAACATAAAGATTATATACCAGTTCTCTTAAGACGTCCATCGTCATCAAAGAACTTAGATGGTGCTTCAGGAGTGAATGCTGCTATCTCAAGCTTTCCATCAGTTGTTTCTTGTTCCATCTTTTCCAAAACAAGAACTAGCTATATTAGTTTCTAACGAATTCGAAGCTGTATAAATCTTGCTAGAGATATACAATTTTGTGCAGTACCTAAGTAGGCTATCTAGGGTGATGTTTATGATTGGTGTAAGGTATGGTTTGATGTTAAGAATTGACTGGAGATCGATGAGGGATGTGAAACTATTAAGGGTCAAATGAAGGGGCTCATATATATAAGCTAGTTGCCAACTTTTTTTTGTTCTTTACAAATCCTATTTAAAATATAATACGAACTACCAAATAAACTTGTATAGCATTGCATGTGCGGTTACTTGGGCACAAAGTATATGAGATGAGATCAATACAAAACACATCTAATATAAAGAACGAATTATAAGATCTCAACCATTCATCTTATTTCCATCCAATGGATGAGATCAAAGTAAAAATTAACAAAGGAAGGGTAGAAATGTAATTATATAAAAACCCACTTTCCACCTTTTTTAAAAAAACAACATATCTTTCAAACGGTAAATCTTCAAGCTACAAAAAATACACCATCGCGACGAGAAAAAAATCATCTTTCTATTGATATGCACTTTTATATACTTTCGACAAATTTTTTTTTTTCAAAATTTCCGTCTAGAAAAATCCCACGGGATTCGTAAAAAGACGAAATTTTTTTTTCAAAGTTTCCGTCCAGAAAAATCCCACGGGATTCGTAAAAAAATCCCACGAGATTCGTAAAAAAATCCCACGAGATTCGTAAAAAATCCTCACGGGATTCGTAAAAAGACGAACTTTTTTTTCAAAATTTTCATCCAGAAAAATCCCACGGGATTCGTAAAAAGACGAACTTTCTTTTTCAAAATTTCTGTCCAGAAAAATCCCACGGGATTCGTAAAAAAATCCCACGGGATTCGTAAAAAGACGAACTTTTCTTTTTCAAAGTTTCCGTCCAGAAAAATCCCACGGGATTCGTAAAAAAATCCCAAGGGATTCGTAAAAAGACGAACTTTTTTTTTTCTTCAAAATTTTCGTCCAGAAAAATCCCACGGATTGGTAAAAAATCCCACGGGATTCATAAAAAATTCATTTGTGATTTGTATAAATCCCATGGGATTCTGAATAAATCCCATGGGATTCTGTATAATCCGATGAGATTACAGGTGGACTTTTACATGAAGCCATGTTTTAAATGAATACATCCAACTTGGTTGATGACTTTCAGAATATTTGCTTTTTTCATGCATTCATCATGACATTAATCTTTATTTTTTACCATGAGTTTTAAGTATCTTGTTGGTCATAAAAGTTGCAAGTTCCCTTTAGTTTACTAATTTACCCATATTAAGATTATACTTGTCAGTAAAAAAATCCTACGGGATTCGTAAAAAATTCACTTGTGATTTGTATAAATCCAATGGGATTCTGTATAATCTCATGGGATTCTTTATAATCCCATGGGATTCCGTATAAATCCCAACTGTTTATTTGTATATAAAAAAAGTGTTACCGTAAAAAAGTGGCAGAAAAATTAAGTTTGTACCAAGTATTTGCTTGTGTTCTCGGCTAAAATTCTCGATGCTTCGCTTTTGTTTTTTTATCAATCATCATATTTTTATTTGCGGTAAATCACATGTGATTTACATATCAACCTACTTCAAAATACTACAAGCAACTACACTCTTGATTGAAAAAAAAAAAAAAAAAACCTCAACCCAACTACACAAAACATAAGAAAAGTCTAATATATCAATTATGATATATTCATTTCAGGAAATAGGCAAAAGTTACCATAAGTCATATCTATAAAATCAAAAGTAAAAAGTATATATTTTATTGCAACAAAATAACCACATTTCTTATAGGCATTATGTCGAACACCTGGCGTCCTTCATTCTTAACCTTACAGAAGCTATAAACTCCCAAATTATATGAAACAGCAAAGATCAAAGCATAGAAGGAGATTTTGTTATTATTAAGTTTGAAAAAATCTACATGTTTTCATATAATAACAACACATAACATAATTGCTCAATAATTCATAAAACCTTTGATCTAACAACATGGCTCAACAACAAATCGACAGATTCAAGTTCAAACAGAGACACGGCAAGGAGCGTGTGAGAGTTGGGCGAGTGTGGAGATCGGGTAAATATGGTCGCCATGTCTTTGTCGAATGGAACGTTAGTATTAGTGAACTCATAGCTAAATAAATATGGTAAATCCAGAATATTAAAGCAATTAATCACCTCGACAAAAATTATCCAAATCCCAGTTGAGACAATTAATCACCTCGATACCACGTTTGTTGTGCCTCTTTAACAAGCTGTTTGAACTCATTTATTGCATCAAGAGCACAAAAAAATTGGTAGATCCAGAATATTAAAGCAAGGATTTTGATAAGATGAAATGTTTGGTGTGTGTGTGTGAAAGAGAGAGAGATAGAACAAATGTGAGTGTGTCAGTGTAAATGGGGGAGGGAGAGCAAATAATGACACGGGTGAGAAATAAAATGACACAACTACCCTCGTAGCTAAATAAATAGACGGGATGTAACTATATTTAACCGCCGGATGAAAGTAAGATGAGTGGCTGAGATTAAGAGCTTTGTTCTTTAGATATTTTGTGTTCCGTAATGAACTTTTCTCAAAAGTATATATATTACCATTTGGATTGTAATAAGAAACTGATTTACTCGGTATTTTATTCTCTCACAAAAAAAAAAAAAAAAAAAAATCTCTTTTGATGTTTTTTTTACTACAAATTATAAAGGTTACACTTTTATAAATTTACAAATATCATACGTGTATTTAAAAAGATACCAACATCGTTTATGTATTTTCAACTTTCGTTTCGATATTAATCACAAATTTATTTTAGTCTGTGAAAGTTAAGGTCATATGCTACATGTACATGACACGCCGTTACATGTCACGTTGTTCACTCCCATGTTTGATTTTATTTTGTAATGTATATAATTAGTTTGATTCCTTAAATCGCTATCTTATTGAAATTGTGTTTTTTTTGGTTTGAATGTAATGGAGTAATACTTACTTGTAATATAAGTGTGATGTTAGTAATACTTACTAAACAAATGAATAAGAAGAGAATAAATGTGCAATTAGCTGCATTGGTTAATAATTTAATCAGCTACATAAGCACCAACGGGTAATTATGGATAAGAGACAACAAATGGCTTATAATTTGAGCAGCAACATAAAATGTTTATATCATAAAATTAGTCATTGTATTGGTTAACACCATATAATCAAACATTGATAAATTATCTACAAATTGATGAAAATCAAACCAAAATTTTATCGTTTGAAACACGGGATGTCATGTAGAAAATGAAAGTTAAAATAAGTTTGCTATGATATTGTAACGAAATCTGAAAGCGTATACGATATTCGTAATTTTTAATATTCATGTTTGATATTATACTTTTTAAAAAGTAGGTTGTTATTATATGGACGTAACCCAGTTATAAATTAGCATTTGATTTTGCACTTTTACGGTTTTGATATGTGATCATCCTAGCTAGTTAATATCGTCTTTTATATAATAAAAGTAAACTCTAGCAAAATGTATCTTTGAGAGAAACAAATACAAATAGGTAGACTTGTTATAATAGTTTGTTGGAAAAAAGTTATGCAAAGATGATTATTTGCAAGCTTTGGACACTATTTAATATATGTATACTAGCTAAATGACTTGTCAACTTGATGAGTTTTAATAGATCATGTATTATATAATATGCAATACGTTGAGAAGACACATGAGTATAACATCGACATATGTGTAATCAAACATATACTCTATTTACCAAAAAGGAATACAGAATTGCACAAAGTTGATAAATTTAATAGTGAGAGGTTCGCACATAGATTAACAATCAACTTGCTTAGCTGTTTTTATACATATATAAGCAGCAAAATAATAGATCAACTAAACTCTTCTTGAAATAATGTAACATTAGTGTTATTTTAGTAATACTTACTTGTAATATTAGTGTTATTTTAGTAATACTTACTAAACAAATGAATAAGAAGAGAACATATGTACAATTAGTTGCAATGATTAATAATTTAAGCAACAACATAAGCACCAATGAGTAATTATGGATAAGAAACGACAAATGGCTAATAATTTAAGCATCAACATAAAATGTTTATATCATAAAATTAGTCATTGTATTGGTTAACACCAGATAATTAAATATTGATAAAATTGTCTACAAATTGATGGAATTCAAATCACATATGAGTTTAATTTGCTTAAAATGTTATTGTTTAAATCACGGCATGTCATGTACATATAGAAAATGAAGGTTAAAATAAGTTTTGCTCTGATATTGTAATGAAATTTGAAAGTACGTATACGATATTGGTAATTTTTAAAATTCATGTATGAATTACACTTTTTTAAAAGTAAGTTGTTATTATATGAACTTAACCCAATTATAAATTAGCATTTGATTGCACTTTTTCGGTTTTGATATGTGATTATTCTAGTTTATATCGTCTTTTATATAATAAAAGAAAACACAAGCAAAATTTATATTTGAGAAAAAACAAATTGAACAAATAGCTAAACTTGTTATAATACTTTGTTGGAAAAATGTTTTGCAAAGATGATTATTTGCAAGCGTCGGACATTATTTAATATATGTATACTAGCTAAATGAGCCGTCAAATTGACGAGTTTTTTAAACAAAAGGGAAAATAGATCATGTATTATATAGCATGCAATTAGACGTTGAGAAGCGAACACATGAGTATACACAGAACATCGATACATATGTGTAATCAAACATATACTCTAATTACCAAAAAGGAATACAAAATTGCACAAAGTTGATAAATTTAATAGTGAGAGGTTCGCAGATAGATTAACAATCAACTTGCTTAGCTATTTTTATACATATATAAGCAGCAAAATAATAGATCAACTAAACTCTTCTTGAAATAATGTAACACACAAATGCTTGACAAAATGATTGTAAATGAAAAAGTGATCAAACATAAATTAGCCAAACTTGATTGATCAATTAAGAGATGTATGGTGGTACATCCATCTTCTTCTCTTCAATCTATTCTATGAAATATCAAAAAAATGAGAGAAAATGAAATAATCAGAAACAAAAAGATCATCGATCAATATCATTTAACGGATAAAAGGGTATAAAGAAACTATGTATACAAAGTGAAAAGAGCATGATTAGAAATAAAGTCTTTTCAGTTTCTAATCTATATCACAAGTATCATACCAATAAAATATGAGGAATAGATCAATTATGTAGTAACACAAACTTCGTATGTAAGATTTTAAATGATTTTGAATTGTAATTATCAAAGTTGTTAGGGATTGTAATGTCTTCTCTTATTTTTTAGCTTGGCTAAAATTAATTATGATGAGCCATTAAGAATCAAAATTAAAATAGAGATGAATGTTTTTATTTTTTTTACTGTAACAAATTGAGAATTCAAATATGTGTATTAAATAGTTAACGAAAATAAATTCAAAGAAGCATTCAAAATTTTTTGCCATGTGTCACCATAAGAGGCTAACTTTTTTTTAGGAAAAAATTTATGAAGGTGTTTCAATAAAATGTGGTTTATTATATTGATTTGCTCGGGAAACCAATAATAGAGAAGTGTGTAGTATACGGGTAACTCAAACGTGTTAGGTTTGAGCACCGAGATCGTTCCGAACGAGGGTTGAATGGAATTTCCAACTCACGTCGCGATTATCGGGATTTGAATGGGAAAAAGGGATAATTTGAAGTTTTCTAAAGTACGGGGCAAGGGAAGCATAAAAGGGAAATTACACTACGGGGAATCCTAAATACGCGAATATAAACTAAAACGTATTAAATAAAACGTAAATAAAATGCAACTACGTCTAATCTAGGTCCTAAAAATGATCTAAAATTACTTTCTAACTAAAAATGATATTTGAAAATTATCTAAGAATTAAAACTAATTTTTATGATTTTTCTGGAATTTATTTGAATTAAAAACTAATTTTAAACTTTTAAAACTAATTAAAAATACTAAAAATTATAAAAATAAAGGTGAAAATTATGAAACTATTTTTTTAAAAATCTAAAATAACTCAAAAGACTTTTCAAAACTAATTTTGTATTTTTCTGATGATTATTTGAATTTCTATGAATTAAAAAATATTTAAAACTAATTTAAATGCCAAAAATTACAAATTAAACTAGGTAAAATCTGGAAAAATTATTTTTTTACTTTTTATAATTTTCTTAATCTAGGAAAATTGAAAAAATATTTTTTGGAACCTTTTCTGAATTAATTGAATTAAATGCTATTTAAAAAGTCTAAAAAAAACTGATTTTAATCAAGAAAAATAGTAAACAGTAATTAAAAATTATGCAAAATTCAAGAAAAATCTAAAATATTATTCTAAACCTAGGAAAAATATAAAAACTATGGCTTATGTGAAAGATTTTTAAGCTGTAGTGTAAACTGCTCCTAATTAAGCTACTATTAATAAGCTAAAAGCTGTTCTACTGAACCAAAAGCTATCAGAAGCTCTTCTAAGCTAAAATCAACTTAAGTACACCTAAAGTAACTAAGCTTAACCTCTGAATTATAAGCTACAATGAATTGATTCTATTTCACTTAAGTAGCCTAACCCCTCTATTTTCAGCTTAAGCAACAGCTTATTCAATAAGCTAATGTGAAAACCAGCTCTGTGGTCCTCAAGACCACCAACCAAGGATCAATTGTACCAGATTTCAGAGCTAAACAAGCTAAAATGAGACTTGTGGAAAGCCTACAAGTAAACAGTGTCACACTCAGTTAATGCTGAGTGTGACAGGGCAATTCAGGGCTTAAAGAACAGCTTATTTGGAACTTATAGAGTCTTACAAAAATTCACCAAAAATCACCTTTCAAAACTTGACCAACTGAACTCAAAAAAACCAAAATCTCACTTAATTTGAACCAATAATGAACAGATTAAAAATCTACAAAGTTTGATCAAAACTGACTTTTGCACTTTTGACTTTTATAAACAAAACTAAAAAGTTGACTAAATTGAGATTTGAATCAATATTATGGACTGATCAAGCTAAATTATGATGAAATGAAACAAAATTAAGCTAGTTTATTTATATTTAATCCTAATTGCAGCTTATGAACTCTAACTACTAACTGATCTAGACACTATGACAGATTAATTTTGACTTTTACTATAAGTGTACTAGAATGAAAATAGAAGACTGATCAAGTAATTACTAACCTAGATGAAACCACAATATCAAAGCTTAAGCAGAAACTAACCACTTATGCCAAACAGTCCTTACAAAACTAAAATGCAATCTACTCTTAACATATCCTTAAATCTAATCAAAGACAGCAATCAACTATAATCTAATATCAATATAAGAACTAACTAATGTAACAATAATGATTATAACTGACAGATTTACATGAAACCAAATATGCAGCAAATCAGTTAATGAAAAAGCAACAGATTATAAGCACTTACAAGGGTCCAGCCACTATGGCTTGCCAACATGAATCAAAAACCACTATCAGAACTTATACCAACTCATATCAGATCCAAACTTAACCCAAAACCATTACCATTTCAGCAATTCAGCAGCATGAGAATCAATGAAATTGTAATATTGACAACGTTATATTTGAGAGTAAGAACTGAGTAGAGAGAGTTTTTGAGCTAAAATGAACTTATAACAGCTAATGAAATCATAAAAACAGAATTTAGAACTAAAATGAGAATTCAAGCAAAAATGATTTTATTGATAATAAAAGTTGAGTACAAAACAGAATTTAAAAACTG
Source organism: Chrysanthemum makinoi (assembly GCA_910596185.1). Taxonomy (NCBI): domain Eukaryota; kingdom Viridiplantae; phylum Streptophyta; class Magnoliopsida; order Asterales; family Asteraceae; genus Chrysanthemum; species Chrysanthemum makinoi. The sequence goes on from OU343223.1 coordinate 77,618,059, forward strand.
AATTTAAACTAAAAACATTAAGAAATACAAAGTTACTCAGAAATTTAATCTACTCTACTCCTACTCTACATTCTATCACTAAAAACTACTTATCAAAGCTGTGAATGAAAGGGGCTATATATAGCTGAGCTGAGAAGATTCCAGAAGAGAGCCTTGTGCTTCTTTGAACGCGTTTAGAACCCTTGATCACATCTTACACGTACCCCATTCAATTTCGACCTTTGGATCACTTATGCCACGTTTGTTGCACCAATCAGAGGCCAGAGATGAGGAATGTGACACACGGATTGCCAACCTGGCATCCGTGTGTCAGTTATGTGTCAGAGAAAGTACAATATTACCCTTCTATTAGACTAATTTGATCAATTTATGGCAGGGGTATTTTAGGGTTCTAAGGTTTTCTGGGTTGGGTAAATTGGGGGTGATTTTGGCGCGTTGGTTTATTTATATTTTTTTAATTTTGTTGACCGGGTTTTAGTGTGGGTTGACCGGGGTTAAGTGGGATACGGGTATGGATTTGGTATTACCGGGTTTGGTTATTGGACTTGGGCTTGGGTATTAGTGTATAGGATTTTGGATTTAAATTGGACCCATTTAGTAGTATAAGGACTAATGGTGTATAAGCTGAAAATTCAGGGACCATAAGTGTAATTCTGAAAATGTAATCCAAGGGCCTTTCTTGTCAATCTTCAAATAATCAAAGGGCCACTTTTGCCAAATCTGAATCTTCAGGGACTAAAGTTGTTATTTTGAGAAGTGATTGTCCAAACTTGCAAATTCCTTTCTCAGCCTCAGCTTTTTGCATTCTTCTTTCTCTCGTGCTCGGTTTTCTTCGGTTTTGGCTTTCTTTTATCTGTTTTGTCATATCCGTACCTGCACATGCATAAACTCAAGAAACACGCAAATATTAGCAATAAACGGCTCTTTCTTGGTTATTTTGGGTCAGTTTTGATAAACAAAAGATATGTGTTTAAGCACATATCAAAATACCCCAGACGAGACCATTGTCGTGTCCCCACGCAATGTAATCAGCTCACGCTTCTAAAACCAAGGATTTCAATCTCTTTCTACTAAACCTATGAAAAGTAGCAAAGATTCCTCAAAAGAGATTAAGAAAGCCTTAATTCTAAAAACGCCCCGTTTACCTTTTATTCACATGTATAGATATTACAATTAAGCACATTCTGATTATGAGTGACGGTTTGTTGAACTTTCATGTCGATCAATAACTCCAATATTTTTCAAACGACACGTTAGGATCACTGAATAGGAAACACAACACAGCGTGAAGTGACCATACGGATAGAATACATCGTCCCTGATTTTTCACAAGTCCCCAAACTAAGCGTAAAATCGAAATCATTGTTAAATATGATTCTAGATGCTAACACTACCCATGGAAGTTACTTGTGTAATTACCGTTTGCTCCCATTTTCCTATTTTTCCTCTATTTATTTTATTTTTGGCGAGAATTGAATTTCTTCAAATTCCTCGTTTCGATAACTTTTATTCTGATAAAGATATAAAGCTAAGTCGCTAATTAGTTATTCACCTTCCCTCGAAAACCATTGCACACAAGAATGAGGTCCACATCAAGGTCCTAATTTAACATGATTTAGGAAGATATCTCCCGGATTCAAAGTTTGGCTTAACACTTATTTCAGCACATTTGCATTTTTGCAATTTAGGCCCTTGGTCTTTTCAACCACTAACTCAACGGGATTACCGTTTTATCAGAAGTCTTATTATGACTTTGGATTTTTCCTCAACCTTTTTACAAGTCTATGACAACTTTTATGGCTTTGGATTTTTTCAACTTTAATACATTTGGGCTTTATTACATGTCAATTTTTGTGCCAAACTCTGAATCCTACGGCTTTTATAACAATAGAAACAATAGCAGCAAACTATCAGGAATCAGTTGTCTATTACACCGCAACACTGACAGTACCTCGATGTGTACCCAACTCTCATGGGCAAAGATTCTCTAAAGAAGAATAAAGAACTAACTATCGTCAAAAACTCGACATCTCTAATTATTTTTTAACAGATATGGGGTGAAACAATTTTGTGGGAACAAAAAGCCATAAGTACCTTCGATGGGCTCTAAAGAGAACCAACTACTCCACGCTTAGCATCTAAACTCATAAGTAACTCTATCATTTCTCGATCTCCGCAAATTTAAAATCTCAAATAATGAGATCCGCGGATGCTTAGCCGATAATTTGTAGATTATTTATGGTTAAGGGAACAAGCTAGGGCTCAACACGCCCGGTCAAGTCAGAATTCTATTCCTACTCTCACCAGCGGAAAGTCAACAAGGTGTCAAAACATATATTAACTTAGCAAATGCTTCGTCAAATAATCTCAAGTCTCGCATTTTTAAAGTCACTTATTAGAAACTAGCAAATTCTTGTTTAAACTTTGCATATTTAAAATCACTTAGGGAGACTTGCAAATTCTTGGCCTTGTAAGCTAGAATCGCATTTTATAGCCTCTTGTCTAAGCAATTAGCAAAGGCTTTTTCAAGAAAAACGCATATTTAAAGTAACTTCTAAGAGACTAGCAAGAAATTTTCAATCATAAAACTAGTAAAAGCTTACAAAAAATTTTAAAATTTTCTCATTTTTGCACAATTTTTTCTAAGGAAAAACAGGGTTGCGAGAGTTCACGACAAAAATAAGCAAGTGCGGTCAAATCAAATCGAAGATTACCCTACCCCAGACTAGAATGAAACATTGTCCTCAATGTTTAAAAGCAAGGGTATCAACGAAAATCTAAAAGCCGTTTATTAAGTATGCTTAAAGATAAACGTTAGTCGATAAGATTTCGGATATCGGATTTCCATCAGCATCGATCATGAAACTTGAGTACAGAAAATGACAAACTTTGAGCACGAGAGTCTTCATATCGGGAACATCCTACACACAACATTACAAACAACCAAACACGAGAAATCGAAGAGGCTAACCCCTTCACGTCACTTATTAGAAAATAGAAAGAAGATAGAAGGATAAGCATGGGGTGCCTCCCACGAATCGCTACTGTTTTTCTTCAACGAGTTGCTAGCCTGACTCGTCCCCGAATTCATTTGTCCTTGGGGAAGAAAGTGGTAGAGATACCAGGATCAAAAACGGTGTCCTCATTCCCGAAAGAATGAGACTGGGTGGGTTGGGTGGAGAAGAAAATGGATAGATAAGGCATATCATGTAAGAAGGATCCATCATCCGGTGGTTTTGCGGGTGGACGAAAGGATGACGGATCAACATGAGAATACTCCAAAGAAAATGGGAGCTCATGGTAAAGGATAAGAGGTTTAGGCTCACAAATGAAGGCATCCATCCGAGGATCCTTATCTCCAGAAATGATTTTAACAAAAGGCTCATCAATACATATCCCGGGTTTAAAAATCTTGTCTTCACATGCGGGCTCAACGGGATAAAAGATGATGGACTCGTCAGAGAAAGGGGAGTCAATAAAACCATCAAGAACAACCATATCCCCCCACAGGATCATTCATAATATCCTCAATACCCGGTGGTATTGGGTCATCAAAAGTGAGAGATGAATCAGCATTCTCAATGATCGGGTCATTCGTCGAATTATCGGAAATATCGTTCAAAACCTTGCTCATATCAACCTCGAAGTAGAATCGCTCAAGAATCGGAGGATAAACATCGACAATAGTGGGACTGCCACTAATCTCTTCATCAAATCGGAAAGTCTCAAGCTCGGGCAAGAAGTCGCTATCTTTAACGGAGATAGGATACGAACTTGAATTATCTTTTAGGGCTTCAATCTTGGAAATGAGAAGATGGACATTCAACAATGTTTGACGCAATGCTTCATCCTCAATCTCTATATCATCGGGCTCAATCTCTTCAACTTCCGGCACAAAATCATTTACTTCTTCTATGTGGACGGGATCAGAAGGTAAATCGTCAATAAAATCGATGTCTCCATAAGAATCGTTATCGGAATCGGAGAACATCTCATCATGATCGCTCGAAATATCAAGAGAAGGCTCATCACAAATATCATCAACAACAACCTCGAACTCTCTTGGGATTGGGATAAGGACCTCAATATCAGACGATTCCGTTTCCGGAATAGTACTAAGATACTCATCCCCCATTATGAAAGAGTCAACGGGTTCAGCAATGTTTGAAGAAATAGAATCATCGACCCCTTCCAAAACGACGTCACTTCTCTCAACCGGCGTGAGTGAAGGGGAAGGGTCGGAAATGAAAGGCTCAGAAACGGGAATGGGATTATATTTCCCTGGCAGCGGCGCCAAAAATTGATTTGCTCGGGAAACCAATAATAGAGAAGTGTGTAGTATACGGGTAACTCAAACGTGTTAGGTTTGAGCATCGAGATCGTTCCGAACGAGGGTTGAATGGAATTTCCAACTCACGTCGCGATTATCGGGATTTGAATGGGAAAAATGGATAATTTGAAGTTTCCGGAGGTGGGACAAGTGGTGTGCTCTTAGAGCTAGCAATTTCCACCACTTCCGTTGTGGTCTCCGTTTCTTTCTGTTTAGAAATCATTTTAAGCTCATAATTTCGTTCTGTTTTGTTGTAACTCGACAAACTCGTAACGGTGAATCTTGAAAGATAAGGATCGATTCTAGAATTCTTCGGATAAGAGTCGAAAGTACAAACGGGAGTCACCTCAGGTTCAGAAATATGTTCCATCTCTCTCACCGGAGAGGGAGTAGGAATTGAGGGTTCATCAATCGTATGTTTCAAAAATTTTGACAAGGCTTCAAATTTTTCAATGTTGTTAAGAAAAGCACGACGTTCAAAGAAATCGTCTCCGTAATCCTCGGTGGATTCTTTGGGTAGCTCTGGAATAGTGTGATTGACTTCCGTAACTTGGACGGTTTCTTCATTAACACATTGTCGAGTTTGAATCAGACTTAAGAGAGTTCTACACATACTTTCAATGTTGTTTTAATGTTGCTCAAATCTTTCTTCAAAATCGATGGAAACGTCCTCGATACCCCCGGTGGGTTCTTCCAAAGGGCAACACATACAAGATTCGCGATAAAATCCACACCCTTTGCAAAAACAACGTTCACAAATTGAATCATCTTTTAATAAATCTCTACAATTAAAGCAATAAGGTTGAAAGAAATTTTGAGACTCCATGAGAATTAATCATAAAAGAGGGATAAAGGAAAGAATTATCAAATCAGAGGGTAAAGAAGAATATTTTTGTTTTTTTTAAAAAAATTTTGAAAAGGAAAATCTTTTTGGGTTTTTATATTTAGAAAACCTTGAAAACACAATATTTTTGTAACCTTCGCGTCAACCGGTGCTCGGTAGCTCTCAAAAGTACGCGCAGCGGAGCGGGAACGAAGAGTGGACCGTTCTTCAGTCTGCAATTTAATGTCAAGACTTTCCATTTACCCCGTGTATAGGTTGTACTTCTGAGGTGAGCCGACGAAACAATAAACGTTCGGGTTTCTTTTGTTGGTTTTTTAATTTTTATGGTTTTGTAAACACTCTAGGAAGAATGTTTTGGTGTTTTTAAATGTTTTGGGTTTTGAAAAGATATATATACAAAACGACGGTAACTTCACTCGGGGAAGGATCTTCAAATGCACGCGATTCGAGACGGAATACGAAAACTCGCTACAAGCCCTCCCCGGCAGCGGCGCGAAAAATTGATTTGCTCGGGAAACCAATAATAGAGAAGTGTGTAGTATACGGGTAACTCAAACGTGTTAGGTTTGAGCATCGAGATCGTTCCGAACGAGGGTTGAATGGAATTTCCAACTCACGTCGCGATTATCGGGATTTGAATGGGAAAAAGGGATAATTTGAAGTTTTCTAAACTACGGGGCAAGGGAAGCATAAAAGGGAAATTACACTACGGGGAATCCTAAATACGCGAATATAAACTAAAACGTATTAAATAAAACGTAAATAAAATGCAACTACGTCTAATCTAGGTCCTAAAAATGATCTAAAATTACTTTAAAACTAAAAATGATATTTGAAAATTATCTAAGAATTAAAACTAATTTTTATGATTTTTCTGGAATTTATTTGAATTTAAAACTAATTTTAAACTTTTAAAACTAATTAAAAATACTAAAAATTATAAAAATAAAGGTGAAAATTATGAAACTATTTTTTTAAAAATCTAAAATAACTCAAAAGACTTTTCAAAACTAATTTTGTATTTTTCTGATGATTATTTGAATTTCTATGAATTAAAAACTATTTAAAACTAATTTAAATGCCAAAAATTACAAATTAAACTAGGTAAAATCTGGAAAAATTATTTTTTTGCTTTTTATAATTTTCTTAATCTAGGAAAATTGAAAAATTATTTTTTGGAACCTTTTCTGAATTAATTGAATTAAATGCTATTTAAAAAGTAAAAAAAAAAAACTGATTTTAATCAAGAAAAATAGTAAACAGTAATTAAAAATTATGCAAAATTCAAGAAAAATCTAAAATATTATTCTAAACCTAGGAAAAATATAAAAACTATGGCTTATGTGAAAGATTTTTAAGCTGTAGTGTAAACTGCTCCTAATTAAGCTACTATTAATAAGCTAAAAGCTGTTCTACTGAACCAAAAGCTATCAGAAGCTCTTCTAAGCTAAAATCAACTTAAGTACACCTAAATTAACTAAGCTTAACCTCTGAATTATAAGCTACAATGAATTGATTCTATTTCACTTAAGTAGCCTAACCCTTCTATTTTCAGCTTAAGCAACAGCTTATTCAATAAGCTAATGTGAAAACCAGATCTGTGGTCCTCAAGACCACCAACCAAGGATCAATTGTACCAGATTTCAGAGCTAAACAAGCTAAAATGAGACTTGTGCAAAGCCTACAAGTAAACAGTGTCACACTCAGTTAATGCTGAGTGTGACAGGGCAATTCAGGGCTTAAAGAACAGCTTATTTGGAACTTATAGAGTCTTACAAAAATTCACCAAAAATCACCTTTCAAAACTTGACCAACTGAACTCGAAAAAAAACAAAATCTCACTTAATTTGAACCAATAATGAACAGATTAAAAATCTACAAAGTTTGATCAAAACTGACTTTTGCACTTTTGACTTTTATAAACAAAACTGAAAAGTTGACTAAATTGAGATTTGAATCAATATTATGGACTGATCAAGCTAAATTATGATGAAATGAAACAAAATTAAGCTAGTTTATCTATATTTAATCCTAATTGCAGCTTATGAACTCTAACTACTAACTGATCTAGACACTATGACAGATTAATTTTGACTTTTACTATAAGTGTACTAGAATGAAAATAGAAGACTGATCAAGTAATTACTAACCTAGATGAAACCACAATATCAAAGCTTAAGCAGAAACTAACCACTTATGCCAAACAGTCCTTACAAAACTAAAATGCAATCTACTCTTAACATATCCTTAAATCTAATCAAAGACAGCAATCAACTATAATCTAATATCAATATAAGAATTAACTAATGTAACAATAATGATTATAACTGACAGATTTACAAGAAACCAAATATGCAGCAAATCAGTTAATGAAAAAGCAACAGATTATAAGCACTTACAAGGGTCCAGCCACTATGGCTTGCCAACATTAATCAAAAACCACTATCAGAACTTATACCAACTCATATCAGATCCAAACTTAACCCAAAACCATTACCATTTCAGCAATTCAGCAGCATGAGAATCAATGAAATTGTAATATTGACAACGTTATATTTGAGAGTAAGAACTGAGTAGAGAGAGTTTTTGAGCTAAAATGAACTTATAACAGCTAATGAAATCATAAAAACAGAATTTAGAACTAAAATGAGAATTCAAGCAAAAATGATTTTATTGATAATAAAAGTTGAGTACAAAACAGAATTTAAAAACTGAATTTAAACTAAAAACATTAAGAAATACAAAGTTACTCAGAAATTTAATCTACTCTACTCCTACTCTACATTCTATCACTAAAAACTACTTATCAAAGCTGTGAATGAAAGGGGCTATATATAGCTGAGCTGAGAAGATTCCAGAAGAGAGCCTTGTGCTTCTTTGAACGCGTTTAGAACCCTTGATCACATCTTACACGTACCCCATTCAATTTCGACCTTTGGATCACTTATGCCACGTTTGTTGCACCAATCAGAGGCCAGGGATGAGGAATGTGACACACGGATTGCCAACCTGGCATCCGTGTGTCAGTTATGTGTCAGAGAAAGTATAATATTACCCTTCTATTAGACTAATTTGATCAATTTATGGCAGGGGTATTTTAGGGTTCTAAGGTTTTCTGGGTTGGGTAAATTGGGGGTGATTTTGGCGCGTTGGTTTATTTATATTTGTTTAATTTTGTTGACCGGGTTTTAGTGTGGGTTGACCGGGGTTAAGTGGGATACGGGTATGGATTTGGTATTACTTGGTTTGGTTATTGGACTTGGGCTTGGGTATTAGTGTATAGGATTTTGGATTTAAATTGGACCCATTTAGTAGTATAAGGACTAATGGTGTATAAGCTGAAAATTCAGGGACCATAAGTGTAATTCTGAAAATGTAATCCAAGGGCCTTTCTTGTCAATCTTCAAATAATCAAAGGGCCACTTTTGCCAAATCTGAATCTTTAGGGACTAAAGTTGTTATTTTGAGAAGTGATTGTCCAAACTTGCAAATTCCTTTCCCAGCCTCAGCTTTTTGCATTCTTCTTTCTCTCGTGCTCGGTTTTCTTCGGTTTTGGCTTTCTTTTGTTTGTTTTTTCATATCCGTACCTGCACATGCATAAACTCAAGAAACACGCAAATATTAACAATAAACGACTCTTTCTTGGTTATTTTGGGTCAGTTTTGATAAATAAAAGATATGTGTTTAAGCACATATCATATATTAAACTAGCTAAAAGACCTGTGAAATTTACGAGTATTTAAAAAAAATGTCGAAAAAATAATGAATCACATTGGATAAGCAAACGTAAAGGATCAAGTTAGTAATAATGAAACATAAGTCATGAAACACGATAGTTGAGTAACCGAAAAAGATTAAGTTCCTAATAATGAAACAAAAGTGCTATGAAACACACTATTACCGAAAGAGAATATAACCATCTTCAATCTTTTTTTCCTACTAAAGTGAGATACAACCACATGTAAGTATCAAAAATTGTGTAGCACTTCTTTATAGACCGCATTGGTTGTGCTCTTCGTGAGGCTTCCTTCTTCGTCACAAATCTTTAATCCTTTTTGCTTCTAATGCGAGAGTCAGCTATATATAGCTGGTCATACGTAAAAAAAAGAGTCTTGATAAGCTTGATTTTCATTGGTTGTTCTTTGTTCCCCGTATACGTGTCTCGTGCCATCCTAAAAGTTCCACCAACTTGTTACACCAATCCAAGATGTTTTTAACATCCCTTGTTATGTCCGTATCGATGGGATGTCTTTCATTAGAAGGTCAAAGTAATTTGTTTCAAATGTTACAAGTTAGGATTGTTAAAAAAACACAACACATGATATAATTATTGCCATAGCATAAACTATATTTGAAAAACAATAGCTTGATGTAGTAGTAGCTCGTCAGATGTTGGGAATATATTAGGGATTCGTGTAGCAAAGTATGGCAATTGACCTGTAATGGCAAACCCAAAACAAAAGCTTGATGTAGTGATTTTAATGTAACTTAAGATCAACTGAGACTTTAATGATCAAACATTAGTAGAAGGGATGAAGTTATAAAAACCAACAATTAGGAGTGGGTGTTAGACACATGACACTATTTCTCCTTGTAGTAATAAACGTTCATTGTTGCATTGTTCCTATACACATTACCTAACTTAAAGTCACAAAATGTCGACTAATATACAAAATTTTCTTCCTAGAATGTAAACTAATAGTAAATTACCCTGAAACGATGTAAAAGAAGGCGTTGAGGCACATAACGGAATGAGAGAGTTGACATTAGTAGTTATAGGAGTACGTACAAGTGAAAAAAAAACGATAACTAATAAATATGAATGGCAATGTGTCTATTTCGTTATAAATACATTTGGAAATAGGTGTTAACCAAATAAATCATAAAATATATATTGTTCGGAGTGCAAGAAAGCGGCGTTCTTGTCTGAGGTGTTTTAGAAGGTGTCGTTAAGGGTAAGGATCCTTAAGTTACAAAAACAACATATATAAGTTTGTTAGTGATTATTAAACATTTGCCGTTGAAATTGACATACTATATGTTTTGTGTCTCTTATATGCGAGTTAGGGAAGAATGAGACTTGTATTTTTGTACTAAATGATATAAGATGCTATAAGATGTTAAGTTTTCATCAATGTTCCTGTATGGAAACTTGTTTATAAACTCTTCATGGGTCGAGTTCTTTGTGGTAGTAGATATCCTAGAAAAACTTTTAGCTGAATGATCCCTATCGGCCTTGAGTACCAAACTACATACATAAAAAATAGATCATAAGTACATAACTATATAATTTGTATAAAAACACATTAAACAATCCATATTTCAACTCGAGAAACTCCCTTTTACTTACAATCTTTAAAGCCGTTAACCAACCCATCAATCATTCAACTTTTACAACATATGCCGACAAAAAAAAAGGAGGGAGCACATGAAAGAACTCATTGTTAGAACATTAAAACCCCGTGGATATAACTTTATTGATGACCATTATTTATAATGGTAAAACCCTAATTCCCAAAACCCACAAACCGGGCTTGGGCCTAATTATCCACTAATACTCCCCCGCAGTTCGAGCAACCAAATCGCGAAAGCTTGAACTGGAGTAGTAAACTAAGAAAGCAAAATAAAACAATAACCAAAATAAAACGAGATAACCCAAAGTATCCCCTATTCTAATTTTTTGTTTACGGATAAACAATGTATCCGAAGGATAAACCAAAGTATCCCAAACAGTCGTCTCCCTAGATTCGACACCAACAAAAGTCGTCTCGGGAATAAGAACCCTAGATTCGACTCCAACAAAAGTCGTCTCGGGAATAAGAACCCTAGATTCGACTCCAACAAAAGTCGTCTCGGGAATAAGAACCCTAGATTCGACACCAACAAAAGTCGTCTCGGGAATAAGAACCCTAGATTCGACACCAACAAAAATCGTCTCGGAAATTAATACCCTGGATTCGACTTAAAAAAAACAAAAAAAAAACGGTTGAATAACTTTTTTTTTTAACAGTAAATAAAATGTTCTTGTATACAAATCTTCACATCTTTGGATTCTTCAAAGTCAACAGTAAATCATAGTTGAGATATATAGTCAACAATGACGGCAATGATGTACACAACCAACAGATGAAACAATTTTTTTTTCTACTCTGGAGCGGCAGTGAAAATAAAATATAGGGTTTTGGAGATGTGTGACGGGGTGACATAGAGATGGCGGCTTGATGACCGACTTGGTCTCAAGATCATACCTGCTCATGATACCATGTTAGAACATTAAAACACCGTGGATATAACTTTATTAATTACCATTATTTATAATGGTAAAACCCTAATTCCCAAAACGCACAAACTGGGCTTGGGCCTAATTATCCACTAATACTCATAGCCTTAGCTCCTCAGTTTTTAATAGTATTAAAACCTTTTAAATTCGTTACCCAATACTACAATCATTCATCTTTTGCAATATGTGTTGACTATGTTAGGAAGCCTCTGATCCGTTATAATCCACATTAGACAGATGGTTTCGATATCTAGTACAATACATTTACTCAATCCAATGTCTTTAAAACCCAATGCAGTGACCTTTTTTTACAAAAATCCAATGACTGAGCCGGGTGACCAACAACAGCCTTTTCATGTTGCGTTTAAACATTACAAGTCATGTGCAGGTACATATACTAAACTCACTGCCTAATAACAGTTAGTTTAACAGAAGCCACACATTTCCAAAAACATATTTGTAGACTTACTCAAGGTCGATAAGTTTGACATTTTCCCCGGTTTCCATGTGACTATGTTTTTATTTGTAGAATTATCAATATGTTTACCATTGTAAACATAAACACTATGTATTGAGTTTTAATGATATTGGCCACTATGACATCAAATACTAGAAAAAAAATTATCTATTGTATTAAATGGTATTGTTAACTATTCTATTTTTAGAAACACCAAACATTTTATTAAATCATCAGATCTTAGATTAGCTGACAGAACTTCACGGTTCTTGCGGCCATAAAGGATTTGTGGTCGATTCTTTTACGGAAAAAGCCCGGTGAGCAAGAGCACAAAAATGGTGCATATAATCTCGTTCATATAGCAAATGTAAAGCGAGCATTAATAAGAGGATGATTATGCCGTGAAACATTCCGGACGGGGCATTATAAACTAACGTATTCAACGTTGCTGCTTCGGTGTCAAGCCCCTTAATTCAAAATTATATACCAAACACAAAAATAATATGAGTGAAATAAAGAATAATGGCCCATGAAGTGATGCCAATATCTACCTCAACATCCAAGGAAGCTACAAAAAAATCTACTTTTGAAACTTGTATTTCTCCTTCTCACAATATAAAAAGCAGATTCCTATAAATTATTTGGATAGTATTGTCTGTTGTATTTATGCATTTAGTTGAAGTTTGTTTCAGGCTAATATTACCACCGCTATCATCACAATTGCATTTTCAGAAAACTAATATTCACTGCAAGAAAGAAAGAGTGTACTTGCGTGCACTTAAACTTAAATGAAAACACATAAGTACTTAAAATATTTACATAAATAACCAAAAACAGCGGATAATTACAAAGGTAAAATGACAAACGTTCAGTATGATAATTAGGATAATTAAAGAAGCATGTTTTACTACCTTCAGTATGATAATTAAAGAAGCATGTTTTAAAAATACTCACATCATGCTAACAGAAGCTGCAATGGTGTATCCAATAGCCACTCCAACAAGATTGAAATATTGAATAAACCCGCATAACTTGACTTGAAATCCACCTAATAAATTCAAGAAACATATCAATATCACCCTTTAAATCATTTTTAGAAAAAAAATATATCATCATAAATTCAAGATTGAAGTATAATTCCTTTTGCCGGTAAACAGGGTCCACACCGATAACACGTAGCAAGAAGACATGAAGTGTAGTAAGTCACAAATGAGAAGAGAAAGAGCACGATTGGTCCAGCTATCCAACCAAGATGAGCCGTTGCCCATGATAACGACAACACGCCCGAACCAATAACCGCAGTTATAATGTGTGCACTTGTAGTCCATACAGTCCCTATATTCGAACAAAATTATAGCATGTCCAAATATCAGTAAAACATCAAAACTCATTATTTAATAGCGACAACAATTATAACTTAAATGTATGAACATAAAGATTATATACCAGTTCTCTTAAGACGTCCATCATCATCAAAAAACTTTGATGGTGCCTCAGGAGTGAATGCTGCTATCTCAAGCTTGCCAGCAGTCGTTTCTTGTTCCATCTCTTCGAAAACAAAAACTATATTAGTTTCTAACGAATTCGAAGTTGTATAAATCTTGCTAGAGATATACAATTTTGTGCAGTACCTAAGTAGGCTATCTAGGGTGATGTTTATGATTGGTGTAAGGTATGGTTTGATGTTAAGAATTGATTGGAGATCGATGAGGGATGTGAAACTATTAAGGGTCGACTGAAGGGGCTCATATATATAAGCTAGTAGCCGACTTTTTTTTGTTCTTTACAAATCCTATTTAAAATATAATACGGACTACCAAATACAACTTGTATAGCGTTGCATGTACGTTTACTCGGGCACAAAGTATATTACAATTTGGATTGTAATAAGAAGCTGATTTACTCGGTATTTTATTCAAAAAAAAAAAAAAGTCACTTTTACGAATTATAAAAGGTTTGGTTTTTCTACTACGAATTATAAAGGGTTAAGTTCATATAAAAGCAAGACACTTTTATAAATGTACAAATATCATGCGTGTATTTAAAAAGATACTAACATCGTCTATGTATTTTCAACTTTCGTTTCGATATAATCACAAATTTATTTTAGTTTGCGAAAGTCCATGTCATATGCTACACGTATATGACACACCGTTACACGTCACGTCGTTCACTCTCATGTTGGATTTTATTATATATCTATGTTAAAACGTTACGTCGGTGATATTATTTTAAACGTTTATTTATAGTTTTTTATTGAGCAGCACTATTTGGAACGTGTTTTAATGTTTTTTTATTAAGGGTTCCGGTGGGTTTTCAGGCCCACGAAGTTTGGCCCGTTATGACTGCAATTGGTGTTGTTTTGTTGGGCCTTTTTTGAGCAGTATATATGTCTATTTGTTTTCTTTGCTGTGAAGCTACGTGTCTTCTCCAGCATTTTTTGGTAGGTACGCCGTTTGTTGGATCATTCGCTCATTATTGCCTGTTCGATTTATGTCTTTGTGTTTTTTCTTTTGCATGTTTGTTGTAGGTTGTTTCATCAGTGTGTGTAAGTTAGTAGGTGTTTGTTGTTCTTTTCGAGCTATAGTATTTATTGTTTGTTATGTTTTTGCATGCACGTTAGTTCGATTATTCTTTTGTAGTGTTTGGGTTGTTTGGTTAGGGATTGTTGTGTTTAGGTTGCTTTGTTGTTTAGATGTTTTGATTGTTAGTATGAGAGTTAAGAGTAAGGCATGCATGAGGGTGGACGTTGTTGATAATTGTCCTCGAAATTTAGAACCCAGTGAGCATGTTGTGAGCCTAGGTGGTTGTGTGTTGGATTCGCTTTGGTTTGGCTTGAGAAGGTGTTGTAGGATGTAGTGTACCGCGATGTTGTTGGTCGGTGGTGTGTCGTTAGATAGTCATCGGAACAGTCGTGATGGTGCATTGGAGGAGCGTCAGGCTTCTGATAAAGAGGCTTGCCATTCAAATGTCGGCGATCAACGAGTTCGACCGTATCCTTTTGTTTTTCCTAAAAATGGAGGTTTTCATTGTTTGCCCGACATTGTGATTAATATTTTACTACTTTGATAACAGGATCCACACCTATGCATGTTGCTGCGCGTGCTGCTAGCCCTTTGGATGAACACTCTTCTGTTGCCTTTGGGAATGTTGGCACTGTTGGTGAAAACGTTAGTGTGTCTGTTCATTGCAAAGCCACGCGATTGTGGTTCCTGATGTTGGGCATTTTTTGAATGATTCAACAGGTTTAGTGGCAGCCTTTTAAGTTAATTTGGTCTAATTGTTTTGTTCTACATGTTACCATGTTAACAACCCTTTTTTTTATATGGGGTGTTGTAGTTCATTCTCGATTACCAATAAATTTGGATTTCCGATCAAGAGCAATATCTTATGTGCCACCGGCGAATGCTCAACTACCTGTTAATTTTGATGTCCAGTCAAGGGCAATTTCTTTTCCTGAAGCAGTGACGTTAGAGCATGGTGGGTGCCAAGTTGATGCAGGTGTAACACATCGTCCCACAAAACGCGTCCGTACAATGGATATTGTTCCTGATGCGCCAGTTGAGCAAGATGTTGATGGATGTAGTGTCAGTGTTCATGGTGTTTTTGGACGTGATGTTGGTGGTGAAGGTGGTGCGTCGCTAGATAGTCGTTGTGGGTTTGGGCGTATGCTTGATTTACAAAGTAGGGTTGACGGTACGGATGCTTTACCTGACATAGCTAGAGGTGAATGTACATTGAAAAGGAAAGTTGGTGATAGTGGTGACAATCTGCTGGGAGGTCATGATGCTTCCAATAAAAGGACCTGCCTTTCAACTGTCGGACAATTAGCAAGTCATGAGCGTGCCTTTTTTTTATGAATTACAGGTTTCGATTGTTCGTTTGACATTGTGATGGATATTAACCTATGAGCGTGCATGTTACTATGCATGTTGCAGTCCCTTTGGTTGAACACGCTTCTGTTAGCTTCCAGAATGTTGGCTCTATTGGTGAAAGCGTTGTTGGTCCTTCTACCAACGTTCGATTGTCGCCTGAAATCTTGGTAGATTTTAGTGTTGATGGTGTCTCTCTGTTGCGACGGCCATGTGTGGTTCTCGATGTTGGACAATTTTCAGATGCTTCAAAAAGTTTGTTTGTAATCTTTTAAAGTCATTTGCTGTAATTGTTTGGTCATACTCTTCAGCATATTAACAGCGCAATTTTTTTTTTCATGTGGGGTCTTGCAGTTCATGGTCGGTTACCCGTAAATGTGGACTTCCGATCGACAGCCATATCGAATGTTCCACAAGCGACTGTTCAAGTACCTCTTAATCTCGATTTCCAGTCAAGGACTATTTCTTTTGCTGAAGCAGAAACGTCACAACATGTTGGGGCGCAAGTTGGTTCAGGTGTAAGACGTCGCCCCACGAAACGGCGTCGTACAACGAATAGGTTCCTGATGCGCGTATGCCGCATATGCGCGCTAGTAGCCGTGGTTCGGGTACAACAGGTATGCATTTGCTTGCAACGATTTTTCTCGCGGCAACTGTTTTTCATACTTTTTAATGGACGTGATTTCTATAATAGCTTTGTTATTCAACAGGCCAGCCGGCAGAATATATGGAGTTTGGCCAGCAAACAGTCGATGCCGTCATTGTGGGGCTGTATTTTGGGACGAGGAAAAATTAAGTTATTCAACATTGTCTCGGGGTCCTATATATAATCGTTGTTGTCTGGAAGGGAGGGTAAAAGTGTTGACAATAAGAGTACCCTCGGTTATATGTGATCGTTCTCTAACAACCATTTTTTAGAAAACATTCGGGCTTATAATCAGATGTTTGCTATGACTTCACTAGGCGCGAGTATAGATGAATCCGTAAATGTTGGCAGAGGACCATATGTTTTGAAAATATTTGGGACAATATATCACCGTATAGGCAGACTATGTCCACTGCTAGATTCATGCCTGAGGTTTTTGCGTACTCTACATTCTGATATCGACAATGAGGTCTCCTTGAATAGGTTGGATCATTTTCGTGAGGGGCAAGAAACCTTTTAAGACGGATTGTGCAGCGTTAATTACATTCCTTGATGGTAACAATAATGGTGACTCTTTAGGGCGGCAAGGGACAAGCTACAGACAACCGCAGTACCGCCATTTAAGGTGAGACTCTTGATGTTGGAAGGCCGTATATGAGTTGCCTACTGGCGTCACGGTCGGCTATAGTTTTGATGACATGGAGGAGGAGGAGGCGACTTTGATGTCATCTTTGGAAGCTCATGCAGGAAGCTTCGAGAGGATTAACAAACTGCAATATATATGCCAACTTCGGTTTCGTTGTTGTTCCTCTTTGGGAACATGACTATAATAGTTCTGGTTATTTAAGCGTTGATCAACTTCAACACATAGGGGCCAAAACATGTCTATGAAAGCGTTTTATTGTTATCAGTTACATGATAGGCTTGGATATTACAACCTGTTGAGTAGAGGTGGGAGGCTATTTCAACAGTATATTGTCACATCGTATTGTAGTATAGAATAGAGTAGAATGTACTTCATTAGAGCTAATCAATCAACGATTAGAGGAGACTATTTAACGGGTCTGTATGATGCAATTGCATGGGGTGATGTTGATGGTTCGGATGTGGGGATGAGAATTATTTTGCCTTCGTCATTTACTCGGGGCTCCTGATACATGTACAGTCATTATCTAGACGCTTTGGCAATCTGCAGGGTGCATGGCAACCTTGCATTTTTTGTAACATTCACGTGTAACACCAAGTGGCCTGAAATACAGAAATACATGGCTGCATATCCAAACCTTACTGCAGCTGACAGACCAGATGTTATAGACCGTGTATTTGAGTCTAAAATTCACTCCCTTATTAACTATCTACGGTACTCACGACCTTTTGGCTCAGTGAATGCAGGTACATTATATTTAGATTATCTTGTTCATAACTCATGTGTGTATATGTGTATGTCATCCACATACAAAAACTTACTGGTTCTTCATGTTTCTTCTTTTCAGTGCTCTACACGGTGGAGTTCCAAAAAAGGGTCTGCCAAATTGTCACATATTGTTGTGGGTAACACGTAGACCTGAAACGATGAGGCTGGAGGATGTAGATAGGTACATAAGCGCTGTAACATATTGGATTTCACAAACGCATCAAACCATGATCAAATATAAATTATACAATAGGTTTTTAGAGAGAGTTAGAGGTTTGGGAACTTAGTGAAAGAAAGTAAAATCTTATTATGAGCTCCAACCCTCTACCTTGGGAGGTGGGGTATTTATAGTATGTTACATAAGCGCCACCTACGAGCGTGGATCAGGCATCTGATGGGTAAAGACCCGTCAGTCCTCCACGGTGTTACTTAACTAAATACTAACTAACATTAAATAACTACGACTCTGAGCTTTTCTAGCGATTGCATATACTTGAGGTGACCGACACTTTAATGACTGGATTTACTAAATCCTAACGATCTCCCTCTAAGGGAGGTCACCTCAAAATACATTGAATACAATTGATATTACATTAAGATTGTTCTTGGATTCTTGTTAAAGTTCTTTGCTCATAGCCGTAGTCTTTGATTCTTCATGTTTTTATGTTTGGTTAGTTCAAGTGGAGGTCTTTAGGCGATCCGTGATAATGAGTTTTGAGCCATATTTGAGATCATCAGCTACCATAAATCTCTGACTCTTCCTTTGTGGTGTTGACAGTATGTGGTGTTGTGACATTTGGACCGACATGCTCACATTCTGGATCATGAAATCTTTTCATCATAGTAGCGGAAGCTTTAGTTGATTCATGATATTTCTGCAGGTCTTGGCGAAGCATGGAGTGAAAATATCCGAGTCGTTGATGCACTTATCATGATTTCTTTAGAAATGAATGTGTTGTGTGAGCATGCAGTTATGGATTGACCTCTTCATTACGTCAGTTGCAAGCGTCGGTGATACACATAAAGCAGTTAGCAGCGCACGAAAGTGTCTTTGATCACTTTCGTTGAATTGAGGTACCATTACGGTTCCCGTTGATCCGATACAAGTTTACTTTGTGATCGAGTATAATTCGAAGAATCTCCTTGAGGGTTTGTATTTGCTCTAAATTTGTTCTCAAACCGAACGTCTCAAAGAACAACACGGGTGAGTGAACCAGCAAATTTGAGATTCAGCGATTAATGAAAAGATATTTGAAAAACAATCGTGTCTTGCTCAATAAAGCATTTTTGGAATACAACGAAGGTTTAAAGAAAATCGTTATCAATCATAAACACCTTTCATTTTGAAATATTAATACACGGTCGATGTGCTAAAGAAAGAATTGTTAAGCACAACGACCGGTTTTTCAAAGGTATCCGTCAATCCATAACCTGAACCAGGACTGATTCATAAGTTTGAATCACCCCATTGTTTCTGTTCAGTTGTCACATGGTTGATCTATTGGATAGATCTCACATGCCACCTACCAAGAGCTTGTTTGATGTTGGCTCTAGAAGGCTTTCCATCTTCATTGTGACTATGTTTGCATATCACTCAGATGTTCTGGCAATACCACAAGGATAATGCGGAGGACTCTTAAGATATAATCTCTCTTTCCACATAGTGTGAAACAGTCTTCATTATGATGTCCTAATGAGATTTATTGTGGATGATCTCTTGGCTCTAGACTCAATCGTGCATTTTGGTTTCCTATGCCGGAGACTAGGGAGAGGGTCTCCTTCTTCTATATCAACAATCTCTAAGAGAAAGTCGATAGATTATGTCGGTTCCCCGTGAGAATGAAACAAGCCCTTTTAAGAGGAACTTGAGTATTTTGGGAAGTTTAGTGCGATCGTCACGGGTCCATGATGTCTTGTCTTCAATACCGGTGTTACCTTAGTAACAACCAGTAGCATATGTATTGAACCGGTTTACGCCTAAGGTTGAATTAATGGAGGGCTATTTCTTTTCACCCTTTTCTCATTCAATTCTTTTTTATTCTTCAACCCTTGATTGCTTACCAAGACTTCATAACTAGAACCTTGTTGGGTTTATTCCGATTGCTTCGATCTCAGTGCACTATTCCCATTTCTCACTTTTCTCCTTTTTTCATCATACCTAAGGACTTCTACACTATCTAGTGGATTGTCCCTGGGTAGATCCCTCCAGCTCTGGCGGGATCGTGGGAACGAATACCTAACCTAACCATCCTTATATCACCATACATAAAGTAGATTTGGTCGGTCTATTTGATATTGTTCATCTGCCATTGGAACCAGTTGAAAACCATTTGAAAATCAATCCAGATACTTGTGATATATTATCAAAGCATTTTATATCTGAATTGTTTTGATAGTTTTAGAAAAGAGCTCCCCTCAACATGTGCATCATGTATTTGAAATCGTTTTGGCATCTGAGGAGGCAAGAGGAAGGATTCACTTCTTTGATTACTATTTTCTAAAAGATATCAACATCACTTTCATGATCAAAATTAGTATTTTTCATACTTTGTTAAGGGTATTTTGGAAAGATGTGGTTTTCAAAAAGTTGCTCCCCTCAATATGTGCATAGAGATTTGAAAGTGTTTTGCACATATTAGGAAAACTTTGCATTGAAACAAAACAATCACGTTTCAATCCTTTGAAATAGATGCTCCCCCTCAACATGTGCATGGAAAATTTGAAATCGTTTGGCACATGTGGGAGGAAAGCTTAAATCATTATAAAACCATTTATCGAATTATCGGTTTAAATCGATTTAAATCACAAATTCTCCCCGATCACAATTTTCAAATCATTTGAGATTTGTGATCTCTGTAGATTAAATTGATTTTGAAAGCTTTTGAGGAGAATTGTGACTTTCTTATGAAAACATTTAACCGATAAGGATCAAATCTGAGACTTTAGACTCTAAAGATTAAACATGCTTGAATATCTTTTGAAAACATGACATAAACAGTGCAACCAATTGTATGACAAATAAACTTTTGATTTAAATGAAATCATTCTCCCCCTCAATCAATGACATAAGTTGTTAATTGAGAGATAGAGATTTTGACAAATGTCAAGTTCAGATGATTTTCAAAAATTGAGACAGAGTTATTTTTATTAGTTTTCAATTAGATAACAAATATTTTTCAGAAGAATTTTTTAGAAGGAAAAATACTTGTCAAGAAAATATTTGTAGTTTTAGTGACAAACATTTGTTTTTAGAATCAGAGCATGAGATGTGAAAAATAAAGTAAATTATGGCTCTGTTCTTTCTTTAAAAACGGGTTATAGACTGAAATGACTATAAGCCTTTTGTTTTACTTTCTCTCAAAAAATCTTTTTTTTTAATATGTACATTCGAACAACATCTAAGACCCGTGTCACTCTTTGAATGATGACAAAAAAAGTAGATATTATCGAATCAAGAAAAACATGACAAAATGACAATATTTTTGAAATTTTTCGAGTTTTTCAAATTTTTATGGATTTTTGAAAGTTTATATTTTTCTATTTGCTTTTTGTTGGTTTTGTAATTTTGTATTTTGCTTTTGAAAAATATTAACAAGAGATGGATGAAGAAAAACTTTTACTCCTCGTCTTCCTCTTGAAGGCGTTTGAGTGTTCGATTGTAGACTCTTTAGACCAAATCGGTGGAGGATAAACTCAAAGCGTTCTCTAGGAAGAGCTTTGGTGAAGATGTACGCTAGTGGTATTAGTCCTCACAAAATAGAGTTCCACCACACTTTTTCTCCACTTGCTCACTGATGAAATGATGTCGAATGTCGATATGCTTTGCTCTTGAATGTGAACGTTGTTGCATGAGAACAATGGCACTTTGTTATCACAATGAGAGGTTTTGTTGAATTCAAAGCCATAGTCGGATAATTGGGATCTCATCCATAGGATTTGAGCACAACAAGATGACATGGCTATGTATCCCGTAGAGGATCTGAGTGCTCATTTGTTTCTTTGAACCATCTCACAAGCTTATCACCCAAAAGCGAGCACCTCGGGCGTGCCGGCGTGTATCTTGACATCTGCATGGTCGACATCTGCATAGGCTTATTAGTGACATACCGGGTGTCCTTGGTACCAAAGTCCCATATTGATGGTTCCTTGGAGATACCGAAAAACCCGTTTAACCGCTTCAAGGTGTTTTTTGGTAGGCTTAGTAAGTATCTAGCACATGCATAGATCGACAGAATATCAGGTCTCTTTGGTACGTGGTACATCGGGGATCAATCATACTCACGATATTTCATTTGATCTACCATGATCCTGAGTGGTCCTCATCGATTTAGTACGTCTATCAGTGGGAGTGAGGTCACAAGAATCAAATCCAAATTTCTTTAAAATCTCATTTGCATATTTAGATTGATTTATAAAAATGCCTTCGGGACTTTGTAAAATTTGTAATCCCAAGAAAAATGACATTTTTCCCATCATTGACATTTGAAATTTGGAACCCATCTCCTTAGAAAAACGGTCACATTCATTGGGGTCAATCGAGGCAAAAATAATATCATCAACATAAATTTGAACGTGAATTAAATGTTTGCGACTTTCACGGTGAACAATGTTGGATGCTCCTTTACTGAATCCAGTAGATAGAAGAAACTTTGATAGCGTATCATACCATGCCCTTGGAGCTTGTTTCAAACCGTAAATAGCCTTCTTCAAGCGATAGACATGAGTAGGATGCTCTGGATTCACAAAGCCTTCTGGTTGGCTGACGTATCATTCTTTTAAGATCTTTGTTGGAATCACTCCTAAACCTTAATTCAAGTGTTAGTAATTTATATGTAATAGTTAGCTTAATATGGCCTTTATGTTAGTAATTAGCCTTAGGCTTATGTAGAAGGCCCATAAGCCTAGGCCTAGTCCAATAAGGAAAAGGAAGGGACTAGGAGTGTTGCCCTAGCTCCCTCTCCTATAAATACTATGTAATAACCCTCCCTCTCCTATAAATACTATGTAATAACCCTCAAGTGAGGGTTGGTTGTTCAATTTACTCTTTCATTCATACTCTACGCATAACCATTCTACATCTTAACGTGTGTGTTTGTTTGTTTATATATTGTTCAACCGATCTTATCTCCTCTCTATTTCTTCTATTGTTACTTGTGTTGCATATTTGGGAACCTAACAATGGTATCAATCGCCAAATAGTTGGGTGAACGTATTGTTTCTTGAAGTGGGTTTTGGTCCTACGCGTAGAACATACACTTCGGTATTGATACTTTGGGTCGCTTAAAACACGTTTTTACACTTTTAATCCAAGATTCTTGTCCTTTCAAGCGTTTAAGGTGTTAAAATATCATTTTTTGGCAAAAGTTTCAAACTTTACTGGCTGGATCACGTTTTTAAAATTGTTTTTGTTAGGTTTCAGATCCTACTGCGGTAACCTTTTAGGCGTTTTGTTCATCAAGTTTCACACTTTTGTGTTATTTTGGTGATATTGAAGCTATTTCATCACAAAATTCTGGTTTAGAAACATCTTTGGGAAAAATCAATTTTGAGTAAAGCTACGGCGTATCAAAACCCTAGTTTTAC
The DNA here is from genome assembly GCA_910596185.1 of Chrysanthemum makinoi. Classification (NCBI taxonomy): domain Eukaryota; kingdom Viridiplantae; phylum Streptophyta; class Magnoliopsida; order Asterales; family Asteraceae; genus Chrysanthemum; species Chrysanthemum makinoi. The sequence goes on from OU343223.1 coordinate 77,641,485, forward strand.
CGCGTAACTTTATCCTTGGTTTGATCTTAGGTTTAGGTGGTTTACTCCGTGTTTTCTTGCTTGGATAAGCACGAAAATATTCGACTTTGGATATCTTTTGCATTGTGATAGTGTAAAAGATCATTTGGGATAAAACCTAAAATTACATAAGCATAAACTTGCGGTAGAAAATCTACGCATAAGATTTATCTTACGCTAAGCTTAGTCTTCGCATAAGGTAATCCTAAGCTAAGTTTTCTACTCCTAACTTCTTGTTTCGCATAACTTTAGTGTTTTTTTTTTCTCTCTTACGCGTAAGCTAAACCTACGCGTAACTCTTTAACATTGCAGTAACTTTGGTGTTTTTAAGCATAAGTGCTACTTGGCTATTGTGATTTCTACGCCTAAGGATACTTCATCAACAAAGGTTCATTCGACTACAAAGATCCATTTAACAACACAAGTTTTCAACATTTCACAACCACCATACTCTAACTATTTTCCTTACACTTATAATCAACATCAACAACAACAACAACTAAGTCCACAACATCAACAATGGAATCAACAACAAGCAATTTATCAACAACAATTTAATTAACAACATACTCCACTACGCGGCAATTCCACAACCTCAAATGGTTCAACCACCACCTAGTCTTCAAGTACAACCTTACACAAACTTCTACAATCAACATCCATCTAGGAATACTATGAAGGAACCGGCATGGTTTGGCAAGATGTGTGAAGCCTTGAGTAATAACAATCAATTCATGAAGCGGCTCACTTTAGACCTCAATGCTCACTCGGTAATTATGATCAATGGGTGATTCGGTTCTTTAGGTTTTGTGATCTAAAGAAGCCACATGGAAAGTTTTAAAAAGGTCATTATGGAAGGTCCATTTAGGATGCCTACTATCGTTACACCAGAGATCCTAATGCTTTCCACCAGAGATGATGTCACCAACATTGCAAGCTGTTGCGGAACTCCCGGGTGATCAACTTCTACACTTTGAAGCCAAGGAACTTGCAATGCAATACATCCTTTTAGGATTACCCATCAATCCTTGAAGTGTTGAAAGACGCCAAAGCAATGTGGGACATATTCATCTTCTTATACAAGGCACAACACTCAATGAGGAAGACATGGAATCCAAAATCTACTTGGCTTATGAACACTTCATGATTGAACCGGGAGAGTCATTAGAATCTTATCATCATCGACTTTAGACATCATTAATGATTTGGACAAACACAATATCATCATGCCCGCAATTCTGTCAACAAAGTTCCTAAGTAGTCTTGGTCTGGAATGGGAGAAGTATGTCATTTTTCTCCGTCAAGCTAAGGATATGCATCATGCTACTACGGTTGTTGTGCGACTATTTGAAGCCTCACAAAAGGAAGTTGATAAGGAAAGGATTCTCCGTGGTCAGCTGCTTCACCATCACTTCGGACAATCAACAACTTGCTTTGTGGGCTCAAACAAATATTCCTCCTCAAAGCTTCTCAACCTCCTCGAACAACGCAACCATCAAACCTTCTGATCCGTCACAGCTACAACCTCAACAAAATCAATTAGTTCCATACAACAACTTTGCTCAAGCTCTGCGATTGTGAAGTGATGAGGACTCCGATGCCTTGATGAGCTGCAACAAGGATTTGTTATGATTGCTAAAGCATTTGGCCATTATACAAACAAATCCAACAATCGCATTCGTTCTTCATCTAATACAAGAATGGTATTTGTGAACAATGGGGCGTTGAAGTTCAAAAGTGGTTATGGCGTCGGATGGGAGGTGGTCAGAGGTTTAATGCTATGGGAAGGAATAACATGGGTGCTCCGGCGACAAAGAGCTCAAGTGAGCAGGGGAATGCTCATAATGGGGTTAATGGTCTTCGATGCTATAAGCGTAATGAGAAGGGTCATCGGCTAATGCATGTCTAAGCCCAGGACAAAGGCTGATCTTTCAAAGAGGCTTTGCTCTTGGCTCTTAAGGATGAAGGCTGGTGGAACTCTTACCACAAAGAGCGAGCTTTATGGCGGATCGGTCGATGATGATATGGAGGACTTGGGCTATCTGCAGGATGATGTTGATGGCACAAATGCAAGCACTACACATAGTGATCTGAGCCCGGTGTATGACAGCGATGGCGTCTCGAATTACTGAACAAACAATTATCATCAATGATCGATATCTCTGCCACTTTCTCTATCGACAGGATCGAGTGTTCAACATGAGTCTTCCACATCTCATTCCGATGATTATCAAATAGATTCCGTAGTTATATTTGATGATCAAAATGACCTTATGGTTAATATTGATAATCAAGTTGACTCTGTGGTTATATTTGAGGATCTAAATAATGATCATGTTGAGACTCAAGTTGAACAAAATGAACTTTTATGCGGCAGGCGAGCTCTTGACCTTAATTAAAGACCAACATTCTCGTTTGGAAATTTTCACGAAATTAAAAGAAAATGCATTGTTAACAGGATAATGAATGCTTAATTGACAACTCAATTTTCAAAACTCAAGAAAACCGTGCAAAAGGTTTTGAAGCCGCTTTTTCCAAATCACATCAAAATGAAAATATTTGGAGCAGACAGTTTGTGATCTATCAGCTTGAAAGAATGCTTTGTTGTCTCAAATAGAACAAATGAAACATGAACATCAACAACTTAACGCTCTTACTTTGGAAACTCAAAAAGCCAAGTAGGTTGTTAACTTGTCAAAAAGCAGTTCTCACTGAGTACAAAAGCATTCAGCAAGCGAATAGATGACTATCTTGAGGAAATTGTCAACTTACAAAACAAAATCAAAGAGTTTAAAAATGTTGTTTATAAACATGGTGAATCAATCACAACGATTCAAAAGTTTTCTTTCAAACCAAATCCAATTGGATATGGACCGAATCTTCTGATTATAAACCTAAGTTTTCACCCGAGCATTCAAACCAAATCACGAAGTTTCTGATCGCGAACATAGAATTGATGATTCAATTATGGAGTTGTTGAATATAATCGGATGGAGGAATTAGATGCGATGGCGAGAATCGGTCAAAATGGAAAATGTCGTTTATAACAAACCATTTAACTATTCAAAAGCCGTAACTTTGGTCACACAACAAGATACTTCAAACACACCTTTGGTTATCACACGGTTTAGAAGTCAGTCCTCAACCAAAGGTGCACAAATTAATGGTCCTTTACCTTCATTAGTAAAAACTATCTTGAAAGTTGTCGCGTTATCAAATACTTTGACACTTTCTTATCGACCTCAAAATTTTGGAGCGTGAGATTGAATTTCATTCGAAATAAAAGTTCAACATTTTACCTGCCAATATGGGCGAGAACATAGAATATTCTTGAAAAGAATTTTACCCCATGTTAAAAATTTGAAAAATTGTGCACTATATTGGGAAAAGGATTTTCACAAGGAACTTGGTATCATGAAAATAGTTTTAGAAGCGAAACATCGATTTCAAACACTAAGCGTAAAAGCTGTTGAGAAAAGATGTTGATCGACTCTTGGAAGATGTTATCACGTGCTTTTATTCATAATTTGTGTTATTACATTCTTTGCCATATGCATCGATTATATCTGGCGATTATGATTCATTGATAATGTTGTGAATCGCATAATGATGCATCGGTCGAGTCTTTAAACGATTGAAAATAAGCGATTGTCAAATGAACTTTCAAATGCAATTCGTCGTCTTAATTGGTGTCAAAAGATATTCACGATCAACAACATGTTTTTCAACACAATCGCCCGATTGTGCAAAATCTTGATCCTAAAATTGAGCAAGCCGGATGATCAAGCGTGTCTTTTAAGTGTCAAATCTCAAAATATGAACAAGAACTTGCAAAAGTTAAAAGGAATATGGTGTCATATTTGATTTACTCAAAAAGACTTCGTGATGAAGCATCAAACGAACTTGATCATTATCTTGCACACACTAAAGAAGTCATGAATGTTGCTGGAAATCTTCGTTACGAAATCAAGATTTGGTGCACACTATCACTAAGTTAAGGAAATGTTAGGAAAGTATGAACAACTTGCCTCTAGTGATTAAGAGAATAGCACGGTAACACTTAGTAATCATGAACCTAGAATCCATACTGCCAAATCACAAGTTGCTAACGTGCTTCCTTCTCTTGAAAGAGGAATAGTTGCCTCTTTCCAAGCGTCCCACTTCACGACCTAGGAGCAATACAAGGAAGAATAGGAAGTTGCGACCTAAGAAAAGAACAATAAGAATCAAGTAGAAGAACACCCTAGGACTATGAATAAGACTCATGTTGCTTCCACTATAAATATTGCGTCTGGCAAATGTAATAGAAATAGTGATGTAACAAATGCTAAACCATTAAGTACTTTTGATATTGAGTCGATGCACTTGTGTTATTTGTCGTAAAAGTATGAATCCTGATTGTCATGATAAATGTGTTGCTAAAGCTATCATCTCTCGTTTCACGGAATCCTAAGATCGAATACCTCTAGGCCCACTAATCTTTCTAAGTCTGCATTGTAAACCCCTCTTTAGATTCTAGAAAGCGCATTGATGTCCTGTAGCTCGGTTTCACCTCCAGGATTGTTGTACCACCTAGTGCATTCACTAAGACTAAAGCTAAGACTAGTTGGAGATGGCAGAAATGGATACATAATACACTAGGATTTAAATGGATGCCTAAGATCATTGATGTGTGTATTTCACTATAGCGCTTTGGAACCCTCTAACATTGGGTTCCACATCTACTATTCCATCTTATGATGCATTGTCTCATCGGTGTCTGATCATCCTTTGGATTGTTGATAGCGGATGTTCGCACATGACATGCAATCTTAAGCTGTTATCAAACTTTGTTTCAAAGTTCATTGGCCTTGTCGGTTGGGAATGATCACTTGCAGCTATCATGGGCTACGGAGACTACATTAATGGCAACATCGAAATTAGCAGGGTTTATTATGTGGAAGGCCTCGTCACAATATTCTCGGTTGGTCAATTTTGTGATGGAGACTTGGAAGTAGCTTTGGGGAGAAAACTTGTTTCATCGTGATCTTCAAGGAAATGATCTTATGTGCGGCCAGCGCTCATCCGATCTCTACACTATCTCCATGCAAGACATGATTGCTTCATCTCCTATTTGTTTACTCTCAAAGGCTACATCTACAAAATCTTGGCTATGGCATAGTCTTTCACATCTAAACTTTCAAACCATAACCAACCTTGCTCGACACAAACTTGTTGAAGGTCTCCCGCGATTCCGGTATTCTAAAGATCACCTATGCTCGGCTTGTGAACAAGGGAAAAGCACTCGTGCTCATTTTCCTTCAAAGGTGGAACACGACTCTCAGCATGTGCTTCATCTTCTTCACATGGATTTGTGTGCCGATCTTGGCGTGCAGACGATAAATGGCAAATGCTACATCTTGGTAATTGTTGATGACTACTCAAGATGGACTTGGGTTTATTTTCTTGAAGTAAAGATCAAGCTCCACAGATGATCATCACCTTTCTCACGAAAATTAAATTCACTCAGGAACACCGTTGACAAATTGAACGGAACAAAGGAAGAATTTGTGAATCAACTCTTCGGGAATATTATGAGAAAGTGGGAATTGAGCATCAAACATCTATTGCCGCACACGAGAACAAAGCGGAGTTGAAAGACAGCTAAGACGTTAGTGGAAGGCGCGAGCGATGTTAATCAATGCTAAACTTCAGTTACTTGTGAAGGCTGTCTCAGCGCATGCTACACTCGAACGTTCAATGATTACAAAGCATACAACAAAACACCATTTGAGCTTCTCCACAAATCGTAAACCCGAATCTCAAACACTTTCATGTCTTTGGATCTCTTTGCTATCAAATAATGATGCGTGATGACTTTAAAGCTCAAAGCCTAAGTTGACATTGGAGTCTTTATTGGATATTGTGAAATTCTAAAGGTTACGGATGCGGAATCATCGGACAAGCGGGTTATGGAGCGATTCATGCTAATTTTGATGAACTCACATATGAAACTACGAGTATATGACTTGGAACCGGTCACAACAGCAAACTTCCCCAAACCCCATCATGGTAGATACAAGCCCTGACTTACTCGTCAACAAATGGAAAGACTATTTGCTCCTCGTTGGTGTGATATTGATGAGCGTGCTCGGGTGTATCCGTTGTTTCATTTGCTCAACCGATAATACTCTAATACGATACACACGCTACAACAACTCTTGTTGAAGATGCACCACCGATTGACTCTACTAGCGGTTGAACAAACCGCTTCAAAATGATGAACCGGTGATGATGTTCTTAATGAGTACCCCCACTGATTTTGATCCAAATCGTTCTTTAACCCGTTTCTAATGACTGAACTTTGATGTTCTTGAAATCACAAGCCATTTGAATCCTCAAAATCGCACGCGTATACCAACATCAACCCTCTACACATAGATGGACAAAGACCATCCTCACGGAAAATATTATTGGCAACCCGAATCAACGGTCGTTCGAGACAAGCGTCTTCACGGAGCGGTGAACATTGCATTTATGCACTCATTTGCCTTGCCAGACAAAACATTAAGGATGCAATGACAAAAGATAACTGGATTGAATCCATGCAAGAAGAACTCAACCAATTCATACGTCTTGAAGTATGGGAGGCGGTTGAAAGACCAACAGGTCTCGTCATTGGTCTAAAATGGATTTGGAAAAACAAATTGGATCTTTGAAGGGAGCGTTATCAGAAACAAGTCCGTCCGGTGGCTAAGGGTTATAAAGGAAGAGGTATTGACTTTGAAGAATCATTTGCTCGGTTGCTCGTCTTGAGGCTTCGGATATTACGGCATTCGCGCTCATATGAACATAACGGTCTTTCGGATGGATGTCAAAGCGCTTCGAATGGTCAGAGAAAGCGGTTTATGTCGGCCCGAAGGACCGTTGATCCCGCGTTCGAACCATGTCTACAGCTGAACAAAGCTGCATGCGGTCTCAAACAAGCTCCCGGTATGGTATGATAAGCTATCATCTTTCCTCATTGCCAATAATTTTACCAAAGGTTGAATTCGACCCAACTCTTTTCATACAATATCACGGGGAACATATTTTAATTGTTCAAATTTATGTGGATGACATCATTTTTGGGTCAACTCATAAAAGTACTCAATCGCTTTTGCAAAACTAATGAAGAAACATTTTGAAATGTCCATGATGGGTGAATTTACGTTCTTTCTAGGGTACAATTTCATCAATCACCCCGTGGTATTTTCTTGAGTCGGTCAAATATACCCTTGAAATTGAACAAATTGAATGAATACTTGTGATACTTATGCCACACCAATGGCACATACCAAGAAGTTGGACCCTGATTTGCATGGGAAATGGTTGACCACCAAATACCGTAGTATTATTGGGTCTCTCATGTATCTAACGACCAGGGGACTGATATTGTCTTTGCCATTTATCTTTGCTCCGTTATCGGTCGCGACCAATGAAACCCACCTCGGGCTAAAAGAATCCTCGATACATAAAGGGAACCATTAATTTGGGGATCCGGTATCCGAAGGATTCGGTTTTGAACTAATCACTTTTGACGACGACGCCCAGCGGGATGCTTAGACTCTCGGAAAAGTACTTGGGGAACACTACAATTTCTTGGTGACAAATTGGTATCTTGGCAATCGAAGAAGCGAGGATTGTACATCGTGTCCTCACGAGCGAGAATATGTAGCCGTATCGTGTTGTGCTCAAGTCATTTGGATGAGAACACAACTTAAAGACTATGGTTCGTATTTGACAATCCGATGTCACTGCGTGTCAGTGCTATTGCGATCTACAACTCGATTCAACATGAAATCAAAGCACATCGATCTTCGATATCACTTCATCAAGGACCACGTGGAGCAGTGCTGTTGAATTATACTTATTAGTACGAATACCAATTGGCGGATCTTCTCACCAAAGCCTTAGCTCCTGCTAGGTTTACTGAGTTGGTCCACCAGATTGGTATGAGGTGTTGACTCAAGAGGCTGGATGAACTCTTAAAACATTCTTAAAAACCGGTCAAACACCAAAACTTCTTTTGTAAATATTTTTCAAAAACAAAATACAAAAATATAAAATCCGATAAAACAACAAAAATATTCTTCTATCTATATTTCTTTTAACATGGCAAGTACAACTCTTCCGTCAACACTCAATTCTTTCAAAATTCAGATTTTTCAATCAAGTGTTGAGGGGAGAAAATAAATACTTAAGCTGTTTCAAATTAACTATGTACTTGCATGTTAGCCTATCACGGTTGTTTCTTTAAATTATGGTGGTCACATCTATGGTTTTAACACTCCCGGACTAAAATTTATAAACTTTCATTATTTCTTAAGTCAGGGGAGTGTTTGTCAAGTTCTTCTTAAAATCCTTAGTTTGGTAACCAAAATGGAAGTTAAAAGGCTTTGGATGAAAATAGAAAAGGTGGAGGGGCTAAAAGCGCCAAAAGATTAAAGTTATTTTAATAAAACACCTCCACCTAACATAATCACACATTTATTACTCATAACCAAACAAATCCTACGCAAATCCTTCTTCAAATCGGTTATCGATCTTCAATTTGTAAGTGATTTTGTGTTCTTAACAAGTTTTTAAACAATGGTTTTGAATTTCATGCAAATCCAACGGTTAAAACTTAAGATTCAAAGACTTTTGTGTTTTACGCGTAAGGGTTAGAACACATGATCATGTTTTGTGTGTTAGTGGTTAAAAATATTGTGTCAAAACGGTTATTTTACATCACTATCGATTCTTAAACACAAAACACACGAAACATGTATTGATTGAATTTGAAAACTAGGGTTTGTGCGTGGTTTTGGGTATTTACAAATGTGAATGTTTTGGTCAAAAGATAGTTGTGTGATGTTGTTATCATGGTGAATTGATGATATCCGGGCTTTAAAACAACCCAGAAACACTAATTGATTATAAATTAGAAATTAGGGTTTAATGTTCTTTAGAATTGGGTATTTTTAATTCATTTACTTGAATTTGATGTTAAAACTTGGTTATTACACTGCATGACATCTAACTACCGCGTTTTGTGCAAAATCCATGGCTAAAATCGTAATCTATGAACTATTAGGGTTTGGTCTCTGGCGTAAGACTTTTTCTGCGTAAATGTTTGATGAGTTTCATGCCATGATCTATTGTAGAATGAATGTTAATGTTAATATTGATGTTATGGTGATGTTATTTTAGGCTTGCTACTCGTAAAACTAAGAATCAAGGTTGTTAACCACGCGCAAGGATCACCTTGGCGTAGCATGTTATCGCGTAAGAGAAATCTTACAGCGTAGCGTTCGGCGTAAGGTTCTACAAAGGGACTACGTGTATCTGTGAAGGATATGCGTAAGCGATGACCTCTACGCATAAGGTCTACTCTTACGAGTAAGCCTTACAGCGTAAGATTTTATATAAGCCTAAAAGTAAGCTACATATAGGTCCCCTTTTCCTCGTAATATTTCTTACTGCGTAAGCAAGGATCCTACGCACAAGCTTGCATCTCTGCGTATATTTCTCACATTTTGTAAGCTACCATTTCTACATATAAACCTTGATCAAACCTTCATTATGAATTGTTAAGCGTGCAAACTTGTAAATAAATAAATCATAACGTCACGAAACCAATAATGTCACTAATAAGCTTAATCGTTCAATATGTTGTGTTAAATAAGTGATAACATAAACTTTAAAACTTAAAGTTAACTAACTCACGAAACTTATCGCGGCGTCATTGGACTATTGAACAAACAAGTGACTTTGGACTCGTAACTATCATTGACATTGCACATTCAATAATTAGACAATAAAACCTTATGTTGACTAACATTATGTCTTTCTATATGTTGGTTCTTTTGGCTAATGTTATTTCAGATCACGACATGGCTGCTCAAATGAATGTGGATGAACCAAATGTCCTCACCATTCGATATCTTCCTATGGCTATCATGAAGATTGGAAAGAACAATCTCGAGTTGACTTTGAAACTCTCACCTTTCGGAATCTTCTTGTCTCATTCGGTGGATATTAGAAGAATCATCCCTATCGAACATGCTCACCAACTCGCCTTTGTTCGGGAGATCTACATACGGCAATTCGGAATACAATGCGGATGGTCAAAGGTCAAAATCTTTGTGGCGGTGGCTCAATCACAAGCAACTCACCATCACTCCTGCGGACTTAAGGTACATTCTCCTCATTCCGACATCATACCAAGCTGAATTCTCTGTGCACCCTCTTGAAGAGCGGTTCTGCAATTCTTGATCAATATTGGGCAGTGAGAAGCTTGGGGTTATCATTAAGCATTCTACGTGGATCTCAAGAACATCCCGACGGAGAACCCTTTATATCATCATCACAAAATCCATTTACGGTGCATTGTGGCTGCTGAGCATCCCAAGCTCGTGGGCGCAAATTTTCTTTCTCGATCAACATGAAGCACATGAAGTGGAAGCTCGATTTGGGATGACATGATGACATTCCTCAAAAAGCTTGGCTCAAAGATTCCTTACATCAGATACACTAAATTGTTGATCCAGAGAGCACTTGGGTATAACCCAGATATCCCCAAGAGAATCAATGACCCTGACAATCTCGACATGATATGCGAACCTACTCTACGGTGATTTAAGGAGTCGCGACTAAGAAACAAGGTGCTGTGTTGCGGATCACCTTCTCGGATGAACTCAAGCGGCTCTATTCTTATAAAATATATTTGGTTGCGGTGGAAGAACAAAGTTGGTTTCTCGATGAAAAATCTTACGTACGCCTACAAGAAAAACGAGAAGAGGAAGTCTTTGCAAGCAGAGTGAGTCGAAGTTCCCGGGAATCCTCCACGAAAGGGGCGAGTTCCGCCAAGGAAGTTGTTCCTATTCCATACCTAAGCTTTGAACCGCATAGAAAGCTAATTGGCGAACTCGGAGGGTATTGCATGGAATGAAGAGACTTTCTACTCTGGCTGCTAAAGATGACACTACAAATTACCTAAACCTCGAGTCCTCCGGATGACCAAGGAAAAGGAAGACTCGTGCGTACTTGTGCCTTATGAAGAGCTCGGATGAAGCGGATACATCATACAGAAAAAGTTCAAATTCCTTAGACTCCAACACGTTGCAAAAGAATTTGCTAAAGATCAAATGGGTAGCCCCGGAGGATCAAGTGGTGGAGTTCAATCTTCACCAGGTCACGATGCGGTTAATCAACCCGATAGGGGGATCTGGTGCCACTCTTGAGCAACAACAAAAGCGCATGGAAGATTCTATTGATTATAACATTGAAGAACCAGAATCGAAGTTAGAAGGTAAAAGGCGATAGAAAGAACGGCCAAAGCCAGGCGATGAACAAGCTAAGTCTGGAAATGAAGAAGATGTTGGTATGATAAGTTTCTTCTGATCTGCGGTCAAAGGAAGAAACTTCGAGCCTGGACAGGAGTCTCCACCATCTCATCATCATCAGATTCATCTTCTCATCTTCACCACCACCATCAAAGAGCAACCCAGATCTACATCCGATCGATGAAGAAGCCAAGCTGCATCTTGGATCTCTCATGCAAAGACTTCGTCGTCAAAGTATCCCAGCGGTCGGAAGAAGACATACTCTACAAAAGTTGATTTTCTCCTGTCGGATACGTATCTTCGATGAGAATGACAAGATGCAAGTTGAGGAAGTATGAGGAAGCTCGTGAAAGATGATCTTCAAGGGGCATGGACGAGATGATCAAGGATACTACCATGAGTTCCTTATGGAGGTCGTTCCTAAGCGACAAAGGAGATGTATACCGGACAACTTTATCCATCTCTTACACCTAGCCAAGCAAGCCATGAAATCAACTCTGAATTTGAGCATCAATCAGTTGAATCTACAATCTTCTCGAGATGATGAATTGGTGAACCGGCTAGTAGCTCAAATGTCAAAGCGCTCGCAACATTTGCCTCTCACGAAGCTAAATTGTTTGAAGCATTGGCGAATACCAACTGGTCGAAGCATTGAAGAAGAAGCTGCAAGGCCTAGCGTTCGCGAGGCGACGAAGACAAAGATCGGGGATAAGGATAAGCGAGCCCAAGCACGAAAGAAGTCGGTGAATCATCCTCCATTCGGTATTGATCGGCCTCCACCCCAAAGGACTCAGGCTCAACAACAATCCCTCCTCGCTCTTCAGGCGAAAACCTCGGGATTAGAGACACCACAGGACTGAGAAAACCGGTGATCACTTTGAGTATACGGGTGGTGGCGATGAGGAAATCCGAGCCACAACAACAACCCATCTCTCGACCGCGACTAAGAAACGAATCTTCAACCCGGACCAAAGAAAAGAAGAAAAATAAGCCTATAGTGGCGTCTTATCATGTTTGGGCGAGGATGATCTTGAATTTGAATGGTTCTCGAAGCTTGTTGATTCCACTCCTACCCATCGAAGGTCAGAGGTTATGAGAATGTAGTACATTGGAGCATCGCGAAACTTCTTGCAAGAAAAATTCCATTATGAAAAGATGTGAAATCCGAGTTGAAGCAAATCAAGAATGAAGCATTTCAACTTCTCAAAGGCAGCTCGGAAAGTGCTATAGAAGTTGAGTATCACCTTGATAATATAACCGCGAGCCATGTCTAACAATATGGATTGGCTCAACAGGAAGCAAACATCGACTTCACCAAACGGGACAATCCTCATATTACACACCGTGGTCCAAAGCCTCTATCAACAATTGGCCAACCAGTTATCCACAAGTTCCATTCGGATATTTCTTCAACAAAGACTTGGAATTTCTTCTTCACGGTGGCGATGGTTCAAGAAAATCACGCTACATCACACGACACTTCCATTCGGCTGACCATATACTCTTTGTATAGCCATGGGAAAGAGCTAACCCATGTTCTTGACAATGTGGAAGAGTATGACAAGTGATGCACGTATGGGATTCACCATTGGCGAACGCCAGAAGAATCTACTACGAGCGCGAGGTTGAAGTGTTAGAATTAGAAATTTCTATATTGAAGTGTCGGTCACCCAACTCTAGTATAGCATATATTGGCTAAGTAGACATTACGTTATTTATTAGTTTGTTAGTTAGTTAGAGCAACAGAGTGGAGAATGATACCCGGGGCTTTACCCATTGTATGCATGATCAGCGGCCGTCGAGGAAGGCGTATTATGTAAAACTATAAATACCTCTACTCCCAAGGTAGAGGGTTGGACATTTCATTTCTCAATCTAACCTTCTATGTTTTCTTTCACTTTCTCTCTCTAGAAAGGCTCCCAGCTTTCTCCAAAACTCTTATTGAATTCGATCCATATTATTGTTTGTTATGTGTTTATGAAATCCAATATCTAACAAATGGTATCAGAGCCATGGTTTGATCACTTATCTTTCATGTTCTTGGATTTCTAGTGGTTTTAATAAGGTTTTTGGGTTTGAATGAGTTTAGAGTATTTTGCATCATTTGGATCATCTCTAGTGTTAAAGTTTTGTTTTTGATTGTACTTTTTGTGTTTAGGGTATCATAAGTGTTTGGGTTTTGATTTGGAAGGCTTGAATCATCGTGCTTAGGTTGGTTTTGGATTGAAAAGTGGTGGTTTTGAATATTGAATTTTCATGAGTTGAGTCTCGTGTGATTTTCTTTGGAGGCGAGTTGCTTGGAAGAGATTTGGCCGGCTAAAGCGAGTTGAGACTCATAGTTGAGTTTCTTGGATGGAGTTACTTCTTATTAGAATCGGAGTTGGTATAAGCGACTTGGCTACTTGAGTTGACTATTTATGCGACTTGGTTATGGCGACTTGTTTCTTTAGCGAGTTGATTGTGTAGCGAGTTGATACTAAAGAGAGTTACTTTATCGCGACTTGTCGATTCAACGTATCTAAAGTTGCCCTAAGAGGTTGCTTAAGCGAGTTTTTATCACGAGTTATGTTTTATCGGCTTTTCACATTAAGCGAGTTGTCAGTTTATGCGAGTTGTATTTCTCGCGACTTGTCTATTAAATGAGTTGTTGATATGTGTCTAAATACACATATATTTGTATTGTATAAACCCATAAAACAACCAAAAACACACAAATGACTCTCAAATGATACAAATTCATAAAATGTGTTTTTATGTGATTAGTACAAAAGATTGAAAAACAAGTGAAAAATGATCAATTTACAACAATTGTCGTTTAGGTCCACGAGGATTCAAAATGGTCAAAACTAGTCCCTAAATGTTTTAAATGAATGAAAATTCAACATAAGTCCTTGGGAAATCAAAAATGTTCACAAAAACATCCCTGGATAAAAGTTTACACAAAATGACAATTTTACCCCTGAAGTTACAAAATTGGCAAAAATAGTCCCACAGGTATTCAAAACTTCGGAAAATTCAAAATTACCCTTGTACTATGCATTAACTTACAAATTGGAACACTTTTGATAACTTTTGAAATTACACTTTTAGTCCCTCAAAATCCAAAAATGACAATTAAGGTCCTTTTAAGTTTAAAAATGGGAAATAATCAAAAATGGTCCTTGTATTATTGATACTTGGCAATATAGGTTCTTGTGATAACTTTGGTATTGTGGCGATTTGGTCCTTGGGTTTGAGAATATTACATGATTGGTCCTTGTGATTAATAAACCTATACAAATGGACCCTTGTTATTATCTTAGCCAATCCAATATCCAAGCCGGCATAAGCCCAAAACCCTTTATATTACTTAGCGGGGTCAACCCATGGTCAAAAAACCGGTGCTTGTTCATCATCCCCAACAACAGGCCGGCACCTCATCAAAACCCGGGTGGTTTTATGCCACCTCCCCCTACACTTATACCCGACTCATAACCTACTCCTTACACCTCTCAAACCTATCCCACTCCATAATAAATGCATCTCCACCACTTTTTTCCCTCCAAAACCATACTCATCCTCTGTTTTCTTCCATATCACCCTTTAAGTTGCTGGGAATATCTCAATTGTTCTTAGTCACCGCTAAACCCCAAAGTTCTTTAATTGTAATATATCAAAGTACAAGTTACCCCAATGACTTTGGCCAAAAGTGAATTTAAGCGCTAGGATCATATCTGCAATCAAAGGCCAAGATTTAAAGTGGGATTTGACAAGGAAGCTATTGGGAACTCAGAATGCTATAAAGATCAAGAGGAAGACAAAGAATAAACTAACTTTGGTTTTTACCTTAGTTCACATAGTGTAACCTTTAAATGCTTTCTTTAAATTAAATGTCTTTTACTGTTTTAATGTTGTTATGTTTCCTAAATTAGTGTAATGAATCTTTACTTTCAGTTTAAATTCAGTCTATTTTTCAGTTTCAAATTTTGCTTGATGTCCTTTAAATTTCGTATTTTTTAATTTCATGTTTTATAGTTGTTGTATGAGTTCTATAGCTTCCATAAGCTCTTGACAAAAGCTCACAAAGCTTTTAGAACCATTAAACAAGCTAGACCTTTAAAATTCAGAAAAGTATTAAAAATCAAAGAAAGTCAATGGAAGTCTCTTGTGATCCTATAAGCCGTTCGGGAAATGGAAACTAAGCTAGATGGATTTCTGGTTTCTAGCTTATTGACAGATAGCTAGGAGTAGATTTTGGACCTTGGTACTTTCAGTTTCACTTTGATCACTTGTAAGTTCCATTATTACCATTTTTTACCCATTTACTGTTTCATTACTTTTCATGCTCAGATTTTCATGATTTCCTGTTTCTATGTTGTTATTTGATGTTATTATAGCTTAAAATAAGTAGGTTGTTCATTGAGATTCACTTGTGCTTAAAATTGGAAATTATTAGGTTAAAATGCAAATTTGACAA
The DNA here is from genome assembly GCA_910596185.1 of Chrysanthemum makinoi. Classification (NCBI taxonomy): domain Eukaryota; kingdom Viridiplantae; phylum Streptophyta; class Magnoliopsida; order Asterales; family Asteraceae; genus Chrysanthemum; species Chrysanthemum makinoi. The sequence goes on from OU343223.1 coordinate 77,657,307, forward strand.
GTTTGTGTTCTTGACTGTGTTCTTGGAAGTTTAATGCTCAATTAGTCTTAATATGTGATAATATAATGTATGGAATGGGTTTATGCTCGAATCATTCAAAACTTTGAAGTTCATGTGACAAGTGATAATCAAAGGGATGTTTGGATTTGCTGATAAAATAGTCCTCCAGTGTATGTCTTTAGTTGTTTGTTATTGTTTCATGTTTCATTAGCATTTAATAGCTCAGGTTAGTTATAATATTCGTCCTAGCTCGGTTAAAAGTCAAATTTCCTTTTAAATTACTTACAGTTTCTTGTCATAGATTTAGCTTGTGAAATTCATAGAATTAGCTTAAAACTTAGTATTCTAGCTTAATCTCACCTTAATATAGCTTATAATAACATAATAAGTCAGTAGAATAGATCATAAGTTCATAAAAGTCAAACTAGTCTATTTTTATAAAAAGTCAAATTTCTCGATAAATACTGTTTTTTGAATAAAATCTAGAATTTTATTGTGTGTTCATTATTGAGATTTAGATTATAAGCCTCTAGGATATTAAAGATCAGCTGCTCAACAAAAATACAAAAATATTAGTTTACTTATTATCGACTTATATAAGTGCTTATTTTATAACTTGTTGTGAGTACCTTGTGCGAAAAACTCCGCACATTTGAGATTTGGTACCTTGTTTCACAAGCTCTTCAAGAGCTTATTAGTGAACTTTTTCTTGTGTACTTTGGTTTTTTGAGAAGCTCACCTAGCTCTCTCAAAGTTCTAGTTTTCATTTTTCAAAATCTAGCTTATTAGATAAAATTTTGCTAGTAGCTTTTAATTTTGTCCAATTTGTTTAATGTACTAAACCAATGTCGGTGTTCATCGAGTTTTAAAAAGCTTTTCATCGACTCATTTTATAAGTCAATCTTTGTACTTTAGCTTTTTGGAGAGCTTAACTGGTGAACTTGTCAATTCCAGTGTTTGTTTCCATTTTATAACTTATTCATTGCTTAAAATAAGTTAAGAAAGTGCCTAGTGATTCAAAAGCTTAAGTTACCTTTGCAAAACAGTGGTGACTTGTGCTTATTTACAGCTTAATTAGTGCTTATTAGTGGTTATTGTGCTTATTCATTATTCATGTTAGCTTATAAACATTAGTTTAGCTTATTCCAGTTTGCATTTGCTTATTGAGTAGCTTATTAGCCTTTTAGCTTAAAACTTGTACTTAATCCATTTTATGTGTCCCTTGTTGGTAAAATAAGCTCAAACTGAGCTTAATAGTGGTTTTGGTAAAAAGTCTTAGTTATAAAATATGCTTATCTCAGTGTGCTTAATGAGTTTGTAAAATAAAATTCCAAAAATAAAAATGTTTTGCAAAAGGTGGGGAGCCGGCTCGAACACGAGACCTCCCACCTCAAGAGGATGTTAGTGTGTGTACCTGGATAGAGGCTAGCCCTTGGGTCTTTCTTGTCATGGTTTGCAAAATCATATACTTAACCACACTTTGTCCATTTTAGCTTATACGTCTACTTAGCTTATTTGTAGCTTATTCGAAGTAGCTTTTTCCAGTTTTGTATTTTTCATAAATCTGTATTAGTATTAAGTATTTTTACAAAAGTTTGATTTTTCCAATAAGTTTTAGTATTTTTAAACATTTAATTAGTGTTTTATAGTAATTAATTCATAATAAAAAATATAAAAGTCAAAAAAATATAAATCTTTTTTCTAAAATTTTCTTTTATCATATAGTACGTAAGAAAATTAGTTTTACATTCTTAGGCCTTTTATTTCATAAAATTTACGTTTTATCTTGATGCTAACTAGCGCCATTTAAATAAATAACGCTTCGTTTCCATTTTAAACAACGTTTTTAAGTAATTCAAGTTTACGTTTTAGTTAAGATAGTTTATTTAAGTTATTTTGTTTTATAAATCATAAACGTTCATCACTTTAAAAATAGTGATAGCGTTTATTTAATATTTTTTATCTTTTATTTCCTTTAATTTGCATTTAAGTCGCTAAGACATGCAAATCCCTACTATAGTTATAAATAGTTTTGTTTTATTCTTACATTTACGTTTATTTAAACTTAAACGTATGTTTGTAAATACTTTAATATTTTTAGGTTTCTGATTGTACGTTTTTATTGACGTAGCTGTGACAGAGCTATTACTATTCACATTCCTAGTGTTAGTCAATCAGATTTCTGTTTTCCTATACTAATATTATTTTCAACAATTCACAAGTCATTATATTCATAATATCACGCCTCACCAGGACATAAACGATCCAAGGATATTTTAATCCTTGGTAAACTTGCATTTTCTTCTGTCGTCCTTTTATCATCTGTTACGGTTGACCGTTAACAAGCGGTTGACAAGTGTGACGGAGAAATAAAAGAAGGTAGTTCGGGAGGAATCAATTTTGGCGCCTTGCCGGGAGGCTAGTCTGCGATTATGACTTGTATTTTGTACTTTGTTGAAATACCTATCCTTGTATGTAAATTACATATACTTCATTTCATATAAACAATATAAAATACAAAAAGATTTTATGGTTGAAATCTATCTGTGCTTTGATTTGCATTTGACTGTCAATTTTCTTAATCTTGATATTCCTAGGTCTAAATTTTGGCTAAACACCATGTTTACACTAAAAAGGATTTACTGTGCTTAGTATAATTCCTGGAATGTGATAGATTAGGTTTAAATCAGTATCATGTATTAAAATCTCATTTAGGTTTCCTTTTTAGCCATTTCTTTGTATATATATATAAAGTTAAAAAAATTCCCAAAAGATTCTCCCTACCTTTATCTTCATAATTATGTGAGTGAACCCCACTCCAATTTCTCGTCAAATCATTTTCACTTTTCTTACCTATTTCTAACACCTAAGTGTGGGGGTGTGCCCCACATTTTGTACATAGATTTATAAAACGTTGAGAAAATTGTATATATTAAAAAATAAAATAATTGTTGTGTTTACCCCACTTAGTTTTGAATATTGAGGACAATATTCATTTCTAAGTGTGGGGGGAAATTCTGGCGAATTTGTGCATAAAATGTACCCTTTTAGTCCCTTTTTCCCCCAAAATGGCCAAATTTTAAAATTTTTAGTGGAAGTACTATGTACTAAACACGACAAATGGTAATCAGTCCACCATGTCTAACCCACATAAGGATTGGCTAATCCAGGAGCAAACGGCTCTTGGTAAAGATTTCTCAAATCCGTTTATATGGCTTGCAATTTGCCCAAAATTGTATGGTTCTCAACTCACCATATCCTAAAAAGTGAAGAGTTGGCTAGCCCGCAAGTTTATGGCTTGTGGTAAAGGCAATGGAAAACCATAATTGGTAATCAGCTCACCAAAGATAATACTGATAATTTATCAAAGAGTTGGCTAGTCCGAGCAAACGCATTCTGGTAAAGACAAAATCAAATCCGTTGGAAGCTGGTGGTTTGCTCAAAATCATTTGGTTATCAGTGTACCAAGGTTCTTACTTGAGCTGAAACATTTGGCTACTCCAGAAGTGATGGCTTTTGGTAAAGAGTTTTTCAAATCCATTAAGTTTTAAATAAAAGATTGCTAGAGACTAGCAATAGTTTAGTGTGGGGGATTTGATATGTGTCTAAATACACATATATTTGTATTGTATAAACCCACAAAAACAACCAAAAACACACAAATGACTCTCAAAATGATACAAATTCATAAAAATGTGTTTTTATGTGATTCAGGTACAAAAGATTGAAAAACAAGTGAAAAATGATCAATTTCACAACAATTGTCGTTTTCAGTCCCTGAAGTTACACAAATGGTCAAAACTAGTCCCTAAATGTTTTAAATGAATGAAAATTCAACATAAGTCCTTGGGAAATCAAAAATGTTCACAAAAACATCCCTAGATAAAAGTTTACACAAAATGACAATTTTTACCCCTCAAGTTACAAAATTGGCAAAAATAGTCCCTGGGTATTCAAAACTCGGAAAATTCACAAATTACCCTTGTACTATGCATTAACTTACAAATTGGAACAATTTTGATAACTTTTGGAAAATTACACTTTTAGTCCCTCAAAATCCAAAAATGACAATTAAGGTCCTTTTAAGTTTAAAAATGGGAAATAATCAAAAATGGTCCTTGTATTATTGATACTTGGCAATATAGGTTCTTGTGATAACTTTGGTATTGTGGCAGTTTTGGTCCTTCAGTTTCAGAATATTACATGATTGGTCCTTGTGATTAATAAACCTATACAAATGGACCCTTGTTATTATCTTAGCCAATCCAATATCCAAGCCCAGCATAAGCCCAAAACCCTTTATATTAAAAACGCGGGGTCAACCCATGGTCAAAAACCAGACACTGTTCATCATCCCCAACACCAGCCAGTCATCAAAACCAGGGTGGTTTTTATGCCACCTCCCCCCTCCACTTGCTATACCAGCTCATAACCTACTCCCTTACACCTCTCAAACCTATCCCACTCCATAATAAATGCATCTCCACCACTTTTTCCCTCCAAACCATACTCATCCTCTGTTTTCTTCCATATCACCCCAAGTTGCTCAGGAATATCTCAATTGTTCCCCTTTAGTCACCACTAAACCCCAAAGTTCTTTAATTGTAATATATCAGGTACCAAGTTACCCCAATGACTTTGGCCAAAAGTGAATTTAAACGGCTAGGATCATATCTGCAATCAAAGGCCAAGATTTAAAGTGGGATTTGACAAGGAAGCTATTGGGAACTCAGAATGCTATAAAGATCAAGAGGAAGACAAAGAATAAACTAACTTTGGTTTTTACCTTAGTTCACATAGTGTAACCTTTAAATGCTTTCTTTAAATTAAATGTCTTTTACTATTTTAATGTTGTTATGTTTCCTAAATTAGTGTAATGAATCTTTACTTTCAGTTTAAATTCAGTCTATTTTTCAGTTTCAAATTTTGCTTAATGTCCTTTAAATTTCGTATTTTTTAATTTCATGTTTTATAGTTGTTGTATGAGTTCTATAGCTTCCATAAGCTCTTGACAAAAGCTCACAAAGCTTTTAGAACCATTAAACAAGCTAGACCTTTAAAATTCAGAAAAGTATTAAAAATCAAAGAAAGTCAATGGAAGTCTACTGTGATCCTATAAGCAGTTCTGGGAAATGGAAACTAAGCTAGATGGATTTCTGGTTTCTAGCTTATTGACAGTAAGCTAGGAGTAGTTTTTGGACCTTGGTACTCAGTTTTCACTTTGATCACTTGTAAGTTCCATTATTACCATTTTTTACCCATTTACTGTTTCATTACTTTTCATGCTCAGATTTTCATGATTTCCTGTTTCTATGTTGTTGTTTAGTGTTATTATAGCATAAAATAAGTAGGTTGTTCATTGAGATTCACTTGTGCTTAAAATTAGAAATTATTCAGTTAAAATGCAAATTTGACAAGTTTGTGTTCTTGACTGTGTTCTTGGAAGTTTAATGCTCAATTAGTCTTAATATGTGATAATATAATGTATGGAATCTGGTTTATGCTCAGAATCATTCAAAACTTTGAAGTTCATGTGACAAGTGATAATCAAAGGGATGTTTGGATTTGCTGATAAAATAGTCCTCCAGTGTATGTCTTTAGTTGTTTGTTATTGTTTCATGTTTCATTAGCATTTAATAGCTCAGGTTAGTTATAATATTCAGTCCTAGCTCAGTTAAAAGTCAAATTTCCTTTTAAATTACTTACACAGTTTACTGTCATAGATTTAGCTTGTGAAATTCATAGAATTAGCTTAAAACTTAGTATTCTAGCTTAATCTCACCTTAATATAGCTTATAATAACATAATAAGTCAGTAGAATAGATCATAAGTTCATAAAAGTCAAACTAGTCTGTTTTTATAAAAAGTCAATTTCTCAATAAAGTGCTTTTGAATAAAATCTAGAATTTTATTGTGTGTTCATTATTGAGATTTAGATTATAAGCCTCTAGGATATTAAAGATCACTGCTTTCAACAAAAAATACAAAAATATTAGTTTACTTATTATCAGCTTATATAGTGCTTATTTTATAACTTGTTGTGAGTACCTTGTCTGAAAAACTCCCCTGTACATGATTTGGTACCTTGTTTCACAAGCTCTTGCAGAGCTTATTAGTGAACTTTTTCTTGTGTACTTTGGTTTTTTGAGAAGCTCACCTAGCTCTCTCAAAGTTCTAGTTTTCATTTTTCAAAATCTAGCTTATTAGATAAGGCTGCTAGTAGCTTTTAATTTTGTCCAATTTGTTTAATGTACTAAACCAATCAGTGTTCATCAGTTTTTAAAAAGCTTTTTCATCACTCATTTTTTATAAGTCAATCTTTGTACTTTAGCTTTTGGAGAGCTTAATCGGTGAACTTGTCAATTCCAGTTGTTTGTTTCCATTTATAACTTATTCATGCTTAAAAAATAAGTTAAGAAAGTGCCTAGTGATTCAAAACAGTTACCTTTGCAAAACAGTGGTGACTTGTGCTTATTTATAGCTTAATTAGTGCTTATTAGTGGTTATTGTGCTTATTCAGTATTCATGTTAGCTTATAAACATTAGTTTAGCTTATTCCAGTTTGCATTTGCTTATTGAGTAGCTTATTGGCCTTTTAGCTTAAAACTTGTACTTAATCCATTTTATGTGTCCACTTTGTTGGTAAAATAAGCTCAAACTGAGCTTAATAGTGGTTTTGGTAAAAAGTCTTAGTTATAAAATATGCTTATCTCAGTGTGTTTAATTAGTTTGTAAAATAAAAATTAAAAAAAAAATGTTTTGCAAAGGTGGGGAGGCAGTGCTCGAACGGAGACCTCCCACCTCAAGAGGATGTTAGTGTGTGTACTGGATAGAAATTTGCGCCCTTGGGTCTTTCTTGTCATGGTTTGCAAAATCATATACTTAACCACACTTTGTCCATTTTAGCTTATACGTCTACTTAGCTTATTTGTAGCTTATTCGAAGTAGCTTTTTCCAGTTTTGTATTTTTCAAAAATCTGTATTAGTATTAAGTATTTTTACAAAAAGTTTCAGATTTTTCCAATAAGTTTTAGTATTTTTAAACATTTAATTAGTGTTTTATAGTAATTAATTCATAATAAAAAATATAAAAGTCAAAAAAATATAAATCTTTTTTCTAAAATTTTCTTTTATCATATAGTACGTAAGAAAATTAGTTTTACATTCTTAGGCCTTTTATTTCATAAAATTTACGTTTTATCTTGCGCATTTCAAATAGCCATTTTCGTAAATAACGCTCGTTTCCATTTTAAACAACGTTTTTAAGTAATTCAAGTTTACGTTTTAGTTAAGATAGTTTATTTAAGTTATTTTGTTTTATAAATCATAAACGTTCATCACTTTAAAAATAGTGATAGCGTTTATTTAATATTTTTTATCTTTTATTTCCTTTAATTTGCATTTAAGTCGCTAAGACATGCAAATCCCTACTATAGTTATAAATAGTTTTGTTTTATTCTTACATTTACGTTTATTTAAACTTAAACGTATGTTTGTAAATACTTTAATATTTTTAGGTTTCTGATTGTACGTTTTTATTGACGTAGCTGTGACAGAGCTATTACTATTCACATTCCTAGTGTTAGTCAATCAGATTTCTGTTTTCCTATACTAATATTATTTTCAACAATTCACAAGTCATTATATTCAGAATATCACGCCTCACCAGGACATAAACGATCCAAGGATATTTTAATCCTTGGTAAACTTGCATTTTCTTCCGGGCTGTCGTCCTTTTATCATCTGTTACGGTTGACCGTTAACAAGCGGTTGACAAGTGTGACGGAGAAATAAAAGAAGGTAGTTCGGGAGGAATCAAATTTTGGCGCCGCTGCCGGGGAGGCTAGCTGCGTATTATGACTTGTATTTTGTACTTTGTTGAAATACCTATCCTTGTATGTAAATTACATATACTTCATTTCATATAAACAATATAAAATACAAAAAGATTTTATGGTTGAAATCTATCTGTGCTTTGATTTGCATTTGACTGTCAATTTTCTTAATCTTGATATTCCTAGGTCTAAATTTTGGCTAAACACCATGTTTACACTAAAAAAGGATTTACTGTGCTTAGTATAATTCCTGGAATGTGATAGATTAGGTTTAAATCAGTATCATGTATTAAAAATCTCATTTAGGTTTCCTTTTTAGCCATTTCTTTGTATATATATATAAAAGTTAAAAAAAAAAAAAAAAAAAAAAATTCCCAAAAAGATTCTCCCTACCTTTATCTTCATAATTCTGTGAGTGAACCCCACTCCAATTTCTCGTCAAATCATTCTCACTTTTCTTACCTATTTAACACCTAAGTGGGGGTGTGCCCACATTTTGTACATAGATTTATAAAACGTTGAGAAAATTGTATATATTAAAAAATAAAATAATTGTTGTGTTTACCCCACTTAGTTTTGAATATTGAGGACAATATTCATTTCTAAGTGTGGGGGGGAAATTCTGGCGAATTTGTGCATAAAATGTACCCTTTTAGTCCCTTTTTCCCCCAAAATGGCCAAATTTTAAAATTTTTTAGTGGAAGTACTATGTACTAAACACAGCAAATGGTAATCAGTCCACCATGTCTAACCCACATAAGGATTGGCTAATCCAGGAGCAAACGGCTCTTGGTAAAGATTTCTCAAATCCGTTTATATGGCTTGCAATTTGCCCAAAATTGTATGGTTCTCAACTCACCATATCCTAAAAAGTGAAGAGTTGGCTAGCCCGCAAGTTTATGGCTTGTGGTAAAGGCAGTGGAAAAACCATAATTGGTAATCAGCTCACCAAAGATAATATTGATATTTTATCTAAGAGTTGGCTAGTCCAGAGCAAACGGCTACTGGTAAAGACAAAATCAAATCCGTTGGAAGCTGGTGGTTTGCTCAAAATCATTTGGTTATCAGTGTACCAAGGTTCTTACTTGAACTGAAACATTTGGCTACTCCAGAAGTGATGGCTTTTGGTAAAGAGTTTTTCAAATCCATTAAGTTTTAAATAAAAGATTGCTAGGGACTAGCAATAGTTTAGTGTGGGGGATTTGATATGTGTCTAAATACACATATATTTGTATTGTATAAACCCACAAAAACAACCAAAAACACACAAATGACTCTCAAAATGATACAAATTCATAAAAATGTGTTTTTATGTGATTCAGGTACAAAAGATTGAAAAACAAGTGAAAAATGATCAATTTCACAACAATTGTCGTTTTCAGTCCCTGAAGTTACACAAATGGTCAAAACTAGTCCCTAAATGTTTTAAATGAATGAAAATTCAACATAAGTCCTTGGGAAATCAAAAATGTTCACAAAAACATCCCTGGATAAAAGTTTACACAAAATGACAATTTTTACCCCTCAAGTTACAAAATTGGCAAAAATAGTCCCTGGGTATTCAAAACTCGGAAAATTCACAAATTACCCTTGTACTATGCATTAACTTACAAATTGGAACACTTTTGATAACTTTTGGGAAATTACACTTTTAGTCCCTCAAAATCCAAAAATGACAATTAAGGTCCTTTTAAGTTTAAAAATGGGAAATAATCAAAAATGGTCCTTGTATTATTGATACTTGGCAATATAGGTTCTTGTGATAACTTTGGTATTGTGGCAGTTTTGGTCCTTCAGTTTCAGAATATTACATGATTGGTCCTTGTGATTAATAAACCTATACAAATGGACCCTTGTTATTATCTTAGCCAATCCAATATCCAAGCCCAGCATAAGCCCAAAACCCTTTATATTAAAAACGCGGGGTCAACCCATGGTCAAAACCGACATGTTCATCATCCCCACACCAGCCAGTCATCAAAACCGGGTGGTTTTATGCCACCCTCCCCTCCACTTGCTATACCACTCATAACCTACTCCCTTACACCTCTCAAACCTATCCCCTCCATAATAAATGCATCTCCACCACTTTTTCCCTCCAAACCATACTCATCCTCTGTTTTCTTCCATATCACCCCAAGTTGCTCAGGAATATCTCAATTGTTCCCCCTTAGTCACCACTAAACCCCAAAGTTCTTTAATTGTAATATATCAGTGCCTAAGTTACCCCGATGACTTTGGCGCCAAAAGTGAATTTAAACGGCTAGGATCATATCTGCAATCAAAGGCCAAGATTTAAAGTGGGATTTGACAAGGAAGCTATTGGGAACTCAGAATGCTATAAAGATCAAGAGGAAGACAAAGAATAAACTAACTTTGGTTTTTACCTTAGTTCACATAGTGTAACCTTTAAATGCTTTCTTTAAATTAAATGTCTCTTTACTGTTTTTTAATGTTGTTATGTTTCCTAAATTAGTGTAATGAATCTTTACTTTCGTTTAAATTGGTCTATTTTTCAGTTTCAAATTTTGCTTAATGTCCTTTAAATTTCGTATTTTTTAATTTCATGTTTTATAGTTGTTGTATGAGTTCTATAGCTTCCATAAGCTCTTGACAAAAGCTCACAAAGCTCTTAGAACCATTAAACAAGCTAGACCTTTAAAATTCAGAAAAGTATTAAAAATCAAAGAAAGTCAATGGAAGTCTACTGTGATCCTATAAGCGATTCTGGGAAATGGAAACTAAGCTAGATGGATTTCTGGTTTCTAGCTTATTGACAGTAAGCTAGGAGTAGTTTTTGGACCTTGGTACTCAGTTTTCACTTTGATCACTTGTAAGTTCCATTATTACCATTTTTTACCCATTTACTGTTTCATTACTTTTCATGCTCAGATTTTCATGATTTCCTGTTTCTATGTTGTTGTTTAGTGTTATTATAGCATAAAATAAGTAGGTTGTTCATTGAGATTCACTTGTGCTTAAAATTAGAAATTATTCAGTTAAAATGCAAATTTGACAAGTTTGTGTTCTTGACTGTGTTCTTGGAAGTTTAATGCTCAATTAGTCTTAATATGTGATAATATAATGTATGGAATCTGGTTTATGCTCAGAATCATTCAAAACTTTGAAGTTCATGTGACAAGTGATAATCAAAGGGATGTTTGGATTTGCTGATAAAATAGTCCTCCAGTGTATGTCTTTAGTTGTTTGTTATTGTTTCATGTTTCATTAGCATTTAATAGCTCAGGTTAGTTATAATATTCAGTCCTAGCTCAGTTAAAAGTCAAATTTCCTTTTAAATTACTTACACAGTTTACTGTCATAGATTTAGCTTGTGAAATTCATAGAATTAGCTTAAAACTTAGTATTCTAGCTTAATCTCACCTTAATATAGCTTATAATAACATAATAAGTCAGTAGAATAGATCATAAGTTCATAAAAGTCAAACTAGTCTATTTTTATAAAAAGTCAAATTTCTCAATAGCTGTTTTTGAATAAAATCTAGAATTTTATTGTGTGTTCATTATTGAGATTTAGATTATAAGCCTCTAGGATATTAAAGATCAGTTGCTCAACAAAAATACAAAAATATTAGTTTACTTATTATCAGCTTATATAGTGCTTATTTTATAGCTTGTTGTGAGTACCTTGTCAAAAACTCCCCCTGTACCTGATTTGGTACCTTGTTTCACAAGCTCTTGCAGAGCTTATTAGTGAACTTTTTCTTGTGTACTTTGGTTTTTTGAGAAGCTCACCTAGCTCTCTCAAAGTTCTAGTTTTCATTTTTCAAAATCTAGCTTATTAGATAAGGTTTGCTAGTAGCTTTTAATTTTGTCCAATTTGTTTAATGTACTAAACCAATCAGTGTTCATCAGTTTTTAAAAAGCTTTTCATCAGCTCATTTTTATAAGTCAATCTTTGTACTTTAGCTTTTTGAGAGCTTAACGGTGAACTTGTCAATTCCAGTGTTTGTTTCCATTTTATAACTTATTCAGTGCTTAAAAATAAGTTAAGAAAGTGCCTAGTGATTCAAAACAGTTACCTTTGCAAAAGCAAGTGGTGACTTGTGCTTATTTACATCTTAATTAGTGCTTATTAGTGGTTATTGTGCTTATTCAGTATTCATGTTAGCTTATAAACATTAGTTTAGCTTATTCCAGTTTGCATTTGCTTATTGAGTAGCTTATTGGCCTTTTAGCTTAAAACTTGTACTTAATCCATTTTATGTGTCCACTGTTGGTAAAAATAAGCTCAAACTGAGCTTAATAGTGGTTTTGGTAAAAAGTCTTAGTTATAAAATATGCTTATCTCAGTGTGTTTAATTAGTTTGTAAAATAAAAATTAAAAAAAAATGTTTTGCAAAAGGTGGGGAGTTGCTCGAACCGAGACCTCCCACCTCAAGAGGATGTTAGTGTGTGTACTGGATAGTGCGCCTTGGGTCTTTCTTGTCATGGTTTGCAAAATCATATACTTAACCACACTTTGTCCATTTTAGCTTATACGTCTACTTAGCTTATTTGTAGCTTATTCGAAGTAGCTTTTTCCAGTTTTGTATTTTCATAAATCGTATTAGTATTAAGTATTTTTACAAAAAGTTTCAGATTTTTCCAATAAGTTTTAGTATTTTTAAACATTTAATTAGTGTTTTATAGTAATTAATTCATAATAAAAAATATAAAAGTCAAAAAAATATAAATCTTTTTTCTAAAATTTTCTTTTATCATATAGTACGTAAGAAAATTAGTTTTACATTCTTAGGCCTTTTATTTCATAAAATTTACGTTTTATCTTGCGCTCCAGCGCCATTTTCGTAAATAACGCTCGTTTCCATTTTAAACAACGTTTTTAAGTAATTCAAGTTTACGTTTTAGTTAAGATAGTTTATTTAAGTTATTTTGTTTTATAAATCATAAACGTTCATCACTTTAAAAATAGTGATAGCGTTTATTTAATATTTTTTATCTTTTATTTCCTTTAATTTGCATTTAAGTCGCTAAGACATGCAAATCCCTACTATAGTTATAAATAGTTTTGTTTTATTCGTTACATTTACGTTTATTTAAACTTAAACGTATGTTTGTAAATACTTTAATATTTTTAGGTTTCTGATTGTACGTTTTTATTGACGTAAGCTGTGTGAGCTATTACTATTCACATTCCTAGTGTTAGTCAATCAGATTTCTGTTTTCCTATACTAATATTATTTTCAACAAATCACAAGTCATTATATTCGAATATCAGCACCAGGACATAAACGATCCAAGGATATTTTAATCCTTGGTAAACTTGCATTTTCTTCCGGGCTGTCGTCCTTTTATCATCTGTTACGGTTGACCGTTCACAAGCGGTTGACAAGTGTGACGGAGAAATAAAAAGAAGGTAGTTCGGGAGGAATCAGTTGTCATCTTATGCGAGTTGTGCCTTAAGCAAGTTGTCGTTTAAGCGAGTTGTCTTGGAAGCGAGTTCTCCTGGATGCGAGTTGATTGAAGCGGTTTGACCAAAAGTTGACTTTTTACGGCAAAACTTCAAACGGCCATAACTTTTGAACCGTAACTCCGTTTTCAGCGAAATACCAGTCAAAACGAGTGGAACAGGCTGAATATGGTGAGGTTTCACCACAAAGTCGTGAAACGAATTTTTTGAGGCCCAAATCGCCTCCGGAAGGAAGTTATTGAGCCTTTTAAGTTTTTGGACCTAAATTTCTCCGTATAATCGTGCATCAACCAATCCAAATCTTAACCAAATAACATCTCTGCTAATCCTACAAACAATCATAAGTCCTAACACACAATTGTCTATCATTGTGAAAATCCATCAGTCATCTTAACACGTTCCATTGGTCATTGCTTAACGGTTTGGTCTTGATTTTAGTAAAATCCCGCGAAAGATTCTATTTCTCGGTTTAAATCATAGACTTGTAAAATCTCGTGCACACACCAACATCATGTCTTACACTCCTGATTCAGTAATTTCAGAAGTACTCAAACTGTATGATGCTGTTGACAGCCATGAAAACACTAGCTACTCTGAACGGTTACAGATGATGGAATCAATCAATGAGGATGTGAGATCTCCGGGTTCATAATCTAATGAGAGAGAATTGCACCAGTCTAGGCTACAGAATACCATGCATAAAGAAAGTAACATTGAATCTTATGAACAACTTCAATCACACCTTATGTTACTCACATCTACATCAATGGATCGAACATGTAGTGCTCTTTTCCGTCAGGACTTACCTACATTGAAGAGAACATTGTTGCTAGAATTAGAACAATTGAAGATCCAGCTCATCAAAGGGAAGATAATGAAGGATGATTCCATTGCTGCACTCCAGATGATTTATAGCCAATTCCAATCCTTTATCAATGAGGAATATTCCGCATAT
>OU343223.1:77671630-77775405 GCA_910596185.1 Chrysanthemum makinoi
TTTGATCAACACTTGACGGGTATTTCCTTCAAAAAGCATACTAGAATGGAAATTCAGGAATTCATCAATACATTTATCCATCTCATGGATAACGTGGAGAAGTATATTGAGGAAGTTACTCAGAAAGATGAAAAAGCAGATGAGGATCTGGTGCAGTTGAAAGATATTTGTGATAAGTCGGGTAATGTATCAGAAAGGTCGGGTGTTGCTGAATGCAGAATATCAGAAACAACTAAGAATGATGTAACCACGTTGCTTTCGGTAACTCTGTCACACAAGAAGTGGATCTTTGTGATCGAAAGGCGAATGAATCTCGGGTACAATCATTAAATTGTTGTGTTGAGACGGTATGGCACGGATGTTGGAACAGTTGACCTTGAATAGAGACTCGAGAGCAGATAAGCTTGAAACAGCCACGGTTTAGTGACTCTTGTTACACATGATGTGGATGCGGATATCGGACGTAAATTGAACAGGTGTCATGTAATGAGGTACCCTTTACTGTTCAACACAATGCATCTGCTAAAATACTTAAACAAACTGATCATGATGCTCAACATGACTTTGATAAATCTTCATGGCGAGGGTGAGTCCGAGATTAAGTGTTTCAACACAAACAATATGGTTGATAAAAAGGCTTTTGATGAACTTTCAAACAAATTCTCAAATCTTGAAAAACATTGCATTTCACTTGAAATTGCGATACAAAGTAAAGAAGAAAGTTTCCAAATTAACAAACCATGTAAAAATTTGGAACTTCCGAATTCGTGAACTTTTGAAATGAACACTTTGAAAGCTCAACTTCAAGACAAAGACTCAACCATCAACTTTTTGAAGAAACATATTTCTGGTATGCATGTGAAAAGTAATTTAGTTACAAGTAATTCTGATTTTAATGCTATTGATGATATTCAAATGAGAAATAATGAATTAGCGGTTTATGTGGCCAAATTACTAAAGGAAAATGAGTCTTTGAGAAAGAATCATATAGAACTAAGTGACTCTGTCAAAGAAGCTAGAACTAAGTCAATGGAAGCAAACTCTTTGATAGCAAAAATTGATGATCTCAAAGCTCAACTTCAGGAAAAGAGTTTCGCTATTGTTGCTTTAAAAAATGAGTTCAGAAAAAACAACAGGGAATAGTGTGAACACTAAGTTTTCAAAACCATCAAACTTGGGAAAACCAGTTATTAGACAAACCAGAATGCGTTTAGATCTGAACGACCAAAATTTTCAAAAGCGGTTTTGCCTCCCAAGTTGATGCGAAACAAGTTTTGAAAAAACCAGTCACTTCACCTCACTTGCCTAGGAAAATTGATATGAATGACTTGTATCAGAACTCTTATCTAGAAATGGCTAGAAAGAAGGCACAGAATCGCAAAGACGGAATTTTAGGTGCAAGACCTAGGATGATGAATTCTTCGAGATTTCAAGGCACTGCTAGTAGTTCTAAACCATTACCTAGGAACACTAATCTTAAGACTAGGGATTGGCTTACACCTAAGAGTAGTTGCGTCTCGATTAAAGCTATTCCCATAGCAGATCACTCAAAGAAATCTAAATCTATTTCTGAATCCAAACAAGCTGTTTGCTCAAAGTGTCTGAAATGTATCTTTAATGCTAATCATGATAAATGTTTCACAAAATCCCTGAAGAAAATAAATTCTCATACAAAGGTTCAACCTGTTAAGTCTAGGATTTTCACTAAGTCATCTACTGTGCATATGAAGCAAAACAAACCGAAAACTTTGTCTAGATGGAGACCAACTGCTAAATCTTTGGAAACTAGGAATAAGGATAAGTCTTCCACTATGCATAAGAAGCCTAACAATCCTAGACCTTGCCATAAGTGGATACCATCTGGTAGAATTTTTAAGGATGTTGGACTTAGGTGGATACCTACAGGAAAGATGTTTACCAATGGAAATCTCAAAGTTGACTGTGAAACCCCAAAGGGTTTGGATACGAATGTCACTAACCAAAATATATGCAATCAAGTTTGTAATATTAGTGCAGGTAGTCCTTACTCGTTGCGATACTTCTATCCTTCAATACATGGAATGGCTTAAAGTATGGATTACAAATGGATTGATATCTCATAACTCACGGGTTCAAGTAACTCAATCTTTATATTCATTCGGCTATGGCCTGTTCACATCGATTCGGGCCTCGTACTTCAACTTTATGACGTATGAACACAACAGTTCATGCCTCGTACTCTAAAGAAAAGAAAGTGTATGCGTTGGCGCTCTATCTTCAAAAGAAGAGAAATCTTCTTATGATGTTTGAACACAATAGTTCAAGCCTCGTTCCTCAAAGAAAAGAAAAGTGTACGTGTCAGTGCGCTTTATCTTCAGAAAAAGAGAAATCTTCTCATTAATGACCATTCTCATCAACATGCTTCATACTTTTTCCACGCGCTTTCAATTATCAAGTGAACCGGGCTACTGTTGATTGTTTTTCCTATTCCACTTGCTCAATATAATGAAGATGGCGACATCATGTGCTAATTTTGCGGGGGAGAAGTGTAAATAGAATACATTTGGATGATAATCACTTGTTTAATCAAGAATGGCATCTCCGTATGCAATTCTTGAGGGGAGAAGAAGTGTGAATTTTTTGCATGGTTGACTGATATTTGAGAATATATGGTCAAACGGCTCCTAACTCATGTAAGAACCGAGATTCTTCTTATCGGATCATCTTCACAAGTAGTTTCTTCTAAGAGCCGTTGGTTGACATCTTCACACGGGCTGATATGATTAAATGATAAAGTGCTTCTAGTTCTTTGGTGATTTCTTTGATAAGCATCTTTCTGTTCTTGTTTGATTGGGGGGGGGGGTTTTAATTAAGGGGATTTGCTATTTACAAGTTAACGGGAATGCCTTTGGTGTGAAGAAGATGTTAACTGTCTATTTCCCCATTCGGACAATCTTGAAGAAGGTCGAGTCTACAATCTAATCTACATTTTTTACGCTACATGATTAGAAGACTAAAGACAAATTGCATTTGATGATCTAAAGACTTCTTCTTAATCTGGGCTGAGAAGAACACTTGAAAATCTTCGTCAGTTTAGGGAGAGCACTAATTGGGGGAGATTGAAAAGCCAAAATTTAATCCCCAATTAGACTTGCTCATATTCTTTAGCAATGATTCATTGCTTGATTTTTGATGACACTCCTCCAACGCCTAATGATTCAGTTACTAAGGATAACTGGGATTCATTGTTTTTCAAAGATATTTTTGATGAGTACTTCCAACCTCTAACGAATGTTGATCATCCAGCTTCTGAAGCTCATGCTCCGGTTTCTACTGACTCAACTAGTTCACCATCTAAGAAGTACTTCTCAGAACTCTCAAGAAACCTTATCTCCAGTTACTTCACAAGGCGTTGATAATGACTATCATGATATTGTAGTTGCACTACTGGATAATGATCCGCTCTTTGGTATTCCTTTGCCAAATCTTCACGGATTATTGTTCATGAATAATGATCCGCTATTTGCTATTCCTTTGCCAAATCTTCACGGATTATTGTTCCTCTCATTATGCACGCTATAAATCAACCACATGAACATTAAGGAAAAATGACTTCCTCATCCGCTAGAAGACATTTTTAGTAAATCTTCCAAATCAGCTTCTACATGTATACCTTGAGGAAGAATGCATTGATGTTGAGGAATCATTTGCTCCGGTTCATTCATTGGGTCAATGTTCATCCGATTGTATGTTTATTCA
This sequence comes from Chrysanthemum makinoi, assembly GCA_910596185.1. NCBI lineage: Eukaryota > Viridiplantae > Streptophyta > Magnoliopsida > Asterales > Asteraceae > Chrysanthemum > Chrysanthemum makinoi. The sequence continues at coordinate 77,675,369 of OU343223.1, forward strand.
AGTGTTGGACATTTGACACAAGTTGATTACTTCGAAGTTACTCTTTTATCACTTATTTGAGGTTGAAGTTGACATTCACAAAGGCGTGTTCTTATTTGATAACTTGCTCGGGCTTAAGAATTTAAGTTGAAGTCTTGGGATATCTAGTTACCAGCAGTCGAGGTGGATGGTTGAAGACCTGGTTAACTATCACTATTAGGAGTTACCTTGTTTTACTCAGTGTCACACGCATATGTCGGTGTGGATTATCCCAAGAGGTGTTAATGTCTCATACTTTGCTTGAGTAGTGAGTACTTAGAAATTTGCTTGAAGCATAAATTCTCGACACCGTTCTTCCATTATTAAGTGCAAGCTTAAGATACAAATGTGGGAATTTGACTTCAGTTTCAAGTTTGGTATATCGGGTATTCTTCATCAGTGGTCACTTCAAATTGTCTACATATGGGTTGATAAAGATAGTCAGAGAGAGTTTCTGTTACAATTGATTCTCACATGATTCATTTGGGCTATTTGAGTTCTTCTCACAAGATTTCTAGTTTTTGGGTATATTATGTTTTGTGAACTGAGGTATCAAAACCAGCAAGGGGAAGGAGACATATATCTAAAAGCACAACGAGTACACATGATGAACTTAACACTTCTACCTGATTGAAGATATCCCGGAAAGACAATGGTCATAACCGTTGAGAAACTCAGTGTTTAACTCGTAGCCTTTGGTGTATTATTCCAACTAATTGGAGGAAATGGTCTCTGGAGACTTTTTGTATGTGTTACTTCATTGATTAGAAGAAATGTGAAAAGAATATTTGGTTCGTGAGATGATATTGCATATCGACATCTTCTATATGATTTATGATAAAGTGCTTCTGGTTAGTGCTTCATGAACACAATGTAATGATGATTCGATGAGATTACAACCATCGGGGAGATATATGTGTACATCTGGGTCGGACAACATATTCACATGATCGAGCTTAATCATTTATTCTAGAGTTGACATCAGAGAGGAGATCATGATTCAACCGTTAGCGTGATGTTGTTGTCTATACTCGGTTGGGTACTTGTGTACATTATGGGCTGATTGGTTATATGGAAGATAACTGGAATGCATTTGGTAAAATGAAGATGTTGATGTATTGTTTCCCTGCATAAGACAACTGGTCAATCTCGAAGAGTAATGTGTACATCGGGGACGCACAACAGGTTCATGTGATCGGCCTTCATCAGTTATTCTGGATTTGATAACCGCTAAGACGATCAATGTCTTAACTTGTTACCTCGGTGTTCTCATGTTCTTCGGGGTGCTGAGCTTCATTCAATGAGACTGTTTCTCTTCTCATTTTTCTTCTTGGGAAAATGGTCTTTATTCGAAGATTGACGGTATGAGGGGAAGCTACCAAAGTCTCACTTTCTGCAGGCTCAATTTCTGACGTCCATTCAAGAGTCTCAAAAATCTTTGGTGGTGGAAGTTTAAGAGATGACAAATTCTACTCTATCATTGTAAATATTTATCAAAAACCAAATACAAAAATATAAAACCAACAAAAGAAAATAGAAAAATATAAAATCTTCAAAAACCCATAAAAATCAGAAAATTTAAAAAATACCAAAAATATGTTTTTCTAGACATATCTTCTGGTATCGATAACATCTGCGGTCTTAGAAATGTCATTCAACAATGGCACGGGACCATAGATGAAGTTCGAGCAGAAGGTGTAAATATTTCTTTTCTAAACATGTCACAAATCATATGACTTGCAGTTATTTCATACTGTAACCCGCACTTCAAACTATGGCTTACAGTTATTTTAGACTATAACCCGTGCTTCAAAATGGTTTGCTATTATTTCTGATAGCAACCCGCTCTTTTAAAGAAAGGAAAGTGTTGCACTTGAACTTTTTCCAAAATATTTCGTGCACTTATCCTAAAACTAAACAGGGAAAGCATGTCGTCTAAAAGACTGTTGTTCCTACACAAATGTTTTTCCGTCAAAAATTCTTCAGAAAAATATTTGTTGTTCTCTTAAATGGTGGAAAATGAGCTGCTTTAAAAACAATCAGATTCAGAGTTTTTTTGTAAGATTGAAAACTCAATCAATGACTTCAGAGCTTTTAAACTTTTCATAAAAATGAGTCATGGATTGAGGGGATAATGTTTTCAAATCTATATCATCTAACGGGCTTTCTTAATTATCCTATATGCTTAATTAAAAATGATGTTAACCTACGTTGAAGGACTAGGTGCCTAGGATATGATTGTTAGGATTAGATGATTAGAGTTTGATGAACACATTATTTCCATGCCTTTACATGATCTGATTGAGATGTTGCATTGACTTTTATTAGCCGATTGCTGTTTGGGTGATGTCGACCACCATATATCTGTATGTGTGTCCACTAACGTATGCAGGTATATTGGTATATAAGAATGTTCCCGATCCGGATCCCACAAATGAAGATGATTGGATGCTGAAAGGAAATGGTAACTATATCTTGGGTTGACAAATGAAGAAACGGAGCATAATTGGACTTCTATGGAGTGTTGGCATGGAAAAATGCAACGTAAGAGGTCTCACTGCATTAGCAGATGGTTTTTTTCTAAGTGATTGAAGAAGCGAGCTTAATTTAACCTCGTTGGCATTAAAATACAACGTAAGAAGTCTCACTGCATCAGAGCGGTTTTCTTCCAAGCCCTACAACAACATCAACAAAAGCACTTATGATTCTTCCACCTAACGTATCTTGTACAGGGAAAAGTAGTGAATGATACCATTTTTAAACAATTTTGAAAATATTGTTTTGAAAATGGAAAAATATTGTTTTGAAAATAAATTGGTCTTAATTTTGAAAATCACCGGACTTATTTTTATCAAAACCTATGTCACTCAATTATCGATTTCGGTCATCGATTGAGGGGGAGAGTGATTTAAAATAAAATATTTTCAAACGATATTTCTTCACAAAAGTTCCGGTTTGTACAACAATAAGTGGTGATCTAAAGATTTAATGTTATGTCATGGTATGATTTTCTTTAAAACTCAAAGATCTTACAAAATGAAATTTTTTTCTATTCTTGTTTGATTGTGAAATTGTTTTATTTTAATTAAAGATCTCTTAAAAACTATCATACCTGACACTAACAATCTTTAATCTTTTAAATTGATCCGTATCAATCATTTTTCAAAATTAAATCAAGCCACGTCTTTCCCCAAAATCTTTTAAATGATTTAAATCAACTGGGATCACAAATCTCAAAAGGTTTGAAATTTTTTGATTAGGGTAGAGATCGTGATTTAAATCTCAAATTTGTTTAAATGGAATTGGTTTTAGTCCTTTAAAGGCACTCCTGCCTCCATGTGCCAAATGATTTCTAATACATAATGCACATGTTGAGGGGGAGCATTTATCCAAAAACAAGATGAGTATTTAAACCTGGCCACATTTTCTCTTATGTTTTCTAAACCTTATTAAATCACTTGGGATCCAAAATCTCAAAGGGTTTGATATTTTTGATCGGGGGAGAATTTGTGATTTAATAATGAAATTTGATAAAAGGTGATCGTTTTGATTCAATTGTGCAGGCTGCTCTCTCATATGTGCTAAACGCTTTCGAATCTTGAAGCACATATTGAGGGGGAGCATTTTAAAGGAAAATAAACTATCGAGGTACAAAAGCTTTTATGTTTTAACATAAAGTACCTTGATTGAGTTTTCAAATGGTTTTCTTAATGGTTTTTGTGATCGTGGATGTGTTTCAAAAGAACTCTTTCCTCTATGTGATAAAATGATTTCAAATATCCTATGCACATATTGAGGGGGAGAATTTACCAAAGAAATTCAAATGGCTTTTTCTAAGGAAATTGTGATCAAGAAATTATTTCAAAGAAATTATTTCAAAGAACTCTTGCCTCCATGTGCCAAACAATTTCAATATCATATGCACATGTTGAGGGGGAGCATTTCTAAAATGATCAAAACTATTAAGGTACAAAATGCTTTGATCTCGTATCACAAGTACCTTGATTGTTTTTCCAAATGATTTTTCGATTGGTTTCATGAAGGAAAGAACAATACCAAAAGACCGACCAATTTACTTTATGCATGGTGTTATAAGGATGGTTAGGTTAGGTATTCGTTCCCACGATCCCGCCAGAATCTGAGGGATCTACCCAGGGACAATCCACTAGATAGTGTAGAGTCCTTAGGTATGATGAAAAAAGGAGAAAAATGAGAATATGGGAAGAGTGTGGACTGAGACAGAGCTAGTACTGGAATAAACCCAACAAGGTTCTAGTTATGAATTCTTGGTAAGCACTGAAGGGATTGAAGAATGAAAAAGAATTGGAATGTAAAAAGGGTGAAAAGAAATATCCCTCCAATAATTCAACCTTAGGGCAGAAACCGGGTTCAATACATATGCTACTGGTGTTTACTAAGGTAACACTAGTATTGAAGACAAGACGTCATGGACCCAGTGACGCACTGCACTATACTTCCCAAGCTACTCAAGTTCCTCTTAAAAGGACTTGTTTCATTCTCACGGGGAACCTACATAATCTATCGACTTTCTCTTAGAGATTGTTGATATTGAAGAAGGAGACCCTCTCCCTAGTCTCCGGCATAGGAAACCAAATGTTCACTATTGAGTCTAGAGCCAAGAGATCATCCACAATATCTCATTAGGACACTAAATTCATGAAGACTTGCTGTTTCACACAATGTGGAAAGTAAGTATATATTAAGAGTCCTACGCATTATCCTTGTGGTATTGCCAGAACATCTGAGTGATATGTAAAAGTATTCACAATGAAGATGGAAATCCTTCTAGAGCCAACATCAAACAAGCTCTTGGTGGGTGACATGTGAGATCTTTTCTAAAGATCAAACTTGTGACAACTGGATAGAAACAATGGGGCGATTCACTCGTGAATCAACCTTGGTCCAGGAAATGAATTGACGAATACTTTTGGAAAAACCATTCGATGTGCAAACCTTCTTTTCTATAGCACGTCGAATGTATACTTATGTTTTCAAACACAAAAAGTATCTCTGATTGAAAAAAAATACTTTTGGAAAAACCGTTCGATGTGCAAATATTCTTTTCTCTAGCACGTCGAATGTGTACTCTTTTCAAATACAAAAAGTATTTTTGATTGAAAATTGATCTTTCTCATAAAACCTTCGTCGTATTGCAAAAATCTTTCTTCCAGCAATACATGATTGTTTTCAAATCAATTTTTCATCAATCAGTGAATCTCAATTCGCTGGTTCACTCACTCCGTGTTGTCTTCTTTGAGACATTCTGGTTTGAGAACGGCTAGAACAGCTGCGAAACCCTGTCAAGGAGATTCTTCGGAATTATACACGATCACAGTGCAGATACTTGTACTGATCAACGGGGAACCGTGGGCCGTGTACCTCAATTCAAAGAAAGTGATCAAAGACACTTTCGTGTGTTTTATTGCTAACTGTTGTTTGCAGGTACATTTGGACGGTTGCAGCTAATCAGAATTGAGGAATCAATCCAAAGCCGCATGCTCACAGCATCCACACTTAATTGAAGAATTCATGACAGGTGCATATCTACATAACCTGGTTCTGATATTTTTATACTATGCTTCTGCTAACGCTGCGCAAATATCATGAACCAAGTAAAGCTTCCGCTACTCTGATGGAAAGATGTCATGATCCTGAAAGTGTGAGCATGTCGGTCCAAAAGTCACAACATCACATGATGGCAACACAATAAAGGGTGATCCAGAGATTTACTGTGGTTGATGATCTTAATGAAAGCTCGAAGATCATCAAAGATGTGGATCAGTTCAAAGACCTCCACTTAAAGTACAATGTTATCGGACTTTAAAGAATCACTGCTAAAGCACAAAGAATGCGGAAATTGAAGAATTTGAAGTCTACGAGCTCAAAACTAAAGATAAAGATAGAATGCTAGGATACAAAATGTATTTCATGGGGTGATCTCCCTTAGGGGGAGATTGTTAGGAATTAGAAATACCATATTGAAGTTTCGGTCACCCCAACTCTAGTATAGCATATGTTAGCTCGTAGACATTACGTTATTTATTAGTTTGTTAGTTAGTTAGAGCAACACCGTGGAGGACGGACGGGTCTTTACCCATTGTATGCCTGATCCACAGCCCGTCAGAGGGCGTATTATGTAAAACTATAAATACCCTCTACCTCCCATGGTAGAGGGTTGGACCTTTCATTTCTCAATCTAACCTTCTATGTTTTCTTTCACTTTCTCTCTCTAGAAAGGCTCCCACTTTCTCTCTCTAAACTCTTATTGAATTCGATCCATATTATTGTTTGTTATGTGTTTATGAAAACCAATATCTAACAAGAAGTCTCAACATGAAGTGTTCAGTACTAAGAGTATCGTTGCCATCAAACATGTTGATCTTTCGTCTAAATGGGACTACACTTTCCTCAAGAATATTGTGGTCAAAAGGCAAGACGAAAGGGATTATGCATTCTCTGAAGCGGACTTTGAGAATTTTTCTCTCAACGACATTGAAGACATGTACCTTGCCAAAGTACAGGGTCGCATGAGACAATTTTCGACTGAATTACAACGTGAATTCATCAAGTCCTTGCTGATCTTCATCGACGCATAGTCATCGAGAACGTGTAGAAGATCTCCATTTTGCGGTTGAATCATATCGCACCGTGTCAACTTCACTCCACCTCAGCTAGATCTTCCCGACATTAACCAGCTTTCACAATACACACTCATCAGCCAACCATTCGGAGTGGTTTACCTTAGTGAAACACTTCGCAACTGCTTGATGGTGTGTAGAGATCGTCACAAGTTTGGGGATCACACATTGAAGAAGGTTAGGGACGGATTAGCTTATAGGTTGAAGGATATTCATGAAGGAATTGGGTCGAAAAAGCGATGGAATTCCAAGGAAAGAAGGGATGTGAAGAGGATCATCACCATGATTGATGAAAGGTTGTATCGAATGGATCAGTTCAGAACACTGGAAAGCTTTGTAGGTGGTCGTTCCAGGATTGCTCTCGCCGGCTATCAACGCCCAGTTCGCATTCCTGGAAACATTGATGGACTTCCTGGTACCCCTTGAACTGCTTCTATTTCATAATATTTTGGATGTGTGATTTATATGTCTATGGCTTGTGCACACATTACAGTGTACAATCCGCTCTTGTAAATAAAGGACCCTGTGGTACGCTTCAGTGCCACAATCCTTATAAAAGGAGCGAAAGCTTCTTACTTTTGAGTAAAACCTATCAAACCTTTCACTTTTCAAGGTTTTGCTCAAAAGAACAAGTACTTCCCCTTATGATTTTTCAAAACCTCAACCGTTTATATCACTAGTTGAGGGGGAGTATTTGAATTTAAAACTTTGTTCACAAATTGTTCACAGTGGTCATCTTCCCATAAAACTCAAAATGGTCATATTTATTCTCAAACATTTCGTCAAAAATAAACATTTATATGCCATTTTTTAGGGGGAGAAAATTTATGTGATAAGAAATATGTTGTGTAACTGCAAATGAATCTTTGTGCTATAGACTTAACCAACGAATTGACGAGATCTTAACTATTAGTAACTTGAAAAGACTTGTCCTGGACGGGTAATAATTTCAAGCTAGTTCGCTAGTGATGTAAACGTGTCTCGCAAAGAACTTGTCCGAGTAGAATGTACCATTCGAGAAATTCCTGGTAGACATGATCTTTGACGGGTTTGACAACCTTTCGAGGTTTGTCCACACCTTCAAGATATTTATTAGAGCTAGTTGTCACCTAAAAACTAACAATGTAACTCCTTAACTATTCAACGTAACCGTGTCTCGCGGGGGAGTGTCTATCTTGAGTCGATCAATTCAAAAGTGTGCGTTCTTCTCTCACCGTGCAGATTTCTGTCTTAACTATTAAGCACGTGTGGAGGGGGAGTATTTATGCTAAAAGATAAAACTCTCATAGTGGTACAAAATGTTTTTCATTCACAAACACTACGAGAGATTTTCTTGAAAATGGTTTTATGGCAATGGAGTTATAAGGAGATTAACGTTAGGAATAACCGTCCTATGATCCGCCAAAGCCGGAGAGATCTACCCAAGGACACTACCAATAGTTAGAATTAGAAGTCCTTAGGTATGATTTTAAAAAGGAGAAAATGAGAATCGGAGAAAGAAGGAGTTGAAGAATTAAAAAGAAATGTAAAGAAAATGGTGAAAAGAAATAGCCCTCCAAATTATTCAACTTAGGGCAGACACCGGGTTCAATTCATATGCTCCTGGTTGTCACTTGATGACGCCGGTATTGAAGATTAAAAGTCGTCATGGACCCAGTGACGCATGCACTAAACCTTCTTAGCCACTCAAGTTTCTCTCAAGAAGCTTGTTTCATTCTCACAGGGAACCCTACGTAAACTATCGGCTTTCTTTAGAGATTGCTGGTATTGAAGAAGGAGACCCTCTCCCTAGTCTCCGCTCCAGAAAACCAAAACGCACTATTGAGTCTAGAGCCACGAGATTCATCAAAAGATCTCTTAGGTACACTTGACATTTCATCACTTGGTGTTCAACAATAAGAACATCAGCGGTACGTTATCGAGTCCTTCACAGATCTTAGCAATCTATCGAGAATATTTATGAGAGGTTCACAATTGTGATCCTCAGTGATTGAATGGAAACTCCTAACAGGGTCAACATCAAACAAATGACAAAGGTCACTTCAAGTAACTCCCGTGGATTACGCTTAGTGTGTCTCAAACGGTCTACAGTCGTGAGGTGATGCTTCGTGTACCTCACGACTCATCTCGAACCGTAGATGTACTTCGGTACATCGCGTTATCTCACTTGTGGGACTCCGGTTCGTGAACGGCCTTTGTGAGAATTAGAGTTGTGTTTTCACACTATGCTGTTAACACTCTCGAAGTTCGAACTTGTAAGTGCCGGTATCCGCTTATTACTAACCTTTCTTATGTTTACTTCTTGTGGAAGCTCTGGAGCGACGATCGCGCAGATTCTTCACATGCTCATGCCAATATCATCACTAATAGAAATTCTCTCGAAAGGCAACACAAAAGTCCGAATGATTCTACGTCAAATCAAAGAATCTACAAAGTTTAAAGACTTAAAGAACTTCATCAGATCTGAAATACAACGTCAAAGAGCGTGTGAGCATGTTGAAGAATGACGTGGAGAGACTGGAGCAGTGAAGGCACTGAGGCGACTTGATGCACAACAACAACATACTATCACTACCATCACAAAGAACAATGATCAAAGAACAAAGATTAAGATGATGTCAAAGCAGAACTGTTTAAAGAAAACAATTTCTCTACACTAGGGAGATTGTTCAAATCAAGGCAATTCTTCTCACAAGAAAGAAGAATGTCAGAAGACTTCAAAGCTACTATTACGCCAAGACTTTCACCGTTTGTATTCATCACCAACACTTGAGGGGGAGATTGTTGGAATCACTCCTAAACCTTAATTCAAGTGTTAGTAATTTATATGTAATAGTTAGCTTAATATGGCCTTTATGTTAGTAATTAGCCTTAGGCTTATGTAGAAGGCCCATAAGCCTAGGCTTAGTCCAATAAGGAAAAGGAAGGGACTAGGAGTGTTGCCCTAGCTCCTTCTCCTATAAATACTATGTAATAACCCTCACTTGAGGGTTGGTTGTTCAATTTACTCTTTCATTCATACTCTACGCATAACCATTCTACATCTTACGTGTGTGTTTGTTTGTTTATTGTTCAACCGATCTTATCTCCTCCCTATTTCTTCTATTGTTACTTGTGTTGCATATTTGGGAACCTAACAATCTCTGTTAAGAAAAGCCGTCTTCACATCCATCTGATAGACTACCATATTCTTACTTGCAGCATTAGCCAGAAAGATTCTGATTGCCTCGATGCGTGCAACTGGAGCAAATGATTCTTCAAAGTCAATACTCTCCTCTTGACGGTATCTTTTTGCAACCAATCGAGCCTTGTTCTTTAATACATCACCATGCTCATCAAGTTTTACTTTGAAGATCCACTTTAGAGCAATGATCATGGCACAGTTAGGAGCATGTACTAATTCTCATACATCTAGTCGATCAAACTCATGAATTTCATCTTGCATGGCATTGAACTAGCTGTCTTCATTCATGGCAGTTTTAACGTCTTTTGGTTCGATCTTGGACAGCACGGAGTTGAAGAAGCACCATAAGGCATCAGTTGCAAGTTGTTTACGAGTGGATACTGGACGAGAGAGGTTTCCAATGATGTTGTCCAACGGATGATCATGAGTCCATTTTCTAAGGTGTTCATGTGGTTGTTGTCGAGGAACTTAAGTAGCAGAGTCATTTTCTCCTGAAGAAGATGGTTCAGATGATGGTTCAGGAGCAAATATGTTTTCAAAGGGAGCATCTTCGGGAGTAGCAAAGGGGTTATCTCCATCATAGGTGCCAGAAACAATTCCATGATGTACACTTGATGATTGAGGAATGGATAATGAGACAGAGTGATCAGCAGAAGGCGCTTCTTGACTCAATGACATAGAAACCGGACGGGTTATCTCGCTTGATAGGGATAGGAGCAGCCTCTGTTGATGAATTTGACAGATCATTAGCAGTTGGCTCATAGTGCTCATCAAACATAGGATCAAACAATTTCTTCAAATCATCTTCTTAAGGAGGTACATAAGGAGTTTCTGGTGAGAGATTTTATACAAGAGAAGAACTAATGGGACTACTTAATGAAGGTTGTGAAGCGGGTCCAGAACTTGATTTTCCTGGAGCCATTTGCCTGACACTCATCGAACGTGACCTGAATAGTTTCCATGATATCTCGAGTTCTTTTGTTGTAGATTCGGTAACCCTTCTTGTTTGATGCATAACCTACAAAAACTCCAATGTCTGCCTTAGCTCTTAATTTACCTAAATCTTGACCGTCATTCGTTGGATAGCACAAAGCACCGAACATTTTGCTGGACAAGTTCGTATGGAGTTTTTCCATGTGAGGTGTGTATAAGGGAACATTTTGGGTGTAGCAAGCAGTGGCAATGGCTTCAGCCCAAAGAAACATTGGAACCTTTGAATAAATGAGCATTGTTCTTGCGGCTTCCACAAGAGTTCGATTTCGTCTTTCAACTACACCGTTCTGTTGAGGAGTTCGTGGAACACTTCTTTGATGACTGATTCCAATACTTTCATAAAATTGACTTAAGTCTTTGTTAACAAACTCTGTGCCACTGTCTGTTCGAACAATTCTAACAAGAATCGAGAGTAGTGATCAACAACGACTAAAATATATTTCTTCCCATTTATCGTTTGCACTCTCATTGGTCCGCACAAATCCATATGAAGGGTATGAAGAACTTCCATTACTGAGTTTGTGGGTTTGGGTTTGTGGGCATATTTCTTGCTTTTTCCCAATTGGCATGCTGAACAAAGATGATCTTTTTCATGCTTTAATCTGGGTAAGCCTCTTACAAGATCCTTTCTGGAAAGATTATTAATGGTGCCGAAGTTCAAGTGATTGAGACGACGATGCCATAACCATAACTTTATTTTCGAAGCCTTTGATAACAAGCAGATTGGAGAAGACTTCATCATGTCTTCGATAGAGATGGTGTATAGATTTGTACAACGAGTTCCTCTTAACAATTCCACACCATTAAGTTCTCTAACGAAACAAGTATGTTTTCTAAAAGCCACTTCTAGATCGGAATCACAGAATTGACCAACAGAGAACAAGTTATGACCAAGACCTTCAACATAACTTTCACCAATAACATAGTTTCCATAACCCATAATTGCACCAAAATGGTCATTCCCAAATCTAATAGTCCCGATGAATTTACTCACGAATTTCATGAGCCGCGAGCGATCTCCAGTCATATGCTTGGAACAGCCTGAGTCCAGTACCACAGAACGATTTGAACGATCTGCAGTTGAACACAGACAAGAACGGATAACTGTATAATTGGGATCCCCATGCAAGAATGGGCTCCATTTGGTTAGTAACAGTGATTGGAACACCCACATCGAAAGTAGGAACAATGGAATCATCAGGAATAGATGCAGTACTAGTATCCGTATTTGACCTATTCAAAGTATGTTCACTTCTTAAAGGAATAGTTCTACCAGTAGGCATCCATTTTCTAATGGGCCTTGACTTAGAAAATTTAGGGCACAACTCATTAAGATTAACCTTGCGGCCAATAGGTATCCATTGATAACCTATATTACTAAATTTTGTTCCTGTGGGTTTCCAATGTTTTCTAACTTTCTTTTGCCTTTGCCTTTTAGCCTTCTTAGCTTGATTTTTGATATTAACAATATTAACTGGGCATTTAACAACATTAATTAAACCATTCACACCACATTCATGATTAGTGACAGAAATCAAGCAATCATCATTACATGGTTTGCAGATAGTAGCAGAATTCGAATTAATTACAGTACGCTTATAGCTAATGCTAGAATCAACACGATTCATTTTATTCAACTCAAACTTAGTGTTCCTAGGGTGGTCTTCTACTCTCTTCCAATGCACATTCTTAGCTTGTGAGGTCCTATCTTGCTTTGTATTGCCTGGAGGCTTTGACCCGCTTGCTTTTATGTCACTGATTACTCCTGTAGAGGGAATTATGGGAACATTAGTTGGTTGGACTACTTTTTGCATTCCTGAACTAGAAGTGCTGGGATCTGAACTACTTGAAGCCACTTTAGAGTTCACTTTCTTAATACTGGGCATAGAATGGGTTGCATACTTGGTACTAGGCATAGAACAAAGCATCACAACTTTATCTTTCGCACCTAGGGATTTAGGACATGTTGCTATTAAACATTCTAACAGCTCCTGAGATCGTTTGGCCTAAATGCAAGCAAACCTAATTTCTCTATCAAGTGGCTTATTTATGAAATCCTCTTCTACAATCTCACGGAGACATTCTAGACTATCCTTAAGGTGAGCGAAATAGTTGTGAAACACAAGTTCGTTATTTCTAAGATGAGGAGGAATGTATTTAACAGTCACAGTATATTTGGAGTCTGCAGGTGACTTTGATGCAACATTCTCATTAAAGACAAGTGGCAGTTTCCCTTTTTCCTGACTCTTCAAATTCTCAATTTCCTTTTTTAAAGACGTTATTTTTTCGTTGTTCTTGTCACGAGTGACTTTCATTGAATCATATAACTCTTTAAAGTGTCGTTTAACCTTTTCATTTTCTTCTAGAAAACTCTCATTTTCCTTTTGTAAAACATTAACCATGTTTTGAAGATGAAAAGTTTGAGAACACTGAGAATCTAAAGGAGGAGGCATTTGGGAGCCAATCACATTGTTCTTTTCACCCTTTAATTGTGAAATTTGGGCTTTCAACTTTCTGATCGTGTTACAATGAGCTTGAATCAGTTCGTCACGTTTGTTTATTTCAAAAAGTGCATCAAACTCTGAAACATTTGAGGGTGTCTTGATGTTTGAGGTTTTGACATTTTCTTTGAGATTTTGATATTTTAGTTGCAAATCAAAATGTTCAACTTCTAGTTTAGAAAAATGTTTTACCAAATTATCGTGATCATCCTGATCAATTTTCTCATTTAGTTATGAGTTTTTGTTTTCAAGCTCAATGACAAGATCATGGGAAACTTTCAAGGCAACAGTTAATTCATGAAATTGAGAAGCAGTAATAGAATGCTTAGTAACAGTATAAAACACATCTTGAGCCACACAACTTAATACTAAGTTCTCATTTAAGATATGCAGATTCTTCCTTTCAATTTCATTATATTTGAGTTCCCGTTCATAATCATTGACCTCAACAATCATTGCATCAAATTCCTTTTCCATTTCTTTAATATCCGAGTTAATCCCCTTTTGAAGACTTTAAAATTGACCTTTTAATTGTTTAAAGAAAGGCATGACCTCAGTTAAATAGCATTCTTTAGTTTGCTCAAAACCCCTTTCCCCTTCAGTTATCCTCGTAGGTGTGATTCTCTTCTTACATGTCTTCTCAAAATCAACGAATAGTTGATAAACAACATACAGGTTGATTAAGGTCTTGCTATTAGTGGAAATAGTTCTAGGAACTAAATGCATTGGTTTATTCGGAGGATACACAGTAGCTACAGGCACTTTCCTAAGGGAAATAGTTCTAGGAACAAATTTTTTGCTTATCCATGTCTTTCTTCCAAAAAATTTGTTCTGTGGTTAATTGAGTTTGAGGCTTAAACCTGTTCAGGGAGATCCAATTTTCTTTTGTGTAATCATGGGGTTTGATTGTTATGTTATTCTTTTTACACTTAGGATCTTCTAGTTTCTTATCCATTTTCTCCCTAGAGGCATCTTCTAATTTTCTATCCTCTTCCGTGCTTCCAATACATGAAGGTGTTTGCCTAGGCTTAAGGATCTCATTACCATCATAAACAATCTTATGGAAAGCTTTAGCTCTTTTACAATACTCATGATTTGGTTCCTCTACTAGGGGAATACTATGCTTATCGCTTAAGACTCTATGCTTAGTGATCATGTGAGCAGTCTGAATGGTGTTCCCTTGTACGTACAACTTATTTTCAAGCTTGTTTTTCAAAGTTTTTAGATTAGAAAGGTCATTCAAAAGTTTTGATTCCTTAGCATTAAATTCTTGTTTAAGCACTTTAACATTATCTTGAAGCTCTTGCTTTTGCTTAACAGTTTTAGAAAGCTTTTCTTGTAAGGAGTTTAACTCTTGTTTTAACACTTCTTCTCTAAAATAACTTTTTCTAATAATTGTACGCATTTGTTCATCCATTTCCTGCTCACGGGTAGTTAACTCAAACTTAGCACGTTGTTCATAAATAGCAACTTGTTCTTTATAAGCATTCATTTCAGAGATAACAGAATCATCAGGAGCACATGCAGTATATTCATCAAAAACATAGTCATCATTGACTGTAGTAGATGCATCACTTGGTACACTCTCATTTTCACTTTGTGTCACATATTGATCATAAGGGACAATATTACTATTTCCCTCATTATCAATATTTGATTCATAAGTTTCAAGAGATTGTACTTCGTTATGTATCTTTTGCTCAACCACCTCATCGTATAGTTTTAATACCTCGGAGATGATTGATTCTTTGGATGGACCAGACTGTTGTGGTGATGAGACCTTTGGAGAGACCATAGGTGAGATGCTAGCCATGAAGATTGTCGGCAAGAGGTTCATCATCGATATCAGAGTCAAATGCATCATAGTCTGCAACTTGAAAGGCATTTTGATGATTGTGAATTATTTCCTGAATTGGATGCTCATCCACATCAGCATCATATGTCTTAGCATTCCCTTCTGCAAGAAACAACAATTCCTCTTCATCCAAAGTCGCTCCATTATCCCTGAGCTTGCACAAGCAACATCTTGTCTCGGTATTCGCATTCTGTGGACGTTTGGAGATGTGCAGTTCCTCGCAATATGTCCCTCACCACCACAGTTGTAGCATTTGATTGGCTTTGCTTGCCCTTGATTGGCATTTCTTTCACGATTTTGATTAGCCACATATCCTTCGCCTACTCCAGCATTACCATAACCTGCTCCAATCATTCCTTGTTCATACCGCCTTCCTTGCACATTCAGCACCACTACCTTACCATCTCGATAGTAGCTTGATTGTGTGGATTGATGTCTGTTCGAGGTTATTGTTGGTGTGTGGAGTGGAATTCATATTTTGACTAACCATGATAAACAGTTGATTGATGAAGTTTTCCATGAGTGTGTTTGAGTCCGAGGCTTATATGTCGGATCAGAATGAGCTTGTAATTACCATTACCCGTGGGTATGACTTGAGAGGCTTTGGTGGTAATTCCAACATTGGTGTAAAAGGCTGTTGAGTCATTTGACGAACTTGTTTCTCCCTGTTTAGATTTGAACTGTTCAAGAATCATTCGTTCAAACATAGCATGTCTCTCATTCTGAAGAAGGAAGGCATACAATTGCTCGTAGTTGGTGTTCTTTAATCCTTTGGTTAGCTTCACAGAGGTGACAAATTTGTGCCATTCGGGATTCATGTTGTTAACAAACTTTGAGTTCAGCTAAATATTTGGCACGGTCATTTTGATATTCCTCATGTCATTCACAAGCTTGTGGAATCTTACGTAATATTCATAGACACTTTCTTCTGGTTTCATCTTAAAGTGCTCAAATTCATCATACAGTTGTGATTCTCTTTCTTCCTTAGTTAATTCGTGAACCCGAGAAGCATTTTGACATTATCCCAAACAGCCTTGGCTTCAGTGTTGTGATTGATAATCTTGTAGATATCTTTTGGAAGACCTCAAGTATAATGTTTGAAGCCCCGATATCAGATAGTATCTCTTTTTCTCCTTATCACCGAGCTCATCATACGCCTTTGGTCCGTCCAATCCTAAGATCATTGTTCCATCGCACAGCTAGCTTCAAGTGTGTCTCTTGTAGTCTCAATTTGATAAGGTCCTTCATCAATTGACTTGAGAATGTTTACCCCATTTTCCTTTCCCAGACAATACAACCTAATTCGTTGAGCCCATGAGTCATAGTCAGTTCTGTCAAGCATGGGTGGACGAGTATCTGATCCAGCTGCTTGAACGTCCTCAGCTATAGAAGAGATGATTGTAGGCATGTTGCTAGACATGTTTACAGATATCACGGGATTTTATAACTCTATGATTAAACCGGGAAATAGATTCTTTCACGGGATTTTACTAAGTCAAGAGAAAACCGTATTAGAAACAATAATCAACCAAGTCGCTATAACCCTTGAAGACAAGTCGCTAAATCACCAAGTTGCTAAGTAACAACTCGCTAAAAGGCTCAAGTCGCTATGAACCAAGTCGCTAAACACAAGTCGCTATGAACCAAGTCGCTAAACACAAGTCACTAAAGCAACAAATCGCTAAGCTGACAAGTCGCTAAAGAGTAACTCGCTAAGTGGGCAAGTCGCTAAGGAACAACTCGCTAAGAGGCCAAGTCGCTAAAGAGCAACTCGCTAGTCACAACAAAGTCAAGTCGCTGAAAACAATAAAGACAAGTCGCCACGCTGAACAAGTCGCTAGCCTGGAGTGGTACCTCCACTACTTTGTACTATTTGTCGCCTTGTCTCAATAAACAAGTCGCTGCCACTTCAACTACAAGTCGCGCAGAACTAACGAAGCAAGTCGCTAATGAAGAAAACTTATTCGAGAGTCAAGTCGCTAGCAAGAAAAACTTAAACACAACCCTTTTCAATCCAAAACAAGCCCAACCACAGTGATTCAAGCTTTCCAAATCAAAACCCAAGCACTTACAATGATTCTAAACACAAAAGTACAATCAAAATTCAAACTTTAACAAAAGAAATGATCCAAATGAAGCAAAAACCACTAAACTTTTTCAAACCCAAAAACCATATAAAACCACTAGAAATCCAAGGACATGTAAGAGAGATGATCAAACCATGGCTCTGATACCATTTGTAACATATTGGATTTCACAAACACATCAAACCATGATCAAATATAGCGATACAATAAGGTTTTAGAGAGAGAAAGAGTTAGAGGTTTGGGAACTTAGTGAGAGAAAGTAAAAGTATTATTATGAGCTCCAACCCTCTACCTTGGGAGGTGGAGGGTATTTATAGTATCTTACATAAACGCCACCTACGGGCTGTGGATCAGGCATACAGTGGGTAAAAACCCGTCCGTCCTCCACGGTGTTACTTAACTAAATACTACCTAACATTAAATAACTACGACTACGAGCTTTTCTAACGATTGCATATACTTGAGGTGACCGACACTTTAATGACTGGATTTACTAAATCCTAACAAGCGCAAAGCTACCCCGTCAGCAAAACGATCTAGAAGGCTTCAGAGTTATATCAGAATTTATGATGCACGGTCCCTGTGGGGTAGCGTTTCCGAATGCAGTTTGTATGTGTGATAGATTGAAGTGTAATTTTTTTTTCCCAATGGAGTACTCTGAAACAACTTTTTTTGACAAAGCTGGGTATGCACACTACAGAAGAAGGGACGTGCAGATAGATGTACACCGAAGTGGTGTCAGGTTGGACAACCATTACGTTGTCCCATACAATCGCGAACTATGTATGATGTTTTTTGCACATATAAATGTTGAGTATTGTGGCTGGACGATGCTCATAAAGTACATGATTAAATATATTTCAAAGGGTAAAGACAGAATCATTGCTCGGGTGTCCAGGTAAATTGGTGAGGCACAACATAGCCACGCGGGTGCTTCAACTTCCAATAGCAGTTCAGTCATGGGTATGGACGAGATAAAGAACTTTGTGGATGTGCGTTATATCGGTCCTCACGAGACTTGCTGGCATATATTTGGTTTTGATATCCACAATAGGGAACCAGCGGTCCAAATCCTTGCTGTTCACCTTGAAAACATGCAAAGATGTTTCTTTCAAAGCATCGCAGCAGCCTATACTAAATAACCCAAGCGCCAGAAAAACAACTATGACAGAGTGGTTAGCGTTCAATGAATCATCAACATTTGGTAGGCATCTAACATATTTGCAGTTTCCGTCAGAGTTTGTATGGACAAAAGGTGAAAAAACTTGGACTCCTAGACGCAACCTCAACAAACCTGCAATTGGTCGATTAACATATGTGCATCCAACTGCGGGCGACCTATTTTACCAGCGTATGTTATTGTGTCATCAAATAGGATGTGCATCGTTTGCAGCCATTCGGACTATTAACGAGTTCACATACGCGACGAATAGGAAAGCCTGTGAAGCTATGGGTTTGTTACAAGATAATCAAGAATGGATTACAGCTATGCAGGAAAGTTGCAAAACGACTACTTCATTTCAGTTAGGATCAGTCTTTGCACAGATACTGTTGTTCACAGATATCACAAGCCCAATAACACTTTGGCAAATGTTCTGGAGACGAATGTCAGATGACGTACCACGTATACTATCAGAAGCACTAGGTGTTCGGCAGCTATTCGTAAACAACCCTGAATTAGAGGGTGGAGTTTTATATGATGTGCAGGCATTGCTCATGTCACACCCCCAAATTACCTGTTTTGCAGCGGAATGGAATTCCTGTGGGTTGACTGTCATAGCATCACAATCACAGTTATATTGAACGACCTAAAGTGTCGTTTGGAAAATACATCGATTGATTTAATAAAATAATCAGAGTTTACAAAGTATAGGTCCCAAATGAAAGTCATTATGTGCGTAAATAAGTTTGTTACAAGCCAAACGATGTTTTTAAAGTGCATAAATCCCATGAGAGACGCGTCGTCACCACGACTCTATGATAAGTCCATATGCATGCCATGAAGTGTATGCCTTAGATACCTGAGATAAAACATGCTTAAAACAGTCAACACAAAGGTTGAGTGAAATTCATAGGTTTAATTAATTCGTTTGAACACAATATTCGTAGTGTGAGTTACGTTGTTTCACACTCATCGTTGAAAACAAAACAGCATTTATTTCACTAAGTTCATGACAACCAAAGCGTAAACCTCGTACCAATAGAAATTGGTAAAATCGTTTCATCGCAGCCCTAATATGGTAAACTTGCCAATTTACCTTAACGATTCAAATATAGTGCTCGATTTCCCTAACTGGGTCAATAAGAACGGGAGTGTTAATTCCAATAGGCCTATTCACAATATTCAAGGCCACTCTAGTGACTAATGGAGCATGATGTAGGGACTTCAAACATGGCAATTGATTACTTAGTGACAATAAAACATTTGGATATAGCATACAGTTCAAAGCATTTGTGTTCGATTAAAAATAGTTGAGCATGTATCTCCCCAAGAGTTTGTAAAACAAATAAGTAATAGAAAGTGGGGCTATGAACTCACTTGGTACAATGATGTGATGACAAAAGTGGATACACCAAATGAGGCGAATCTCTAACTGTGACCTATTATGAATGATATGATATATAATAAGTCATGAGGTAATGTTATGGATGCAATTCGTATGATATCTATACCACTTGTGAATTTTTGAAAATAATACTTATCGTCGAAAAATAATCTCATAACGTCTTGACCATTTTTAAATTGCTCACATGTATTTACGTTGAAATGATATCCTACGATAATCATTTAATGATTTATTATGAAATTATAACTTTTCGTCGTAAAATAATGTCATTTGAAAAATTCATGAAAGTGACTAAATAGCCTCGAAAAGCTAGTCGTAAAATGGTGCACGTCGAGTGTTAGGAAACGAACTCAACGGTTTTAGGAAGCTTGTATCATTATCTCAAAGTTTTAGCATTTAAGTTTTCATCCTATGGGTCTCGATCATGGAAAAAAATATAGGTTAAGTATGGTACTTGTGTCCAAAATATCGTTTAAGGGTGGTTTTCGGCAAAGTTTAAGTAACCGTATTTTATTTGTTACAACTCCGCTTGACGAACGGTTGGACATTTTGGAAAATATGCTAGGCGAACTTACTTTTACTAGAAGACATCATGTTATAAAAAGTACTACATCCATGTTAAAAACGACCCTCAACATGGTCCTTTGTGGCCGTAATATTTGTCTAATAGAAATATATTAGTTTTTCTTATATAATATAGTAACGGCAACTTTGTGTAAACGCGTGTAATTTAATCGTTACAAGTCCGTTTTCTACGTTTTATATATCCTTAGCTTCGTATCAAAGTATACTAATATATTTTTGATAAATCGACACATTTCATAACGCCTAAGCCTCATTTTTAACTCGTACAAAATGGACGTAACATGCTGAATTTTCAGGATTTTATAGTTTTCGTCGCCTAACTTGAAAAATTCATATCTTCTTCGTTATAACTCCGTTTTAACCCGCTCAAGCGACCACGTTTTCGTTTTAAAGTATATTTTCTAAATATCTAGGCCAAAAATTTGTATCTACTGTCGAAAATTCCAGAATTCAAAAATATGGATAGACCCTTAAGTAAACTTGTCGAAATGAGTTTTTCTCGCGCCAAACCTATTCTAACCAATTCAAAACAACTCCAAAGCTATTCTAATCCTACCATACACCTTCTTAGGGTGTCATGGGTTCCTAGACATCACCAAAAGTGATATATTTTAAGGGATTAATTATAGGATGGATAAAACATATAATAAGTAATAAAAAGACAAAAAGTGGTATATATTCATATGTAACATGCACGTTTTCTTGCAAAACTAATGAAATAACATTAATATGGATATGAAAGGATTATAAAGATCATGAAATGCTTACTTGTAACTTGATGAGGTGAAGTGAACAAAGGTTAATCCTAACACCCTAGGTTTTTATTTCAAAACCTTAACTAAGAGTGTAACTAGATTGTGAATTAACTTGACTTGAAAATTTTCGTGATCTCCTTCTTGTTATTAAATGTGGCCGGTTCTTAGGGGATGAAGAGAAGATGATACTTTGATTTTTTTCACTTTGTATTTTTAGTATCTATGTGTTGTTAGAGTATAATATGATATATTTGTATGTATTGTTTAGATATTTTGTGCAAGAAATGAAGTGACTCACCCTTGTTGTCGACAAGGGTGTGTTTGAGTAAGTTAACACATTTTTTTTTAAATGTATAGATGCGTAGTATAATGTATGATTATTTAAGGATAGTTAATAAATTGTATATTTATTTAAGCATTTAGGGTAGCGTTAACTAAAATTAAATTTTAACGGGTCAAAATAAAATATATTGAAGTCATAAAATTATAAAAATACATTTCTTGCAAAATTTGAGTGAAATAATAATTATCGTGTAGTTTTTAAGAAAACCGTCGTAATTATATAAATATAACAATTTATATACAAAATAAATTTAAAACACTGGGTAAACTCATAATACTATTTTTATAATCTTATTATAAGTATAAAAATATATCGGGATAATTTTTGGAAGTATCGGATCAAATGTTCAAAATAATTAATTACGCGATAGCGTTTATTTAATAAAAATTATACGTTTAATGAAAAATGCAAAACCATGCATGAACTAATGTGATGATAATGATGCTAATGATATGTAGATAAACCTAGTCAATATGAAATATCCTTGATAATTTTTCATGAATTCGCAGCTAAACCATTAAGGTTACGCGAATTTGATACTCGTAACTCTAGTTTACGATAAACGATGAAATAGTGAAACTTGAATAGTGATTTTCTCCGGGAATGAATAGTGTTTCATGAATAGTAAATTTTGAAATACGTTCTCAGAATATTACTTCGACTTCGAAAATGGTGAATAGTAAAATTTTGAATAGTAACCGGTGAATAGTAAATTCCCGAGATGAATAGCAAATTTGAGAAATGACCTGAAATTGCGAGTTGTCACATTCGCCCACCCAAAAAGGAATTCAGTCCCTGAATTCAGTTCGTGTTAGTCTATCGAATTTTTGAGTTTATTATGAATAACGAGAAGAGAAGACATGAAGATGTGTCGTTACGGTTATTTATGATTGAGAGTGTACAAAACATCATGGTAGAGAAAATATTGGATGAGTATCTCCGATGAGCATCACTTTGACTTTGGAATATGTGAAAATTTTGCTTGCACTAAGATTTATAAATAACTGCTCCCAACATAACATGATCCCTCCAGAATTAGACATAGTTAGCTAGGCTATGTATAATTAAGGAACGATAATGTGACGTTCGGTTTAGTTGTTATAACTCTCAATGTTTACAAAGATTTAAACCGTGTCGTTAAAATGGTCGTTAAAGTAAAAGAAAGTAAAATCCTTGTAAGTGATATCGAATCGAAAGAAAATAAAGTACGATAGATGAGAATATTTTACAACGAGTGGTTTATCAAAGAGTAATACATCTTAAGTTATAAAGATCCGGATACGATGGATGACATAAACTTAGTACGACATAAAACATAAGGAAAATAAGACTGTTAGTTTCCGAACTTCTTCAGTCTTCCGCGTTGTCGAAATCCTGTTGAGCTTCTCCTCCTTCTAACATGTATGCTTTCCCAAGAGCACCTTCAACTTGTTGACCTTGGTTTTGGGGACATTGGTTTCGATAGTGTCCTTGCTCCCCACATCCGAAGCATGTGACTACGGCTTTACCTCTACAATCCCTGGCTAGGTGTCCTGATTTCTGGCACTTGTGGCACTTGGCAGGGCAAGGACTCGAGTGATGAAACTTACATCGATTACATAGTGGGTGTGTTCCAGCATAACCTCTACCTTCTATTGGTGCAAAGAACATAAACCCTTGCAGCTTCTTGCCTTCTATTCTGTTGTTGATGATGGTTAGTGTTACGGTTTTGGTTGTTGTTATTATAACCTCCTTGATCATTTTCCCATTTTCTTTTGTTGTTGTTGATTTGGTTATCGTCGTTGTTGTTGTTGTTTTGGTTATTGTTGTAGTTGGTGCGGTTGTTGGTATTATTGTTGTTTCGGTTGGTGTTGGTAATGTTGCCTCTCTTTACTACTTGTGCCATGAGCTTTTGAGACACTCGAATAGATTCCTCAATCGTTTGCGGATCAAAAGAAATCACGTCTCCTTGAATAATCTGGGGAAGTCCCCCAATGAAAGCCTCCAGTAGCTTCTCGTTATCCGAAACCATAGATGGGCATAACACGGCCAATTCTTGAAACCTTTGAATGTAAGTATCAATGTCATACCCAACAGTTACTAGTTTATAAAATTTGATCTCCAACTTTTTCACCTCCGTACGCAGACAATACTTCTTGGTTAACAAACCTTTGAATTGCTCCCAAGTGAGCTTGAAAGCATTTTCCATTCCCATTGGCTGAGCATACGAGTTCCACCACGACATTGCCCCATCTAGTAGTGTACTCGTAGCAAACTTAACCTTGCTATCCTCCGGGCAATTACATAACAAACACGACTCCATTTTCTCGAACCATCGAACCATGGCAGTGGCCCTTCAGGCCCATGAACTTAGTGGGATCTCCGCTTTTAAAATCCTTATATGAACAACTTCTAACCCCGGACCCTCCTGCAATTCCTGCAGCAGAAGAAGCAAGTCTAGCGGCCAGCTTCCGCAATTCTAGTAGCTTCAGCAGCTGCCGCAGTCAGGGCGGCATTAGCTAGCCTGGCGGCCTCAAGATTAGCCGCAGCCTCGGCCAAGTGGCGAGTCTAGCGGCTTCAAGAAGGGCTCGCAGCCTCGCAGCATTGGCAAGTCTAGTGGCTTCGCAGTAGCCGCAGCCTTCAGCAGCCGCCATGCTGTTCCTTCACCTTAATGCATTGGCTATACTATCCCTCACAAACTTTTGCATAGCCGCTTGTGTCAATTCAGGTGTGGCTTTCTTCGGCGCCATTACTTCTTCAAAATAAGAGGAAAGGTGAGATGTAGCAAAGTCCTATGTAAATAATAAACGCTCTAAATAGGTGTGATATGAGATAATAAACTTAAGGTTATCTTTCAAAAATGAATGATGGATTCCAAGAAGATGGGTTATGAGATGTCGTAAGTGCTTCAAATGTACGATGGTTTAATGGCTTAATGTGTGAATAGCGTGTAACTCGACATGTTAGTGGTGAAACAAAGGAGTGAGAGTGACTTTTCCGTACTTAAAGGTTTTATCTCGGTATTCGACGTTATCGGTGATGAGTCAACTGACATTAAAATTGTGATAGGGAATGATAAGACATTTTCCACGTTGGAGTCTAAAGAAAGGATAATGGAATGGGTATTTGAAGGCATCCATGTGACAATCGATTTGAAATGAAAGTAAATAACTCGAAAAATATACGTATAAACCGCATGTAAAGTGAATATGCACTTATGATGAAATGATGAGATGCTATGATGATGTAGTTATAGTCTAGGGTCAATGATGCAACCTAGTTCTCTATAACTGAAACTCTGATGCCAATCTGTCACACCCCCAAATTACCTGTTTTGCAGCGGAATGGAATTCCTCGGGGTTGACTGTCATAGCATCACAATCACAGTTATATTGAACGACCTAAAGTGTCGTTTGGAAAATACATCGTTTGATTTAATAAAATAATCAGAGTTTACAAAGTATAGGTCCCAAATGAAAGTCACTATGTGCGTAAATAAGTTTGTTACAAGCCAAACGATGTTTTTAAAGTGCATAAATCCCATGAGAGACGCGTCGTCACCACGACTCTATGATAAGTCCATATGCATGCCATGAAGTGTATGCCTTAGATACCTGAGATAAAACATGCTTAAAACAGTCAACACAAAGGTTGAGTGAAATTCATAGGTTTAATTAATTCGTTTGAACACAATATTCGTAGTGTGAGTTACGTTGTTTCACACTCATCGTTGAAAACAAAACAGCAATTATTTCACTAAGTTCATGACAACCAAAGCGTAAACCTCGTACCGATAGAAATTGGTAAAATCGTTTCATCGCAGTCCTAATATGGTAAACTTGCCAATTTACCTTAATGATTCAAATATACGGCGTTCGATTTCCCCTAACTGGGTCAATAAGAACGGGAGTGTTAATTCCAATAGGCCTATTCACAATATTCGCGCTCACTCGCAAGTGACTAATGGTGCATGATGTAGGGACTTCAAACATGGTAATTGATTACTTAGTGACAATAAAACATTTGGATATAGCATACAGTTCAAAGCATTTGTGTTCGATTAAAAATAGTTGAGCATGTATCTCCCCCAAGAGTTTGTAAAACAAATAAGTAATAGAAAGTGGGCTATGAACTCACTTGGTACAATGATGCGATGACAAAAGTGGATACACTGAAATGAGGCGCAATCTCTAACTGTGACCTATTATGAATGATATGATATATAATAAGTCATGATGTAATGTTATGCATGCAATTCGTATGATATCTATACCGCTTGTGAATTTTTGAAAATAATACTTATCGTCGAAAAATAATCTCATAACGTCTTGACCATTTTTAAATTGCTCACATGTATTTACGTTGAAATGATATCCTACGATAATCATTTAATGATTTATTATGAAATTATAACTTTTCGTCGTAAAATAATGTCATTTGAAAAATTCATGAAAGTGACTAAATAGCCTCGAAAAGCTAGTCGTAAAATGGTGCACGTCGAGTGTTAGGAAACGAACTCAACGGTTTTAGGAAGCTTGTATCATTATCTCAAAGTTTTAGCATTTAAGTTTTCATCCTAGGGGTCTCGATCATGGAGAAAAATATAGGTTAAGTATGGTACTTGTGTCCAAAATATCGTTTAAGGGTGGTTTTCGGCAAAGTTTAAGTAACCGTATTTTATTCGTTACAACTCCGCTTGACGAACGGTTGGACATTTTGGAAAATATGCTAGGCGAACTTACTTTTACTAGAAGACATCATGTTATAAAAAGTACTACATCCATGTTAAAAACGACCCTCAACATGGTCCTTTGTGGCCGTAATATTTGTCTAATAGAAATATATTAGTTTTTCTTATATAATATAGTTACGGCAACTTTGTGTAAACGCGTGTAATTTAATCGTTACAAGTCCGTTTTCTACGTTTTATATATCCTTAGCTTCGTATCAAAGTATACTAATATATTTTTGATAAGTCGACACATTTCATAATGCCTAAGCCTCATTTTTAACTCGTACAAAATGGACGTAACATGCTGAATTTTCAGGATTTTATAGTTTTCGTCGTCTAACTTGAAAAATTCATATCTTCTTCGTTATAACTCCGTTTTAACCCGTTCAAGCGACCACGTTTTCGTTTTAAAGTATATTTTCTAAATATCTAGGCCAAAAATTTTTATCTACTGTCGAAAATTCCAGAATTCAAAAATATGGACAGACCCTTAAGTAAACTTGTCGAAATGAGTTTTTCTCGCGCCAAACCTATTCTAACCAATTCAAAACAACTCCGAAGCTATTCTAATCCTACCATACACCTTCTTAGGGTGTCATGGGTTCCTAGACATCACCAAAAGTGATATATTTTAAGGGATTAATTATAGGATGGATAAAACATATAATAAGTAATAAAAAGACTAAAAGTGGTATAGATTCATATGTAACATGCATGTTTTCTTGCAAAACTAATGAAATAACATTAATATGGATATGAAAGGATTATAAAGATCATGAAATGCTTACTTGTAACTTGATGAGGTGAAGTGAACAAAGGTTAATCCTAACACCCTAGGTTTTTATTTCAAAACCTTAACTAAGAGTGTAACTAGATTGTGAATTAACTTGACTTGAAAAATTTCGTGATCTCCTTCTTGTTATTAAATGTGGCCGGTTCTTAGGGGATGAAGAGAAGATGATACTTTGATTTTTTTCACTTTGTATTTTTAGTATCTATGTGTTGTTAGAGTATAATATGATATATTTGTATGTATTGTTTAGATATTTTGTGCAAGAAATGAAGTGACTCACCCTTGTTGTCGACAAGGGTGTGTTTGAGTAAGTTAACACATTTTTTTTTAAATGTATAGATGCGTAGTATAATGTATGATTATTTAAGGATAGTTAATAAATTGTATATTTATTTAAGCATTTAGGGTAGCGTTAACTAAAATTAAATTTTAACGGGTCAAAATAAAATATATTGAAGTCATAAAAATTATAAAAATACATTTCTTGCAAAATTTGAGTGAAATAATAATTATCGTGTAGTTTTTAAGAAAACCGTCGTAATTATATAAATATAACAATTTATATACAAAATAAATTTAAAACACTGGGTAAACTCATAATACTATTTTTATAATCTTATTATAAGTATAAAAATATATCGGGATAATTTTTGGAAGTATCGGATCAAATGTTCAAAATAATTAATTACGCGATAGCGTTTATTTAATAAAAATTATACGTTTAATGAAAAATGCAAAACCATGCATGAACTAATGTGATGATAATGATGCTAATGATATGTAGACTAAACCTAGTCTATATGAAATGTCCTTGATGATTGTTCATGAATTCGCAGCTAAACCATTAAGGTTACGCGAATTTGATACTCGTAACTCTAGTTTACGATAAACGATGAAATAGTGATACTTGAATAGTAAATTTTGAAATACGTTCTCAGAATATTACTTCGACTTCGAAAATGGTAAATAGTAAAATTTTGAATAGTAACCGGTGAATAGTAAATTCCCGAGATGAATAGCAAATTTGAGAAATGACCTGAAATTGCGAGTTGTCACAGCTCACCATCCTTGGAAAGTCATTGAGGGATTATGGGCTACCAGACCCTCCATCAGGATTGCTAGATTTATTCAAAAACCGTACAGTCATGGAAGAAAGATCCTACAATAGAGCTAAAATGGCTTCGGAAAGCAGAAGTCTTATCCCACAGTTAAATCCCCAACAACGGCAGGTATTCGA
Organism: Chrysanthemum makinoi; assembly: GCA_910596185.1. NCBI lineage: Eukaryota > Viridiplantae > Streptophyta > Magnoliopsida > Asterales > Asteraceae > Chrysanthemum > Chrysanthemum makinoi. The sequence goes on from OU343223.1 coordinate 77,703,657, forward strand.
CACAATAACAGACGCTGTACGCAATCACAAGCAACAGTTAATGTTCATGTATGGACATGGAGGAACCGGTAAAATATTTTTATGGAAAACAGTTATTACAACACTTAGAGCTGAAGAGGGACTGTTTAGCAGTAGGTTCATCGGGGAGTTGCATCATTGTTATTGCCAGCTGAAGAACAGCTCATTCGCGTTTTAAGATCCCGATACATCTAACTGATGAGTCAGTATGTGCAATAAGAAAAAACACACAGTTGAGTGAACTCTTAAGCCGAACATAATTGATCATATGGGATGAAGCGCCCATGAATGAGAAGAGGTGTTTTGAAGCGTTAGATAGGACGATGCGCGACGTTCTTAGCGAACCACGATTACTTTTTGGAGGGAAATCGGTAATGCTAGGTGGAGATTTTCGACAAACATTGCCAGTAAAGAGAGGTGCTTCAAGAGATGAAATTATTGGTGCATCCATTGCTGAATCGGGGTTATGGCGACATTTCAAGCATTTTTTTTTTTTTTTTTTTTTTTTGGTGCTGGAGAACAATGAGATTGCAAAGGCATGGCATGACGGACCAAGAAAAAATAGAATGTCGATCATTTTCAGAGTGGCTGTTAAAGTTAGGAGATGGGAATGTTGGCACGCAGGATGGCGAAGACCCGGAAAATACTTCTTGGGTGCGCATCCTGGATATCCATTGTTTTCAACCGGGTGGGCAAGCACTGGACGAGCTGATCGAGTTCATATATGACAGGGACTCGCTGCAAGCACCAACAGTTACTATGTTTCAAGACAAAGCCATAGTGTGTCCAAAAAACGATACGGATGACACAATAAATGCACGGATACTTCAACAGGTGACTGGGCCATCTGAAATCTATATGAGCGTGGACAATGCAGTGCCTATTAGAAACGATGGAGCTGCTACAGACTTGTTATACCCAGAAGACTATTTGAACTCGATGACGTTTTCAGGAATTCCTCCACAATCCTTGGAGGTGAAAATAGGTGTTCCGGTAATGTTGATGCGGAATTTGAACCTAACGGGTGGTCTGTGTAATGGGACTCGCATGATCGTCACTCAACTCTTGAGCAGGGTGATAGAAGCAAAGATTATAACTGGCACTCGAATAGGGGGAAAAGTTTTTGTGCCGCGCATTATTCTGACGGTTAAAGACAACAAGATGCCTTTTGTTTTTAAACGCAAGCAGTTCCCTATTAAATTATGTTATGCAATGACGATAAACAAAAGTCAAGGCCAATCACTTGCAAAGATAGGAATTTTTTTTACCCGAGCTATATTCGGACATGGCCAACTATATGTTTCCCTGTCAAGAGCCACCTTATCGAAGGGTTTGAAAGTTGTTATTGAACCGCAGGCAGACCGGCCACCAAACACCACAAAAAATATTGTGTACAAAGGTTTTTTGAATAAAATTAAGCTACAACAGGTTTAATTATTATTTCATATCGTTATGTGAATTTTTTTAAAGCGTAGGTACTGTTCCTAGAATGCAAACGTCTATGTCGGTAGCTACATAATGTCTGATACTAGCCATGCACCAGCATAATTTTTATTTATACGCTTTGCATCATGAATTGCATAGATATGTCAGGTGTGCGTTAGAAACATATGCATCTTGCTCAAAATATTATCCTGTGTTGTCCCAGTGTCACTAACCGGTATTCCAAACAATTGCAGAATAATGGCTGACAAAGGGGAAGGGGACTTGATTCAAGCAAGCAGAGATGAAAGTGCCACGAACGATAGCATCAGTACTGTAGACTCGAAAGACAAATGGCAACTGATAATAACAGAGGCTGATATTATTAACATCACGAATATCAAACCAGAGGATTTGCAAAAAGAATTGCAAATTAAAGTCTACCGAAAGTGGACATCAAGGAATGTGCCTGATCCTAATCCGACTGGTCTATACTTCATGTTGCTAGACAAACGGGTAAGCATACTAACCACACTTGAAAAACTTAACACAAATAGGATCATTAGTAATGTTTGTTAACATATGATTACCACAGGGAAACGCTATTCAGGCAAATGTAGACATCGGGGACATAAAACAGTTTGAAACCGTTTTGCAAGTCGGTTCAAGTTACAGAATCCGCAGGTTTAACTGCAAGAACACCAATATTTGGCAACGCACCCTTACCAACAACACAACGCTGTTACTTGGAAAGTATAGCGACATTTTGCCTATAGAAGATCATAGTTTCCCAGCCCATCATTTCAATTTCGTTGCATACAACGAACTTGTAGCTAGACCTGATGTTCGTGATGCGGTTCTAACAGGTAATCCATTTAGATAATCACTAATGATAGTTGGATTGTTAATGAAATATTTGCATGCGCTTGCAGACTACATAGGAATTGTCAGAGGCATTGTGTAGGATCGTTATATTATTGTGTTGATGATTCGGGTGGTCTTGGATGATCAAAATACATGTTTGCCATTAGAGAAAGAAAGTAGAGAGAGAGGGAGTTTCTTGGTAGAGACTTGTAGAACAAAAATGTGAAAGGTTAGATTGAAAGCTCCACCCCTTCCATGGATGGAAGGGGTATTTATAGTTACAAAATACACGACCTCCTATCGGCATGTGGATCAGGTATACAGTGGGTAAAGACCCGTCCTTCCTCCACGGTGTTACACTAAACTAAACTAAACTAATAACTAACTAATAAACTGATAAATAACGTAACTAATGATATGTCTACGAGCTAACTTAAGCTAGATAATATTTGGGGTGACCGACACTTTACTTATGGAATTTCCAATTCCTAACAATCTCCCCCTAAGGGAGGTCACCCCATGTTTTACATTTCGAATCCTAGCATTCTATTCTTGACTTTGTTCTTGAGCTCGTAGACTTCAATTCTTCAATTCCGCAATCTTTGTGCTTTTGTAGTGCAAGTTCAAAGTCCGAGTGCTTTGTACTTTCAGTGGAGGTCTTTGAACTGATCCACATCTTTGATGATCTTCGAGCTTTATTTGAGATCATCACCAAGAAATCTCTGGATCACCCTTTATTGTGTTGCCATCATGTGAAGTTGTGACTTTTGGACCGACATGCTCACACTTTTGAATCATGACATCTTTCCATCAGAGTAGCGGAAGCTTTACTGGTTCATGATATTTGCAGCAGCGTAGCAGAAGCATAGTATAAAAATATCAGAGCCAGGTTATGTAGATATGCACCAGTCATGATTTCTTCAATTAAGTGTGGATGATGTGAGCATGCGGCTTTGGATTGACTCCTCAATTCTGATCAGCTGCAACCGTCCAAATGTACCTACAAACAACAGTTAGCAATAAAACACACGAAAGTGTCTTTGATCACTTTCGTTGAATTGAGGTACACGGCCCACGGTTCCCGTTGATCAAGCATAAGTACGTCTGTGATCGTAGGATTCCTAAGAATCTCCTTGACAGGGTTTCGCAGCTGTTCTAGCAGTTCTCAAACCGGAACGTCTCAAAGAAGACAAAACGGAGTGAGTGAACCAAGAATTGAGATTTTGATTGATAGAAAATGATTTGAAAACAATCACGTATTGCTTAAGAGAAAGAGTTTTTCAATACGACGAAGGTTTAGAAGAAGAAATCAATTTTCAATCATAAATACCCTTTTAATTTGAAAACATAATACACAGTTGAAGTGCTAGAGAAAAGAGTTTTTGAGCACAACGACCGGTTTTTCAAAGGTATCCGTCAATCCTTTTCCTGGACCAAGGTTGATTCACAAGTGAATCGCCCCATCGTTTCTATCCAGTTGTCACAAGTTTGATCTTTTGAAAAGATCTCACATGTCACCCACCAAGAGCTTGTTTGATGTTGGCTCTAGAAGGATTTCCATCTTCATCGTGAATACTTTTACATACCACTCGGATGTTCTGGCAATACCACAAGGATAATGCGTAGGACTCTTAATATATTCTTACTTTCCACATTATGTGAAATAGCAAGTCTTCATTAATTTAGTGTCCTAATGAGATATTGTGGATGATCTCTTGGCTCTAGACTCAATAGTGCACATTTGGTTCCTATGCCGGAGACTAGGGAGAGGGTCTCCTTCTTCAATATCAACAATCTCTAAGAGAAAGTCGATAGATTATGTCGGTTCCCCGTGAGAGTAAAACAAGCCCTTTTAAGAGGAACTTGAGTAGCTGGGAAGTTTTAGTGCAGTGCGTCACTGGGTCCATGACGTCTTGTCTTCAATACCAGTGTTACCTTGGTAACAACCAGTAGCATATGTATTGAACCCGGTTTCTGCCCTAAGGTTGAATTATTGGAGGGCTATTTCTTTTCACCCGTTTCACATAATTTCTTTTTCATTCTTCAACCCCTTCAGTGCTTACCGAGACTTCATTACTAGAACCTTGTTGGGTTTATTCCAGTACTAGCTCTGTCTCAGTCGGCACTCTTCCCATATTCTCATTTTTCTCCTTTTTTCAATATACCTAAGGACTCTACACTATCTAGTGGATTGTCCCTGGGTAGATCCCTCCGGTTCTGGCGGATCGTGGGAACTAATACCTAACCTCACCATCCTTATAACTCCATACATAAAGTAAAATGGTCGGTCTTTTGGTACAGTTCATTCTTCCTTGAAACCAATTGAAAAATCATTTGGAAAAACAATCAAGGTACATGTGATACGAGATCAAAGCATTTTGTACCTTAATAGTTTTGATCATTTAGAAAACCTCCCCCTCAACATGTGCATATGATTTAGAAATTGTTTAGCACATGGAGGCAAGAGGACTTTGAAATATTTTCTTTGATCACAATTTTCATAGAAAAAGCCATTTGATTTTCTTTGGTAAATTCTCCCCCTCAATATGTGCATAGGATATTTGAAAACATTTTATCACATAGAGGAAAGAGTTCTTTTGAAGCACATTCACAATCACACAAGCCATTAAGAAACCATTTGCTCCCCGTCAATATGTGCTTCGAGATTCAAAGCATTTAGCACATATGAGAGCAGCTGCACATTTGAATCAAATCGATCACCTTTTATCAAATTTCATTATTAAATCACAAATTCTCCCCCGATCAAAAATATCAAACCCTTTGAGATTTTGGATCCCAAGTGATTTAATAAGGTTTAGAAAACATGTGAGAAAATGTGGCCAGGTTTAAATACTCATCTCGTTTTTGGATAAATCCTCCTCCTCATCATGTGCATTGTGTATTTTAAAATCGTTTGGCACATGGAGGCAGGAGTGCCTTTAAAGGACTAAAACCAATTCCATTAAAACAGACAAGAGATTTAAATCACTGTCTCTCCCCCGATCAAAAATTTCAAACCTCTTGAGATTTGTGATCCCAGTTGATTTAAATAATTTGGAAAATTTTAGGGGAAAGACATGGCAAGATTTGATTTTGAAAAATGACGGATACGGACCATTTTAAGACATTAAAGATTGTTATTGTCAGGTATGATAGTTTTAAGAGACCTTTAAGTAAAATAAAACAATTTCAAAATCAAACAAGAACAGAAAGAATTTCATTTTGACAGATCTTTGAGTTTTAAAGAAAATCATACCATGACATAACATTAAATCTTTAGATCACCACATTTTAGCGTACAAACGGACTCTTTTGAAGATATATTGTTTGAAAATACTTTAAATTAAATCACTCTCCCCCTCAATCCATGACAGTAGTCGATGATTGAGTGACATAGGTTTTGATAAAAAGAAGTCCGGTGATTTTCAAAATTAAGTCCAATTTATTTTCAAAACAAATATTTTCCATTTTCAAAACAATTTATTGAAATTTATTCAAAATTGTTTAAAAACGGTATCCTGCACAAAGATACATTAGTGGATGAGAAGCTTTTGTTGTTGTTGCTGAGGGTTGGAAGAAAAACCGTCTGCAAATGCAGTGAGACTTCTTACGTTGCATTTTAATGCCAACTGAGGTCAAATTAAGCTCCGTTTCTTCAATCACTTAGAAGAAAACCATCTGCTAATGCAGTGACACCTATTGCGTTGCATTTATGCCAACTCTTCATAGAAGTCCAATTAAGCTCCGTTTCTTCATTTGTCAACCCAAGATATAGTTACCCTTTCCTTTCGGCATCCAATCATCTTCATTTGTGGGATCCGGATCGGGAACATTCTTATATACCAATATATCTGCATATGTTAGTGAACACACATACAAATATATGGTGGTCGACATCACCCAAACAACAATCGACTAATAAAAGTCAATTCAACATATCAATCAGATCATATAAGGTATGGGAATAATATGTTCATCAAACTCTAATCATCTAATCCTAACAATCATATCCTAGAAACCTAGTCCTTCAACATAGGTAATTATATTTTTTCAGATAAGCACATAGGATGATTAAGAAAGTCCGTTAGATGATATAAATTTGAAAACATTCTCCCCCTCAATCAATGACTCATTTTCTGAAAATTTTAAAAGCGCTGAAGTCATTGATTGAGTTTGCAAATTTTATAAAAACTCTGAAATTGATTGTTTTAAAGCAACTCATTTACCACCATTTTGTTAAAAACAACAAATATTTTTCTGAAGAATTTTTAGACGGAAAAACATTTGTGTGGGAACAGCAGTCCATTGACATACTTTCCTCATTTTGTTTTAGGATAAGTGCACGAAATTTTGAAAAATGGTTTAGCGCAGCACTTTCCTTCCTTGAAGAGCGGGTTGCTATCTGAAATAATAGCAAACCATATTTTAAGCACGGGTTACAGTCTGAAGTAACTGCAAGCCATCGTTTGTGACATGTTTAGAAAAAAAATATTTACACCTTCTGCTCGAACTTCATCTATGGTCCCGTGCCATTATTGAATGACATTTCTAAGACCGCAGATGTTATCGATACCAGAAGACATGTCTTGAGAAAACATATTTTTGGTCTTTTTCAAATTTTCTGATTTTTATGGGTTTTTGAAGATTTTATATTTTTCTATTTTGTTTTTGTTTGTTTTATATTTTTGTATTTTGTTTTTAATAAATATATACAAAGATAGAGAAGATGATATAGTTAAAGAAGATGATGATACGAGTACCGAGATAAGGATATCGAGCAGCACGTCGTAGAAGATAGAAGTCATCAACTCTTAAACATTCACCACCAAAGCTTCCAGGGCTCTTGAATCGAAGAAAGAAATTGAACCATCTGAAAGTGAGACTTTGGCAGCTTCCCCCCAAACCGAAAATCCTTTAGCTGAGCAGATTCGAAGCTCTATTTCAAGCTTGCCTTAGCCGTGATTCTTCGTTCGAGGTTATATCATCCATAAGAAGAACAACAACGTATCATCCCACACATAAAACAATCTTCTCAAATTTCATTACCACTAAAGTCTGACGCAATCCATTCCAACATGTGTGAAGAGACCACTTCCCCCGAGTAGTTGAATTGATGCAGTCAGTCTCTTTGTATAATGCTCAAGAACTCTCTCGAATACACATCATGAGGGTAATGAAGAACACCTCCCCTATGTTCACATCTTTCGCCCCTGATGAATGTGTATGAAGCTCAAGAATCCGAAGTACACCAATACCCAAGAACTCTCTCGAATACACATCATGAGGGTAATGAAGAACACCTCCCCTATGTTCACATCTTTCGTCCCTGATGAATGTGTATGAAGCTCAAGAATCCGAAGTACACACATTCCCAACGAGAGAATAACTGATAACACCTCCCTCATGTTACACATTTATCATCCCTGAATATGTCGTACTTGTGTACCTCATTTATCTTCAGAAACTTTCACTAACATCACTTCCCCCACGTAGTTGGAATAATAACACTAAACGCCTTGATGAGTAAAACCTTAAGTTTCTCTACGGTCATGACATTTGTTTTCCCGGAATATCTTCAATCACTTAGAAGAGTTAAGTTCATCAAGTTTACTCGCCATGAGTCAAACCTTGAATTTCTCTGCGGTAGTAACATTTGTCTTCCCAGGTTATCTTCAATCACTTAGAAGAATTAAGTTCATCAAGTTTACTCGCGTTTAGATGCTTGTCTCCTTCCCCCTTGCTGGTTTTGACACTTCAGAATCAGCAAAACATTATAAGCCCAAATACTTGAAATCTATTGAGAAGATCGCTTGAAGTATTTGTGAGAATCAACATGCTGAATAATGTGAGCAAGTCTAATTGGGGATTAAATTCGACATATCACTCTCCCCCAATTAGTGCTCTCCCCTAAACCGACAATCTGTTTGATAAATGCCCAGATTAAGAAGAAGTCTTTGGATAATCAAATGCAACTCGTCTTTAGTCTTCTAACATGTAGCAGAAAATATAGAACCGACTGTAGACTCGACTTTCTTCAAGATTGTCCAGTTGGGGATTAGATAGTTAACATCTTCAAATCACCAAATAAAATAAGAACATCACCAAAAAGCATCCCAATTAACTTACATCTTGCAAGTCCCCTTAACTAAAATATCTCCTAATCAAACAAGAACAGAAAGATGTTCATCAAGGAAATCAACAATCAGGCCGCAACGAACATACAAGATGGTAACACCAAACTACCAATCACATCAAACAAGAACAAAGAGATTGTTCGGAATCATCATGTTGATGTCTACGTGAAGCATTAACTGGAAGCACTTTGTCGATAAACTCATCAATCCGAGTGAAGATGTCAACCAACGGCTCTTAGAAGAAACTCCATGTAAAGATGATTCGATAAGAAGAAGCTCGGTTCTTACATGAGTTTGGAGCCGTTTGACCGTTTATTCTCAAATAACAATCAACCATGCAGAATGATCATACTTCTTCTCCCCCTCAAGAATTGCATACGGAGATTCCATTCTTGATTAAACAAGTGATTATCATCTAAATGTATTCTATTCACACTTCTCCCTCGCAAAATTAGCACAGGATGTCGCCATTGTCATTATAGTTGAGCAAGCGGAATAAGAAAACAATCAACAGTAGCCCGGTTCACTTGATGACTGAAGCGCATGGAAAAAGCATGAAGCATGTTGATGAGAATGGTCATAATAAGAAGATTTCTCTTCTTCAGAAGATAAAGTGCACTGAAGCGTACACTTTTCTTTTCTTTGAGGTACGAGGCATGAACTGTTGTGTTCATACGTCATAATCTCTCTCTTTTCAACTCTCTTAGCAAAACATGTAATCATCACCATTATCATTCAATAGGCTCTTTGCAGTGACAGCTGATGGAGATAACCCAATATGATGAATTTGACCCTGAAGTAAACTAACCCGAACTCGTGACTTATACTTGCACATATGTAACAAAGAGCGGTGCCGATTTCCATTAGCATCTCTAAGTACTCTCTATGTACTCTATACTCTTCAACCAACCAACCATCAAGTATAAGACGTACATTACCTCTTGAAAATCCACAATTGAATGTGACACTGAGCACTACAACGTAACTCCTTAGAGTGATAGTTATTTTGTGGTGGTATGAGCCCAATTCCCCCAAGTGGTAAAAGAAAAGGTAAAAGACACCCAACAATAACTAGATTTCCAAGTCTTCGTTTTTTATAATAAGCTCGAACAAGGATCTTGAAGAATCTTCATCCAACCATCCTTGATTCCTTCAGATACTAAGTACACTCGCCCGTGATAATTCACTTCAACCTCAAATAAATAATAGTGAATTAACTCCGTTGTCACATCTTCTGATCAAAAACTCAACTCTAGCCTCCTTTGACGTTTTAAGTGAACTCTGATAATGGTTTTATCCCGAACATGGTTAAAAGCATATCACCCCGTAAAACCATGTAATAACCAAACTGCCTTAGAAGAAAATCCAAACACACATCCAATTCATGAAGTACACCCTTTTATCCCTTCTTCAAAGACAGAAACCGTAGCACCAAAGATCAAAAGAGATCTCGAACTACACTTTCCTCTCTCCAAGATGGTTTCATCATTACGGGATTTTACAACTCTATGGTTTAAACCGAGAAATAGTTTCTTTCACGGGATTTTACAAAACCAAGAATAAACCGTAAGATAGATCCGGAAATGCACTTTACAATCACCAGAATGTTTCCATTGTCACGGGATTTTACAAGTCTGTGATTTAAACCGAGAAATAGGTTCTTTCGGGGGATTTTACAAAATCAAGACAAAACCGTAAACAATGTTAGCTTGAATGTGTTATGACAACTTTGGTTTCGGTGAATATCTGTTTTAGGGGAACATGCAGCGGTTCATCAACGGTTCATTAACCAACATCATCAACCATCCAATCAACACTTTGGTAAACACATCATTCACGCATTCTGTCGGCTATTGCAGTGACAACATGGAGAAGTAAACCCGATATCCCAAACTTGATCATGAAGTAGAATTCCCCAGATTTGTTACTTAAACTTGTACTAATCTTCGTGAAAAAGAAACGGTGTACCCAATGTACAAAACCTCTTGACATATCCTCAACTGCGTGAGACACCGAAGTGATAGCTACGTTGTGGGTTAAGCGAGAAAGAATCACAACCGTAACTAAATAGCCAAGTCTTTATCACCCTCTATAAATGCCCAAACAAGTCATCTTCGCGGAAGGGTAGAAAGAAAGAAGACGAAATAAGTAAACGCGCCCGGAAAATCTCACTTCAAATCCAAGTAAGAGATACCAAATGCAAACAACCCCTTAGTCAACTCTTGTTCAATAAGCACATCAAGCCGTGAAATAGTGTATTATGTGTAAACGTAAAAACCAAAGTATTCAACCGCCTATCACCTCAAACCTCATCATCCAATCACATAGCACAATGAATCAAGTCATCAAATCTCATCACTTTAACAAATCTCTTGAGCAAAACTTATAATCCAAATCTCATATCAATGAACCAATATTCAAATCCAAGCCCATATAATCAACACAAGAATCCCGTAAGAAATACTCGTACAAGACCCCTTAGCCATCTTTTTTTCAAATTTTTAAGCTCATGCCGTGAATACGTAGAATCCTTCGTGAAAATATCATACCAAGTAAATACCAATTTTAGTTCAACTTTTATTACAGCACCAAGGCTTAATAAAATTTTCGGATTAAAAACAACCACATCCCGTCAATGCCCGTAACCAATCTTAGCCCAAGGCTCGTTCATGACTTGAGATACCAACCCAATAAATTTCTAGAGCCCATCTCCAATAAGTTTTGTTGGCCCATGACATGAGATACCTACCCGATCCAAACGAAATACTCATAACCGGTTATATAACTTGTCAAACCCCTAATATTTCTCACATTTATTCTAACCTAATCCTAATCTCCGCCTCCCACAAAGTAACGTTTCTCTCTCACCAATACTTCTTAAATCAAACGCTCCCAAATCTCATTTGCTCTTCATCATAGATCCCATCTCCTACTATCGATCACAATATATCAACATAAACTGATGTTTACCGTACCCTTGATGTATTCGTTCATAGCACCAATCGAGTCAAGAAGTTATCGTAAGATCTTCAATATTATGATTCAGTTGACCTCGCCATAGGGATGGCACGAGGGTCTTGGTCACAGCCACGAGAACAAACACAACTTAACAAGGTAGGTTTTACATTGTTCCTTTTGATGTTGTTATTGAGTCACAACCGAGCCAAGATATAGTGTTAACAAGTTTGTTAACAACTTATCTTTGAGAGCTCGAATAAAGAATGAGACAAGATTTCAAACAAATTTTATTGATCGGTGATGATATAAGTTTTCATATATTCCATCAGCCATGGTCTTGATTTTGTTGTAATAAAAACGAAAACTCAGCTGAGATCATATTAAGTTTACTGTTGGTATGAGACTTGAACTATGATGAATGATCTTTCATATGTGAAATGACCTATGAGTCTTAATAGTTCTTTGAAAGACATGAAGAGATTTCTGAGATCAGTTTGATACTTGGTCTAGTCTCGATAGATGTAGATGATTTTGTCGAGTATTAAATATGATAGATAGATGTGAATTTGTGATGGGTTTCGTTGGAGTCTTGTGGTTTTGGTATTATTGTCTTGTGAGGTCAAATCTGTCTTGATGCACAACTCGCTTCTCCATTTTACTTGTAACAAATTGCTACATGAGTCCAAGTCGCTAAATCTTTAAACGTTTTACAAGTCGCTAGTCATTTTCTGTTAGCAAGTCGCTTGTCATTCAATAATGACAAGTCGCCAAGACTGAATCACAAGTCGCTAACTTGTTTAATAACAAGTTGCTAGCTTTACATGACACAAGTCGCTAAATGATTTAGACAAGTCGCTACCATTATAGTACAACTCGCTACTAGATACATTGAATCTGGCCAGTTTTAAAGACAACTCAAGTCGCCATAAACTTTGCTGCACAAGTCGCTATGATGAATGACTCAGAAAACCAGAAAACTGTATCTGTTTTGACCTCTAAAACTTGACCATTTTTTTTACCATACGAAAGTGACCACATAAACAAAATTCTATCAACACTTGCAAAAGCAGTTTGACCAGAGAATAACGACCATTTAGAGTACAGTATTTATTATTTCGACAAAGATGACCAAAAGCAGATATGAATATTGATTGGACCTGACATATTTTGACCAAACATATACATAACAAACCAGTAACAGTGAACACCACAATAAATCAATAACACGTTAACTTGGTACGAACCACATAAATCAAACACAACACAAAAACCATGGTACGAAACCACCATAAATCAACACAACACAACAAACCTTGGCTCTGGTAGCATTTGTAGGATCGTTATATTATTGTGTTGATGATTCGGGTGGTCTTGGATGATCAAAATACATGTTTGCCATTAGAGAGAGAAAGTAGAGAGAGAGGGAGTTTCTTGGTAGAGACTTGTAGAACAAAAATATGAAAGGTTAGATTGAAAGCTCCACCCCTTCCATGGATGGAAGGGGTATTTATAGTTACAAAATACACGACCTCCTATCGGCCTGTGGATCAGGTATACAGTGGGTAAAGACCCGTCCTATCTCCACTGTGTTACACTAAACTAAACTAAACTAATAACTAACTAATAAACTGATAAATAACGTAACTAATGATATGTCTACGAGCTAACTTAAGCTAGATAATATTTGGGGTGACCGACACTTTACTTATGGAATTTCCAATTCCTAACACGTTGGAAGCATGAAAACATTTGGAAGCTCGACTACCAATCGAATAGTCAGAAAAAATGTTGAAATCCAAAATCTAAAGTACGCACTAACACATAAAAACTAATCATAATCAGCGTTGACTGGTATAGAGTTCTATTGAGTTAGTTTACATTGCAGTAGAAATAGCATTACTCTGAGTCTATGGAATGAAACAGCAAAAAGATTCGAAACGGAAATTGGTATGCGGGTTGAAGAACCTATTGTACTTGCTGTTAGCTCGTGTCTGGTTAAAAGCTTTGCTGGTAGCATACAGTTATCTGCCACCCCTGCAACGAGCTATTATTTTAATCCTAAAATACCCGAGGCAGATGAAATCTGTGGAGCGTAAGTCTTGCCTAATATCTAACAACTTATCAGGTCATCTATGCATATGCAAGACCACTATTTGACACAAATCATGACCGCAGGTATGCTGATCTACTGACAACTGGAACACCGCTGATGTTGCCACCAGTGATGCAATAGCAACCACAGGAGGACTCATCCGAGCAGACTGTGCGGATCGCAACACTTCTGGACATAAGCCCTGAAACGCTTACTGTAAGGCACTGAAAAATACTGCTATACAATTACTCACTGTATATATCACTAACTCCCGCATTTAACAGCAAAACCAAAAGTTCGTGACTGAAGCGGTCATAGTCAGAATTGAGGAAGGTGCAGCATGGTATACGAACAGATGCAAACGGTGCAACAAGAACATCGAGCCAGGTAGGCCTCATTGGCATTGCCAACAACCAGGGTTGCCGATTGTAGCTAACTACAGGTATGAATTGCGAACCCACACTGAAACTGGAAATTGAGCAGTTACAAGTGGTAACTTATTGCAAACTTAACACATAACAATTGCAGCTATTGTTTCAAGTCCATCATTGCCGATGTAACCGGAGAAGCGTCTCTGACATGGTACAACCCCGAGGCACATGCTCTTCTTCCAGTTTGCTCAGAGGTTCTCAGTTATGTTTCAGACCCCGATGCATACAAAATCCCACCAATTATCAAAGACCTTCAGAACACAAAACATAAGTTTGAAGTGCGGTTTGGCTATGGCAACAAAAAATGGAATCCAAGGTTGATACTTGACAGCGTCGCTGATGCACCCACACCCGCATTACCACTAGCAGACACTGTGGAACCTTCAACACAGATGGAAACTCCAATCAGCAAAACAACTATTCCAGAGGTATTGAGCAACACCAAAACCCCACATCCAGTTTCTACCGAAAGTGATGAAGAGGAAGCTGTTCCTAAACAGGCTCAAGCTTCAACAGTTCGGAAACAACTATTCCAAGCCTCAGGAAAGGACCAAGAAATGCCAGTAACGAAAAAGCCTAAAGCTGACCCTGGTGCCAAACCAGAGGTCTAATAACTAAAAATACTGAATCACCGGTTTTTGTAATATGGTTATAGTATAGCTGACACAATGCTGCTAGAACAAATTCTGATAAATTACCTGTAGGGATAATTAACTTAGAAAATTGCTCTATGGGAGCAATGGTAATGTAAACCACTCTTAAGTAAACAACGGTGTGTGCACTACAGTTGCACACGGTTCTTGCATAACGTATTGTAGAGGTGGGAGGCTATTTCAACAATATGTTGTCACAGCGTATAGTAGTATAGAACAGAGTAGAATGGACTTCATTAGAGCTAATTCCCACAAAAAACTACAATTCCCACAAAAGACTCTAAACAACAACTTATGCTCATGCAACTAACACACGACATCTAGAAAAACATAAAAAAACCTCTCAAACCTTAGCATTCACCCTAAAACTGCATCCCCCAATAACCAATTAACCCTCCTTACCTTCTTCAACCCATGATTCAAGCCAAACACAAACAACATTGCAACAAACATTATTGCAACAAACATTATTGCTACTATCCAACAACAATAATAAATAAGATAAAATAGCTACCATCATTAACCATTCATCATAAAGATAATACTAATTGTAGCATTGTCATTACAACAGGGTGACTAACATAGACAAAACAAAATCGTAATCTGTCTCAGATTACATGCACCCATTGGAGTTAGATAATTACATAAAAATAATAAAATACCAAACTACCTTAACAACGGTTAGAACCTACTATCAACACAAAATTCTGGCAAAAAAATATCAACAAAAGCCAGCGTTCACCAGACTAACCGTCAGAAAGATCTTCATCAACCTCCATGAAACCTACCTGCCTCTCTTTCTCCACAATCCCATCACGAATGGCTTCAATAAGAGCTCCAAGTGCAACCAGCATTTGACAATCCACACGCTGCAATTTGGAAAGCCCCCTCAAACCATCTACCGCCTTCTCATTAAATAGTCCGAACCAATGGGTCTCCACAATGGTTTGCTCACGCTTTTCAATGTTACTACGCAACTGATCTTGCTCTGCCACCATACGTATGGCCAAATTGTGGTCCTCATTGATCTCACTATTGAAAAGGAACTTGAACGCCATTGCAAGATTGTCAGAACCGCTTGCTGACTTGATTTCTTCGATATGAGGCATGGATGCCATTGTTAGGTGGTAAAGTATACTAAATGCAAATGAAAAAAAATTGCCACCTTCTCATATGAAGAAGTATTTATAACGGGTAAACTTTATGGAACAAAAAAAGGGTACCAAACGTAAGTAAACACCTTCACAAACATAAAACAAAATATTAAGCCAACTTATATTTTTTTTCATAAAGCTATACCTTTTTTGGCAAATAGAAAATAAATGTTTAACATCATATTTTTTGCTGCCTTCATCCCATAATTATTTTCCACTTTTGACTTTTGAAGTATTTATGTAGAAAATATACTTTTTTATAAACTTTTTTACATACAAGTATAAAAATAAAACTAATCTAGGGTTCAAAAGAACAGTGGACATAAATTAAACATGAATTGAATTGGGGTTCCAATGATGATCAGTAACAAATTTGGAGTCTTTTGTAAGAACAAAAATAGTTTAATGACTATATGTTTTGAGGGATTCTGTTGCTTAAAATTAAGAATGACGTTAATCATTTTTATTTATGTCACATATTACTTAAAGTAAAAAATAAATACACTACTCAAAACAAATATGAAAATACTTGACCCATTGACGCAAACAAAGGCAACAAAACAGTAACAACGTCGAAACTTAATATATCACGCTAAAAGATACTACAAAAAAACCCCGCCGCAACGCGGCGAGCGTTTCCACCTCATTTTGTATATAATTAGTTTGATTCCTTAAATCACTATCTTATTGGAATTGTGTTTTTTTGTTTGAATGTAATGGAAGTAATACTTACTTGTAATATAAGTGTTATTTTAGTAATACTTACTAAACAAATGAATAAGAAGAGAATAAATGTGCAATTAGTTGCATTGGTTAATAATTTAAGCAGCAACATAAGCACCAATGGGTAATTATGGATAAGAAAAGCAAATGGCTAATAATTTAAGCAGCAACATAAAATGTTTATATTATAAAATTAATCGTTGTATTGGTTAACACCATATAATCAAATATTGATAAAATTGATGGAAATCAAATCACGTACGAGTTTAATTTGCATAAAAGGTTATTGTTTAAATCACGACATGTCATGTACATACAGAAATGAAGGTTAAAATAAGTTTGCTATGATATTGTAATGAAATTTGAAAGTACGTATACGATATTGGTAATTTTTAAAATTCATGTATGAATTATACTTTTTAAAAGTATGTTATTATTATATGGACTTAACCCAATTATAAATTTGCATTTGATTTTGCAATTTTACGGTTTTGATATGTGATTATCCTAGTTTATATCGTCTTTTATATAATAGAAGAAAACACAAGCAAAATATATCTTTGAGAAAAAACAAATTGAACAAATAGCTAAACTTGTTATAATAGGTTGTTGGAAAAATGTTTTGCAAAGATGTTGCAAGCGTTGGACATTATTTAATATATGCATACTAGCTAAATGACCCGTTAAATTGAGGAGTTTTTTTAAACAAAAGGGAAAATAGACGTTGAGAAGCGAACACATGTGTATACACGGAACATCGATACATATGTGTAATCATACATATACTCTAATTACCAAAAAGGAATACAAAATTGCACAAAGTTGATAAATGTAATAGTGAGAGGTTCGTAGATAGATGAACAATCAACCTGCTTAGCTGTTTTTATACATAAGCAGCAAATTAATAGATCAACTAAACTCTTCTTGTGATAATGTAACACACAAATGCTTGACAAAATGATTGTAAATGAAAAAGTGATCAAACATAAATTAGCCAAACTTGGTTGATCAATTAAGAGATGTATGGTGGTACATCCATCTTCTTCTCTTCAATCTATTCTATGAAATATCAAAAAATGAGAGAAAATAAAATAATTAAAAACAAAAAGATCGTCGATCAATATTATTTAACAAATAAAAAGTTATAAAGAAACTATGTACACAAAGTGAAAAGAGCATGATTAGAAAGAAAGTCCTTTCTAATCTATATCACAAGTATGATACCAATAAAATATGAGGAATACATCAATTATGTAGTAACACATACTTCATATGTAAGATTTCAAACGATTTTGAATTGTACTTATCAAAGTTTTTAGGAATTGTACTATCTTCTCTTATTTTTTGGCTCGGCTACAATTAATTATGATGAGTCATTATAAATCAAAAATTAAAAGAGAGATTAATGTTTCTATTTTTTTTCTGTAACAAATTGAGAATTCAAATCCGTGTATTAAATATTTAACGAAAATAAATTCAAATAAACATTCAAAATTTTCTCCATGTGTCACCATGAGAGGCTAACTTTTTTGTAGGAAAAAAAATTATGAAGGTGTTTCAATAAAATGTGGTTTATTATATAAAATAGATATATAGATAGATATACGTTTCAATGAAAAATAACATGCTTTTGGAAATATCATAACCATGTAAATAACTTTGTTAATCAACGGATCAGAAAACTATAACTAATATTTTATTATGTTTGTATAAAGTGTGTATACTAGATCAGAAGATACTAAACATAATCAATAATCAAAATATAATTAAAATAACAAAATGAAAATGAAACAAACATATACATAAACATGATATATATCTTGCAAACTACATGCAGATGATCCCCTATAATATGTTCCTTTTTATGCATCCACACATCTTCATTGTACTTTTTCTACATATACATGAACATGAATATTAACGTATTATCAGTTGATAACTTTTAAGGTTGCGCATTAATATAAAAAATGTGTGTATAGGAAAAATTATAGTTTTTTTTAAGTGAAATGATGAATATATATTACTAATCATCAAAACTTGACAAGTTACAAAACAGATTGCATACTAGTGATTTGGACATACCTCAAAACAACTAGCAACAGATGAAACAAATAACATCAATACATGTTACATACAATAGGAAAGCAGCCTGCAAATATCATCAAATACAAACAATTGTCTCCATACTATATTCACCTGAATTCACCATATCATTCTACTCATGACTTCATTACCTACTGAATCCTAACTATAATGATAGATTGCAGCAGCCACCTCACAAACTATCTACAATAGCAAGGAAACAGTGGGCATCATCATAAGTAAATGATCCTTACATCACTACTGATTATCCTATTAAAGTGACTACATTTCCTAAAACCATGAACAACCTATCACCAAACCTTGCAGTTCCCCTCACAAGGATGGAAATAGGAAAGAATACAGAACTAGGCATCATTAATAAAATAAACTAGAGCGATATGATTTGCCTTCCATCCTTCTTTGATAGTTCAAAGCAAGGACCAAGAAGTCTCATCTTTCTTGACTCTCTATTCCTTGCTACTTGCACTGTCATACCAGCCCATATACCCTTCACACTTAGAAAACCTACTTTATGAAGAGGTTATTCACCCAAATGTAAAGGATTACCATATTAGTCAATGTTACCTAACCAAGGCCTACAAAAAACTAATAAGGAAAATCGCAAACATCCAGGCTGCAAACATTCAACTTACAGGGCCATCTGATGTAATGGGCTGAAATTAATGTCTTCAAAAAGTAGCTTCTAAAGACATAAGATAATTGGTTAAAACCAAATAAGATCAACATGAACTTGAACCTCAATAGTTGCAATAAGCCTTTTAATAATGAAATCAGCTTCTTATAAGATCTGTTTAAGCAGATCCTTAGCAAGCATTCTTCTTTCAAACAGATCTGTGTTGGCCTCAATCGATGGATCAACGGTCTTTCTAACTTATGTCAAAATATACCAAGTAATAAAGAAACAATGAATCTGTAAAAGCTTTTGTATTAATCATTAAGTCATACTTTGTCTGTACAATTTGCTATCTATTTATACAAAGTGAAAGGGTACTGTTAGGATTTGGAAAATCCAGTAGTTAAAGTGCCGGTCACCTCAAGTATATGTAATCGTTAGAAAGCTCGTAGTCGTAGTTATCTTATGTTAACTAGTATTTAGTTATGTAACACCGTGGAGGACGGACGGGTCTTTACCCACTGTATGCCTGATCCACAGCCCGTCAGGTGGCGTTTTATGTAAGTACTATAAATACTCTCTACCTCCCAAGGTAGAGAGTTGGAGCTCATAAATAAGATTTTTCTTTCTCTCACTAAAGTTCCCAAACCTCTAACTTTCTCTCTCTAAAACTCTTGTGTATGCCTACTTTGCTTATGGTTTGATGTGTATGTGAAATCCAATATGTTACAAATGGTATCAAGAGCCATGGTTAGATCATCTCGTACATATCTTTGGATTTCTAGTGGTTTTTAGGTGGTTTTTGAGTTTGAGAAAGTTTAGTGGTTTTTACATCATTTGGTTGATTTCTAGTGTTAAAGTTTGGATTTTGATTGTACTTTTGTGTTTAGGATCATCACAAGTGTTTAGGTTTTGATTTGGAAGGCTTGAATCATCGTGGTTGGGTTGTTTTTGGATTGAAAAGTATGTTTTGGAAGTTTTTCAAGTTAGCGACTTGGCTCTCGGTGTCATTTTCTTGATAGCGACTTGCTTCAGAAAAAATTAGCGAGTTGTAGTGTTGTTTGGTGGCGATTTAGTCTTAGCAACTTGCCTTTAGAGACAAGCCGACAAAAAGTACTGTTGGTGGATTCTCCACTACGGGTAGCGACTTGGTAAGGTAGCGACTTGCTTTCAATTTTGATAGCGACTTGCTCTTAAGTTTCTTAGCGACTTGGTGTTAGCGATTTGGATCAGTAGCGAGTTGCTATTTAGCGACTTGGTGCATAGCGACTTGCTGTCAAAATTTGTAGCGACTTGGGTACTTAGCGACTTGTTTTGTTATTACTTAGCAACTTAGTACTTAGCGACTTGGTTCAAGGATTATTAGCGACTTGGTTAACTTCTGTTTGTAATACTGTTTTCTCTTGATTTAGTAAAATCCCGTGAAAGAATCTATTTCCCGGTTTAATCATAGAGCTATAAAATCCCGTGTAATCTTTAAACATGTCTACCAACGTACCTACAATCATCTCCACTGTTGCTGAGGATGATCAAGCAGCTGGTTCGATACCCGCCCACCCATGCTTGACAGAACCGACTACGACTCTTGGGCTTAAAGAATCGACTGTACTGCCTTGGAAAGGAAAATGGGGTCAACATTCTCAAATCGATTGATGAAGGACCTTATCGGGTTGAGACTACAAGAGACATAATTGATACTGCTGCAGATGGAACTATGATTTTTGGATTGGACAAGCCAAAGACGTATGATGAGCTCAGTGATAAGGAGAAAAAGAGATTCGATGCTGATATCAGGGCTTCTAACATCATACTTCAAGGTCTTCCAAAAGATATCTACAAGCTTATCAATCACAACACCGAAGCCAAGGCAGTGTGGGATAATGTCAAGATGTTTCTTTTCGGTTCTGAATTAACTATGGAAGACAGAGAATCACAACTCTATGATGAATTTGAGCACTTCAAGATGAAACCAGATGAGAGTGTCTATGAGTATTACTTGAGATTCCACAAGCTTGTTAATGACATGAGGAACATCATAATGACAATGCCAAACATTCAGCTGAACTCAAAGTTTCTGAACAACATGAATCCCGAATGGCATAAGTTTGTCACCTCTGTGAAGCTAACCAAAGGACTAAAAAATACAAACTATGAGCAAATCTATGCCTTCCTTCTTCAGAATGAGAGACATGCTATGTTTGAAAAAAGGATTCTAGATCAGTTCAAAACCAACCCGGGAGAGACAAGCTCATCAAATGATTCAACTGCCTTCTACTCAAACATTGGAATTACCACCAAAGCATCTCAAGTTATACCCATGGGTAATGGTAATCACAAACTCATTCCCGATCCTATGTTCAAACAAGCTGATGTTGATGCGCACGTGGGAAACTTCATTAATCAACTGGCTCTCCTGATTAGTCAAAACATGAACTCTCTTCAACACACCAACAACAATCTCGCATCCAATCCACACAATCAAGCCACTGTCAGAGATGGGAAGGTTATGGTGCAGCGAATTCAAGAAAGGCAAGTGAACAAGGAAGAGGTGGAGTTGGTAGAGGTTATGCTGCAAATAAGAATATGGGAAGGAATGGAAACCGTGGTCAAGCAAAGCCAATCAAATGTTACAACTGTGGTGGTGAGGGACACATTGCTAGGAACTGCACATGTCCAAAACGTCCACAAAATGCAGAGTACTTCAGGGATAAGATGTTGCTTGTGCAAGCTCAGGATAATGGTACAGCTTTGGACGAAGAGGAGTTGTTGTTTGAGGGAAATGCTAAGACATATGATGCGAAGTGGATGAGCAACCAATTCGGAGATAGGCCATAATCATCAGAATGCCTTTCAAGTAGCTGATTGTGATGCATACGACTCAGATGTTGATGATGAACCTACTGCACAAACCATTTTCATGGCTAGCATTTCTCCAATGGTCTCTCCTAAAGTCTTTTCATCATCACAAGCTGGCCCATCCAAAGACAAAATCATTCCTGAGGTATTAAAACTATACGATGATGCTGATGTGCAAAAGATGCATGACAAAGTACTATCAACTGAAACTATTGAGTCAAATATTGAAAATATGGGTAATATCAATGTTGTCCCATATGATCAATATGTGAAACAAAGTGAAAGTGTGGTCGTACCAAGTGATGCATCTTCTGCAGTCAACGATGACTATGTTTTTGATGAATACACTGCATGTGCCCCTGATGATTCTGTTATCTCTGAACTTAATGCCTATAAAGAACGAGTTGCCATTTTTGAACAACGTGCTAAGTTTGAGTTAACTACTCGTGAGCAGGAGTTGGATAACCAAATGCGTACAATTATTAGAAAAAGTAATTTTAGAGAAGAAGTGTTAAAACAAGAGTTAAACTCCTTACAAGAAAAGCTCTCAAAAACTGCTAAGCAAAAACAAGAACTTCAAGAAAATGTTAAAGTGCTTAAGCAGGAATTTCATGCAAAGGAATCAAAACTTTTGAATGATTTTTCTAATATAAAAACTTTGAAGAACAAACTTTAAAATAAGTTGTACGTACAAGGGAATACCATTCAGACTGCTCACATGGTCACTAAGCATAGAGTTCTAAGCGATAAGCATAGTGTTCCCATTGTAGATAAACCCAACCACGAGTACGGTAAGATTGCAAAAGCAGCTCAAAATGTAATCTATGATGGCAATGAGATTCTTAAACCTAGACCGAAACCTAGTTGCGTTGAGTGCACTGAGGAAGATAGAAAATTAGATGATGCATCTAGGGAGAAAATGAATAAGAAGCTAGAAGATCCCGAATGCAAAAAGAATAACATCACGATCAAACCCCATGATTACAAGAAGGAAAACTGGATCTCCTTAAACAAATTTAAGCCTCAAACGTTGTTAACACCCGAACAAGTTTTCTGGAAAAGGGACTTAGATAAGCAAAAAGCTGAAAATCTTGTTGAAACAAACCCTCTTCTTAGGAAAATGCCTACTGACTGTGTATCCTCCAAATACACCAATGCATTTAGTTCCTAGAACTATTGCCACTAAGAGCAAGACCTTAATCAGCCAATATGTTATTCTTCAACTATTTGTCGATTTTGAGAGAACTTGTAAGAAAAGGATCACACCCACTGGGATAACTGAAGGGGGAAGGGGTTTTGAGCAAACAAAAGAATGCTATCTAACTGAGGTCATGCCTTTCTTTAAACAACTAAAAGATCAATTTGAGAGTCTTAAAAAGGGGATAGATTCAGATATTAAAGGAATGGAAAAGGAATTTGATGCAATGATAGTTGAGGTTAGTGACTATGAGCGAGCATTAAAATATAATGAGATTGAGAGGAAGAACTTGCATACCTTGAATGAGAATCTTATTTCTGAATGTATTGCTCAAGATGTATTTTACACTGCTACGAATTGCTCCATTAATGCTTCTCAATTTCATGAACTATCTGTTGCTTTAAAAGTCTCCCATGATCGTGTCATTGAGCTTGAAATCAAAAACTCTAAACTAAGTGAAAAAATTGAACAGGATGATCACGATACTTTGGTAAAACATTTTTCTAAACTAGAAGTTGAACATTTTGATTTACAACTTAAATATCAACATCTCAAAGAAAATGTTAAAACCTCAAACATCAAGATATCCACGGATGTTCCAGAGTTTGATGCAGTTTTTGAAATAAACAAACGTGATGAACAGATTCAAGCTCACTGTAACACAATCAGAAAGTTGAAAGCCCAAATTTCTCAGTTAAAGGTTGAAAAGAACAATGTGACTGGCTCCCAAATGCCTCCTCCTTTAGATTCTCGGAATTCTCAAAATTTTCATCTTCAAAATTTGGTTAATACTTTACAAAAGGAAAATGAGAGTTTTCTAGAAGAAAATGAAAAGGTTAAACGTCATTTCAATGAGTTATTTGAGTCAATAAAAGTCACTCGTAACAAAAATAATGAAAAAATAACTTCATTGCAAAAAGAGATTGAGAATCTGAAGAGTCAGGTAAGAGGGAAAATGCCAATGACCAATGGAGAGAATGGTGCTTAAAAGGTGCATGTCTGTAATAAATATGCTTTGTCTGTGAAATATGTTCCTCCTCATCTTAGGAATAACAAACTTGCTATTCAAACATATTTCTTATACCTTAAGGACAGCCTAGAATGTCTTCGTGAGATTGTAGAAGAGGATAAGTTAGAGAAACCACATGATAATGCAATTGGCCATGCATGCTTATATGCCAAATGATCTCAAGAACTTCTAGAATGTCTAATTACAATATGCCCTAAAACCTTAGGTGAACAAGTCAATCCCTTGATACCTTGTTCCATGCCTAGTGCCAAGTATGCAACTCATTCAATGCCAAATGTTATGAATGTAAACCTTAGTATGCCTTCAAGCAGTTCAAATCCCAGCACCTCTAGTGTTAAGAAAGTGAACTTCAGTACCCCTTCAAATAGTTCACATCCCAGGACATCAAAACAAGAAAGGCAAAAAGTAGCAAAACCAACTAATGTTCCCATTCCCTCTACAGAGTAATCGGTGACATTAAAGCGGCAGGTCAAAGTCTCAAGAAAATACAAGGAATGATAGGACCTCGCAAGCTAAGAATGTGCATTGGAAGAAAGTAGAAGATCACCGTAGGGAGAATTTGAATAAAACGAATCGTGTTGATTCTAGTGTTAGCTTTAAGCGTAATGTAGTTAATGCGAATTCTACTACTTTTGGCAAAACATGTAATGATGATTGCGTGGTTTATGTTACTAATCTTGACTGTGGTATGAATGATTTGTCTAATGCTGTCAAATGCCCAGTTGAAATTATTAATGGAAAAAATCATGCTAAGAAGGCTAGAAGGCAAAAACGAAAGAAAGTTAGAAAACAGTGGAAACCCACAGGAAGAACATTTATTAAGATAGGTTATCAATGGATACCTGTTGCCATAAGATTAATCAGACAATGCCCACTAGAAAATGGATGCCTACTGGTAGAACTATTCCCTTAAGAAGTGAACATACTTTGAATAGGTCAAATACGGACACTAGTACTGCATCTATTCATAATGATTCCATTGCTTCTATTTCTGATACGGATGTTTCTATTTCGATGTGGGTGTTCCAATCACTATTACTAACCAAGTGGAACCCATTCTTGCATGGGGATCCCAATTATCCAGTTATCCATTCTTGTATGTGTTCAACTGCAGATCGTTCAAATCGTTACGTGGTACTGGACTCAGGCTGTTCCAAGCATATGACTGGAGACCGGTCGCGGCTCATGAACTTCGTGAGTAAATTTATTGGTACTGTTAGATTCGAGAACGACCATTTTGGAGCAATTATGGGTTATGGTGACTATGTAGTAGGCAAAAGTGTAATCTCCAGGGTATATTATGTGGAAGGTCTTGGTCATAATTTGTTTTCTGTTGGTCAATTCTGTGATTCCGATCTAGAGGTGGCCTTTAGAAAACATACTTGCTTTGTTAGAGACCTTGACGATGTGGAATTATTAAGAGGTACTCGTGGTTCTAACCTATACACCATCTCTATCGAAGACATGATGAAGTCTTCTCCAATCTGCTTGTTGTCAAAGGCTTCTAAAACAAAGTCATGGTTATGGCATCGTCGTCTCAATCACTTAAACTTTGGCACCATCAATGATCTCTCCAGAAAGGACTTAGTTGTAGGATTACCTAGACTAAAGTATGAAAAGGATCATCTTTGTTCAGCATGCCAATTGGGAAAAATCAAGAAGTATGCCTACAAACCTAAACCTACAAACTCTGTTACAGAAGTACTTCATACAATTCACATGGACTTATGTGGACCCATGAGAGTGCAGAATATCTTTGGGAAGAAATATGTGTTAGTTGTGGTTGATGATTACTCTCGATTCACCTGGGTTAAGTTCCTCAGGACAAAGGATGAAACTCCAGATATCATCAACAAACTTATCAAACAGTTTGCAGTTCGACTTAACAAAAGCTGTCGAATCATCCGAAGCAGACAATGGAACGAGTTTGTTAATAAACAACTTAGTGAGTTTTATGAAAGTGTTGGAATCAGTCATCAAAGAAGTGTTCCACGAACTCCTTAATAGAACGGTGTAGTTGAAAGAAGAAATCGAACTCTTGTGGAAGCCGCAAGAACAATGCTGATTTACTCAAAAATGTTTCTATGGGCTGAAGCCATTGCCACTGCATGCTACACTCAAAATCGGTCCCTAATTCACACTGCTCATGGAAAAACTCCATATGAACTTGTCCACAATAGGAAACCTAATCTCTCATTCCTTCGTGTGTTTGGTGCATTATGTTATCCAACTAATGATGGTCAAGATTTAGGTAAACTAAGAGCAAAGGCAGATATTGGAGTTTTTGTTGGTTATGCACCAAACAAGAAGGGTTACCGAATCTACAACAATAGAACCCGAAATATCATGGAAACAATTCACGTTACGTTCGATGAGCTGTCCGGTCAAATGGCTCCTGGACAATCCAGTTCTGGACCCGCACTTCAAAACAGTCCCATTGGTTCATCCCTTGTACCAAACTCATTTCTAGCAACTCCATATGTACCTCCATTTGAAGATGATTTAAAGAAATTGTTTGATCCAATGTTTGATGAACACTATGAACCTAATGATGATGAAATGTCAATTCCATCAACAGAGGCTGCTCATATCCCTGTGAATGAAGTGAACCCTTCAGTCTCTATATCATTAAGTCAAGCGCTGCTGCGATCACTCTGTCTCATCAACAAATCATCAATCATCAAATGTACATCATGGAATTGTTTGTGGCATCAATGATGAAGTTAATCCCTTTGCAACTCCCGAAGATGCTCCATTTTAAAATATCTTTGCTCCGAATCATCATCGAACCTTCTTCATCGAGACATCGACTCGCTACTTCAGTTCCACAACAACAACCACATGAACACCTTAGAAAATGGACACATGATCACCCATTGGACAACATCATTGGAAACCCTCTCGCCCGAGATCCACATGGAAACAACTTGCAACCGATGCCTTACGGTGCTTCTTCAACTCCGTACTCTCTAAGGTCGAACCAAAAGACATTAAAACCGCCATGAATGAAGACTGCTTGTTCAATGCCATGCAAGAAGAAATCCATGAGTTTGATCGACTTGATGTATGGGAATTAGTACCTGCTCCAGATTGTGCTATGATCATTGCTCTGAAATGGATCTTCAAAGTGAAACTTGATGAGCATGGTGATGTTTTAAAGAACAAGGCTCGATTGGTTGCCAAAGGATACCGTCAAGAAGAGGGTATTGACTTTGAAGAATCATTTGCTCCAGTTGCTCGTATCGAAGCTATCAGAATCTTCTTGGCTAATGCGTCTAGTAAAAACATGGTCGTATATCGATGGATGTGAAAACAGCCTTTCTTAATGGTGATTTGAAAGAGGTGGTTTACGTCCACCGAGAGGGTTTTGTGAATCCTGATCATCCTACTCATGTCTATCGCTTGAAAAAGGCCCTTTACGGTTTAAAGCAAGCTCCTAGAGCATGGTATGATACGATGTCAAAGTTTCTTCTATCCACTGGATTCAGCAAAGGAGCAGTTGATCCGACATTGTTCACCCGGAAGTCAGGCAAACATTTAATTCACGTTCAAATTTATGTTGATGATATTATCTTTGCCTCGACTAACCCCAATGAATGTGATCGTTTTTCAAATGAAATGGGTTCCAAATTTCAAATGTCAATGATGGGACAAATGTCATTTTTCTTGGGATTACAAATTTCACAAAGTCCCGGAGGCATTTTTATAAATCAATCTAAATATGCAAATGAGATTTTAAAGAAATTTGGATTTGTATCATGTGACACCGTTGACACTCCCATGATTGAACGAACTAAGTTGGATGAGGACCACTCAGGGATCATGGTAGATCAAACAAAATATCGTAGCATGATTGGATCTCTGATGTACCTCACAGCTAGCAGGACATCTTGTTATTCGCTGTGTGCATGTGTGCTAGATACGAGGCTAAGCCTACTAAAAAGCACCTTGAAGCGGTTAAACGGGTCTTTCGGTATCTCCATGGAACCATCAATATGGGACTATGGTACCCGAAGGACACCGGTATGTTACTAACAGCCTATGCAGATGCTGATCATGCAGGATGTCAAGATACACGTCGAAGTACATCAGGAGGTGCTCTATTTTTGGGTGATAAGCTTGTAAGCTGGTCTTCAAAGAAGCAAATGAGTACTTCTATTTCCTCTACAGAGGCTGAATACATAGCCATGTCATCTTGTTGTGCTCAAATCCTTTGGATGAGATCCCAATTATCTGACTATGGCTTTGTATTCAACAAAATACCTCTGATCTTGTGATAATAAAAGTGCTATTGCTCTCTCATACAACAACGTGCAACACTCAAGAGCAAAGCACATTGACATCCGACATCATTTCATCAGGGAGCAAGTGGAAAATGGTGTGGTGGAACTCTATTTTGTGAAGTCGAATACCGGTTAGAGACATCTTCACCAAAGCTCTTCCGAGAGAACGTTTTGAGTTTATTCTTCCTCGACTTGGCTTGAAGAGCCTTCAACCAGAAACACTCAAACGTCTTCAGGAGGAAGACGAGGAGTAAAGGTCTTTCCTTCATCTATATTTTGTATATATTTATCCAAAAAGAAAAATACCAAATTATAAAACCTACTAAAAGCAAATAGAAAATTATAAAACTTTCAAAAAATTCATAAAAATTTGAAAATCTCGAAAAATCTCAAAAAATATTGTCTTTTTGTCATGTTTTTCTTGATTCGATATATATCTATGGTCTTTGTATTGTCAGTCAAAGAGTGACACGGGACTTTAGATGTTGCTCGAATGTTTAAAAAAAATCAAAAAAATATTTTTGGGAGAAAGTAAAAAAATGGTTTACTGTTATTTCAGACAGTAACCCGCTTTTCAAAAAAAGAACAGAGCCATGCTTTATCTCTTGTTTTAAACCCAATGCTCTGATTCTAAATACAAACGTTTGTCATCAACAAGACAAATGTTTAACTTCAAATATTTTTCCTTCTAAAGATTCCTCTGAAAAATATTTGCAATCTTATGAAAACTCAATTGTTTTGAAAACACTTCGGACTCTATTTTTGAAAATCAAAAGAACTTATCAAGTGTCAAAATCTCAATTCATCAATCAACGACTTTCGTCATTGATTGAGGGGGAGAATGATTTTTCAATTAAATCAAAAAGTGTATTTTTCAAACAATGGTACCAGACCTTGGTTATTATTATGTTTTCAAAAGATACTCAAGCATGTTTAATCTTTGGAGTCTAAAGTCTCAAAATCCGATCCTTATCAGTTAAAACGTTTTCATATCAAGTCACAATTCTCCTTAAATGCTTTCAAAATCAATTTAAATCTACAGAGATCACAAATCTCAAATGATTTGATAATTGTGATCGGGGGAGAATTTGTGATTTAAATTGGATTTACACTGACAAGTCGGTAAATGGTTTTATAAGGATGTACAAGTTTTCCTCCCCGCATGTGACAAACGATTTCAAATTTTCCATGCACATGTTGAGGGGGAGCATCTATTTTAAACCTCAAATTACTGAAACGTGACTTAATTGTCTCTAAGTGCAGGTTCTCTCTAATATGTGCAAAAACTCTTTCAAAATTCGAGGCACATATTGAGGGGGAGG
This sequence comes from Chrysanthemum makinoi, assembly GCA_910596185.1. Classification (NCBI taxonomy): domain Eukaryota; kingdom Viridiplantae; phylum Streptophyta; class Magnoliopsida; order Asterales; family Asteraceae; genus Chrysanthemum; species Chrysanthemum makinoi. Next base: position 77,733,511 of record OU343223.1, read on the forward strand.
AAACTTGTGAAAACCTCATCCTTCCTCAAAATTTTTTATCCACTCAAATTGATTGGGAAGTGATGATGATCATTTTAGAAAATGTTAATCAAAAGATTGGACCTTTCATTCTTAATCTAACGATTTCAAAGATCTCTTGCCTCCATGTGCTAAACAAATTCTAAATTTTTTATGCATATGTTAAGGGGGAGCATGTCTAAAATATCAAAACAATTAAGATACAAAATGCTTTGATTCTATATCACAAGTATCTTGATTGATTTTCAAATGGTTTTCAATTGGTTCCAATGGCAGATGAACGATACCAAAAAGACCGACCAAACTTACTTTATGTATGGTGATATAAGGATGATAAGGTTAGGTTGAGTTCCCATGATCCGCCAGAACCGGAGGGATCTACCCAGGGACAATCCACTAGATAGTGTAGAAGTCCTTAGGCATGATGAAAAAAGGAGAAAAGTAAGATATGGGAAGAGTGCAGACTGAGACTGAGCTAGTACTGGAATAAACCCAACAAGGTTCTAGTAATGAAATCTCGGTAAGCACTGAAGGGGTTGAAGAATGAAAAATAATTTGATGAGAAAAGGGTGAAAAGAAATAGCCCTCCATTCATTCAACAAATAGGGCAGAAACCGGGTTCAATTCATATACTACTGGTGATTACCAAGGTAACATCGGTATTGAAGACAAGACGTCATGGACCCAATGACACACTGCACTTCAACCTTCCAAACCACTCAAGTTCCTCTTAAAAGGGCTTGTTTCATTCTCATGGGGAACCTACATAATCTATCGACTTTCTCTTAGAGATTGTTGATATTGAAGAAGGAGACCCTCTCCCTAGTCTCCGGCATAGGAACCAAATATGCACAATTGAGTCTAGAGCCACGAGATCATCATATAAATCTCATTAGGACACTTTCAATGAAGACTCTCTGTTTCACACAATGTGTAAAAAGAGATTATATCTTATGAGTCCTACGCATTATCCTTGTGGTATTGCCAGAACATCTAAGTGATATGCATACATATTCACGATGAAGATGGAAAGCCTTCTGGAGCTAACATCAAACAAGCTCCTGGTAGGTGGCATGTGAGATCTATCCAATAGATCGATCAACCATGTGACAACCTGGGACGAAACAATGGAGAGATTCAATCTTTTGAATCAATCCTGGTTCAGGTTATGGATTGACGGATACCTTTGAAAAACCGGTCATTGTGCTTAAAAACACTCTTCTTTAGCACATCGACTGTGTACTTATTTCTCAAAACAAAAGGTGTTTATGATTGATAATTGATTTTCATTAAAACCTTCGTTGTATTGCAAAAACCAATTTCTATTGAGCAATACATGATTGTTTTTCAAATTTCTTTTCCTCAATCAGTGAATCTCATTTCGCTGGTTCACTCACTCCGTGTTGTCTTCTTTGAGACGTTCCAGTTTGAGAACGGCTAGAGCATTTGCGAAACCCTGTCAAGGAAATTCTTGAATTATACCGATCACAGGCAGTACTTATCTGATCAACGGGGAACCATGGGCCGTGTACCTCAATTCATCGAAAGTGATCAAAGACACTTTCGTGCACTTTATTGCTAACTGTCTTATGCAGGTACACCCCGACGTTTGCAGCTGATCAGAATGGAACGATCAATCCATAGCCGCATGCTCACACAACACATTCATATCTAAAGAAATCATGATTAGTGCATCAATGACTCCGATATTTTCACTCCATGCTTCTGCTACGCTGCTGCAAATATCATGAATCAACAAAAGCTTCCGCTACTCTGATAAGAAGATATCATGATCCAGAATGTGAGCATGTCAGTCCAAAAGTCACACCATCACTTTATACCAACACCACAAAGGATGAGTCAGAGATTTAATGTTGCTGATGATCTCAAAGCTGGCTCAAAACTCGGTATCACATGGATCAGTTAAAGACCTCCACTCAGATTATCCAAAACATGTAAAAATGAAGAATCAAAGACTACGAGCTACAGAGCAAAGAACATGAACAAGAATTCAAGAACAATCTCAATGTAATATCTGTTTGTTTTCTATGTAATTTAATGTGTGTTTGAGGTGACCTCCCTTAGGGGGAGATTGTTAGGATTTGGAAAATCCAGTAGTTAAAGTGTCGGTCACCTCAAGTATATGTAATCGTTAGAAAGCTCGTAGTCGTAGTTATCTTATGTTAAGTAGTATTTAGTTATGTAACATCGTGGAGGACGGACGGGTCTTTACCCACTGTATGCCTGATCCACAGCCCGTCAGGTGGCGTTTATGTAAGTACTATAAATACTCTCTACCTCCCAAGGTAGAGAGTTGGACCTCATAAATAAGATTTTTCTTTCTCTCACTAAAGTTCTTAAACCTCTAACTTTCTCTCTCTAAAACTCTTGTGTACGCCTACTTTGCTTATGGTTTGATGTGTATGTGAAATCCAATATGTTACAGGTACAATGAAGAGATGTGTCGGTTGGGGCATAACTGCCATATAGCAGTTATAATATAACTACCATTCAGCAGTTATCTTGTAACTGTCATAAACTGCTGTGATTGACTTTCTGTGTTTGACTTCTGGGTTGACCGGGTCATATGGTGTTGACTGGGTCGATTGGGATTAACCTAATATTCTCCCCCTTAATCATAATTGCTTTGTTGAAGATCTTTGATTCCGATTAGTTGTCTCATTGTTAGGAATCTGATCTTCAGTAATGCTTGAAACTGCTAATAAAAGGGTTGGTTCTAAATCTTCTTCGATGAGGTTTGTAACTTTTTGTCTTTGAAGTCTTCCACTTCTTTTATTGCAATGTGAGGCATAATGTCCATATTCATTGCAATTATAACATTTTACTTTGATGAAATCTCTAGGCTTTTTCTTTGCTTCATTGTAATCTTGTGAGAATTTTCCTTCTTTGTTATGATTTTGGCTATGTGGTGGCATGTATCTTCCTCTTCCTTGATTATGTCTTTAAGCATTGTTGTTGTGTTTTGTAAACAATAGTTTATCTTGATCTTGGAATGTTCTTCCTTTCTTTGCCTTTACTATTTCTTCGAAGGTTTTCAATCTACCAATAGCTTCGTCTAGAGTCATTTTATCTAGATCGGAGTATTGCTCTATGGATGCGACCATGTGAATGAATCTTTCAGGTACAGAATTCAGCAATTTTCGTACGCGAGTTGATTCATCAAGTGTTGATCCAAGACTTGTCATCTTTGAAGTAATACTTGTCATCTTTGCGGTGAATGAATCGATAGTGTCATCATTCTCTATTTGCAATATCTCAAATTCGGATTTGAGTGTTTGTAGTTTTGCCTTTTGCACTTGTTCCACTCCAATATTTCTAGTCTTCAATGTATCCTAAACTTCTTTTACACTTTTGCTATTTGCCACTTGTAATGTCAATTCTTCCGATAGTCCTTGGAATAGGTATGCCATTGCAGTCTTGTCTTGCTTTTCATTGATTTGAGTTGTAGTGGTAGGCTCAATCGTTTCCCATAGACCATTTGTTTGTAAAATGATCTTCATTCTTATAAACCATATCATATAGTTTGTTGCCTTTAACAAGGGGCATTGGAAATAGGGTGTCGATCCCATCCCCTTAGTTTTATCGTTGTTCGAACTATTACTATTATCGTCTTCTTTTCCCATAATTATTTTTAAATGTCTTAAATCTAATAAAAATACTCTTATGAAACTTTGTTAATAACTTTATAATTCCTAAAAACTTAACAATTAAAACCTAAAACTTTTAAACCTTTAAAACTATATAAAAAAACTTAAAAACTTAGAAATTTCAATCTTTATAAACCGTAAACTTTATTTATTTCTTATCTTAAACCTAATAAAACTTAAAACTTGTTTCTTATCATAAACCTAATAAGAAAATCTTAAAAACTTGTTTCTTACCATAAACCAAATAAGAAAATTTAAAACTTTAATAATCTTGGAATTTTCTTGTCATAAACCAAACAAATAAACTTTTTAAAAAACTTAAACTTTTAAAACTATTAAAAAACTTTTCCTTAAAAACTTAAGAACACTTAAATCTAAAAATACTTTATAAACTTAAATCTAAAAATACTTTAAAACTTAAACTAAACTTTTCCAAATACAAAACTATATATATAAATACAAAAAAAATAAAATAGAGGGTGTGATTTTGAAAAATATGAAACCTGATGTGTAAAAATACCCTTTGTGTTGCCCTATTTTTTTGTACGCGCCTCTCTTTATTAAGTTTTCTTAACTCTTTTATTGTGAGATAAAAAATAGAACGCTTCTTCTTTGAGACTTATATTTATGTCTAAGTCTTCCTGGGAATTGATCCCGTTCTCTTCTCTTGATCTTTATGGCTTTGTTTCCTTCCTCTCTTCTCCGGTGTGTGGTGTTCTTCGCGAGCACTGATTCCCTTCAATCGAAACTTTAGGGTTTCAGTGAATTTGGGGGTTTTTAGTCCGTGAGATATATGGATTATTGGAGAGATTATTTAAGTCAATTTGTGACTTAATTAATGATCTGGGCTTGATTCTTCGTTCGGAACAGGTGTGTTTGTTCTAATTTGAATCTTTAATTCTGCCCTAATTGATGACTTCGTTTAGATTTTGTTTGAATAAATATAAAACGATTTAATTCGTTTCTAATCCTATTTGGATTAAAGATTCAATTTTGATGGGTGAAAAATAATTTGCGAATGATTTTTTTGTTGTCGGGTTTGAGTAATCACTTCTGGGATTGTTCCCTTGATGCGAAAAAAAATTTGGAACACAAAAATGATCTTTGATTTATGTTCGGTTAATATTTGCAGAAAAACAACATTTTTATCGAGACTTTTTCTTGGTTCTTATTGATTCTGAAACTAAACGAAAATGGTAAATGATGATTTTTGGTTAGTGTGACCAAACCGCTCTGATACCAATTATTGGCCTCAATCGATGGATCAATGGTCTTTCTAACTTATGTCAAAATATACCAAGTAATAAAGAAACAATGAATCTGTAAAAGCTTTTGTATTAATCAATAAGTCATACTTTGTCTGTACAATTTGCTATCTATTTATACAAAGTGAAAGGGTACAATGAAGAGATGTGTCGGTTGGGGCATAACTGCCATATCGCAGTTATCTTGTAACTGTCATAAACTGCTGTGGTTGACTTCTGGTTTGACCGGGTCATATGGTGTTGACTGGGTCGATTGGGATTAACCCAATAATCTGTAGTCCAAATATGGTAGATCAGAGCCCAACAAAAAATTGAAGGAAACTTATGTTTGCAATAATAGACTAGAAATAGAGATCCCATCAATCACTCTGATATCCCAGCTGAACCCACATAAATGAGAAGATAGGAATCCCCATACTAGATTGGAACTATAAACAACTTACTAGCAATCTGGAAGAACTAACAAAAAATAATTCTTCATTCAAGCAGTACATAAATCCATACCCCAAACACTCTTTAACATCAGAACAGACTTTCCCTAATGAGCTATTCTCCTGAATTTAATCTCCTATAGTTTTTCTTGTGGAACAGCTTTTAAATCTTCACAAGAATACTTATAAACCTCATTTTAATAGCGTCAATTATAATTTTGCACAAATCCTCCTCTTTTCTTTTCTCTCCCTTGAACTGTCTTTCATTTCTTTCTTGCCATAGAAAATACACCACAGCTCCCAAAGTAATCCTCCTAACTATACTCCAAACATCATTATTATTCCTCCTCTTAACCATTACCTGCACAACATCATTCTAGCTATCAGGTAATTGCTTAACGTTGATCATCTTTTGCATTTCCTTCTAAACTTTCTTTGAATACTCACATTCAAAAATAAGTGCCAATGAGAATCATTAGTAAGTTGACACAAAGAACACTTCATATCAGCATGTGGATTCCACTTTAGTAATCTATCTTGAGTACTTAGTCTTCCATTAATGGAAACCCAAAGTATAAATACATGTTTGGGGGATGCATTGTGATAACCAAACAAGTGAAAACCATGTTACTTTTGGTTCATCCTCACATAAATTTTCCAATACATTCTTCACAGAGAACTTAACCATTTTTGACTTAGTGTTCATCCGCCTAATCTTGTTATATTCAAAAGATTTGATTCTCCAGACTCGTATATTGACAACATCAGGATACTTTCCCACCCAATCATTAGGCCATTTCTAACATCCACTTTCTATCATATCAGCCACCTTCAAGTTTATACTTAACCTTGCAGCATATAGACTCCTATAAGTAATATGATTAATTAACAAACCAATGTCTGCCCAATTATCATCCCACATAGAAGTTGCAGTTCCATTTCCAATCTTACATACAACATGACGCGTTACTTGGTCTCTTATACTCAAAAGATTCTTCCAACCCCAACTATCATTTTGATTGCTCTGCACATTCCATATAATTTTTCCATTTAACTTTACAACATGATTCCACTCCACCCATAAGGTATCCTTTTTACAAGCAAAGTTCCATAAGTGTTTCACTAACATAGCCATATTCCACACTTCCAGATCTTTAATCCCTAGCCCACCAAAAGCTTTTGGTTTACAAACGCATGCAATCTTTGCTTTTCCTTTAGTTAAGTCACTCTAACACCACAAAAACCCTTTTAGATGTCTATTGATATCTTTTATAACAGTTTTAGGTAGCATAAATATTGTTGACCAATAAACTTGTATAGAGGAGAGGATAGCAGAGATCAATTGCAGCCTACCAACAAAGGATAGGCACTTATTCTTCCAATCTTTAATCCTTTTCCCAATTTATCCACTAAGCTTTTACATTGTTTCACATTCAAGCTTCTGGTAATTAATAGGACTTATAACTTACAGGTAATGTACCCACACTGAATGGCATGACTTCTAATATTTCTTATTTTTTAGTATCCCAAGGCTTCCAAAGAAGACTTTACTTTTACTTGGATTGGGAATTAGCCCTGAAGTACCACTGAATTCATCAAGAGCAGACTTTATTATCTCAACATACCTCTTATCTCCATGACACATAACAATTAGGTCATTTGCAAAACAAAGATGGGTAAGCTTGAAAGTTTTACATCCCTTATGATACCTAAACTCAGAATGCTGCTTAATTTTCCTTTACATCATCAATGTAAGCACTTCCATTACCAAAGTAAAAAATATATGGAGAAATGAGATTTTCCTGTCTCATACCTTTTTTGGGAGCAAGAGGTATGAGACAGGGAGATCCCATATCTCCATATCTTTTTTACTTTGGTGATGGAAGTGCTTAAATTGATGACGGAATGGAAAATTAAGCAACATTCATTGATATTTATTGTAAAAGAAGTTGCTAATGCACAAGTCATGATCTGACTGCACATATTCTGATGAAATCTTAACTTCTTTGAAACATCTTCCAAGAACTTCGACCTTACTGTATCATAGGCTTTCTGTATATTTATTTTGAATGCTACCTTTTTACCACCATTCTTTTTATTATAACCCATGAGGAGCTCTTAAGTTAACATAATATTGTCCTGTATCTGTCTACTAGGGATAAAGGCACTCTCATTCCCATTTACAAGCTTCTTCATAGAATCCTTGATTTTGTTTGTTATGACTTTACTTATGCCTTTGTAAACTACATTTCAACAAGCAATTGGCTTGTAGTCTAAAACTTTATTAGGAGTAGCAATATTTGGCACAAGGGATATAATAGTGGCATTGACTTCTCCTAGCAACTTTCCATTTGTAAAGAACGCCCTCACAAAATTACAAAAATCATTATTAAAAGTTCCCCAAGATTTTTTTAAAGAAAGTAGAAGTGAATCCATCTGGCCCAGGTGCTTTATTGTCTCCAATACTTAACATAGCAGCTTTAATTTCTTCATTGGTTACTTTTCTAACCATCTATCTTGCCTCTTCTTCAGTTAAGGTTTTAGAAAATAGCCTATTACTCTCATCAATAGGATACACATTATCTTCAGTACCTAGAAAAGCTTTAAAATGATTCACAGATTGCTCAGCCACTCTACTTCCTTCGTATCTTTCTCCTAATTCATTTCTAACAGCTTTTATTCTACTTTTATTCAATCTTTCTTTAGAAACTTTATGAAATAAGTTGTATTATGATCCCTTGCACTCAGCCACTCTATTTTAGCTTTTTGATACAGCAGATTTCCTCATCACAAATAGCTTCTTGATAATCTTGTAAAGCACACACCATATCAGCCTTCAATGCTTCATTTTGAGGATCCTTATCAAATAAACTCTGCTTTTATTTTACCAAATCCCTTAGCTTAACCATTTTATCAAAAATATTCCCATTTTTCCAATTTAGTGTATTCATTTTGGGTTTAAACATTTAGTTTCTTCACCAGTTTAAACATTTGACACCCATCAACATTCTTTTTCCATTCTCAAGCAACAATAGGAATGAATTCTTCTTTATCACAAATGTAATTTACAAATCTAAAAGACTTCCTCTTCCTCACAGCTTCAATAGGGATTTTTAACATTCCAGGTGAGTGGTCTGATGTTAAGTAGGGAAGAAAAACAACATAGGCATTATGAAACTTCTACATGAAGTCCTTTTTACCCATTATTTTATCCAACTTTTTCATTACCCCTGGAACTATAGCATTAGGATTTTTTTACCAAGTCAAGAACAATCTTGAACTACACAGATCCTTAACTTTAATTAGATAAACACAATCAAGGAATTCTTTCATATCACAAGTCATGCTAGATCTCCCCATTGTGTGTCCTCCAAAGGTTAAGGGTAATATTATCAAGGAATTCTTTCATATCACAAGTCATGCTAGATCTCCCCATTGTGTGTCCTCCAAAGGTTAAGGGTAATATTGAAATCTCCCATCAAAACCCATGGCCACCCTCTGGTTATATCTTTGGAAACTTTTAATTCTTTACATAAATTTATTCTATCAACACCTGTATTTTTAGCATATATGAATGAACAAAAGAGAATTTAGCATTACCTGCTAAATCTTAAATAAAGCAGAGAATAGACTGAGCAGTCATATGCACTATCATAAGCCTCATATCAGCATCATTCCAGCCTACAATGATTCTGCAACCTTTCCTGCTATACATACAATTAGACTTCCATGACCAAGTTCCAAATGTTTTAGAACATGCTTTTGATAGCTTTTTGGCTTTTAGATGAGATTCAGTAGCTACACATATATTCAAATTCTCTTCTTTAATCAGTTAAACCATTTCATTCTATTTTTTTCTTGATCTAAACCCCTCACATTTCATACAACCACTTTAATGCAACATTACTTGCTCTTGTATCCATCTCTTTAGTTAGTTAACACCTCTTCTACCATGCCTTACACATTATTAGCAGCCATCATCTTTGTAGTGTCACTAGAATCTTCATACACATCTTCTACTTCCATATTCACATTCTTACCCACCTTATTCATACTCAAACCTGCATTCTTCAAATTCTATTTAAAATAAGTTATCATATCATGGTTCCAGTTATTAGAAGATGTTTCTTCTTGTTCAAGTACTTATCTACCCTTCTCTTCCTTTCAAAATGTTTACATCCATTAACTCTTGTTATGATACAGTCTCTAATACAAAGAATTTATTTTAACTTCTTTTCATATCTTTCAAAATATCATCCTTAACAAACCATTTGACTTTTTCTTCACACTTCCCATTATGAACTTGATTCTCACCACCATTTTTATTCATAGGACTATAGGAGTCTTATGAGCCTCATTTTCTTTACCCTGCTCTTTTTTTTCTTCCTAAAATCAGTTTTGTTGAAAGTGTGCTTTTTAGGCACCCATTTATGCTAAGCATTAGGACCATTTTGATGACCTCAATCCTTCTTGTCTTCTACCATCATCTTCTCTTTGAACAGATTTGTCATTCCCCTTCTTATCATTCCTCTGCTTATCACTTTTCCTCTTATACTGTACTTTCACAAATCCTTCATTACTATTGGAACTTGGATTACTTTCAACTTCAATACCCTCCTTACCCTTCTCTTTCCCATCTGCTATTTTTTTGTTGTATCTGCATGAACTTTATCCATGCCCAAACATCACACACTACTTGCACAAGTCTAGTTTGCTGGAATACTCTACATCAACATGTTTCATGTTAGACTATAATGTCTCCTTATGCCAAAAGATATGTATATACATTTTATGTAAATCCTGTATTCTGGTTTGGGCCAAAGGCCAACAAACCCATTAGATAAATAATATGGCAGTTATAGGGTTATAACAGTTAGTTTTAGAAGTGTCGTTTAGTTTTATAGGAATCGGTATAATTGTCAATAAAGACACTGATTCACCTTGTATAAATAGATTAGGAATTCTGTAATCAATTCAACCCTTCGTTTTATATATATCAGAAATCATTCAAGGGTTCATCCCAATCTCTTGTTCTTATATTGTTCTTGATAATGATTCATACATGATGCTTGTTTGATTGTTGATAATCATGGAAACCTGGAAGTATGGAACCCATGGAAAACGAACATGGTATCAGAGCGAGGAATCAAACAACACAACAATTCATGTTTTTGATCAACATTCAAGAGACGCGTTTAATATCATGGGAAGAAACATATCTTTGTTGCTGTAAATCGCGAAACAGAAAAAAGAGGAAGAACGATCTTGTTGGAAGCACTCTTGAAAACCAACGCTGAAGAAAGAAAAAGGGAGAAACGGTTTTGTTTTCTTCTTGTTGATACCAGCGTGAATAGCCAGAAAATAAGGGGAAGAACAATTTTGTTGGAAGCACTCTTGGAACCGTTGCACAAAGAAAAGGAAGAATAAGCATCGCATAAGGAAGATTGCTGTAATTTATGACTCATTTTTTCAGAACCGTGGTGGAGTAGAGGACTGCCAAAGAAGGCGGGAATGATCATGCAATAAGGCGGGAATGATCACGCAAAAGACAGGAATGATCACGCAAGAAGGCAGGAATGATCACGCAAGAAGGCGGGAATGATCACGCAGACACTCTCACTGCGGAGTACATGGGCCATGACGAAGATCATGAACTTTGTACTAATGTTGCGGTTGCTGAAGGTACAATTGAGGGACATGAAGACCAGATTCAAAACAGCAAGGAAAAGAGAATCAAGGAACAAGAAGATTGAAAAAGAAACAAAGATTAATAGAACGGAAGAGACTCGGTGACAAAAGGAAGACCAGTGACAAATGGTGAAGAGGAAGCAATAAGAGATTGCTACAAGAAGTTCATTGATATGATAAAGGTGTACCATGAGACTGCAAGAGTCCCTTGGGGTGATAAGCCAGAAGAAGTGGGAGAGTGCAGCAATTGCAGAAGAAAGAGACCCACAAGGCCAAAAGGAAAATGCAGAGATAGATGAGTCACAAGATGGAATGAACAACATATTTGTCACAAGAACCTTTGTTGGTGATCTATATCACACGACAACAAAGAAGCAGGAAACCTTTTTTGCTATATAACGTAACAAGAAGAGAAAAAAACACTCGTTTGTTTTGGAAGGATACCGAGAGAAGAATTGAAGATTGAAGACTTTGGCATATCGACATTAGGGAGGAACTGTTGGACTATAATGTCTCCTTATGCCAAAAGATATGTATATATGTTTTATGTAAAGCCTGTATTCTGGTTTGGGCCAAAGGCCAACAAACCCATTAGATGAATAATATGGTAGTTATAGGGTTATAACGGTTAGTTTTAGAATTGTCGTTTAGTTTTATAGGAATCGGTATAACTGTCAATAAAGACACCGATTCACCTTGTATAAATAGATTAGGAATTCTGTAATCAATTCAACCATTCGTTATATATATATCAGAAATCATTCAAGGGTTCAACCCAATCTCTTGTTCTTATATTTTTCTTGATAATGATTCATACATGATGCTTGTTTGATTGTTGATAATCCTGGAAACCTGGAAGTATGGAACCCATGGAAAACGAACATTTCACTGTTATTTCTTTGTTATTTATTTGTTATCAGCATTTATATATACAACTTCAATTGTAGACTCAAAACCTTTACTAGCATCTACCTCAACAAGTACCCTAGCAAATCTCACTCTCCCTTTATTAGAACAACATATTTCTATAGTCATAGTATCCATAATGAGAGGTCTACACCACTGGCTAAAGCACTTATCCCCTAGGTGTCCAAGCTTCCATTGGGATATTTAACAACTTTACCCAAAGTGGCAGTTTGGTAGGCTCTTTCTTTTCCAAACAAACATCATGCCGCCATTTTTGTACTAGGAGTGGTTTACTATTTACTAACCAAGGCACATTCTCAAAAAAAATTGTAAACCATCACTACTAGCAAATTTGAACAGAAACACACCATTTGAATGTGGAACACGATCTCTCGGTCCATTTTTCCTCTATATTTTTCTAACATTGTACATGAATTCATCAACGGCCACATTACATCCTACAAAATAGCCACACAATGTATTTTTCCAGTTCTTACTTATTAATTTCACCAACTCTTTATCAGATACCACAACCTCTCTCTAGAAACTAAAAGGGGGGTTGAATAGTTTCACTATTTTAATTACGTTTTAAGACTTTTAAAACTTTTTATCCTATTTGAAAATCCTTTGATTCGAAGTTATGTGATATCAATCAACCATATATAAACACAATAGATATACACAAAGAAAACAATATATTAATGAAAGAAAGATAAAGAGATAGAATGATCAAACCAAGACACAAAGATTTATAGTGGTTCGGCTACAAAGCTCTATCTTTGCCCTACTCCACTCCTCAAGTATCACACTCGAGAGTTCACAATCACTATGTCAACAAACTCCTTTCAGGCGGAGAAAACCATACACCTTCGCTTACACCAATTACTGACAATAAGCAGAATGTCGAGTTCTAATCCTAGCTAGAACCAATCTACACAACACTACACACAACAATACTCGGTCCTCCACAAAGTTTGAATCTACAACACCTCACGGATGTACACACAATCCGAATCTACACACAACACCTTACGAACTTATACACCATCCGAATTTACACACAACACTTCACAGACTTACACCTCATCCTAATCTATACTAACACAACTAATCTTGACTTACACACAAGTCGAATATACCAATATACAAGAAAGAAGATTAAGAGAGTTTTGGTGAAGAAGATAATCATAACACAAGTTACGTGTGTATGATGGCTAAACTATAACACTTCGTTTCTTGACGAATACGTGCATTCTTCTCTTGCAATTGAGCTAAGAAGAGGTGTGATTGCTTATAAACAAATATCAACAAGTTAATGTGATCAAAGAGAGGAGAATGAAAGAACATAATGTTTTTGGTGCAAAAGGTCTAGTTTTCTGTTGAGAATAGTGCAGTATTTATAGGCACCAGGGGGAGCGGAGAATGGTCCCTTAAACATAGACGGTCTCATATATATAAGGGACCGTCCACCTATAAGGGACCGTCCCATAGGACGCTCTTTTTTTTGTCTTGATGTGTGAAATGTTTATCTGGTGAAGTCTTAACTGATTTGGGAAGGAAACCATATTTCAAATATTTTCTTTTGAATAAAACATTTCTTTATTATTACAAAATTAATTTGTGTAAGTTATTCAATGTAAAAAAGGTTTTGTCACATTTATGAAAATGTGAGTTTTAAGATCAAAATAACTTCTTTGATTACTTAACTAAATTTATATATCGTTTGTTCATACCTTAAGTGATGTTGTAGTCGAAACGAACTTTTCCGATTAAAAACTTATCAAGTATGTTTTTACGTAACGTGTTTTTACATTTTGTGATTATCAAAACATATAGAGGTCGAATAATGCAAATGATGTTTTTGACATTATTTGTATTAACACTCTCTATCTTCCCCAAGTACTTTAGTTGGAACAAATGACAGACTATTATGAAACAATTTCTTATCATTTGTAACCTTATTAGCATATGTATTATTCACAATATTTTCATAATTCTTATGTAGTGTACCATTTTATGATTATTCACAACATTACTCTTCTCAGCATTAATATCAACATTAATATCACTTTCGGTAAACTCCTTATTTGGTAAATAACTATCAACATTGTTACCAACATCATTAGCACTATCCCTCACCTCTTTATTGTAGTTAGCCAAATCATTTTCAGGTTTAGAAGTACTTACCTTGCTATCATCAAGTTCATTTACTTCATGCTCATGCTAATTCAATTCATTCACAATTTCGTCACCCGTATCATGGCATCATTTCCCCTAATTTCTCATTTCCAACATTCTGAGCCCTAATTTTAGTATTTTACCCAATCTCCTTATTCTCATCCCCAATTTCATCTCTATCATCACACACATCCATAATAGCTTCATTATTCTTCATATTATTCAAATTACATATTGAATCATCATATTTTCCAAGGATTTTAGTTCTCCTTTTAGAGGATCTATGTTTCGCAGACATTCTAACTATAAACTAACAATCTATACAAAACTCAATGACGGAACAAAAAAATTAAGCTAATATAAAATTTTAAACCGATAGGATGATTAGGAACACTAATTTGAAATGTTTGTATGGTTTAGAATCGAGAATTAGGTTTAAAATTTGGCTAGATCTAAGATTTTTATTAGTTTTTTGTTGGTGAAATTTAGGAGGGGGGAATGTTTCTTGGAGGAGAGAGAAACGGGAAGGTTGAGCATGATTTTGTATACTACTCTTTAGGAACAATTATAGTTATTCAACACACATGAAATGTTAATTGGATTGAACACAACCAATGATATATCTAATACACTGCAATTCTAAATACCACTACTAAAAAAGAAATATAACTCATAATTGTAAAAGAAAATTTGATATAACATAAATTAGCCAAACTTGGTTGGTCAATCAAGAGATGCATGGTGGTACATCCATTTTCATTTCTTCAAATTATATTATGAAATATCAAAAAATGAGAGAAAATAAAGTAATTAGAAACAAAAGGATTGTCGATCAATATCATTTAACAAATAAAAAATATATAAAGAAACTATGTATACAAAGTGAAAAGAGCATGATTAGAAAGAAAGTCCCTTCTAATCTATACCACAAGTATCATACCAACAAAATATGAGGAATAGATCAATTATGTAGTAACACAAACTTTTTATGTAAGATTTCAAATGATATTGAATTTTAGTTATCGTTGTTAGGAATTGTAATGTCTTACCTTATCTTTTGGCTTTGCAACAATTAACTATGTCGAGTCATTATAAATCAAAAATTAAAAGAGAGATAGATTTTTCTATTTTTTTTATTCAACAAACTGAGAAGTCAAATATGCGTATTACATATTTAGAGTTGCTTTATTTTGCATGCCCACTTTTTCTTACATACCAATAGACACATCCTGACCATTGGATCAAAAAAACAAAAATTAAAGAAAAAAATATGGAAGGACTAATAATGTAAATATTTTAAAAAAAATAGAAGGACTAGATGTGTAAATTACATCATAACTATTATTATCTCACTTTTCCCCAAATCACACACACTTTACCCCACTTTCTCTATCTACCAATATTCAAACCCTAGCCATTAAAATCAAAAATCAACCATGATTAACCATAAATTAACTATCAATAATCACAACAAAATGGAAGCATCTATCGTTAGAAAGTTGATTCCCGCAAGATTTACAGGTCAAAATGAACCAATCCAACTTCTGATTAAAAAAATGTTTAAATGTACTGTATAAAGTCGAATGTTTGTGATTAGATATGGTAATTTATTGTTATTTATGTTGTTAGTTTTTTTTGTTGCCAATTATTGTGACATTTTTATTAGAATGTTTATTGATGATCATAAAAAATGTAGTTTTGAGTGGTATTTAGTTTAATTTGGTAATGTAAACTAGGTTGCTCTGAGTTTTGTATACATGGATGCACACCAAGTATTTGATGAAATGTGCGAGTGAAAAATATCATACGTGTAGTATTACCAGTGATATTTGAAGTTGAACTGTATATGTGTATTATCATTTGTGATATTTGTGTTATCACTTGTGAAATTTTATTTATTTGATAGGTTTTTTTGTTTATTTATTAAGCTTTATTATATGTCATGTATAATATCACTTTTGATATCTCATCGTTACTGTTTAATAATCATAGTTAAATCTTTTTTTTTTTTTTTTTGTTAAATTTTTTGATGATATACTATTTACTGTGTGTTTTATCACCTTTGTTTTATATCATAATTTTGATATTTTATGTGCTTTTTGTGGATGATAATTATGTTTTAGTTACTAATAAGCTGTTTATTATAGTGCAATATTGCTTATTATTTAAGTTGTTAGATTAAACAGCTTAAACAGGTTGATTTTACTTTAAACACATAGTTATTTAGTGTGATTTTGCTTATTATTTACGTTGTGTTTGGATTTGTCTATTTGATGGATACAATGTGTGTATTTCAATAGGGTTTACAACGGGATTTGAAAATATCTATGGTTGAATCAGCAAACGGAAGAAGCTATGGTTAAACAAAGCACACTATCTTCATAAACAAACTAAAGAAGCTCAAACATATGTTATATCACATGTGATATCACACGTGATGTCACCTGTGATATCACACGTGATGTCACCTGTTATATTACACGTTATTCAACAAATAGAAGAAGCCGACACATTTGTGATATCAAATTCTCCTCCAAAAAGTTGAACAACATGAGAATGAGATACACGAAAAATTAGCAATAAAAGTGTGGTAGTTAGTAGTTATTGCGGGATTGTTGTGATAATGTGATAAATGTTGTGATAATATGAGAAATCACAAGAGATATTGAGCTTGTAATATGCTTCTGTTAGATTTGTAATGCATTTATTTTCTTAATTGATAGGGTATACATGTTTCGATAGGTTTAACACCGTATTCGACACCAAATATATATTTATTAGGTCCCGAGCCACATTGCATGGTGCCCGAGTTTGTACTATTTTTGGAATGACTAAGTGACATGTATTATTATTTGTATGTAAACTAACAGTATCACACGTGATATAAACTTTTAGTTAACTAAACATTTTGTTTACATTAAAATATTTCATATCACAAGACATATAACACTTCAATTACATATACCAAATATGTATAAAAACAAAAAACAAAACTAATAAAATAAAAATATTTGACATATTCTAAAAATGTTTAACAGAATATCACAAGTGATATAAATATCAAATCAAATCCAAGTATTGCATAATTTTTAACAAAATATCACAAGTGATACCATGATACAAGTACTGTATGAATCACAAAAATCCTCATAAAAAATTATTCCAAACTATTGAGCATAATTTTTTAAGAAACAATATTGAAAAGCTATGAATCACAAGTAATAAATTAACAAAATAAAGTCAAAAAAATGTAAAATTAGACTTTGACTGCAGCAGATCCACCTTTAACAGAGTCGTCTCCAGGAACACCGTTGTCACGCCCACCGTCTGCAGGGTCACCGCCCCCGTGGCAATACTTATAGAATACTCGTAGCGCACTAGTAGAAACTATAGGAACCCATGATGATTAAACTCGTGATGATTGAACGATTTAGGTGTTTTCGCACTAGTAGAAGCTGTAAACAAAGGTGATAAAACACACAGTAAATAGTATATCATCAAAACTGTTAACAAAAAAAAAGTTTTAACTATGATTATAAAGCAATAACAATGAAATATCAAAAGTGATACTATTATGACATATAATAAAGCTTAACAAGTAAACAAAAAAAACTTATCAAATAAACAAAATTTCATAAGTGATAATACAAATATCACTAGTGATAATACACATATACAGTTCAACGTCAAATATCACTGGTGATCTACACGTATTATACATAGCAGATTCCAAAACAGCAATCAAACATAAACACAACATACAAATGGAGTTAAAAACAAAAATTCAACTAACAACTTAATTAATAAGGAAAATTACAGGAGCAGATACCAAGATTATCAAACATTTTTCACTCACATATTTCATCAAACACTTGGTGTGCAGCTTGATAAGAAGAAATGTTAAAAACTTAATCCACATTACTTTTTCACTCAAACATTTCATCAAACACTTGGTGTACACCTCAATTCAACTAGCAATATGATAGTACACACGAATAACCTGACGTAAAGATCAAAACTGTCATCAATAGACCTTTATCCTAGAGACATAAATATCAAACTGTCTTGTGAATTTATTATTAGATCATCATGAGTTGTATTCCCATATGAGAAGAAAGATAAGAGTAATAAGGATGACATGGTGATGGATGAGGTGGTGATGGAAGGAGATGAGAATATGAGATGGAGATGGTGAACAATTGATGATGATGATCGTGAAGTAACTGATTTTTGGAGGGAACCGGTTGGGAGAAAAACATACAGTAACTGTGAAATTAAATGAGTGATTGGGATTAAAAAAACATTATATAGTTGGAGAAAAATAGGTTAAACCAATTTAATCTTATATTAATCTCCACCATTAGATCAAACTAAATAAATGGTAGGGATTTTTGCCTCAGTAAGTACCAAAATCTACATATTTAATGAAAATAATTTCAAAAAAGCATTCAAAATTACTTTTTTTTGCCACGTGTCATCATGAGGGGCTAAGTTTGTTTTTTGAAAAAATTGATGAGGGTGTTTAAAAAAAGTGCGGTTTATTATATTAAATATACATGTAATATATATTTGTATTGGTTAGTGGATTTGTGTTTTACTTGAATAGAGATTCGCGACGAGCTAATGAGTGTCCAAAATGAAGGTAATATGAATGAAAAATCGTGTCTCACTGTAAAACACTTAAAACACAAAAACTGGAAATGGAGAGAGTATCCCACATTACTTGGAAAAGGAAATGAAGATGTGTTTATATAGAAGTTCTAGTATCAACAATCAAATTGTCTTTGACTGATTTTACACTAACACCTACGCTCGTGTGCATGGGGTGCGGAAAATCAAAATACTGAGCCAAAATGGGTTCTAAGCTTGTATATTTTTTATTTTCTCTCCATAAATCTGTATCAATTTATTTTAAGAATTGATTTAAACTTTCTCAAAAAGTTTATATAGATTTGGTTTTTGTTAAGGGTTATTATACAGAAAAGTCACTAAAGTTTGCGGGAAATTTGTCCTAAGTCACTAAAGTTTAAAAGTTGTCATTCAGGTTACTCAACTTATGAAAGTTGTCATCCACGTTACTGAACTAATGAAAGTTGTCATCTACATTAGTGAACTTGTAAAGACATGACATTTATGTTACTTAACATATAAAAAAAAAAAAAAAAAAAAAAAAAAAAAAAAAAAAACGTAAAAATCACTGAAATTATAGACGTGTTTGCTTTTTAACGTTGAGTAACCTGAATGACAACTTTTAAACTTTAGTGACTTAGGACAAATTTCTCGCAAACTTTAGTGACTTTTTTGTATAATAACCCTTTTGTTAATTAATGATTTCCAGAATCCTGTTTAATATATAGCAGATTTGCAAATCAATTTAATTTAGCATTTATTCTGTTTTAGTTAGCAAGACATGTATTCACTATAAATTACACTCATACCTCATTCGGTTGAAAGTTGAAACATATCCAAAAAGGGAAAATCATGCCTGTTTTACAAAGCAGGCAATTGCCTACTTTGCTTTGTAAAATAAGGGGGGAAACATGTATGCGTAATATTTGATCAAAACATGCCACCGTCTCCGTCAAATCCAAGGCAAGTTTGTCACGTCCGGCATTACATCTGCTTTGACTGTTGTACCTTGAAAACAGACGATAGATCTGTTTAAGGGAATCGTGTTAAACACGAGCCTCGTGCCTCGACCTTTTACTGCTTTATTTTTGTTATCGTTATTTAGAGTTTGTCTTTTGCTTCTACCTCTCTCTGTTTGTATTTAATTTTCTGTTCTTTAAATATTGTTCCCAATCATGGTCCTTGCGGATCGGATCATCCCTATAATATATGATTTTATTAATAAAAGTGTTACCGTTTCCTACACGTTTAGCATCTACATAACACCAAATGCAATTTATTTGGAATGCATCTTTTCTGAAATATACAAGTGAGGAACAGAAAGATCGATGAGGTACAAAATGTAATAATATATCTGAACAACCTCCTAATTAAGTCCTAACTATTTCTATGAGTTAAGCAACTAATAGACAGACAAGACTGCATAAGACGAAGCAGTCACATTTGATATATCCAGGCATCGTTTTGACCATTTTCTCTTTTTTTCACCTCTATTTAA
The DNA here is from genome assembly GCA_910596185.1 of Chrysanthemum makinoi. Taxonomy (NCBI): domain Eukaryota; kingdom Viridiplantae; phylum Streptophyta; class Magnoliopsida; order Asterales; family Asteraceae; genus Chrysanthemum; species Chrysanthemum makinoi. The sequence continues at coordinate 77,753,792 of OU343223.1, forward strand.
TACGAATCATCTCCACATATCTCCGTGTCATGGCAATGAGACCCACAATAACGAAAATCAATGCATCAGCAAAACATTCCACGCTCCACAGTTTTTAAATTTCTAGTCTGCACTGCATACCTTCTGCACTGGGTTGTATAATCATTTGCTAAATTCTATCGAAGATGATATCTGAAGTGACAATATAGTAGCAGGAAAAATCCACAACTTCCACAAAAACTGTAAGATGTATTTGTTTATAAATACATTCCGATATCTTTGAAGGAAAGCATCTTTACTTTCTGCAATGCATAAAAATAACCATCTTACATGACACTGATAGTGTGGAATTGTCATTCTTGTGAACTGTAGATAAAAGGCAAGAAAGCAGAAAGTTACTGTGATGTATTGTGGTGGATCATCTATACTAGTTGAACCAAGTATAACTTCCCTCCTTAGTTTAGAAGTAAGCTTGTGACAAACTCGCAGCTACAGACAAACAATATGTTATCTTCAAGGGAAAAAGGCAAATAAACTGAATGACATATGGCACAAGTAATAGTCTTAAATGTTTACCTCAGATCTGGTGGCACCGCCAATAATAAATACAAAAATTCGCTGCCCCATGTGTTTTAAATCCGTAGCGGCATTTTTTAGCACCGAATCGCTGCAAGTTTAGTTGGAAACTAGTAAGAACTATAACAGAATTTCCAGACCTCCATCTCATCAGAAAAGATTTCAAATAACTTTTTTAACGGTGTTTTTTCCATAAACAGGTAACTAACTTTGGTCATAGTAGTGTTTCTGGTTACCATCTTTGTTTTCACCCATTATAAAAGGTAACTGACTTTCAGAAGTTTATGTGTAAACATGATCTGCAACCTTGGCTGCATGTAACCGGTTTATTTGGAACTCATGTCAGCACCGCATTAACGCCATTTCAGGTAAAAGTCAAAATGGTCAAACTTACCAACGCTACCACATCACTGTTATGGCCTGGATACCTGTACGGGTCAACTTAAACTAACGTTTGTTAACTTTATATGCGATAAATCCTTCTTTAGCCTTTAAAGCTGTTAATATTTAGGGACTTGATGTATAAGTGGAAATTTGAAATATGGATCAAAGGTGAACAAGCCATTTAGACACATGGAAATGAATCATTGGTTGAGCTCGAGATTACACACTGGCGAATGAAATGCAACTCCATTGAAAGACAAGGATGATGCATGTTTACTAAGGAATAACATCAAAACAAATACACTCAAGCTGCTTATGACTTTATAAATGAGGAAGAATCGTTAAAAGCTACCTAGATATACCATCATCAGAAGCACATGACTTAGCCTGAGTCCTCCTTGATCTCCTTGATGCTTGAGCCCCCTTCCCGGGTCCACCACGACCGGCCCCTGAAGTGCTTGAATTTGGTTCATTTAAACACTGAAACTCATCCTTTGGCAACTCATTTTTTTCAATCTTTTCAAGCAATTCCTGATTGATAACTTAATTACGTAAACTATTAGCATTATTGTATCATATTAACATCACAAGATAAGATTATAGTACCTCTAGCACAGGATAAAATCGAAAAAGTGCCCATGATTCTTCTTCTCCTTGTTTATCCTTTCTTAGTGCATTTTTCTCTTTACTAAATTTATTAAGGAATCCCCACTTTTTCTGGTTTCTTTGGTTTGGGTGGTCCCTCAAGCAATCTCATGTTATCTATTATCATCATATCCATACGCGACAAGTTTGCCAACTGAAAAGTACCGAAGAGAAACAGACAAAATAAGTTATTATTACGAAAAGAGTAACATACAAACAGTGTTTAAGCGGTTACCTGCCTACCTCCATTAGCTGTTTACCTTTATCGCCCTCAAACTTTTCAGGGTCAGCTAATGCGTAAATCATCATTAGTCTTAACCTATTCTCGTAATTTCCATCCTACAAGAGGTATAACAACTTTTACCCAGCGAGAATATATCAGGTCTTATTAGAACTTTTTGAGCCACTGATTCACCTCAGATTCCTGAAAATAGGTAAGGAGTTCTTTGTTTCCAGCATCACCAAATACAAGATCCTGCTCAATTTGACCAAGATCTCTAAGCCCGTCATTGCTGATAGCTTTATTAATTTTTCCAGCAATCTGTAATGTTACTGGTTTAGAGAACAGTGCTGAGAAGACTGAGGAATAAGAAGAAACAGTTGGAACAAACCTCTACATGGAGTGATAGTTTTTCCATTTGTTGGTTATATTCAGGCAACGCTTGAACCATTTTCTGTATGTCTCTTGTGGATAATTCACTATGATCTCTGCATCCATGTCATAATTTTATGTGAGAAACACACACATACGAAGAAATGAGGTGCTGTGTCATTGACAAAACTTACTTTTGTTGTAGTTGTGCAGCTTTGTTTTTTGACATCAAATTGTCCATTTTGTCACTCAATCTTTCACTAGCCTAATATGCAGTGAGATGAAATGAGCACTAGAACTTGTAATACTTGTAAATGAATCAAGAAAACATAGCTAGAAATGTACATCAGCTATATGTAAATGGCGCATTTCAAGCCAAACCGGATCATTATCATCTAAATGGAACTCCTTTTTCTCAGGATCGCCACCGGATTTACCACGGACCTACATGCAAAAAGCTTATTATTCATAACACACCAAGGGACTTTTTCATTTGTACAAATGAATCACTAGAAGATGTTTTTGTGTCTTTTTTGGGTTATTCTCTAACTTGTAATCGTAATTATTTATATGAATTTTAATCTTATATATAAACATAACAATTTTACACCTTACCTAACTTTTCTATACAACCGATTTTTAAGCGGCTTCTGTTACAGAATGATCCAAACGTCACACAAAGACATCTTTTAATAACTCGATTCATAAAATAACTTCCATACAAAAGATACCTCCATCGTATATTTGTTTCCATCCAAGTCTACTAAATCATGACACATTGCATCATAAGTCCATTCGTGAATGACGGGTGCAACCTGAACATGTGCATTGTTATACATACATCAAAATTTCACACTTCGAAAACTAAAAAGAACCAAATATTCAGATTACCATATCAACAGATCTATCGAGAATGAGCAACTCGCATGTTTCAGTTTGTGGGAACTGCGGAATGGTTGTTTTATACGGACTAATGTAGCTATATATAGCTGAAGCTAACTTTTCAGGAACTGTATCACGAAACGTTGTCCCTGCGGATCCGTCTGTGCCCTTTACACGGTACCGTACGATGGGATGCTCCTAAAAAGACGCAAACACTCAATAACTAATTCAAATAAGAATAGTAACTTAAATGAAACTTATCAATACATAAACCTATTGGTTTGGTTATAATTTCAACAATCGAGACGGTTTATTTAATGGAAACAAACTATTTGCAAAGCACATCATCTTCCTACCCATAAATCTTCTAAGAAAAATTTGGTCTTCAACTTTTTTACTCTCTTGCTCAAAGCCCTCATTTAAATAATAAACCTGTGCTTTAAAAAAACATTATATGCATTTTGTCTGTGCATCGGTTTTTGTCTTCTTGAGTTGAAGCATTCATATAAAATAGCAAAAAAGTCGACAAACCAAAAACCACAATGGGGACTACTCCAGTCCAAAGTAATGTTCTTGTATTTACCTTAAGTGAAGCAAAAATGGTGGCAATGCGAGTAGCCATCGTATTTAAGCAATCGTTAAAATAGTGAGAATTATCAGCCTCGTCACCATATAGCTCTTCTAATGCCATTTCATGATCGGTTACATATGCCTTTGGTGAAACACAAAGTTCACATGGTGAAGAATGAAAAGGGAAAATGAAACTTGTAATAGAGCATGAAAAAAGGTCATCAAACAGTGTGACCTGTTTTCTAAAACTTTAAAGGGTTTAATAGTACCTGATTGTCTATAGGAAAATACTCTAAGTTCATCTGCAAGGATCAATATAATAGAGTGAAAACTAATATTCGGATCAGATGTCATCACCAAATATTTACAGAAAATATATCGTAACATATGATGGTAACATTAACCTCTCGCAATGCACCTATGCGTGGTACGACACTTGAATCAGCCTTGATTCTAGCAATAAAATCCTTTGGGATAGGAGAACTAAAAAAAACAAACGCTCTGCAACAGGAGGACGAAACCATGCAATATTAACTGTAAGAAAACAAATAAAATAAACAAGACCTCGGTTCATTGTAATTAAAAATAGTCACATACTTCTTATACAAAGGTTCTCTCCCCGACATGTCAGACATAAACATGATAAGGCTGCAAATGAGAGAATGAAAAGAGTAAATCTCAGACTCCTTACAAACTACTATAGAAACGACACTTTAAAGGGATATTTGACTCAGAACAGAATGGCAAGAGAAAATGAAGGTTTATTTTTCTTTTGAACTGCGAAAATAAAGTTTGTTATACGAAAAGAGAAGGAAAGTATACTTTTCTTTAGTTGGTTGAATGTAATATACCACATCCATACCAGGCATAGGCTCCCTTCTTTTACGAATCTGTTCCACCACTGCATAACAAACACTTTGAGATGATTTAACTCATATTTAAAAGTTGAGGTGTGGTTACAATCGAATCATCGAAGATCAAATAACACGTTAGTATTGAACGTTAAATTTCTTCAATGACATTAAGCTATCTTCATTTAGTTGGATCTCGAGTAGAATTCGTAAGGTTAATTTAAATTGGATCAATTGGTTCAACGACCCATGTAAGGCTATTTGGATGTAATGTGTTCTTCTGGGCTTCTAGTGTCTTACTAGAATGCCTTGCTTATATTTTATATGCTAAAGCTGTTCCAAAAAAAAAAATTCTTACATGAAACTCCTTGATCTGTTATGTCTGCCATTTTGCATGTATGAGACATAACTTTCATAGTAACTTTATCCATGATAAGTACCTGCGAAAGAAAATACATAGATCAATTACAACTTTAGTGACACCTGCTATTTTTTCATGAAATAATAGGAAAAGGTAAGCAATAATCAAACTAACATTATGTACAGTAAAACATAAGTCGTTATATCAAATGCTAGTGGTTTGACTTTCATTGAATATGTGCCCTGCAGATACGTACCTTCCAACTTGATTTTGATGATGCTGATGCTTTGAGCATTTCATACAGCAACCCTGCAAAATGATACTCCCTAATTAGCACATTGTAAATTTGAAATGACACAAGCTTTTGAATGTTACCAGTTAAGCAAATGACATTAGATATAAAGCAAGAAAACTTAGGCAAGCAAATAATATTGAGGACATAAGAAACGAAACAAATGCTAAATTAAGATTATCGTAACTTAATAAGTGGGGGGGGGGGGGATTATGGTGTTAAGTAACGGCTACACACATATGTTCCAATTTAAAATACAAAAATAAAACTTAACATTCCTAACAAGCACAATTTTACCCATAGGATATTGATTCATTAAAGTAACTTAAATCGTTTTTAAGGATACTGCAAAGGAAATACATAGGTCTGTGCCAACGCACATCACACATTATAATTACACATTATAATTTGGTGATGTACTTTATAGTCCGTACACTAAGCTAGTTTATACTCACAAAGCTACATAGCATGCTTAATGATTATTTGAAGCTTGTTTACCGCTCAAGAGAGGTTTACAGTATGAAATTTATAACACACTGATAACATTCAACTCTTAAGCACGTTTAAAGCTCTAAAAGTACTTTATTACTACATTAATAGTATCATTGAATCAAAGTGGTCCTGGTCTAGACCACAACTCGATTACAACCTACAAATATCTTGTTGAGGCCTATTATATATGATCGATGTGACTATCTTCCAAAGGTCTATAAACTATGTATCGTCTATAACCCTTAAACCCTTAATTAAATAACGCGACGAGATTTTATTTATGAAGCTACATTCAGTTGAGTTTCTTTGCATTCAAGTACTAAATAGAGATTTTTTTATTTCACACTTTTACATTTTATTATGATCCTAATTCACTAAAGCAACTCAAATCACATTCATTAACAACATATGTAGCAGAAAAAATACATATATAACTCGATTCCAAATAACATCACACATTATTATTTGTACATTATAAGATAGGATAAAAACATACGATCACGGCTAACTTGACGAAAAAATTTATGATCTCCTCCATGAGATGATGTTTCGGAATCTGAAACCATTTATAATCTACTCCAACAGATTCGTGAATGTGAAATTAAAAGATTTCGAAATTCAAATGGAAATGGATTGATCAACAAAAAATGAATTCTAGAGAGAGAGAAAAAGAATGAAGAAGCGGTAAAGGAGTGGATTTTTCGGTTATGTTTGAGGGGTGTCTATTTTAAGCGCCATCTTTTCATAACCACAATTTAGGTAATTAGCTTGTGTTTTTACCATTATACACCTCTTTTACATTTAGCAAGCATAATATAACATTGTTATATAAGTAGGGAACGGTTATTTTCGAACAATCAAAAACATAATATAACATAATGTTATATAAGTTTATTTAGTTTCGAAATTTTGGAATTTTTTTTTTTTTTTTTAACATTGTGTGCACATGTGTTTTGCATTATAGGATAATAGTATTTTCCGTTTATGCATAGGTGTTTTGTATTTGCACATGTATTATATAAAATATTACATAAGTATGTATACAAACAACAAAACTTTATAGATACACTTATGCAATTTTATACAAACAACAAAACTTTATTAAAAAATATTACTCCCTCTATCCTATATTTAGTGTCCATTTTCCATATGCACAAAGTTTTAGGAAATTCCACTAACTATACTCTCCACCAATCAAATATCACTTTCACCCACTAAAGTCTCATCTTATTGGTTGGAATAGGGAGTACATAAATGAGATTTATTAGAAATATATGAAGCGCACGTGCATAATACAAGTCTTTAATAGTTGGTTCATCTTTTTTAGGGTGTAGCGTGTATTTCTCGTCTTGTTCAAAAACCCATGAAATCTACACATGTGTTATAATCCTCGTCTTGTGATATACAATTCAAATACAACTTTCTACATCTTAAAAATATGTTGTCGTATATGCACATGTGTTTCTCCTCGTTGAACACTTGGATTTCTTTGTATATACATGTGCGCTTATATCTGCGGCATGCACTCGTGTCTTTACTTTTTAAATCTTTAACATAAGTATAATGTCACTAGATAGTATATGTACAAAACACGTGCGCACTTTTCATATTGGTCATCATACTCGTACCTGTAATCACAAACAATTAATAAACGAATTATTTGATCATAAAAACTAACAAAACATATATGCACAATTCTTTCTTATGTCAAATGAAGCAAACAAATTTAATCATAAGAAGTAATGTTACACATATGCATCATCTAGCAGAACACATATGCACACGTACCCAAAATTTGTAGATTCTACACATACGTTATTACTTCAAGAATCTTATCACTTTAATAACCAACAATTTATCACTTTATTAACACAAACAATTTATATGCATAATTTGTACATTCTACCACTTATCATCATTTGGATATTGAGTTTATCAATTACAAAGCTTTAAAAGAAAAAAACAAAATGTGTGAAATAAGAAGATGAAACTGCATTTAAGATAACAAATGAAACCACTGCAATACGCATTTTACTTTTTCAGATCCAAATTGCGACACACTTCATCATGGATATTAATGATTTAATATACAATGTTCTATGAGTTAAACTACTCTGAACAACTTCCTAGTATAATATAATAATGTAAAATTGCCAATAAATGAGTATTACAAGTAAAACCACGAATGCGCAGAGAAGGAAACATACATTCAACAAACTACGAGAAACAAAAAACAAGTATAGACAAAGAAACCATCTTTATGAAATATTGCATATGTGCACTCAAACCTTTGCACATGTGCACCATCTTTATGAAATTTTTTATAAAGAAACAATCTTTATGAAAAACATGAAAAAGGCTAGGTAAGATCGAAACCCAAACCCACACATTCATGAACAGCTAAAGCGTAAACCACCGGTGCACCAACCATGAAAGCGTTTTCCTAATTAAAACCTTCAAATAACCTACCGCCATTATGAATTTGAAACATTTTATATATTTTATATATAGATTTACAAAATATATATAATATAAAAGCATTGATGACTCAATGATGACATGGCATTCAATAAACATGTAAAAGCATATTAAAAATAAAGCGCCAAAGGTTGAACATGGGTTCTGACAAAGAACGAATGAAACAACTTAACCACTATACCATTACAAGATTTGTGATAAATGTTAACAAATAAAATTACTAACCAAATCTACGAGAAGAGAATTAAGGAAACTTTGAATACATAAAGGATTGGGGCGTTTTGTTGCTAGAAACTAGGGATACACACGTTTTCAAATTTCTTCCTTCATCAATCTTTGATTTTGTTTTCCAAACTTTTTGTATTTGCATCATTTATCCAAGGCAACTATATCAAAATCAACCAACATTCCTATTTTACAGCTGCATGTACAGAGAGGGATTTCATTCTTGTGTAACCTAATCTCCATCTATAATTAAGTGATTCAAATTGCATCTTACATCACAATTCATTCACAACTATCACGTTTCTTTGTTATTCATGTTTTTATTCCGTTTGCATACGTTTTAGCCTTCATACATTTTGTGAGATCTCATAATGTTCATATGGAGTGGTCAATGTTAATAGATTTGATTATGTTTTAGTTTTTATTTTTGTTTTTAGAATGTATATGTTTATGTGTTTGAACATTTTCAGATATGCTATCATGTTTTCGACACCATATTTTTGTATTTACATGATCATTGGAGATCTCAGTTCTGTATTTATGTATTGCTTTATTGTTGCAGATAATCAAATGGAATCAAAGAGGTCTTCAAAACTTTCCTATGCCCCTGGTATGTTTTACAATGCTGTGTTTATAATGACTCTTAATTCTCATTCATTTGGTATGCTTACCATGTATCTTATTTGTTCAGAAAAACAAATTGACTAAAAGCATTGCTTCAAGCCTTAGGCTCATCCGGTATGTTTAATGTTAAATGTCAAATGATTATAATTTGCCTATGAAGATTATATTTAATATCATCTCAATTACATTTATATGGTTTATGTCATTGTATTAATTATTGACATTCTCTTATATGCTTTATAATATGTTTAGTGAAAAAAAAAGGGAAGAAAATGACTCCAAAGCTTGCTTATGCCTCTGGTCATTCTATGTATTTTTAACACCTAGCCAGATGGATTCAAGAAGGCATGCTAAAAAGAAGGCTATTGATGGTGCTCCAAATGCAAATTATGAAGATTGTATTACCAATGATGTGTTATTTACAAATGATCAAATTTTTTATTTCATACCAAAAAGTGGAGAAACAAATCACTCCACCAAACAAAGTTGATTCATTGACTTATGACATAACCGTCGTTGCAAGATGCATTTTCATTTTGGCATTCCCAGTGTTAATCAAGAGAAAGATCCTTACTCTTTTGACTTGGTATTTGAAGACAATGAAGTAAATATTAGTTTACTCTCCATTACGACATTTTGATATGTTGGTACAGTTTTATTAACACACTATTAATAAGTTCACTATATTTATCTTTTTAAACAATTTCTACTTCATCTATTTTATTAACGCACTATTAATGATGCTTTATTTAATACATGTTACTATTTTTTTTACAAACACATAGTCAATAACTTGCCACAATTTTGTGTTTTTCATCATAGCTATATTATTTTGTGCCCATATATTATCATCTTACCCGTAATACGAAAAACTTGAATGTAAAACGTATTTACATAAAACACAAATGCACACATAATCTTATAAAAGTAGCCCGCCCATCGGGCGGGTTAGACAACTAGTTTTTTATAAAGAAACAATCTTTATGAAAAACATGAAAAAGGCTAGGTAAGATCGAAACCCAAACCCAAACCCACACATTCATGAACAGCTAAACGTAAACCACCAGTGCCGCACCAACCATGAAACGTTTTCCTAATTAAAACCTTCAAATAACCTACCGCCATTATGAATTTGAAACATTTTATATATTTTATCTATAGATTTACAAAATTATTTTATGTCTAAAAAATGAGAAGCCAACAAAATCATAAGCGAAAGCATGACCAGATATCCAACATAAGGTCTCGACCCACCAACAAAAAGTGTAAATTCCCATTTGTGTATGCAAGAAAAAAAATGAGAAAGCAAAAAATTAATTAGCCAAGCAGAACGTAAGGATTACCAGTGGGAAAAGACGAGTTTCCATAGATCAGATGAGAACAAATGAATTGCCAGTGGGGGCGGCTGCCGGCGGAGTCGGCAGAGGAAAACCGATCACCGGCGGCGGAGGTGGGTAGTTGTGGACGCCTTGAAATGTTTCATACTGTTGATCTTGACGGTGCTCATCGTACTGCTGACTATAATCTTTATTTGATTCACTCATTTTTTGATTTTTAATTTTTTATTTTTATTAATATTTTTTAATAGAATTTGATGATGGTAGTAGTTTAAACTTTAAAGAGAGATGAAAATGAGAAGGCGTGAAATTTAATGTGAGAAACAGAGATGGACCTTTTCTCTCTTTTCTTTTCTTCTTTTATTTCGCTAACTGTCATTAGTATTTTGCTATATTATAGGGCCGGTTACTAGAAATAAAATTCCTATATTACCCTTCCTTTCATTACTAAATAATTCTTTATATTTTACTTTATTATCATTATGCCATCATTCATATCAACCATTGATCAAAAAATGAATGGATCAGATCGGTTCTCGCAGATTCTCGACCTTTTTTGGTTCAAAATAACCCTACACTATATAAGTATAGGTGCACGGATTAGTTTTCCTCTTTTCATGGATATTCAGAGAGGACGAGGGTGTTTTCGTGACCGTGTCCAACCTTTTAATTTCCCTTGCCACCCTCACTTGTTTACCCGGTGATGTTTGAATCATATTAAGTTAATTACTTTGGTTGGTGGTAGTTAAATTCATAGATTATGAGTTAAGGGTGGGGAAAAGTCCGTAATTTGTAAAACGTATATATAGAAATAGGCCGTCCAGTGATTTTTAAAGGCCTTGTACCAAAATCACAATGCATGCCTCGAACATGAAAACTAATTTATACATATTCAAAATATATGTGGGGCAAAAGTTGTTTTAGTCATGTATAAACAGCAGAAAAGCTAAAGGCAAATGATCTAACATTGTCACATACATAATATAAACCACTTTTTAGACCTTCTTTGACGATACATAAAATATTGAGTAATGTTAAACGTTTTAGGCCTTTTGTAATGATTTTCTTAAAAAAATAATAATAAATAAATAAATAAAATAAAATAAAAACGGTTGAAACTATTGTTTCTTAAACCCTTAAACACTAGCTTGAAAAAAAAAACCCTAAAAAATAAAGATAGAAGTGAGAAAACTCTAAACTATAAGGTGTAAAGTGAAAATAACACAATTATACTCCTCACCCGTTCCACCAGAACTCTATTCCCCTGTTTTCAAGAGTTTTCATAAATCACTTAAACCAAATAATTTTGTTCTTAAAATTTGAATAAAACATTATATATTAAGTTTGTAAACACATTGCTAAGTATTATTCTAAAACTCAAACAAAAAGAGCACGGCTATAAACATGTGTATTTGGTGAAAACCAAGATATAAAATGAAACTCATCACTCACGATGTTATTTTTCGCGTTCCCTTTGATACACACTATCATATTATTCATATCAGACACTAGTTAATTAGTTTTACTTTATTGAAACCACAAACAAACAAGCTTTGAATAGTTCACAGTATGTTTTTTTGTTTACAACACTCAATTGCATCATCAAACATTTCTTCGAGCCCATACTTGAATTGGAATCCAGTGTCCAAGAGTTTTTTCGATGAGACAGTAGGGTACATCAATTTCTCAGCATCATCCGGCTTCAAAAATCTTAAAAATGACAAATGTCAACAAAGTTATTTACTCATTCCAACAATAATAATTGAAAACAATTTATCAGAAAACAAAAATAAAAGAGAACTTACTCAATGTTTGGTATTTTATATTCGGGATATCTGACTGATAAGAATTTGTACAAATCCTCGATTAATATTTCAGTTTTTGAGCAAATGTACCTCCCTTTCGCATTTGGGTACTCAAGAAGATGGATGTGTGCACTAGCGACATCGTCAACATGCACTAAAGGCGCTTTCAGTAGAATTTTGTACGTCTCGGAATCACCTAAAAAGTTTCTTAAATTTGTCACTTTGTATGAAACACAAAAAGAAAATTACTCATGAGCCAGCCCAGATATCCCAATACATTTTACCAAATAAAGAACCTACATCCACTCAAATTCATCCACAAAAGAATCCCACATGCTGAGGTGGCGTGTGGGATTCTTTTGGATAATTGAGAATATATCACTCCTCAATAAAGAATCAGTTTAATACTTTAATGTTCATGTAACACCCAAGCCTAAATTGAGACTAGTTATAACAGATTCAGTTTGGCGATTTTGTGATTTTAGTAGCCTGAATTACCATATATCTCTTCTAAATCTTACAAGTTAGACCACTGAGGATTTCATAAATATCGAAGAAATCGAATATGCAACTTTCAAAATAAACAATGATAATGCTAAGTAACTTACCAAATATCATAGCCATTGCAGTGCGCACGGATCCTGGACAATGAGGGCCAAGAAATGGACCATGAATAAACGGGGGAAGAACCGTCACAACATCTAATCCTTCTTTCTCAGCAAACTCGAGGGTTGCTTTTTCAGTCAATGTCTTTGAAATATGATACCACGCTCCTTGTTTCTGATAAGTGCGAATATACTCAATGTCACTCCAAGTTTCCTCACCTATGACCTCAGTGTGTTTTTTTCCATTAAACAAAATTGTGGATACACTAGACGTGTACACAACTTTTTTAACTGTCTTTGAATCGATGCATGCTTGTAAAATACCCAAACTAGCCTTGATCGATTTTTCAGTAATTACTTGTTCAGGTTCTTTGCTTGCAAAGTCCATCGGATGGGCAACATGAAAGACACCAATGCAACCTTTGATTGGTGCCTCGAAGGTCTCTGGTTTGCTTAGATCCGCATCAAATATTTTAAGCTTCTCTGATGCTCGTGGTAGGTTTGTGAGGTAGCTCAAATCTTTCCTTGAGCCTAGCAATCATATAATTTTTTAGATCTAATATGTTCTTTGGCACTATATATACTCGTTCTAACATAATTAAAAAAGATCGGATCATACGATTGTGTAACTATTTTTGGTGAAAAGGCTTAAGGCGGTGTTTGTTTCGGCTTATATATAGCCAGCTTATGTCTTATTTGGTGGGCTTACGTTTCATAAGCTCACTTTTGTAACTTATTTTGAAACTTTTAAAACATATATAAGCTTATAATGGCATAATAAGCAGAGGCGGAACTCTTTGGGGGCAGGGGAGGGTCCCGCCCCCCCCCAAAATTTGCGGCACCTAGTGTAAATATTATAGGTTTTAGAGGTGATTTAGTTGAGGTTACAAACAAATCTCCGATTTGGTTTCCCAAAAATAAATTCGGCCCTTCCAAAATAAATGGTCAAGTTCCGCCATTGATAATAAGCTTATTCGGCCAAAAAGTTTCAAAATAAGTCACAAAAAGCGAGCATATTAAACATAAGCCCACTTATAAGATATAAGCCGGCTATATAAGCCGAAACAAATTTTCACACCATATAAACAGCACATACACACACCTCCACCCTCATAGCTATAGCGGCCACCGCAGACTATCAATGTCTGCTTTTTACAACCGCTCCATAGCGCCGGTACGCAACTAGTAAGTATAATATGTACTTATTATAATGTTTTTGTTTTATCATATGAGGCTTTGACTTGTGAAGAAGTAGGAATCTTTATTTCTACTTGTCCTTTATGTATTACTTTTCTGTCATAGAAGTGAGTTATCACCGACAAACAATGATCCACAGTAGGACTACTTGTTAGTTGTTACTTTTCAATATCTCAATTTGCTCAAAAATATTTAATCGTGTAACTAAACCAAATACTATCTTCTGCAAAACAATATCAAAAAAAGAAAAGCACGAATCCACGGTTATATTAAAAAAGTTACTAGTGTAAAACAGATTAAAGAAAAGAGTATAACCTGAATTTGATCTAACAGTAGCATTGACAAAATATCCATCTTCAAGCAACCTTTTGATCATCCACGATGCTAGAAAACCTGTGCCTCCTGTTACACAAACGGTTCCTTTCTCCATTTCTTGTTGATCGGTTACTATAGTTTAGATTTTGTGTTTGAAAAATATTAATTGGAATAATGGAGTTGGATAAGAGGACCAACTATTAAGTATTTGAACTAGTTTCTTGTGATTCTAGATGATTACACATGAAGTGATGTCATGGCTTGTGGTTAGACAATATGTACCATTTTTCTCGTAACAGAACAAGTCAACTTTTAAGTGTGGAATTTCATTTTCAAATTAGTTATACCATTATTATTTTGACCGTATATTATAATCGAGTAAGGGCCGGACATATATGACAAAAGTTTAATGCAGACCAGAAATTATCTAGAGATTAAAACGACGGATCTGAGCCATTGATCATTTTCTCATCCTACGGTCCACATTAAATATATGTATTTATTTTGATATAACACAAGTGAACATTAGTAATTTCACTCCTCCCTCATTTACTCAAACACCTCTCGCTCCCCAATTTTTCTATTTCTCTCTCATACTTACGTTTCCTAATTCCCAACTTCAAACCTTAATCCCCAACTTCCAAATTGATCTTATTAGCTTCAATCAATTGACATAACACATGAAATAGCAATGTATAGAGGTGTGTCGTTGCCCCAATAGTCTTCGTTGTCGTTTTCCAATCAAAATAAGCCTAGAAACGTAGAATCTAGTATACATTTGCTTATTTTGTTGCTTATTTTTGTATATTATCAGTTGATGTTGCTTATTTTGGATATAAGCTATTTTTTTTAGGTTTTTAGCTTTTTAGGTTTTTGATGCTTATTGCTGCTTAGTTTTTATATAAGCATTAGATGTTGCTTACTTTGTTGCTTATTTTGGATATAAAACAATAGATGTTGCTTATTTAGGTTTTTGTTGCTTATCAGTGATGAATCACATGTGATTTGGTTCAATAGTGTTTATTATCTGTAGATATTGCTTATTTTGGATATAAGAAATTTTTTAGGTTTTTAGCTTTTTAGGTTTTTTATGCTTATTGTTGCTTATTTTTTATATAAGCATTAGATGCTGCTTACTTTGTTGCTTATTTTGGATATAAGCATGAAATTACATGTGATTCTTATAGAAATCGCATGTGATTCTTAGTCGCTTATTTAGGTTTTTGTTGCTTTTTTTTGTTGCTTATCAGTAATGAATCACATGTGATTTGGTTCAGTAGTGTTTTGTACATGAGTTAGTGGATGAATCACTGTGATTTGTTAGTGTTATTTTGGATATAAGCAGTTACTCATGATATTTTATTTTATTTTTGTTTGATATTAGGTGCTCATAAATCTGGTGTTAGTGGTTCTCCTAAGAGTAAGTGGTGTTAGTGGCTCAATCGGTGAAAGTGGCAATCAAGTGTTGAACCCAAACCGGTGACTCGAGTTAATCCTAAAGGGTGATGTTGTTAAATATTGTGAAATATGTTGATAAGGCGTCGAATGTTCATAAAGATAAACCAAATGATAAGTGGTCGGATATCGTTAAGGATAAGGGGCCGGATATTGTGAAGTATGGTGATAAGGTGTCGGATGTTGATAAGCCAAAGGATAAGGTGTGCGGTGATGTTGTTAAATCTTTGAAAGTGTTAATTGTTGTTGCGAAGGACAATTCTAAGGTTGTTGTTCTGGCTTTGTAAGGAGAATTGTTGTTGTTGATAAGCCAAAGGACAAGCCTAAGTCGAAGTCGGTAAGGACAAGTCCAAGCGAAGGTTATTTCGGAGAAACAAGCATTACGGCGAAGCATAAAGTTAAAGGCGGAAGTTGAGCCATCGATGTTGATAAAGATCATCCGCTTCATTTCGCTTCACAAGATGATGTTGATAAAGATACATCGGTATCGGCGGCGAAGGAAGGAATAAAAGAAGCAAGATGATGATTTTGAGATCACGAATACACCTGAGACTTTCACTCAATGGTTGGACGAAAATTTAGATTTCGTTAGCAAGGTGATTGATTGCATAGTGGATGAATACTTATATGTAATAGTCTTACATAATATGGTTTTCGTTTCTTTTATTTTCTTCTATTTTTTATTTATATATTTTGGATTGATTTAGGGTGAAGGCTGCGTCTTGAGTTGCATGATAGAATGGCATTTATGAATTGACATGTCTACTCTGAAAAATGGCTACTCGTGCTTTGCATGGAAGTCCCGAGAGCATCCGCCTTAAAATGAATAGTTAAACCGCCTTCCTTCCTGCACTCCATATGAACAAGAAGGCGAAAGTTGTACCAATCATTACAAAGGAGTTTATGGTTTGGAAAGCGACTTGTTTCGTCTGGTGACAAGATGTAAGTTTATATTTTTGTTATTTTTGTTATTTTTGTTATATTTGATTCACTTTAAACTCATGTGATACGTTATTAAATCACATGTGTTTTCTATAAGACTCACATGTGATTTTTACATGAAATCAAATGTGATTTTGCGTAGAAATCATATGTGATTTTATGTAGAAGTCACATGTGATTCTTAGTTGCTCACATTTTATCTTTAAATGACGTGTGCCATTTTTTTTATTCATATAGTCAAAATGTTTTTGAAACGCATTCTAGGGATTCCAGTGTTTCATCAATTCGTTTGAATATGGAAACTTTAGCGCCAGGGTTGTGGATTGGTGCAAATGTTGTCGATTGTTGGGGTGATATTCTCAACCATGAATAGAGTTTCAAAGAAGTTGGATCTCCATCAAGGCATTTTTTCCCGACTGGTTATATTGTAAGTGTCTTAATTTTATTAAATTTATTATATAAGTATCTATTTTTTGATGATACAATCTATGTATGTGATTTTTATACAAACACGACCTATGGTTGACGGAATCTTGGTTTCCGATGAGGATAGATGGAAAAGCTATTATGCTCAAGTTTTAGCTCAGTTCAAAGATAATGTTGTTGGATTGTCTCTCAAAGGCGTTGACTTGTAATTTCTTTATTTTCCAAGATTAGCTATTTTAATCGTTATTTCTCCATTTTATTAAGTTTAGTTTTTGTAAAAATAGGCACTCTTTCAATTTGCAATCTTGGGCACTTTTATGTGGTCGTGTTCGGTAGTTCAAAAACCAACGATGATGACAATCCTTGATAATAGCGGCGTTGGGGCGACTTATGATGAAAAGTATAAAGAAGTATGTGATCCTCTTGTAATTCTTTCCTAATCACATACCCATTTACATTTTATGGTTTTACATTAATTTATGTATGTAAATTTTCTTTTTACTTTTTTTTAAAACGGTGTTGCAAAACAAGGTCTACAAGTGATTAATGCGTCGCGGGTGCTCTTGGGCCACCACCTTCCCGGTTTGTGTAAAGCGGTCAATGTAATCGGACCATGGTCAACGGCTGTCAACTATGGTTAAACTTTCCGAAATATTGCAAATCTTGCCGGAAATACTCAAAACTCACTACAAACTAGTTTTAATCAATTATAGTCCTTTGTTTATATATATTACAAGATGTTTTTAAGTAAAATCTTCTGGGAATACGAAACTCACTTAAAATACCCAAAACTTAGTAGAACTTGAATCCGATTAATCCCAGATTAATTCGCCTAGACAGATTAAACTACAAGAGTGCGGCGAAAACAGGCCTAGATTCAGCGATTTTGAAACTTTGAGAAAAAGTTGTTTGCTGGTCATGTGAAGTTGTATGGTCATACAAAGCATTCTAGTGTCAGTAAAGTGAAGGAAAGAATACCAAAGCTCAAGTGGAGGACAAGTAGAAATGACCGAGATTGTGGTATTTTTGCGATGCTGCATATGGAAAGTTATATGAGTCAAGCTGCTGCAAAATGGGAAACTAGGCTTGTTTCCGAGTCAAAGTTGCAGTTTGATATGTTGAGGAGGCTAAGATTCAAGTTTGCAACAAAAAATTTGTTACATCAGTTGAATCTTCATGCGGACAAGATGAAGTTGGCTAAGATTTTGATAAGGTTGAGTCTTCTGAAAAGATAAACATTATTGTTGAAGCATTTAGAAACAGGAAACTACGTGAATGCATGTGAAGTCGTTAAAGTTTAGAAGAACATGTTATGTGCTTTTGTGAAGCTGTTTAAAAACATTTCTATGGTAGAATACTAGTGCCCGAAGTATCAAGTATAGTAGTATGGTATTATAGAAGTGTCAAGTATAGTAGTATGGTAGAACACTAGTGCTTTTGTGAAGCCGTTTATCAAGTATAGTAGTATGGTAGAACACTATCAATGTTGGGTTTATTTTGTTTAGCAGTTTTTGAAGTTAAACTATCTGTGAATGTTTGTCTATCTTTTTAGAAATGTTTGTCTGCATTTTTATTTGTGTTTTTTTTATGATTTTATGTTTTGCGTATCTATTATGAGTTTGAAGACAATCACATATGATTTGTACAAATCACATGTGATAACCAAGAAATCACATGTGATATCACATGTGATATCACATGTGATTTCATTGAATCATAATTGATTTTTTGTAAAGTCACATGTTCTTCCTACATTTTTTGTAAGATTTTTTAAATAAATCACAAGTGATTTTTGAATAAATCACATGTCATTCCTATTATCTAAATTTTGACAAA
Source organism: Chrysanthemum makinoi (assembly GCA_910596185.1). Lineage (NCBI taxonomy): Eukaryota > Viridiplantae > Streptophyta > Magnoliopsida > Asterales > Asteraceae > Chrysanthemum > Chrysanthemum makinoi. The sequence goes on from OU343223.1 coordinate 77,772,661, forward strand.
ATCACATGTCATAGGTTCATAATCACATGTGATTTCTATATGAATCACCGCTGATTTCTTGAGAATCACATGTGATTTCTATAAGAATCATAAGAAAATAACAAACATGATAGGATTAAATATTGCATCAGAGTAAAGAATTAGTCTAATCATTAAATATGCTAAAGAGTTCAGATATTTCATAGTCTAAGAAGTAAATATGTTAAAGAGTTTAATGTATTTTCAAGCATCGTGATTTAAGCCTTTCTCCTTGCCTTTGGGTTCAATGGACAAGTTGTTTTCATATGAAAGTTGGTCTTCTTTCCACAATGTCCATAAGGCTCAATTTGTTTCTTTTTAACTTGAAATGCTTTTTCTCTTCATTCTTTTGCCTTTCAATGCGTTCTCCTTCTATAATATTCCATTTGTTTCTTACCTTTGTTGGATTGTTAACTGTTTTGTTCTCAGGTGTAGAAATAGCAAAATGTTCACCAATCACATCTCTCGTTTTTCTCGGAGGATTTGGCACCTCAACCTCCACTTCTATCTTTAATGTCTTCTACTAAAAGCACTGTTAATACAAATAAGTGTAAAACGTTTATTTATATTTCACGATCTTCTAATGTTTTGTCGATAACAAACGTAAAATCATTTTAACGAAACAAATAAAATAAATAAATGGTTTGAGCCAATAGTTTACTAACACACTTACGTTTCACATAAAACACTAAACAAGTAAAAGTGATTTTATGATTTAGTAATACATATGTACAACAACTAGTGTTTACATAATGGGTAAATATATACATAACTAGTATGTATTATAATGGGTAATATAAATGGGTAGAAGTTTAAAGTATTTGACCCATTGACCAAATACATTGAATGTAGTTGGGTAAAACTCAAAGCCCATAACCCATACCCATGGATCATAACTCATAACCCATTGCATGATATCATGCATAAGTCATAAATGGGTATTATCCATGACCCATGGTTTTAACCCATGACCCATGGACTAGATGCATTGCATCTTGTAGATACATTGTATCTACTTGGATACCCATGGTCCAAAGTCTAGGACCCATGACCTATAACCCATGACCCATGACCAAAAACCCATGGGCAAAGAGAGGCATCCAGGATCCCAGGGAATACCTTTGACTGGATCCTCAAGTGAGGGATCCGTGGGATCCGTGGAACAGTAGATGATTTTCTTCTATAAATAGTGAGCCATTTCTTCATTTTGGGTTGCCACTCCCACACATACTTTCTCCTAGTATTGTAAACCTTCTAACCTCAGATCCTAAGGATCTCTCTATGTAGTTTGTGTTTTGTTTTGTGTGATTCTCTAGATTCCTCTTAAAGGCGAGATCACCACCTCTTGAAGTCAAGCAAGCTCAAGTCCATGAGTTGACATGCTTCGTCATCATCAAGACTACTGAGGTTCTCTTGTTGATAATTCTTTCTTCCTCCATAGAAGTTTTGTGTCAAAGGCATTAGTGAAGGATGCCGAAAGAGTCAAGACAAAAGCATTAGTGAAAGGTGCTTAACGTTAGGTGTCAAAGGCATTAGTAAAGAATGCCAAAGGAGTCAAGCGAAAGCATTAGTGAAAGGTGCCAGCGTCCGTATCAAGGGCATTAATAAAGGGTGCCTTGAAGTCAAGTAAAGTGGCATTAGTAAAAGATGCCAAGGGTGTATAATCGATGAGGTGCATCGTTGTACAAATAGAGATAGGTTGTATCCAAGGATATTGATATCCTTGATTGTGTTGTAATAAGGAGCTGGGTCTCCTGGGATAGGTGTTGTGTAGTGTTGGGTAGTAGTTCCTCCATTGTAATGGAACTTCGATTATCTAGCCTAGTAATGGGATAAAGGGTGGCGGACGTTGTGATAGTGGTTCTATATCTTGTGGAAGAACCCAAAGTCTAGCCTAGTACGGAAAAGTATGCGACGTTGTGAGACTTCTCCGCCATAAGGACTTGGTGTCGGTGTAGTGATTACTGAACTCCGGTAGGTGACTCGGTAGTGGAGTAGGGCAAGGAAGGTGCCCTTGTAGCCGAATCACTATAAACACTCGTGTCGTAGTTATGTGTCTCTTACTCTTTATCTTTCCATTACACATTTACATATCTATCTATCAATGTCCAACATACACATCCAAATAGATTGACATAAGTCGATCTAAATATTTTAAAACATCGTTTTAATTGGTAAAACTATTCAACCCCCTTCTAGTTTTCCACAATTGGCATCAGAGCTTAGTTACCAAGTTTCTTAGAGTATTTTGTACTTTAAAATTTTGATACGATCTGTGTGTTGAAAACTACAAAGAAGGATTTTTTACAAAATGCCACGTTTTAAAAATCATCATATTTTACAATGTTGACAATGATAGAGCGTTCTAATATTTTCTTTGTTAAGAATTCTCCATACTTGGATTTGGGCATCCTAAGAAGATCATGAAGAATTTCTCTCTAAATACTTCTTTCCTTAAAAAGAATATTTAGCAAAGGTATGATCTTTAATAAATTACAAATAATTTTTTAAATTAATAAGGTCATTTTTTTCTTTAATCATGATTAAGTTTTAGTAGTATCTTTACGCTCTCTTAATAATCACTAAAGTAGTTATCTATATTAAACTCATCATCTAGTAGCCGTTGATCTCTATAGACAAAACTACAAACTAGTGATAATGATATCTCGATATTAGAGCCTTAATCATTACTCACCATAAAGTTGTTGACATTTCATCATCCATGTT
>OU343223.1:77775505-77936615 GCA_910596185.1 Chrysanthemum makinoi
GGCATTTATTTTCTTAATTGATAGGGTATACATGTTTGGGTTTAACACTGTATTCGACACCAAATATATATTTATTAGGTCCCGAGCCACATTGCATGGTGCCCGAGTTTGTACTATTTTTGGAATGACTAAGTGACATGTATTATTATTTGTATGTAAACTAACAAGTATCACACGATATAAACTTTTAGTTAACTAAACATTTTGTTTACATTAAAATATTTCATATCACAAGACATATAACACTTCAATTACATATACCAAATATGTATAAAAACAAAAAACAAAACTAATAAAATAAAAATATTTGACATATTCTAAAATGTTTAAATGAATATCACAAGTGATATAAAATCAAACCCAAGTATTGCATCATTTTTAACAGAATATCACAAGTGATACCATGATACAAGTACAATATGATAAAAAAAAAATTATTCCAAACTATTTAGCATAATTTTTTAAGAAACAATATTGAAAGGCTATGAATCACAAGTGACACATTAACAAAATAAAGTCAAAAAATGTAAAATTAGACTTTGATCAAGCAAAGCATCCACCTTTAACGTAGTCGCTCAGGGAACACCGTTGTCACTTCAATCGCCTTCGTGGTCACCGTGGCAATACTTATAGAATACTCGAAGCACTAGTAGAAACTATAGGAACCCATGATGATTAAACTCGTGATGATTGAACGATTTAGGTGTTTTCGCACTAGTAGAAGTGAAACTAAGGTGATAAAACACACAAAAATAGTATATCATCAAAGCGTTAACAAAAAAAAGTTTTAACTATGATTATAAAGCAATAACAATGAAATATCAAAAGTGATACTATTATGACATATAATAAAGCTTAACAAGTAAACAAAAAAAACTTATCAAATAAACAAAATTTCATAAGTGATAATACAAATATCACTAGTGATAATACACATATACAGTTCAACGTCAAATATCACCTGATCTACACGTATTATACATAGCGATTCCAAACAAAGAATCAAACATAAACACAACATACAAATGGAGTTAAAAACAAAAATTCAACTAACAACTTAATTAATAAGAAAAATTACAGAGGTGATACCAAGATTATCAAACATTTTTCACTCACATATTTCATCAAACACTTGGTTGGAGCTTGATAGAAATGTTAAAACTTAATCCACATTACTTTTTCACTCAAACATTTCATCAAACACTTGGTGTACACCTCAATTCAACTAGCAATATGATAGTACACACGAATAACCTGGACGAAAGATCAAAACTGTCATCAATAGACCTTTATCCTAGAGACATAAATATCAAACTGTCTTGTGAATTTATTATTAGATCATCATGAGTTGTATTCCCATATGAGAAGAAAGATAAGAGTAATAAGGATGACATGGTGATGGATGAGGTGGTGATGGAAGGAGATGAGAATATGAGATGGAGATGGTGAACAATTGATGATGATGATCGTGAAGTAACTGATTTTTGGAGGGAACCGTCAGAAAACATACAGAACCGTGAAATTAAATGAGTGATTGGGATTAAAAAAACATTATATAGTTGGAGAAAAATAGGTTAAACCAATTTAATCTTATATTAATCTCCACCATTAGATCAAACTAAATAAATGGTAGGGATTTTGCCTCAGTAGTACCAAAATCTACATATTTAATGAAAATAATTTCAAAAAGCATTCAAAATTACTTTTTTGCCACGTGTCATCATGAGGGGCTAAGTTTGTTTTGAAAAAATTGATGAGGTGTTTAAAAAAGTGCGGTTTATTATATTAAATATACATGTAATATATATTTGTATTGGTTAGTGGATTTGTGTTTTACTTGAATAGAGATTCGCGACGAGCTAATGAGTGTCCAAAATGAAGGTAATATGAATGAAAAATGTGTCTCATCAGAAAACACTTAAAACACAAAAACTGGAAATGGAGAGAGTATCCCACATTACTTGGAAAAGGAAATGAAGATGTGTTTATATAGAAGTTCTAGTATCAACAATCAAATTGTCTTTGACTGATTTTACACTAACACCTACTGCTGTGCATGGGGTGGAAAATCAAAATCTTGAGCCAAAATGGGTTCTAAGCTTGTATATTTTTATTTTCTCCATAAATCGTATCAATTTATTTTAAGAATTGATTTAAACTTTCTCAAAAAGTTTATATAGATTTGGTTTTTGTTAAGGGTTATTATACAGAAAAGTCACTAAAGTTTGGGAAATTTGTTCCAAGTCACTAAAGTTTAAAAGTTGTCATTCGGGTTACTCAACTTATGAAAGTTGTCATCCACGCTTGAACTAATGAAAGTTGTCATCTACATTAGTGAACTTGTAAAGACATGACATTTATGTTACTTAACATATAAAAAAAAACGTAAAAATCATCAAATTATGACGTGTTTGCTTTTAACGTTGAGTAACCCTGAATGACAACTTTTAAACTTTAGTGACTTGACATATTCTCTAAACTTTAGTGACTTTTTGTATAATAACCCTTTTGTTAATTAATGATTTCGAATCCTGTTTATATATAGCATTTGCAAATCAATTTAATTTAGCATTTATTCTGTTTTAGTTAGCAAGACATGTATTCACTATAAATTACACTCATACCTCATTCGGTTGAAAGTTGAAACATATCCAAAAGGAAAATCATGCTGCTTTTACAAAGCGTGCAATTGCCTACTTTGCTGTAAAATAAGGGGAAACATGTATGCGTAATATTTGATCAAAACATGCCACCGTCTCCGTCAAATCCAAGGCAAGTTTGTCACGTCCGCATTACATCTCTTTGATTTTATGATCTGGCTGGGCGGAATCGTGTTAAACACGAGCCTCGTGCCTCGACATTTTTATCGCTTTCTTTTAGTTATTGTTATTTAGAGTCTGAATTCTGCTTCTACCTCTTGTATTTAATTTTCGTCTTTAAATATTGTTCCCAATCATGGTCCTTGCGGATCGGATCATCCCTATAATATATGATTTTATTAATAAAAGTGTTACCGTTTCCTACACGTTTAGCATCTACATAACACCAAATGCAATTTATTTGGAATGCATCTTTTCTGAAATATACAAGTGAGGAACAGAAAGATCGATGAGGTACAAAATGTAATAATATATCTGAACAACCTCCTAATTAAGTCCTAACTATTTCTATGAGTTAAGCAACTAATAGACAGACAAGACTGCATAAGACGAAGCAGTCACATTTGATATATCCAGGCATCGTTTTGACCATTTTCTCTTTTTTTCACCTCTATTTAATACGAATCATCTCCACATATCTCCGTGTCATGGCAATGAGACCCACAATAACGAAAATCAATGCATCAGCAAAACATTCCACGCTCCACAGTTTTTAAATTTCTAGTCTGCACTGCATACCTTCTGCACTGGGTTGTATAATCATTTGCTAAATTCTATCGAAGATGATATCTGAAGTGACAATATAGTAGCAGGAAAAATCCACAACTTCCACAAAAACTGTAAGATGTATTTGTTTATAAATACATTCCGATATCTTTGAAGGAAAGCATCTTTACTTTCTGCAATGCATAAAAATAACCATCTACATGACACTGATAGTGTGGAATTGTCATTCTTGTAAACTGTAGATAAAAGGCAAGAAAGCAGAAAGTTACTGTGATGTATTGTGGTGGATCATCTATACTAGTTGAACCAAGTATAACTTCCCTCCTTAGTTTAGAAGTAAGCTTGTGACAAACTCGCAGCTACAGACAAACAATATGTTATCTTCAAGGGAAAAAGGCAAATAAACTGAATGACATATGGCACAAGTAATAGTCTTAAATGTTTACCTCAGATCTGGTGGCACCGCCAATAATAAATACAAAAATTCGCTGCCCCATGTGTTTTAAATCCAGCGGCATTTTTAGCACCCAATCGCTGCAAGTTTAGTTGGAAACTAGTAAGAACTATAACAGAATTTCCAGACCTCCATCTCATCAGAAAAGATTTCAAATAACTTTTTTAACGGTGTTTTTTCCATAAACAGGTAACTAACTTTGGTCATAGTAGTGTTTCTGGTTACCATCTTTGTTTTCACCCATTATAAAAGGTAACTGACTTTCAGAAGTTTATGTGTAAACATGATCTGCAACCTTGGCTGCATGTAACCGGTTTATTTGGAACTCATGTCAGCACCGCATTAACGCCATTTCAGGTAAAAGTCAAAATGGTCAAACTTACCAACGCTACCACATCACTGTTATGGCCTGGATACCTGTACGGGTCAACTTAAACTAACGTTTGTTAACTTTATATGCGATAAATCCTTCTTTAGCCTTTAAAGCTGTTAATATTTAGGGACTTGATGTATAAGTGGAAATTTGAAATATGGATCAAAGGTGAACAAGCCATTTAGACACATGGAAATGAATCATTGGTTGAGCTCGAGATTACACACTGGCGAATGAAATGCAACTCCATTGAAAGACAAGGATGATGCATGTTTACTAAGGAATAACATCAAAACAAATACACTCAAGCTGCTTATGACTTTATAAATGAGGAAGAATCGTTAAAAGCTACCTAGATATACCATCATCAGAAGCACATGACTTAGCCTGAGTCCTCCTTGATCTCCTTGATGCTTGAGCCCCCTTCCCGGGTCCACCACGACCGGCCCCTGAAGTGCTTGAATTTGGTTCATTTAAACACTGAAACTCATCCTTTGGCAACTCATTTTTTTCAATCTTTTCAAGCAATTCCTGATTGATAACTTAATTACGTAAACTATTAGCATTATTGTATCATATTAACATCACAAGATAAGATTATAGTACCTCTAGCACAGGATAAAATCGAAAAAGTGCCCATGATTCTTCTTCTCCTTGTTTATCCTTTCTTAGTGCATTTTTCTCTTTACTAAATTTATTAAGGAATCCCCCACTTTTTTCTGGTTTCTTTGGTTTGGGTGGTCCCTCAAGCAATCTCATGTTATCTATTATCATCATATCCATACGCGACAAGTTTGCCAACTGAAAAGTACCGAAGAGAAACAGACAAAATAAGTTATTATTACGAAAAGAGTAACATACAAACAGTGTTTAAGCGGTTACCTGCCTACCTCCATTAGCTGTTTACCTTTATCGCCCTCAAACTTTTCAGGGTCAGCTAATGCGTAAATCATCATTAGTCTTAACCTATTCTCGTAATTTCCATCCTACAAGAGGTATAACAACTTTTACCCAGCGAGAATATATCAGGTCTTATTAGAACTTTTTGAGCCACTGATTCACCTCAGATTCCTGAAAATAGGTAAGGAGTTCTTTGTTTCCAGCATCACCAAATACAAGATCCTGCTCAATTTGACCAAGATCTCTAAGCCCGTCATTGCTGATAGCTTTATTAATTTTTCCAGCAATCTGTAATGTTACTGGTTTAGAGAACAGTGCTGAGAAGACTGAGGAATAAGAAGAAACAGTTGGAACAAACCTCTACATGGAGTGATAGTTTTTCCATTTGTTGGTTATATTCAGGCAACGCTTGAACCATTTTCTGTATGTCTCTTGTGGATAATTCACTATGATCTCTGCATCCATGTCATAATTTTATGTGAGAAACACACACATACGAAGAAATGAGGTGCTGTGTCATTGACAAAACTTACTTTTGTTGTAGTTGTGCAGCTTTGTTTTTTGACATCAAATTGTCCATTTTGTCACTCAATCTTTCACTAGCCTAATATGCAGTGAGATGAAATGAGCACTAGAACTTGTAATACTTGTAAATGAATCAAGAAAACATAGCTAGAAATGTACATCAGCTATATGTAAATGGCGATTTCAAGCCAAACGGATCATTATCATCTAAATGGAACTCCTTTTTCTCAGGATCGCCACCGGATTTACCACGGACCTACATGCAAAAAGCTTATTATTCATAACACACCAAGGGACTTTTTCATTTGTACAAATGAATCACTAGAAGATGTTTTGTGTCTTTTGGGTTATTCTCTAACTTGTAATCGTAATTATTTATATGAATTTTAATCTTATATATAAACATAACAATTTTACACCTTACCTAACTTTTCTATACAACCGATTTTTAAGCGGCTTCTGTTACAGAATGATCCAAACGTCACACAAAGACATCTTTTAATAACTCGATTCATAAAATAACTTCCATACAAAAGATACCTCCATCGTATATTTGTTTCCATCCAAGTCTACTAAATCATGACACATTGCATCATAAGTCCATTCGTGAATGACGGGTGCAACCTGAACATGTGCATTGTTATACATACATCAAAATTTCACACTTCAAAACTAAAAGAACCAAATATTCAGATTACCATATCAACAGATCTATCGAGAATGAGCAACTCGCATGTTTCAGTTTGTGGGAACTGCGGAATGGTTGTTTTATACGGACTAATGTAGCTATATATAGCTGAAGCTAACTTTTCAGGAACTGTATCACGAAACGTTGTCCCTGTAGATCCGTCACTGTGCCCTTTACACGGTACCGTACGATGGGATGCTCCTAAAAAGACGCAAACACTCAATAACTAATTCAAATAAGAATAGTAACTTAAATGAAACTTATCAATACATAAACCTATTGGTTTGGTTATAATTTCAACAATCGAGACGGTTTATTTAATGGAAACAAACTATTTGCAAAGCACATCATCTTCCTACCCATAAATCTTCTAAGAAAAATTTGGTCTTCAACTTTTTTACTCTCTTGCTCAAAGCCCTCATTTAAATAATAAACCTGTGCTTTAAAAAAACATTATATGCATTTTGTCTGTGCATCGGTTTTTGTCTTCTTGAGTTGAAGCATTCATATAAAATAGCAAAAAAGTCGACAAACCAAAAACCACAATGGGGACTACTCCAGTCCAAAGTAATGTTCTTGTATTTACCTTAAGTGAAGCAAAAATGGTGGCAATGCGAGTAGCCATCGTATTTAAGCAATCGTTAAAATAGTGAGAATTATCAGCCTCGTCACCATATAGCTCTTCTAATGCCATTTCATGATCGGTTACATATGCCTTTGGTGAAACACAAAGTTCACATGGTGAAGAATGAAAAGGGAAAATGAAACTTGTAATAGAGCATGAAAAAAGGTCATCAAACAGTGTGACCTGTTTTCTAAAACTTTAAAGGGTTTAATAGTACCTGATTGTCTATAGGAAAATACTCTAAGTTCATCTGCAAGGATCAATATAATAGAGTGAAAACTAATATTCGGATCAGATGTCATCACCAAATATTTACAGAAAATATATCGTAACATATGATGGTAACATTAACCTCTCGCAATGCACCTATGCGTGGTACGACACTTGAATCAGCCTTGATTCTAGCAATAAAATCCTTTGGGATAGGAGAACTAAAAAAAACAAACGCTCTGCAACAGGAGGACGAAACCATGCAATATTAACTGTAAGAAAACAAATAAAATAAACAAGACCTCGGTTCATTGTAATTAAAAATAGTCACATACTTCTTATACAAAGGTTCTCTCCCCGACATGTCAGACATAAACATGATAAGGCTGCAAATGAGAGAATGAAAAGAGTAAATCTCAGACTCCTTACAAACTACTATAGAAACGACACTTTAAAGGGATATTTGACTCAGAACAGAATGGCAAGAGAAAATGAAGGTTTATTTTTCTTTTGAACTGCGAAAATAAAGTTTGTTATACGAAAAGAGAAGGAAAGTATACTTTTCTTTAGTTGGTTGAATGTAATATACCACATCCATACCAGGCATAGGCTCCCTTCTTTTACGAATCTGTTCCACCACTGCATAACAAACACTTTGAGATGATTTAACTCATATTTAAAAGTTGAGGTGTGGTTACAATCGAATCATCGAAGATCAAATAACACGTTAGTATTGAACGTTAAATTTCTTCAATGACATTAAGCTATCTTCATTTAGTTGGATCTCGAGTAGAATTCGTAAGGTTAATTTAAATTGGATCAATTGGTTCAACGACCCATGTAAGGCTATTTGGATGTAATGTGTTCTTCTGGGCTTCTAGTGTCTTACTAGAATGCCTTGCTTATATTTTATATGCTAAAGCTGTTCCAAAAAAAAAAATTCTTACATGAAACTCCTTGATCTGTTATGTCTGCCATTTTGCATGTATGAGACATAACTTTCATAGTAACTTTATCCATGATAAGTACCTGCGAAAGAAAATACATAGATCAATTACAACTTTAGTGACACCTGCTATTTTTTCATGAAATAATAGGAAAAGGTAAGCAATAATCAAACTAACATTATGTACAGTAAAACATAAGTCGTTATATCAAATGCTAGTGGTTTGACTTTCATTGAATATGTGCCCTGCAGATACGTACCTTCCAACTTGATTTTGATGATGCTGATGCTTTGAGCATTTCATACAGCAACCCTGCAAAATGATACTCCCTAATTAGCACATTGTAAATTTGAAATGACACAAGCTTTTGAATGTTACCAGTTAAGCAAATGACATTAGATATAAAGCAAGAAAACTTAGGCAAGCAAATAATATTGAGGACATAAGAAACGAAACAAATGCTAAATTAAGATTATCGTAACTTAATAAGTGGGGGGGGGGGGGATTATGGTGTTAAGTAACGGCTACACACATATGTTCCAATTTAAAATACAAAAATAAAACTTAACATTCCTAACAAGCACAATTTTACCCATAGGATATTGATTCATTAAAGTAACTTAAATCGTTTTTAAGGATACTGCAAAGGAAATACATAGGTCTGTGCCAACGCACATCACACATTATAATTACACATTATAATTTGGTGATGTACTTTATAGTCCGTACACTAAGCTAGTTTATACTCACAAAGCTACATAGCATGCTTAATGATTATTTGAAGCTTGTTTACCGCTCAAGAGAGGTTTACAGTATGAAATTTATAACACACTGATAACATTCAACTCTTAAGCACGTTTAAAGCTCTAAAAGTACTTTATTACTACATTAATAGTATCATTGAATCAAAGTGGTCCTGGTCTAGACCACAACTCGATTACAACCTACAAATATCTTGTTGAGGCCTATTATATATGATCGATGTGACTATCTTCCAAAGGTCTATAAACTATGTATCGTCTATAACCCTTAAACCCTTAATTAAATAACGCGACGAGATTTTATTTATGAAGCTACATTCAGTTGAGTTTCTTTGCATTCAAGTACTAAATAGAGATTTTTTTATTTCACACTTTTACATTTTATTATGATCCTAATTCACTAAAGCAACTCAAATCACATTCATTAACAACATATGTAGCAGAAAAAATACATATATAACTCGATTCCAAATAACATCACACATTATTATTTGTACATTATAAGATAGGATAAAAACATACGATCACGGCTAACTTGACGAAAAAATTTATGATCTCCTCCATGAGATGATGTTTCGGAATCTGAAACCATTTATAATCTACTCCAACAGATTCGTGAATGTGAAATTAAAAGATTTCGAAATTCAAATGGAAATGGATTGATCAACAAAAAATGAATTCTAGAGAGAGAGAAAAAGAATGAAGAAGCGGTAAAGGAGTGGATTTTTCGGTTATGTTTGAGGGGTGTCTATTTTAAGCGCCATCTTTTCATAACCACAATTTAGGTAATTAGCTTGTGTTTTTACCATTATACACCTCTTTTACATTTAGCAAGAAAACATCAAAAACATAATATAACATTGTTATATAAGTAGGGAACGGTTATTTTCCGATGCGATAGATAAAAACAAATCAACCAGTTTTTTTATTATATTAATTTTTATTATTTAATTCAAAAGGGTATAATGGTAAAATTATTTTTTTTTTTATATTTGATTTTTACAAAAACTATTTAGTTTCCGAAATTTAGGTGTTTTAGGATAATAGATTTTCCGTTTATGCACACATGTATTATATAAAATATTACATAAGTATGTATACAAACAACAAAACTTTATAGATACACTTATGCAATTTTATACAAACAACAAAACTTTATTAAAAAATATTACTCCCTCTATCCCATATTTAGTGTCCATTTTCCATATGCACAAAGTTTTAGGAAATTCCACTAACTATACTCTCCACCAATCAAATATCACTTTCACCCACTAAAGTCTCATCTTATTGGTTGGAATAGGGAGTACATAAATGAGATTTATTAGAAATATATGAAGCGCGCACATGTGCATAATACAAGGTCTTTAATAGTTGGTTCATCTTTTAGGCGTGTGCGTGTATTTCTCGTCTTGTTCAAAAACCCATGAAATCTACACATGTGTTATAATCCTCGTCTTGTGATATACAATTCAAATACAACTTTCTACATCTTAAAAATATGTTGTCGTATATGCACATGTGTTTCTCCTCGTTGAACACTTGGATTTCTTTGTATATACATGTGCGCTTATATCTGCGGCATGCACTCGTGTCTTTACTTTTTAAATCTTTAACATAAGTATAATGTCACTAGATAGTATATGTACAAAACACGTAAGCACTTTTCATATTGGTCATCATACTGCACTGTAATCACAAACAATTAATAAACGAATTATTTGATCATAAAAACTAACAAAACATATATGCACAATTCTTTCTTATGTCAAATGAAGCAAACAAATTTAATCATAAGAAGTAATGTTACACATATGCATCATCTAGCAGAACACATATGCACACGTACCCAAAATTTGTAGGTTCTACACATACGTTATTACTTCAAGAATCTTATCACTTTAATAACCAACAATTTATCACTTTATTAACACAAACAATTTATATGCATAATTTGTACATTCTACCACTTATCATCATTTGGATATTGAGTTTATCAATTACAAAGCTTTAAAAGAAAAAAACAAAATGTGTGAAATAAGAAGATGAAACTGCATTTAAGATAACAAATGAAACCACTGCAATACGCATTTTACTTTTTCAGATCCAAATTGCGACACACTTCATCATGGATATTAATGATTTAATATACAATGTTCTATGAGTTAAACTACTCTGAACAACTTCCTAGTATAATATAATAATGTAAAATTGCCAATAAATGAGTATTACAAGTAAAACCACGAATGCGCAGAGAAGGAAACATACATTCAACAAACTACGAGAAACAAAAAACAAGTATAGACAAAGAAACCATCTTTATGAAATATTGCATATGTGCACTCAAACCTTTGCACATGTGCACCATCTTTATGAAATTTTTTATAAAGAAACAATCTTTATGAAAAACATGAAAAAGGCTAGGTAAGATCGAAACCCAAACTCACACATTCATGAACAGCTAAACGTAAACCACCAGTGCCGCACCAACCATGAAACGTTTTCCTAATTAAAACCTTCAAATAACCTACCGCCATTATGAATTTGAAACATTTTATATATTTTATATATAGATTTACAAAATATATATAATATAAAAGCATTGATGACTCAATGATGACATGGCATTCAATAAACATGTAAAAGCATATTAAAAATAAACTGCCAAAGGTTCGAACATGGGTTCCTGACAAAGAACGAATGAAACAACTTAACCACTATACCATTACAAGATTTGTGATAAATGTTAACAAATAAAATTACTAACCAAATCTACACAGAAAGAGAATTAAGGAAACTTTGAATACATAAAGGATTGGGGCGTTTTGTTGCTAGAAACCAGGGATACACACGTTTTCAAATTTCTTCCTTCATCAATCTTTGATTTTGTTTTCCAAACTTTTTGTATTTGCATCATTTATCCAAGGCAACTATATCAAAATCAACCAACATTCCTATTTTACAGCTGCATGTACAGAGAGGGATTTCATTCTTGTGTAACCTAATCTCCATCTATAATTAAGTGATTCAAATTGCATCTTACATCACAATTCATTCACAGCTATCACGTTTCTTTGTTATTCATGTTTTTATTCTGTTTGCATACGTTTTAGCCTTCATACATTTTGTTAGATCTCATAATGTTCATATGGAGTGGTCAATGTTAATAGATTTGATTATGTTTTAGTTTTTTTTTTTTTTTTTAGAATGTATATGTTTATGTGTTTGAACATTTGCAGATATGCTATCATGTTTTCGACACCATATTTTTGTATTTACATGATCATTGGAAATCTCAGTTCTGTATTTATGTATTGCTTTATTGTTGCAGATAATCAAATGGAATCAAAGAGGTCTTCAAAACTTTCCTATGCCCCTGGTATGTTTTACAATGCTGTGTTTATAATGACTCTTAATTCTCATTCATTTGGTATGCTTACCATGTATCTTATTTGTTCAGAAAAACAAATTGACTAAAACAGTGCTTCAAGCCTTCCGGCTCATCTGGTATGTTTAATGTTAAATGTCAAATGATTATAATTTGCCTATGAAGATTATATTTAATATCATCTCAATTCTGTTATATGGTTTATGTCATTGTATTAATTATTGACATTCTCTTATATGCTTTATAATATGTTTAGTGAAAAAAAAAGGAAGAAAATGACTCCAAAGCTTGCTTATGCCTCTGGTCATTCTATGTATTTTTAACACCTAGCCAGATGGATTCAAGAAGGCATGCTAAAAAGAAGGCTATTGATGGTGCTCCAAATGCAAATTATGAAGATTGTATTACCAATGATGTGTTATTTACAAATGATCAAATTTTTTATTTCATACCAAAAAGTGGAGAAACAAATCACTCCACCAAACAAAGTTGATTCATTGACTTATGACATAACCGTCGTTGCAAGATGCATTTTCATTTTGGCATTCCCAGTGTTAATCAAGAGAAAGATCCTTACTCTTTTGACTTGGTATTTGAAGACAATGAAGTAAATATTAGTTTACTCTCCATTACGACATTTTGATATGTTGGTACAGTTTTATTAACACACTATTAATAAGTTCACTATATTTATCTTTTTAAACAATTTCTACTTCATCTATTTTATTAACGCACTATTAATGATGCTTTATTTAATACATGTTACTATTTTTTTTACAAACACATAGTCAATAACTTGCCACAATTTTGTGTTTTTCATCATAGCTATATTATTTTGTGCCCATATATTATCATCTTACCCGTAATACGAAAAACTTGAATGTAAAACGTATTTACATAAAACACAAATGCACACATAATCTTATAAAAGTAGCCCGCCCATCGGGCGGGTTAGACAACTAGTTTTTTATAAAGAAACAATCTTTATGAAAAACATGAAAAAGGCTAGGTAAGATCGAAACCCAAACCCACACATTCATGAACAGCTAAACGTAAACCACCAGTGCCGCACCAACCATGAAACGTTTTCCTAATTAAAACCTTCAAATAACCTACCGCCATTATGAATTTGAAACATTTTATATATTTTATATATAGATTTACAAAATTATTTTATGTCTAAAAAATGAGAAGCCAACAAAATCATAAGCGAAAGCATGACCAGATATCCAACATAAGGTCTCGACCCACCAACAAAAAGTGTAAATTCCCATTTGTGTATGCAAGAAAAAAAATGAGAAAGCAAAAAATTAATTAGCCAAGCAGAACGTAAGGATTACCAGTGGGAAAAGACGAGTTTCCATAGATCAGATGAGAACAAATGAATTGCCAGTGGGGGCGGCTGCCGGCGGAGTCGGCAGAGGAAAACCGATCACCGGCGGCGGAGGTGGGTAGTTGTGGACGCCTTGAAATGTTTCATACTGTTGATCTTGACGGTGCTCATCGTACTGCTGACTATAATCTTTATTTGATTCACTCATTTTTTGATTTTTAATTTTTTATTTTTATTAATATTTTTTAATAGAATTTGATGATGGTAGTAGTTTAAAGAGAGATGAAAATGAGAAGGCGTGAAATTTAATGTGAGAAACAGAGATGGACCTTTTCTCTCTTTTCTTTTCTTCTTTTATTTCGCTAACTGTCATTAGTATTTTGCTATATTATAGGGCCGGTTACTAGAAATAAAATTCCTATATTACCCTTCCTTTCATTACTAAATAATTCTTTATATTTTACTTTATTATCATTATGCCATCATTCATATCAACCATTGATCAAAAAATGAATGGATCAGATCGGTTCTCGCAGTTCTCGACCTTTTTTTGGTTCTGAAAATAACCCTACACTATATAAGTATAGGTGCACGGATTAGTTTTCCTCTTTTCATGGATATTCAGAGAGGACGAGGGTGTTTTCGTGACCGTGTCCAACCTTTTAATTTCCCTTGCCACCCTCACTTGTTTACCCGGTGATGTTTGAATCATATTAAGTTAATTACTTTGGTTGGTGGTAGTTAAATTCATAGATTATGAGTTAAGGGTGGGGAAAAGTCCGTAATTTGTAAAACGTATATATAGAAATAGGCCGTCCAGTGATTTTTAAAGGCCTTGTACCAAAATCACAATGCATGCCTCGAACATGAAAACTAATTTATACATATTCAAAATATATGTGGGGCAAAAGTTGTTTTAGTCATGTATAAACAGCAGAAAAGCTAAAGGCAAATGATCTAACATTGTCACATACATAATATAAACCACTTTTTAGACCTTCTTTGACGATACATAAAATATTGAGTAATGTTAAACGTTTTAGGCCTTTTGTAATGATTTTCTTAAAAAAATAATAATAAATAAATAAATAAAATAAAAATAAAAAAACGGTTGAAACTATTGTTTCTTAAACCCTTAAACACTAGCTTGAAAAAAAAAACCCTAAAAAATAAAGATAGAAGTGAGAAAACTCTAAACTATAAGGTGTAAAGTGAAAATAACACAATTATACTCCTCACCCGTTCCACCAGAACTCTATTCCCCTGTTTTCAAGAGTTTTCATAAATCACTTAAACCAAATAATTTTGTTCTTAAAATTTGAATAAAACATTATATATTAAGTTTGTAAACACATTGCTAAGTATTATTCTAAAACTCAAACAAAAAGAGCACGGCTATAAACATGTGTATTTGGTGAAAACCAAGATATAAAATGAAACTCATCACTCACGATGTTATTTTTCGCGTTCCCTTTGATACACACTATCATATTATTCATATCAGACACTAGTTAATTAGTTTTACTTTATTGAAACCACAAACAAACAAGCTTTGAATAGTTCACAGTATGTTTTTTTGTTTACAACACTCAATTGCATCATCAAACATTTCTTCGAGCCCATACTTGAATTGGAATCCAGTGTCCAAGAGTTTTTTCGATGAGACAGTAGGGTACATCAATTTCTCAGCATCATCCGGCTTCAAAAATCTTAAAAATGACAAATGTCAACAAAGTTATTTACTCATTCCAACAATAATAATTGAAAACAATTTATCAGAAAACAAAAAATAAAAAGAGAACTTACTCAATGTTTGGTATTTTATATTCGGGATATCTGACTGATAAGAATTTGTACAAATCCTCGATTAATATTTCAGTTTTTGAGCAAATGTACCTCCCTTTCGCATTTGGGTACTCAAGAAGATGGATGTGTGCACTAGCGACATCGTCAACATGCACTAAAGGCGCTTTCAGTAGAATTTTGTACGTCTCGGAATCACCTAAAAAGTTTCTTAAATTTGTCACTTTGTATGAAACACAAAAAGAAAATTACTCATGAGCCAGCCCAGATATCCCAAGCCCAGATATCCCAATACATTTTACCAAATAAAGAACCTACATCCACTCAAATTCATCCACAAAAGAATCCCACATGCTGAGGTGGCGGGTGGGATTCTTTTGTGGATGAATTTGAGTGGGTGTATCACTCCTCAATAAAGAATCAGTTTAATACTTTAATGTTCATGTAACACCCAAGCCTAAATTGAGACTAGTTATAACAGATTCAGTTTGGCGATTTTGTGATTTTAGTAGCCTGAATTACCATATATCTCTTCTAAATCTTACAAGTTAGACCACTGAGGATTTCATAAATATCGAAGAAATCGAATATGCAACTTTCAAAATAAACAATGATAATGCTAAGTAACTTACCAAATATCATAGCCATTGCAGTGCGCACGGATCCTGGACAATGAGGGCCAAGAAATGGACCATGAATAAACGGGGGAAGAACCGTCACAACATCTAATCCTTCTTTCTCAGCAAACTCGAGGGTTGCTTTTTCAGTCAATGTCTTTGAAATATGATACCACGCTCCTTGTTTCTGATAAGTGCGAATATACTCAATGTCACTCCAAGTTTCCTCACCTATGACCTCAGTGTGTTTTTTTCCATTAAACAAAATTGTGGATACACTAGACGTGTACACAACTTTTTTAACTGTCTTTGAATCGATGCATGCTTGTAAAATACCCAAACTAGCCTTGATCGATTTTTCAGTAATTACTTGTTCAGGTTCTTTGCTTGCAAAGTCCATCGGATGGGCAACATGAAAGACACCAATGCAACCTTTGATTGGTGCCTCGAAGGTCTCTGGTTTGCTTAGATCCGCATCAAATATTTTAAGCTTCTCTGATGCTCGTGGTAGGTTTGTGAGGTAGCTCAAATCTTTCCTTGAGCCTAGCAATCATATAATTTTTTAGATCTAATATGTTCTTTGGCACTATATATACTCGTTCTAACATAATTAAAAAAGATCGGATCATACGATTGTGTAACTATTTTTGGTGAAAAGGCTTAAGGCGGTGTTTGTTTCGGCTTATATATAGCCAGCTTATGTCTTATTTGGTGGGCTTACGTTTCATAAGCTCACTTTTTGTGGCTTATTTTGAAACTTTTCGGCTTATATAAGCTTATAATGGCATAATAAGCAGAGGCGGAACTCTTTGGGGGCAGGGGAGGGTCCCGCCCCCCCCCAAAATTTGCGGCACCTAGTGTAAATATTATAGGTTTTAGAGGTGATTTAGTTGAGGTTACAAACAAATCTCCGATTTGGTTTCCCAAAAATAAATTCGGCCCTTCCAAAATAAATGGTCAAGTTCCGCCATTGATAATAAGCTTATTCGGCCAAAAAGTTTCAAAATAAGTCACAAAAAGCGAGCATATTAAACATAAGCCCACTTATAAGATATAAGCCGGCTATATAAGCCGAAACAAATTTTCACACCATATAAACAGCACATACACACACCTCCACCCTCATAGCTATAGCGGCCACCGCAGACTATCAATGTCTGCTTTTTACAACCGCTCCATAGCGCCGGTACGCAACTAGTAAGTATAATATGTACTTATTATAATGTTTTTGTTTTATCATATGAGGCTTTGACTTGTGAAGAAGTAGGAATCTTTATTTCTACTTGTCCTTTATGTATTACTTTTCTGTCATAGAAGTGAGTTATCACCGACAAACAATGATCCACAGTAGGACTACTTGTTAGTTGTTACTTTTCAATATCTCAATTTGCTCAAAAATATTTAATCGTGTAACTAAACCAAATACTATCTTCTGCAAAACAATATCAAAAAAAGAAAAGCACGAATCCACGGTTATATTAAAAAAGTTACTAGTGTAAAACAGATTAAAGAAAAGAGTATAACCTGAATTTGATCTAACAGTAGCATTGACAAAATATCCATCTTCAAGCAACCTTTTGATCATCCACGATGCTAGAAAACCTGTGCCTCCTGTTACACAAACGGTTCCTTTCTCCATTTCTTGTTGATCGGTTACTATAGTTTAGATTTTGTGTTTGAAAAATATTAATTGGAATAATGGAGTTGGATAAGAGGACCAACTATTAAGTATTTGAACTAGTTTCTTGTGATTCTAGATGATTACACATGAAGTGATGTCATGGCTTGTGGTTAGACAATATGTACCATTTTTCTCGTAACAGAACAAGTCAACTTTTAAGTGTGGAATTTCATTTTCAAATTAGTTATACCATTATTATTTTGACCGTATATTATAATCGAGTAAGGGCCGGACATATATGACAAAAGTTTAATGCAGACCAGAAATTATCTAGAGATTAAAACGATGGATCTGAGCCATTGATCATTTTCTCATCCTACGGTCCACATTAAATATATGTATTTATTTTGATATAACACAAGTGAACATTAGTAATTTCACTCCTCCCTCATTTACTCAAACACCTCTCCCCGCTCCCCCAATTTTTTCTATTTCTCTCTCATAACCGTTTCCCTAATTCCCAACTTCAAACCTTAATCCCCAACTTCCAAATTGATCTTATTAGCTTCAATCAATTGACATAACACATGAAATAGCAATGTATAGAGGTCAGTCGTTGCCCCAATAGTCTTCGTTGTCGTTTTCCAATCAAAATAAGCCTAGAAACGTAGAATCTAGTATACATTTGCTTATTTTGGTGCTTATTTTGTTGCTTATTTTTGTATATTATCAGTTGATGTTGCTTATTTTGGATATAAGCTATTTTTTTTAGGTTTTTAGCTTTTTAGGTTTTTGATGCTTATTGCTGCTTAGTTTTTATATAAGCATTAGATGTTGCTTACTTTGTTGCTTATTTTGGATATAAAACAATAGATGTTGCTTATTTAGGTTTTTGTTGCTTATCAGTGATGAATCACATGTGATTTGGTTCAATAGTGTTTATTATCTGTAGATATTGCTTATTTTGGATATAAGAAATTTTTTAGGTTTTTAGCTTTTTAGGTTTTTTATGCTTATTGTTGCTTATTTTTTATATAAGCATTAGATGCTGCTTACTTTGTTGCTTATTTTGGATATAAGCATGAAATTACATGTGATTCTTATAGAAATCACATGTGATTCTTAGTCGCTTATTTAGGTTTTTGTTGCTTTTTTTTGTTGCTTATCAGTAATGAATCACATGTGATTTGGTTCAGTAGTGTTTTGTACATGAGTTAGTGGATGAATCACTGTGATTTGTTAGTGTTATTTTGGATATAAGCAGTTACTCATGATATTTTATTTTATTTTTGTTTGATATTAGGTGCTCATAAATCTGGTGTTAGTGGTTCTCCTAAGAGTAAGTGGTGTTAGTGGCTCAATCAGTGAAAGCTGGCAATCAAGTGTTGAACCCAAACCCGGTGACTCAGGTTAATCCTAAAAGGGTGATGTTGTTAAATATTGTGAAATATGTTGATAAGGCGTCGAATGTTCATAAAGATAAACCAAATGATAAGTGGTCGGATATCGTTAAGGATAAGGGGCCGGATATTGTGAAGTATGGTGATAAGGTGTCGGATGTTGATAAGCCAAAGGATAAGGTGTCTGGTGATGTTGTTAAATCTGTTGAGAAAGTGTTAATTGTTGTTGCGAAGGACAATTCTAAGGTTGTTGTTACGAAGCTGTAAAAGGAGAAGGCGCTGATTGTTGTTGTTGATAAGCCAAAGGACAAGCCTAAGTCGAAGTCTGTTAAGGACAAGTCCAAGCAGAAGGTTATTTCAGAGAAACAAGCATTAACAGAAGCAGAAACGAAGCATAAAGTTAAGGCGGAAGTTGAGCCATCTGATGTTGATAAAGATCATCTGCTTCATTTCTGCTTCACAAGATGATGTTGATAAAGATACATCTGGTATCGAGCAGCAGGCTGAGAAGGAATCTAAGAAGCAAGATGATGATTTTGAGATCACGAATACACCTGAGACTTTTACTCAATGGTTGGATGAAAATTTAGATTTCGTTAACGTGGTGATTGATTGCGTAGTGGATGAATATTTATATGCAATAGTCTTACATAATTTGGTTTTCGTTCTTTTTTATTTTCTTCTATTTTTTATTTATATATTTTGGATTGATTTAGGGTGAAGCTGCTGATGCCGAGTTGCATGATAGAATGGCATTTATGAATTGTGCATGTCTACTCCTGAAAAAATGGCTACTCGTGCTTTGCATGGAAGTCCCGAGAGCATCCTGCCTTAAAAATGAATAGTTAAACCGCCTTCCTTCCTCTGCACTCCATATGAACAAGAAGACGAAAGTTGTACCAATCATTACAAAGGCAGAGTTTATGGCTGGAAACAGCTTGTTTGCGATGCAGGGTGACAAGATGTAAGTTTATCCTTTTGTTATTTTTGTTATATTTGATTCACTTTAAACTCATGTGATACGTTATTAAATCACATGTGTTTTCTATAAGACTCACATGTGATTTTTACATGAAATCAAATGTGATTTTGCGTAGAAATCATATGTGATTTTATGTAGAAGTCACATGTGATTCTTAGTTGCTCACATTTTATCTTTAAATGACGTGTGCCATTTTTTTTATTCATATAGTCAAAATGTTTTTGAAACGCATTCTAGGGATTCCAGTGTTTCATCAATTCGTTTGAATATGGAAACTTTAGCGCCAGGGTTGTGGATTGGTGCAAATGTTGTCGATTGTTGGGGTGATATTCTCAACCATGAATAGAGTTTCAAAGAAGTTGGATCTCCATCAAGGCATTTTTTCCCGACTGGTTATATTGTAAGTGTCTTAATTTTATTAAATTTATTATATAAGTATCTATTTTTTGATGATACAATCTATGTATGTGATTTTTATACAAACACGACCTATGGTTGACGGAATCTTGGTTTCCGATGAGGATAGATGGAAAAGCTATTATGCTCAAGTTTTAGCTCAGTTCAAAGATAATGTTGTTGGATTGTCTCTCAAAGACGTTGACTTGGTAATTTCTTTATTTTTCCAAGATTAGCTATTTTAATTCGTTATTTCTCCATTTTTATTAAGTTTAGTTTTTTGTAAAAATAGGCACTCTTTCCAATTTGCAATGCTGGGCACTTTTATGTGGTCGTGTTCAGCCGTTCCAAAAAACCAACGATGATGACAATCCTTGATAATAGCGGCAGTGGGGCGACTTATGATGAAAAGTATAAAGAAGTATGTGATCCTCTTGTAATTCTTTCCTAATCACATACCCAATTTACATTTTATCTGGTTTTACATTCATTTATGTATGTAAATTTTCTTTTTACTTTTTTTTTATAAAACAGTGTTGCAAAACAAGGTCTACAAGGCTGATTAATCGTCGCTTAGGTGCTACTGGGCCACCAACCTTCCTGGTTTGTGTAAAGCGGTCAAACTAATCGGTCAACCATGGTCAACGACTGTCAACTATGGTTAAACTTTCCGAAATATTGCAAATCTTGCCGGAAATACTCAAAACTCACTACAAACTAGTTTTAATCAATTATAGTCACTGTTTATATATATTACAAGATGTTTTTTAAGTAAAATCTTGCCGGGAATACCGAAACTCACTTAAAATACCCAAAACTTAGTAGAAACGCGAATCCGATTAATCACCGATTAATTCCGCCTAGACCGATTACAAGCTACAAGGGGGTCGACCGCTCGACTACCGATTCGCGATTTTTGAAACTTTGAGAAAAAGTTGTTTCTTTGGTCATGTGAAGTTGTATGGTCATACAAAGCATTCTAGTGTCAGTAAAGTGAAGGAAAGAATACCAAAGCTCAAGTGGAGGACAAGTAGAAATGACCGAGATTGTGGTATTTTTGCGATGCTGCATATGGAAAGTTATATGAGTCAAGCTGCTGCAAAATGGGAAACTAGGCTTGTTACCGAGTCAAAGTTGCAGTTTGATATGTTGAGGAGGCTAAGATTCAAGTTTGCAACAAAAAATTTGTTACATCAGTTGAATCTTCATGCGGACAAGATGAATAAGTTGGCTAAGGATTTTGATAAGGTTGAGTCTTCTGAAAAGATAAACATTATTGTTGAAGCATTTAGAAACAGGAAACTACGTGAATGCATGTGAAGTCGTTAAAGTTTAGAAGAACATGTTATGTGCTTTTGTGAAGCTGTTTAAAAACATTTCTATGGTAGAATACTAGTGCCCGAAGTATCAAGTATAGTAGTATGGTATTATAGAAGTGTCAAGTATAGTAGTATGGTAGAACACTAGTGCTTTTGTGAAGCCGTTTATCAAGTATAGTAGTATGGTAGAACACTATCAATGTTGGGTTTATTTTGTTTAGCAGTTTTTGAAGTTAAACTATCTGTGAATGTTTGTCTATCTTTTTAGAAATGTTTGTCTGCATTTTTATTTGTGTTTTTTTTATGATTTTATGTTTTGCGTATCTATTATGAGTTTGAAGACAATCACATATGATTTGTACAAATCACATGTGATAACCAAGAAATCACATGTGATATCACATGTGATATCACATGTGATTTCATTGAATCATAATTGATTTTTTGTAAAGTCACATGTTCTTCCTACATTTTTTGTAAGATTTTTTAAATAAATCACAAGTGATTTTTGAATAAATCACATGTCATTCCTATTATCTAAATTTTGACAAAATCACATGTCATAGGTTCATAATCACATGTGATTTCTATATGAATCACACGTGATTTCTTGAGAATCACATGTGATTTCTATAAGAATCATAAGAAAATAACAAACATGATAGGATTAAATATTGCATACAGTAAACAAGAATTCGTCTAATCATTAAATATGCTAAAGAGTTCAGATATTTCATAGTCTAAGAAGTAAATATGTTAAAGAGTTTAATGTATTTTCAAGCATCGACTGATTTCGCCTTTCTCCTTGCCTTTGGGTTCAATGGACAAGTTGTTTTCATATGAAAGTTGGTCTTCTTTCCACAATGTCCATAAGGCTCAATTTGTTTCTTTTTAACTTGAAATGCTTTTTCTCTTCATTCTTTTGCCTTTCAATGCGTTCTCCTTCTATAATATTCCATTTGTTTCTTACCTTTGTTGGATTGTTAACTGTTTTGTTCTCAGGTGTAGAAATAGCAAAATGTTCACCAATCACATCTCTCATTTTTCTCGGAGGATTTGGCACCTCAACCTCCACTTCTATCTTTAATGTCTTCTACTTTTCTACAAAAGCACCTGTTAATACAAATAAGCTGTAAAAACGTTTATTTATATTTTACGATCTTCTAATGTTTTGTCGATAACAAACGTAAAATCATTTTAACGAAACAAATAAAATACGTAAATGGTTTGAGCCAATAGTTTACTAACACACTTACGTTTTCACATAAAACACTAAACAAGTAAAAGTGATTTTATGATTTAGTAATACATATGTACAACAACTAGTGTTTACATAATGGGTAAATATATACATAACTAGTATGTATTATAATGGGTAATATAAATGGGTAGAAGTTTAAAGTATTTGACCCATTGACCAAATACATTGAATGTAGTTGGGTAAAACTCAAAGCCCATAACCCATACCCATGGATCATAACTCATAACCCATTGCATGATATCATGCATAAGTCATAAATGGGTATTATCCATGACCCATGGTTTTAACCCATGACCCATGGACTAGATGCATTGCATCTTGTAGATACATTGTATCTACTTGGATACCCATGGTCCAAAGTCTAGGACCCATGACCTATAACCCATGACCGATGACCCAAAACCCATGGGCAAAGAGGAGCATCCCACGGATCCCCAGGAATACACTGGACGGATCCCTCAAGTGAGGGATCCGTGGGATCCGTGGAACAGTAGATGATTTTCTTCTATAAATAGTGAGCCATTTCTTCATTTTGGGTTGCCACTCCCACACATACTTTCTCCTAGTATTGTAAACCTTCTAACCTCAGATCCTAAGGATCTCTCTATATAGTTTATGTTTTGTTTTTGTGTGATTCTCTAGATTCCTCTTAAAGGCGAGATCACCACCTCTTGAAGTCAAGCAAGCTCAAGTCCATGAGTTGACATGCTTCGTCATCATCAAGACTACTGAGGTTCTCTTGTTGATAATTCTTTCTTCCTCCATAGAAGTTTTGTGTCAAAGGCATTAGTGAAGGATGCCGAAAGAGTCAAGACGAAAGCATTAGTGAAAGGTGCTTAACGTTCGTGTCAAAGGCATTAGTAAAGAATGCCAAAGGAGTCAAGACGAAAGCATTAGTGAAAGGTGCCAAACGTCCGTATCAAGGGCATTAATAAAGGGTGCCTTGAAGTCAAGTAAAGTGGCATTAGTAAAAGATGCCAAGGGTGTATAATCGATGAGGTGCATCGTTGTACAAATAGAGATAGGTTGTATCCAAGGATATTGATATCCTTGATGATGTTGTAATAAGGAGTGGGTCTCCTTTGGGATAGGTGTTGTGTAGTGTTGGGTAGTAGTTCCTCCATTGTAATGGAACTCAGTATCTAGCCTAGTACCGGATAAAGGGTAGGCGACGTTGTGATAGCTGTGGTTCTATCTTGTGGAAGAACCCAAAGTCTAGCCTAGTACCGGAAAAAGAGTATGCGACGTTGTGAAGACTTCTCCGCCATAAGGACTTGGTGTCGTGTAGTGATTACGAACTCTCGAGTAGGTGACTCGGGTAGTGGAGTAGGGCAAGGAAGGTGCCCTTGTAGCCGAATCACTATAAACACTCGTGTCGTAGTTATGTGTCTCTTACTCTTTATCTTTCCATTACACATTTACATATCTATCTATCAATGTCCAACATACACATCCAAATAGATTGACATAAGTTGATCTAAATATTTTAAAACATAGTTTTAATTGGTAAAACTATTCAACCTCCCCTTCTAGTTTTCCACAATTGGCATCAGAGCTTCGTTACCAAGTTTCTTAGAGTATTTTGTACTTTAAAATTTTGATACGATCTGTGTATGTTTGAAAACTACAAAGAAGGATTTTTTTTAACAAAATGCCACGTTTTAAAAAATCATCATATTTTACAATGTTGGACAATGATAGAACGTTCTAATATTTTCTTTGTTAAGAATTCTCCATACTTAGATTTGGACATCCTAAGAAGATCATGAAGAATTTCTCTCTAAATACTTCTTTTCTTAAAAAGAATATTTAGCAAAGGTATGATCTTTAATAAATTACAAATAATTTTTTAAATTAATAAGGTCATTTTTTTTCTTTAATCATGATTAAGTTTTAGTAGTATCTTTACGCTCTCTTAATAATCACTAAAGTAGTTATCTATATTAAACTCATCATCAAGAATAGTATTCTTCGTTGATCTCTATAGACAAAACTACAAACTAGTGATAATGATATCTCGGCTATTCGAGAGCCTTAATCATTACTCCTCACATAAGGATTGTTGACATTTCATCTATCCATGTGAAATTTCTTATGTTAGGATAAAATGGGATTTTATGATAGTCTTTGAAAACTTCTCAAAGAATTATGATTTATTCATAAAAAGGGAACCTCGTCAAATAGGACTAGTATAACTCGTCAAAACCCCAAACCATAAGTTATAGAGCATAAACATCGACCCTAGGCAATTTAGAACTCCCAAACCAAATTATCAAGGATCACTAAGCTGTCAAATTGCTGATATGCCGGATCCCTGAGTTTGAACTAGCCGGATCCCTCATACAAGGGATCCGTGGGATCCATGCAACAGAAAACAGCATAAGTAAGAAATGATCATTATGGAAGTTCCACTACCCATTTTCTCTATCAAGACTCACGAACATAAACCTAGTTACTGTTCACAGAAGCAAATTGATCATCATCTTCAAGCAAAACAATCTTTTGTGTAAATATAATCTTAACTACATTATTATTTCCATTCCTTGATTTCTAGGATTACAATTTTCATCTTTAGAAGTTGAGCTCAAATGGGTTTGTCATAATTTGTTACCACATTGTTTTCTAAGATAATCTAAATCAAAGAATTAACATTGTTAATATAAATTAAACTCATTCCTTGAATTCAATGAATATGTTTTAAGCAAAATTGTGATCAAACCTTTTAGATTACTATTAACACAATTAACACGACATTGTGGTTTTGTTGTATAGGAACAATCATGCCTAGTAACCGCCAACAAATTACCATGATACCGCCCACTACATCCCAATGTACCATCGTAAGGAAGGCCTAAGCCCGGAGGATAGGAAAGCTTTCAAGTTGCTAGAAAAGAGGCTTTTCCATGAAGGCCGTGTGGTTGAACCATCATTCCTCGCGAACACCAACATCTAACCAGTCTTTGGAGGAATAAACTTTGATTGCCTCTTGGACATAAACGAGCAAATTTGTCCGGTGTTCGTGCTTGAATTTTACAAGACAATGAGAATCGTTAGGAATGAAGACGGGACCATCTCAATAGCCTTCATCATCAATGAGCATGAGTACACCCTATCTCTTGTAGAATTTGGAAGGATACTCCGTGTCCCATATCAAGGAGTGTGCATGTATTCCAACGAATTGTCTTTGGCGGAACTACATGACATGGTAGATCATCATGAAGCATACTTCATGAGAATCCCGGAAGCAACCACGGTAAGGGATACCGTCTTCATGGAAAGAGCATCTCCATCAAGGGTCACGAGAAACTCCAAGGTGATCTATAGGGATCCATTTCAAATGGAGCTTTCAGAAATGTTCCCGTTGTACAAGAAATGGGAACTCGTGGTAAGGGAGAATGTGCTTTGCTTGGGAGGGAACAAAGATCATCCCAATGCGTGCTTGAGCTTCATGATTTATTGCCTTGTGACCGGCACTCACTTTAACCTCGCGTATTACATGATAAAAAGGATGGCGAGTTTGAAAAGCATGGAAAAGATGGTACTCTCTTATGCAATGCTCCTGACCCGTCTAGCAAACTTCATCTTTGCTTTAGAACCTTCTCCTTATTCCTTTTATCATAGCTTTTGCAACAAGGTCATGGTACCGCTATCCGATGGAAAGACTACAAGGATCATGGTGGATGGCAAGAGACCTCACCCACCAACGGATTCATCAGATGAAAGGGAAAGACAAAGAGAAATAGAAGGAAGTAGCAATCCCCTTGGCAACACCGATCTCGACCCTTTAGATTACATCAATCAATTGCCGGATATTCCAAGCCCATCACAAGAGTGGCAATAAACTAAAGGGATATTCAAGTGCTTCGCTAACTTCTTGAAGAAGAAGAAGTAGAGACGGTGGGATGAAGAGTGAAGGGGATGAAGATGGAGATGAAGACGGGAGTGAAATGGAAGGAGGTGTGGATGGAAGGTAAGGTCATAGGACCTTAATTTGTGAAAACAATTTCTAAAACAATGTTTTGTAACATCTTAACAATATTTATGTAGAGTAGGATGTAGTTTTTAGGAATTGCCATGATTTGGCATTGAACATCTTAACTTAGGAACTAGTAAAATGAGATTTTACGATGAATTGATTCTATTCAAGTAGTCGTTATCACTCATTTTTAATTACCTTTTAGTTCTCCCCACTTGCTATACATTAAACTTGTTGTTTGCATGTGTTTACTGATTGTAGAATTGATTAGGATAAGCATTTTCTAAGAGTGCAAAAATTGCACAAGTGCTGAGAAGCTACTGATCTGCAGTAGCCGGATCCATGGGCTATAACTAGCCGGATCCCTCAAATGAGTGAACCGTGGGATCCGGGCAAACAGATACCAGATACAGATCATTTTACATCAAATATGTCCCCTAGATCACATCATTTTAGCTAAACATGATTCTTTAAGACTACTTAAGTCTTCCTCAAGCTCAGTATGTCTCACACTCACCCGTAGCTAACTTAGGATCAAATTCAAAGTACTTTTAATTTATCAACTCACCAAAACTCACCATATTTCCGCTCCAATGCTCACACATTTTTCCTCACATCTCAAAACACTTAGCTTGATATTTCTCTCAATTTTAGCAAATTGATTTTAGTCATCCTTACCTTAAAATAGGCTTAAAACTAGTTTTTCATTTCTTTTTCTTTTTTAGGAATTTTTCAAATTTCTCTTAAGTCATAATCTGATCTCTAGGATCAATTGCCATCATTTATCATACTCAAATCAATGAGTATCATCCTTAAACATTTAGTTACACTCTCAAAAAGTCCATTTTCCTACCCAATACCATCATTAAGTATCCTCACTCATTGGGGTTGGACATTTAAGTCACCTACCACTTAAGACATCTAAGGAAAGTCAAACCCTCAAGAATTGTAGGCACTAGACCTTACAAGAGCATAATCACTTCACCATATTTATGTCTGACAGACGAATCCCTGGTTTATAACCAGACGGATCCCCAGTGAGAGGGATCCATGGGATCCGTGTCTACAGAAAGCTTCTAATCAGCTTTTCTTTCAAAATTTAAACAATCTTTGGTAATCTAAACACTTTTAGTTACCATTTAATGATTCTCTAGAGCTGAACAACACCATAGTTGACCTTGGTGCATGCCAAATTCTTTTAGTGGTCGTGAATTTAATTCCTTAACTCAAACTCATTCTTTATAAACCAAATACTCTTGAGAGCTTAAGTCACCACTCTTACCACAATCCTAAAAATCAGTAGTTGGAGATTTTTATTTGCATCCTCACCATCACTATGATTAAAGCATCTAGCAACAACTCTTCAACCAAAGGTTTATCCAAAAGGAATACTCATATGGTCCATGAGATATCATCCACTGAATCATCACCCGTAAGAGGTAATAATGCTAGAATCCCACCTCAACAATCTCAATCAACAATAGCCAAGAGAACCGCAAGAATTAGTATTAGACCTCTTGGGTTAGAAAAGGGTTCATCAAGCTCTAAACCAAACACACCTAGTTCTAGTAAAATGTCTAAGCCTTCATTCCTAGAACATAGACTACATTCCTTCACCGAACCTCTTTCTCATCCAAATCTCTATTCATTAGAGCACTCAACACCGAGAACTTCCCACTCACCAACCTTCTCGTTAAATAGGGAACCACCTACATCACCAAATAGTCCACCGTTGGAGACAAGGAACCACCAAAGACTTAATCATATAGAGGACTTCCTATTACCACCACATTCATTCTTAGTAGAACCTCATCCTACATTGCTCAATGTACCTCCACCAACATTTGCAGAGCCTCCTCAAAACATTCAATCTCCTCCGGTTCCTAATCATGACAATAATGCCTCTAATTGTCTAATCACCCAAGGACTTGTTCAAGAAGTACGAAATGAGTTGCATTTCATGTTTAATCATCTTCTTGAACGATTGGCAAGTCAACAAGTCTACTCATCCTTAGATTCAAGCACATTGTTGCTCTTTGAGCTTTTGGTCACTTATTAGAATTAGTAGAAAAATGTATTACATGGTTAAATCATTCTCTTAGTTTTAGAGATTTGTAGATCGTCTCTCATATTTTGTTGAATGAAATTACATGTTATATACCATACTATTTTGAGTATATGTTTGTTGCTTGAATACATATCTCACTTTGATGCTAACATCACTTGTTACATCACCATTGTTGTCTTAAGATTTCAGACAGACGAATCCCTCTATTTTGCCTAGACGGATCCCTCCTAGGAGGGAACCGCGGGATCTGTGCAACAGAAGACTTGTTTTCTAATAACTTGAGTCTTATTTGCAGGAAATTATGCATTATATATATGTTTTCTAACCTTTGTTTTGTAGATATTCAAAATACACATGAAGACTTTGACACCCTAAGCTAGGGGGAGTTTCGTGTCAAAGCAATACATTGCAAACCATTTGCAATATACTTTCGGATTACGTTACATGACGTCCCTTTGCAAAGTTGGAATCATTAAGGGGGAGCATTATCTTCACAAAGACGAACGCATTCGCAAACATAGTTGCAATGCATTAGTTTAGTATTTCTTCCTACTTGACGCCCTCTCAAAGGGATGGAATCGTCAAGGGGGAGCTAAGACGAGAACACTTCCCGTCACTTGCTCTCTATATTCTTATTTTCTTTCTTTTTACATGTTTTTCTTAAAACAAGATGTTAGTTTCTTGTCGACGCTCTTTTTATTTCGACAAAAAGGGGGAGAAGAGAGTAAAAACTCCAATTCAAACTTTTACGAATTTTAGTTTTTCCTTAAAATAATTTTATGTTTTGTCATCAACAAAAAGGGAGAGATTGTTAATACAAATAAGCCGTAAAAACGTTTATTTATATTTTACGATCTTCTAATGTTTTGTCGATAACAAACGTAAAATTATTTTAACGAAACAAATAAAATATGTAAATGGTTTGAGCCAATAGTTTACTAACACACTTACGTTTTCACATAAAACACTCAACAAGTAAAAGTGATTTTATGATTTAGTAATACATATGTACAACAACTAGTGTTTACATAATGGGTAAATATATACATAACTAGTATGTATTATAATGGGTAATATAAATGGGTAGAAGTTTAAAGTATTTGACCCATTGACCAAATACATTGAATGTAGTTGGGTAAAACCCAAAGCCCATGACCCATACCCATGGAGCATAACCCATTGCATGATATCATGCATAAGTCATAAATGGGTATTATCCATGACCCATGGACTAGATGCATTGCATCTTGTAGATACATTGTATCTACTTGGATACCCATAGTCCAAAGTCTAGGACTCATGACCCATAACTCATGACCCATGACCCAAAACTCATGGGCAAAGAGGAGCGTCCCACAGATCCCCAGGAATACATTGGACGGACCCCTCAAGTGAGGGATCCATGGAACAGTTTTCTTCTATAAATAGTGAGCCATTTCTTCATTTTGGGTTGCTACTCCCACACATACTTTCTCCTAGTATTGTAAACCTTCTAACCTCAAATCCTAAGGATCTCTCTATGTAGTTTGTGTTTTGTTTTTGTGTGATTCTCTAGGTTTCTCTTAAAGGTAAGATCACCACCTCTTGAAGTCAAGCAAGCTCAAGTCCATGAGTTGCCATGCTTCGTCATCATCAAGACTACTGAGGTTCTCTTGTTGATAATTCTTTCTTCCTCCATAGAAGTGTTGTGTCAAAGGCATTAGTGAAGGATGCCGAAAGAGTCAAGACGAAAGCATTAGTGAAAGGTGCTTAACGTCCGTGTCAAAGGCATTAGTGAAGAATGCCAAAGGAGTCAAGACGAAGGCATTAGTGAAAGGTGCCAAACGTCCGTATCAAGGGCATTAGTGAAGGGTGCCTTGAAGTCAAGTAAAGTGGCATTAGTAAAAGATGCCAAGGGTGTATAATCGATGATGTGCATCGTTGTACAATAGAGATAGGTTGTATCCAAGGATATTGATATCCTTGATGATGTTGTAATAAGGAGTGGGTCTCCTTTGGGATAGGTGTTGTGTAGTGTTGGGTAGTAGTTACTCCATTGTAATGGAACACGGTATCTAGCCTAGTATCGGATAAAGGGTAGGCGACGTTGTGATAGGTGTGGTTCTACCTTGTGGAAGAACCCGGTGTCTAGCCTAGTACCGGAAAAAGAATAGGCGACGTTGTGAAGTCTTCTCCGCCATAAGGAGTTGGTGTCGTGTAATGATTACGAACTCTCGAGTAGGTGACTCGGGTAATGGAGTAGGGCAAGGAAGGTGTCCTTTTAGACGAACCACTATAAACACTCGTGTCGTGGTTATGTGTCTCTTACTCTTTATCTTTCCATTACACATTTACATATCTATCTATCAATATCCAACATACACATCCAAATAGATTGACATAAGTTGATCTAAATATTTTAAAACATAGTTTTAATTGGTAAAACTATTCAACCCCCCCCCCCTTCTAGTTTTTCACAGCACCCATCTTCACTACATCTTTGCTCAACTAAAATAAACAATTGTCCACCAGATAAGTTGCCTCATTGTATGTCTTTCAACTTTTACATTTTTTCCCCATATCTGTTTCTTTTTCCCCACATTTACATATCTATCTATCCCTTGTCCAGTGCCTCAAAATATATTGTTTTGGAATGACGTCAATATCACGATTCTTGAAGACACAGAATATGTCTCGACATAGAAAACAGTATCGAGAAAATTGTCTGCAAGAACATAGCACCGACCATCTTCTATAGTGTGCAGTACCTTTTCAAAACAAAATACGTAGTAATTAAAAGAATTATATTATGGAAATGTATCACATGTGATTTAGAGAGAAATCACATGTGATTTCAATACAAATCACATGTGAGTCCCAAGAAACACGTGTGATTCTTGTAAAAAAAACTTATTAGATATTTTACTTCCAAAACAAAATAATAAAATAATTATATTCTAGAAATGTATCACATGTGATTTAGAGAGAAATCACATACGAATTCAATAAAAATCACATGTGATTCATATGAAATCACATGTGATTCCTAAGAAACACATGTGATTATGGTAAAAGAAACTTAACAGATAATCTAAAACTTCCAAATAACATACCTTATAGTCTACAACTGTTTTTGCTACTGTTTCACTTTCCTCTGCAATTTCACTCTATAAGCCGTATTTTTATCTCTAACGATGACAATCTCACAACCTTCTTCTATTTTTAAATCATATATTGTACAAGTCTAACATGCTTCATTTAATTCCTTTTGAACAAGAAGAAATATTGTTCTAGTATACATTCTTGCTGCATGATGTTTATTTGTAAACTTTGTTTCATATTTTGGAGATGCATCTAGTGTTTTAAAGTCTAATGCTTCTTCCCACATTTCTCTAAGTTTAAACATCATCCATTTGTGGTTTTGCAAACCAAAATCTTCAATCAACTTAGCCCATTTCTCTTCAAATTCCAAGGTTTCCATGAACATATTCCAAATGATCTTGTTTAAACGCTTCTTGAAATCAGTTTCGTTGTATATTGCTTTACAAATCTTTTTTTATATATAAATAGAGTTTTAATGGCTTATTTTCAGCATAAATCGGATGGTATATACATATTAATCACAAGTGATGTATAGATGAATCACATGTGATTCACATAAAAAACAGTTTGTTAAGTGAATACAATTACCTTTGCTGGAATCTTTTGGTGAATATACCACATGCAAAGTCTGTGTTTCGATTGAGTGAAAATGGCTTCAATAGCTCTCTTCATTGCTCCATCTTGATCTGTTACCAGCATGGTTGGTTCTTTAAGGAAATCAGTCATGAATGCCTTTATTAGCCATGTGTATGATTCAGTTTCTTCTCTTAAAAGCATTCCCGAACCAAGTGTGACACACTTTCTGTGATTATCGATGCCAGCGAATGGTGCAAACACCATGTTATGCCTAAAAATATGTGTTTTGTTAATATAAGTTTTTGTTATAGTTTTACTAATTCACATGTGATTTCATTAAGGAATAACATGTGTATAAAATAAGAAATCACATGTGTTTTTTTAGGGAAATCACATGTGATTTCTTAAAGAAATAACATTAAGCAATCATATATGTTTTCTTATAGAAATCACATGTGATTTCATAAGGAATCACATGTGATGTCTCTAAGAAATCACATGTGATTTGCTAAACACTTACTTGTTACTCCTGAAGGTTGCATCAAATGATACTATGTCTCCAAACTCCTTGAAGTTGCATTTGGCTACTTCATCAGCCCAAAACATTGCAACTAACTCACTATCTTCTACTTTATATTGAAAGGTAAAGTTCGGCACATACATCTTTTTGTTTTCCATTTTGTTCATAAGCATTTGTGCATCACTTTCATCTATGAAAACATTAATATCCCTTTGGTGATTCTTAAAATCATCAGATGTCCCATGAACATATGCATACCCACCTTTTATACTGGTTAACAAGTTTTGAGCCCGTGTTGCACCAAGCTTTTTTGTCGGCGCTTTGAAAACAAACATTTTGTCTGCTTGAGTCATTCTTCTTTATTTTTTTTTTGTAAAATATTGTACTCTTTTGGTATAAGCATATGGTTGTGTTTAGCAATAAACTGAACTAACGTGTATTTTCTAGAAACTGTATCCAATTCTAACCTTATACGAGCTTTACAACCACTTATATGCAGAGTTGTATTTCTCTTTTGTTTATTACTGTTTTCAGGATCTAAAGTGTCGACATTAATACATCTCAGAACACCTTCTTTGTTACACATAATGTATTTGTGTTGTACTATTCCAGATGTTGTTAATCGTTGCCCTAATTTTTTAATTTGAAAACCTCCCGCTTCAGTATAAGTACTATAGATCTCTATAGCTTCCTCTAAAGTATCATAGTAACTTCCCTCAACTGGTATATGAATTCCTTCTACATGAGGCTCCCAATATATCGATCTATTCGGTGTTTCAGTATGTTCGTATAAAGTTGGTCTTGGTGATATCATAGAATCCGCATATCAAAAACAGAATCACATGTGATTTACTATAACTAAAAAACTAAATCACATGTGAATTATTCTTTTATAGATCAAAATACATGTGATTCACGTATAAATCACATGTGATTCATGTAAAAGTTACAAATGATTTACAAATTAATTAATAACATGTTATTTACTGCTTTCCTTGTTATTTACACATGTGATTTTTGCATCAATCGCATCTGAGTTACAAATGAATCACATGTGATTTACAAATTAATCACATGTTATTTACTCCTTTTTTTCTACAATAATTTTGTACTATAAATCACGTGTGATTTAAAAATATAAATCGCATGCGATTCGTGTAAAAATCCCATGTGATTTACCTTTCTAAGAGAACAAAACACTAAAACAGCATAATCACTTGTGATTTATTACATAAAAAAATAATATAACAAACAACAAAACTCAAATCATACGTGATTTACCTTCAATTTCTTTTACAACATTACCTTTATCTAAAACTTCTGGTAAATCATCTTCTGGTGATTTTCATCTATACTATCGATTAACTGCTGATTTTCAACCATTTTTAAATGACGATGGCTGTTAATACAAATAAGCCGTAAAAACGTTTATTTATATTTTACAATCTTCTAATGTTTTGTCGATAACAAACGTAAAATCATTTTAACGAAACAAATAGAGTACGTAAATAGTTTGAGTTAATAGTTTTCTAACACACTTACGTTTTTACATAAAACACTAAAACTAGCTTAAGTGATTTTATGATTTAGATATATATATGTACAACAACTAATGTTTACATATTGGGTTAGCACATACTTAAACTAAGTATACTAAAATGGGTAAAAACATGTATATACTAAAATGGGTAAAAACAAGTATATACTAAATGGGTAAAAACTTGCAAATGGTATTGACTCATAACCCATGGTTTTATATATACCACTTAACCAAGTTCATTGTATCTAGAAAGAAAACCATGGATCAACCCATGACCCATGACCCATAACCAAAAATACCCATGGGTAAAGAGGAGCGTTCCACGGATCCCTGGCTTTGTGCTAGCCGGATCCCAAGTGGAAGGGATCCGTGGGATCCGGGGAACAGTAGAGAATTTTCTCTATAAATAGAGAGCCATTTCTTCCTTTCTACACATGACTTTACACACATACTTCCCCAAGGTATTCTAACCCTCTAACCTCAGATCTAAGTGATCTATGTAGTTTGTCTTTTGTTTTTGTGTGATCTTCTAGGTTCCTCTTAAAGGCAAGATCACCACTTCTTGAAGACGTGCAAGCTCAAGTCCATGAGTTGTCATGCTTCGTCATCATCAAGACAACTAAGGTTCTCTTGTTGATAGTTCTTCCTTTCTCCATAGATGTTGGGTTGAAGGCATTAGTGAAGAATGCCAAAAGTGTCAAGATGAAAGCATTAGTGAAAGGTGCTCATCATCCGTGTCAAAGCATTAGTGAAGAATGTTAAAGGTGTCAACACGAAAGCATTAGTGAAGGGTGCCAAGCGTTGTGTCAAAGGCATTAGTAAAGGATGCCGAAGAATCAAATCAAGTCGCATTTGGGAAGAATGCCTAGGTCGTATAATCGATGAGGTGCATCGTTATACATATAAGTATTTGTTTGTTTGTTTCCAAGGATGGTGATATCCTTGATGAAGGTGTAACAAGGAATTGATCTCCTTGATATTAGGTGTTGTGTTGTGAAGGGTAGTAGTTCCTCCATAGTAATGGAACTAGGTGCTTAGCCTAGTACCTAATAAAGGGTAAGCGACGTTGTGATAGGATTAGTTCTCCTAAGGTGTGAAAGAACTCGGTGGTTATCCTAGCACCGTATAAAGGGTAGGCGACGTTGTGTTAGGTGTGGTTCTCCTTGGTGTGAAAGAACTCGGTATTTAGCTTTGTACCAGAAAAAGATTAAGCGACGTTGTGAAGGCTTCTCCGCCATAAGGAGTTGGTGTAGTGCTTACGAACTCTCAAGTAGGTGACTCGGAGAGTGGAGTAGGGCAAGGAAGGTGTCCTTGTAGCCGAACCACCATAAATAACTTGTGTCGTGGTGATGTGTTTCTTACTCTTTATATTTCATTACACGTTTATATATCTATCTATCAACGTCCAACATAAACAATCAAATAGATTGACATAAGTCGATCTAAATATTTAAAAGGAAGTTTTAAATTGGTAAAAGTATTCAACCCCCCCTTCTAGTTTTCCACAATTGGCATCAGAGCTTCGTTACCAAGTTTCTTAAAGTATGTTGTACTTTAAAGACTTGATACGATCCGCGTATGTTTGAAAACTACAAAGAAGGATTTTTTTTTTGGTCATATTTTTTTAAATCATTTTGTTGGACATTGATAGATGATTCTAACAACTTTTGTTCCTAAGAAATCTTCATGCTAGAATCTCTCCAAAATCTTCATTCAAAGAATAATGAAGTCAACATTCAAGGAAGGATCTAAAAAGTAATCACAACTTACGTACACCAAGTACAAAGGATTACTTTAAAATCTCATGAAGTATTTTTGGTATTATGCCAAACCAAGAAGCATAGAGGTATGTTTTACTTTTCATTAGATAGGTTACATGAGTTCCATTTATTTTCATAAGTTCTCTTTGTTTATTAATCACTAACATCATTAGAAGTCTCTTTCGTCACCTTTCCGTCTTTTTCAACATCGAGAATGATATTCTTTTTTGATTCGTCAAACTAACACCGTCATCACATATGAACCCTCGATATGTGATTCATCTAAAGCCGTCATTCAAAAACAATCTTCATCTAATACCTCCAAACTAGTCTTTAGCAAGCTAATTTATAAGTCTACTACAAAAATAATGCCAAAAACTCCTTTTCTTACGTCCCGTGAGCGGATCCCTCTAGTTTTACTAGCCGGATCCCAAATACAAAGGATCCGGGGGAACCATGGAACAGAACTCAGCTTTACGCTTTCAAAAAAAAATCACCACTGATCTTTTTCCCTCTATTCACATAACACAAAAACGACTAAGCTACTGAATCCATCCTCATTGGCTTCCATACTCTCAAGTATTCCTTCCTAGAACACCATCGTAAGTAATTACATTAACTTGTTCTAATTTTCATCATCCTCATCCTAGGGTTTATGGTTTCTTAATTTTTAATCAATTAATTTGATTAGGGCTTTTTAAATTAATCATGAAAAGGGGCTTTTAACAAAATCACATTGTGTTCACAACATTGTTAATACAAATCAAAGCCATAAACCCATCACAACTAATTTTACCTAATTGGAAAATTTGTATTTTTAGGACCAACCATACCCAAAGCTACTCAACAAGATCATCATGACACCGTTCACTACCTTACTCATTACTATCGTAAAAAGGGATTGACCAAAACCGACCGTAAAATATTCAAAAGCCTTGTAAAACGACTTATCCACGAAGGTCGTGTAGTCAAGGAATGTTTCCTTGAAGATACCGACATTCGTTAAGTCTTCTCGACAATCAACTTTGATTGTCTCCTTGACATAGATGAACAAATTTGTCCGGTTTTCATCTTTGAATTTTACAAAAGCTTTAGGATCATTAGAAACACTGACAATAGCATCTCAATCGCCTTCATCATCAACAAACAAAATTTTATTCTTCCTCTCAACACCTTTGCTCAAATTCTTCGCATTCCTTGTGAAGGAATTTGTATGTACTCTCAAGACTGGGCAATTAACGCTCAAAACCTTGCACTTGATCCTAAGCCTCTCTATAACACTCCTCTTGATGAACCCGAAACCATCCGAGAAACTATTTTCAAAATAAGAGCCGACCAATCCCGCTTCGACCGAAACAAGAAGCTCATTCACCGTAATCCCTTTCAAATGGAACTTTTCGAAATGCACCCCATGTTTAGAAAATGGGAAGAAATCCTTAGGGAAAATGTCATTAGCCTAGTTGGAAACAAAGATCATCCAAATGCATGTCTTGTTCAAATGATCTATTGTCTTATCCACCAAAGGCCATTTAATCTTGCCTATTACATGGTAAGGAGAATGGCTGGGGTATTCAAAGCTTCCAACATGGTACTTCCGTATGGTATGCTCCTAACACGACTTTGTAAGTATGTTAGTACATTACAACCATCTCCTATCAACGATGATCATTACCTTTCCGATCACGTCATGGTACCTCTTACCAAACAACCCTCTAAACGGTTCATGGTCAATGGAGAGAAACCGGAAGCTCTCTCGGACTCCTCGGCCGGTGAAGAAGAAGAAGATGAAGAAGATGTCGACCCCGTAGCCAACATCAAATTGTCGACCCCGTAGCCAACATCAAATTGGAAATCCTTGAATACCACAAACAACTTCCA
Organism: Chrysanthemum makinoi; assembly: GCA_910596185.1. Lineage (NCBI taxonomy): Eukaryota > Viridiplantae > Streptophyta > Magnoliopsida > Asterales > Asteraceae > Chrysanthemum > Chrysanthemum makinoi. The sequence continues at coordinate 77,813,891 of OU343223.1, forward strand.
ACCATTCCAAACGAGACCGCGGAATTTAAGCAATTGAGGGGCATGATTCAAAACCTCGCATACAACCTCACTAAGCCGTCAAAAAGGAAAAGAAAGGATTGACGAAAGAGACAATAGGATTGTGCTTATTTTCGTTTATTTTATGTTTGGATGATTACGTGTTAGTTCTTTTGGTTTATGGAAATTTGGATATTGTTACTTTTTCATACTTTTATAAGTGGTGTTTTGTGATAAACATGCTTGTTTCTATTTTTTATCTTTGGATTTACTAGTGTGCATAAACTGCGCATCATTTCTGTGTAGGTTCTGATCTGCAGATGCCGGATCCCAAGGATTAGCCTAGCCGGATCCCTTCCTTAAGGGAACTGTGAGATCCGTGACATAAGATCAGCAATTCAGCATTTCTTGCATCAAGATAACTTTCTAGATAACATCTCATTAGCTAAACATATGATTTTAGAATCCAACTAGAACCATTTCAAGGATGAGAAAGGCTTAGACTCACTAAAGGCTTACTTAAAATCTTAGTCAAAATGCCTCTTGATTTATCAACACATCAAAACTCACCATATTTCCGCTTCAATAACTCACAAAATGCTTCTCATCTTTCAAAACACTTAAGTGGACAAATTAAACAATTTTAGGAAAATGTTTCTAATCATTTTTATCTCAAAGTGAGACAAAAAAAAATTCTCAATTCTTGTGATTTTTAAGAATTTTTCAAATTTTATCTCAAGCTTAAATCTGATCACTAGGATAATTTATTATGACTTGACACCACAAAAGTTCTTAGTGTTATCCTTGGACATCCATTGGTAGTCATCTTGTCCCATCTCCTTTCCATAAGAAGCAATCATTTGCTATAACACTTATTATCTTTGGTCATTCAAGTATCCTCTCATCCTAAAACACTTAAGAGAACTGAAACACTCAAAATAAGACAGGCTTTAGCTCCTAGAAACCTCATTTCAAACCTGTCATAACAGCTGAGAGCCGGATCCCTAGGAATAGCCTAGCCGGATCCCTCCATTGAGGGAACCGTGGGATCCGGGTGACAGTTTGTGTCAAACATTGCTAAAACAATCATTTCATCTCAACTTCCTAATTCAAACACTCCATCTCATCTTAAATGAATTCCTAGATCAATGAAACTCTGAATCTCAACCTTGTGCATGTTAATCATCACATTTCCAAGAACATTAGTGGATTAAGTCTTAAATGCAATTGCCAAGTTATTCCCTTTATAAGCCATGTGCTAAAAACACTTTAGTCATCAAACACAAACACAATCATCAGCAATTGCAAACCATTTCCCTTAGTCATTTCATCATGAGAAAGGCTCCTAATGCTAACTCATCCACTCAAGAACCACCCAAGAAACTTGCTAGAATCATACATGAAGTTTCCTCAACCGAATCATCTCCAGTTAAGTCCACCAATGCTAGGATTTCTCCCACACCAAGGAAACCAATCAAACTAATTCCCAAAAAGAGTGTTCCCACTAGGATTTCATCTCCTAATTCTACTATACCAAACATACCCTCCACAACTCAACCAACATCATTAGTGCCTAGAACCACCTCACAATCATCTCCACATTCTCACAATGTAGAAGATTTACCTTCTTGGCCATCTCACCTTTCACCATTGCCAACAAATTTACTTGAAAAGATTGAGCAACAATATCAAAGTGTTGAATCAACACTTGCTCCAATAGCAAACTCCCCCATTCCACCCAATAGTCCATTTTGGATTATGAGAAGACATCAAAGGCAACCACTCGACCACATGGAAGTTGATGCTTCTTTAGCTCCATCCTCAAACATTGTAGAGCCATCACCTAATGAGCCTCCACCAATTCCTCCTTCATTTGAAGATCCTCAATCCACTCCACTTGAACTTCCACTTCAAGAAATTCAAAACCATGACAAGGATTGCTATCATTGTAAACATGTTGAAAGGTTAATACATGAACTACGTGAAGAACAACGTTTCATGTTTTATCACCTCCTCGAACGTTTCAAAGAGGTCAACAAGCCTAAACTACAATGAGTATCATAGTCACAAGCTCAAACTTAGAATGTTTAGGAAAACTCATCACATCCTTAATCATCATTAACCTTTTAGTTGAAATCTAAAATTTGGATAATTCATTAGCATTAGTAGTATTTGTATGGTTAAGTTCATTCTCTTAGTTTTAGAGATTTGGTTGTGTATCTCGTGTTTTATTGAATGAATACTTATATGCTATGATTATTTTGTGTGTTGTGCTTGTTATATTGTACATATATCTCTTTTCCTCAATAGCATTGAATGGAACATTCTCATTGCTGAAGAAACTATCAAACAGATAGCCGGATCCCTCCCAAATACCTAGACGGATCCCTCCTTGAAGGGAACCGTAGGATCCGTGGTACAGAAGCACAAATTTCTACTAACTTGAGTTTTATTTGCAGGAAATTTTGCACTATACTCTTGTTTTCTAACATTTACTTTGTAGATTTTCAAAATAGACATGAAGATCTTGACACCATAAAGCTAGGGGGAGCTTTGTGTCAAACGAAATTGCAAAATCATTTTGCAACTTAAAACCAATTATTGGACTATACTTCATGACATCCCATTGCAACTTTGCAATCTTCAAGGGGGAGCACGTTTTCGTCACTTAGACGAACCGTTTGCAAACATAATTGCAAACACAATTAGTTTATTTTACGTCATGTCCTTGATGCCCTTTCAAAGGGATGGACTCGTCAAGGGGGAGTTAAGACGAGTACCATTCCCGGCACTTGCTCTCTTTTCATTTTTTTTTACATATCGGTTCTTATAAATTGTGTTAGTTTCTTTTAACACTTTTTGTTTCGACAAAAAGGGGGAGAAGAAAGTAAAAACTACAAATTCAAACTTTTACGAATTTTAGCTTTTCCTTAAAATAATTTTATGTTTTGTCATCAACAAAAGGGGGAGATTGTTAATACAAATAAGCCGTAAAAACGTTTATTTATATTTTACGATCTTCTAATGTTTTGTCGATAACAAACGTAAAATCATTTTAACGAAACAAATAGAGTACGTAAATAGTTTGAGTTAATAGTTTTCTAACACACTTACGTTTTTACATAAAAGACTAAAACTAGCTTAAGTGATTTTATGATTTAGATATATATATGTACAACAACTAATGTTTACATATTGGGTTAGCACATACTTAAACTAAGTATACTAAAATGGGTAAAAACGTGTATATACTAAAATGGGTAAAAACAAGTATATACTAAATGGGTAAAAACTTGCTAATGGTATTGACTCATAACCCATGGTTTTATATATACCACTTAACCAAGTTCATTGTATCTAGAAAGAAAACCATGGATCAACCCATAACCCATGACCCATGACCCATAACCAAAAATACCCATGGGCAAAGAGGAGCGTTCCACGGATCCCTGGCTTTGTGCTAGCCGGATCCCAAGTGGAAGGGATCCGTGGGATCCGAGGAACAGTAGAGAATTTTCTCTATAAATAGAGAGCCATTTCTTCCTTTCTACACATGACTTTACACACATACTTCCCCAAAGTATTCTAACCCTCTAACCTCAGATCTAAGTGATCTATGTAGTTTGTCTTTTGTTTTTGTGTGATCTTCTAGGTTCCTCTTAAAGGCAAGATCACCACTTCTTGAAGACGTGCAAGCTCAAGTCCATGAGTTGTCATGCTTCGTCATCATCAAGACAACTAAGGTTCTCTTGTTGATAGTTCTTCCTTTCTCCATAGATGTTGGGTTGAAGGCATTAGTGAAGAATGCCAAAAGTGTCAAGATGAAAGCATTAGTGAAAGGTGCTCATCATCCGTGTCAAAGCATTAGTGAAGAATGCTAAAGGTGTCAACACAAAGGCATTAGTGAAGGGTGCCAAGCGTTGTTTCAAAGGCATTAGTGAAGGATGCCAAAGAATCAAATCAAGTCGCATTTGGGAAGAATGCCTAGGTAGTATAATCGATGAGGTGCATCGTTATACATATAAGTATTTGTTTGTTTGTTTCCAAGGATGGTGATATCCTTGATGAAGGTGTAACAAGGAATTGATCTCTTTGATATTAGGTGTTGTGTTGTGAAGGGTAGTAGTTCCTCCATAATAATGGAACTAGGTGCTTAGCCTAGTACCTAATAAAGGGTAGGCGACTTTTCTCCTAAGGTATGAAAGAACTCGGTGGTTAGCCTAGCACCGTATAAAGGGTAGGCGACGTTGTGTTAGGTGTTGTTCGCCTTGGTGTGAAAGAACTCGGTATTTAGCTTTGTACCGGAAAAAGGTTAAGCGACGTTGTGAAGGCTTCTCCGCCATAAGGAGTTGGTGTAGTGCTTACGAACTCGAGTAGGTGACTCGGGGAGTGGAGTAGGGCAAGGAAGGTGTCCTTGTAGCCGAACCACTATAAATAGCTTGTGTCGTGGTGATGTGCTTCTTACTCTTTATATTTCATTACACGTTTATATATCTATCTATCAACGTCCAACATAAACAATCAAATAGATTGACATAAGTCGATCTAAATATTTAAAAGGAATTTTAAATTGGTAAAACTATTCACCCCCTTCTAGTTTTCCACAATGGCGGTGATTTTTCGGTGATTGTGTGTGAACGACGGAGATGGTTCGTGTGATTGGTGTGAATGACGGTGATTTTTCGGCGTTATTATTGTGATGAGAGAGAAAGATCCGGCGTTTATATTGTGATGACAGAGAAAGATCTAGGGTTATATTATGATGAGAGAGAAAGCGGATTTATGTATTTTTATGAGAGAAAAAGTCGATTGATTAAATGAGATGATTGAATATATTTTTTGTTTTTATGGAGAGAAGTGGAATTACTGATTTGCCTTTGTTTTTTATTTTCAGCTTTCATCTCTACCGTTGGATAAAAGCAACATGGATGGTTGGGATCTTGTGGTTTGTTCTATCGATACAAGCTACTAGCTGTTTGTCTCAAATCTCAACTCGGACATATATAAGGAAGAGAATATGCATGTCTTGCATGATTCATTTTTTCTTTTAGGATAATTTCATTTTTATATATCTAATTTGACATGTTTTCACTTTTATGTAGTGAATAAAAAGTTTTGTATTTTTGAATTTTGTCACTTTGATGTATCATTCTACCTCCTTAACCAGTTTTGCCACCATAGAACAAGTTACCATCCTAGTTACTTTTATAGTGGCGACGTCACATCTTTTTTAATGAATAAACATGACATATAACAACTCTTCGTCTTCCATCTTCCCATTTAGGTTAAACGCGCATACACACACATAACATCCAGAGAGTAGATTAAATACAACTACATTCAAGATCATCCTCATTCCCTTCAATTTTCTTTTGAAAACATGCGTTTTTATCTTCTTCTTCCCGTTCGAACCATAAAAACATTCATAACATCTATAATTGGACTTATTGTGATTGTGGCATCGAAATCGAAGAGCAGGTTTCATGGACTAAAAAGGACCCGGGTCGAAGATTCAAGGCGTGTCCAATATATATAAGTAATTCTTTTTTCATAATTTTTTAAGGTTTCGAAGCCAATTTTTTAGGATTGTAATATTCTTAAATTGAATTGTTTATAGGATGAAGATGAGAAGGGTGATGTTTATGGTCTTTTTTTATCTTGAGTTACCTTATCAATACTACAAAGATCTTTTTTACGCACTGTATGTCAAGAACAAACATTTAAAGATGATAAAAAAGATATTGGTAAGCAAAAACATAGTAGAAAGATAAAAGATAACATGGGTAATGAAGATATTTCAATGGAAGAGATATGCAAACATTTGAATAAGTTAAAGGCTAAAGTATATGATAGATTGTTGGTTGCTTTTTTTTTCCTTCCTTCTTATTGTCGTATGCTTAAAGAACTAAGCACTTACTAGAAATGTTTAAGGAGTGACAAGCTTTGTTATTGTTGTTGTTAATTTAAAATGTTATTGCAATGACAAGAAGTGTGTTTTGATAGTGTTGGTTTGTGTTTCATGAGTGATTTACTATATTACAACTTGTCATGATTTACTTTGTTATAACTTACAAGCATTACTCACATATTAGAACCTAAAGGTAACATAATATGATAATTTAACAAGAATAAACAACAAATAACATAATAATTAATATGATCTTCCGCAAGGATTTTCGCTTTTGGAGTGTCTTTGGAAGAAAATAAATGATATCGCTTTTATTTAGAATAAAAAAAAGATAAAAATAAAATAAAAAAATAAAAATAAAAGTTTTCTTAAATATAGGTTTTCTTATTGGATAATAATTAAACCACATTTAATTGGGAAACATATTTTTATATGGATATTCTAGAATATTCCATTAGGGTTAGGAGCATATAAACATAATTAGTTATTTAAATATTTGATAATTATAGATTTATGAAACCCTAATTTTGCCTCCCTCCTCGTCCACCATCCGGCCAAACACACATAGTGTGTGTTTCGTGTTTTTGCTTCTTGATTTGATCATAACCTCTTTATGATATGATCTTTAATTAACCCTTTCATCTAAAAGGAGTTATTTGAGTGTTAATGTGTACTAACTCTTGGTCAGATCTCAATATTGATCGATATGAAGTTTGTTGCTATCATTATTAATGGTTCATGCTTCATGAATTGAAGATCAAGAGCTATAATTGTTCGTGTTTGTTGGTGTGCATAAGGTATGTTGTCTAGAGTTTATACATGATTGGTGTTGGTGTATAAGGGTTCATGGAGAAACCCTTTTGGTGTAAAAATTGATTTTAATAAAGTCTTCTGCTCTGCATGATTACTCTTATTAGTCTGCTTATTTAATTGCTAAATAACTTTTTTAAATTGCTATATTTTACAATGTTTTCCATCATATGTATCATTATTTTCATATTTTTGTGTATGCGATACTATCTCATGTTGAAATGACATTTATATTTTAATATATATGTTTGTAAGATAATATTTATGTTGATGTTGTAACTATTTCCGTATAACATTTTACTATAAATAATTAAATTGTAGGGTACATATCGCCACAATGCGAAAGTATCCGGCCAATTATAGTAATAAAGAATTTGAATTAAAAATAAGCTACTTAAAAACAATATGTTTTTTTAGCTCATCAAACTTAAAAGATCTATTAAAAAAGTAATCTTAAATAAGTAAAATCATATAATCTTTCATGTATTTTATAGAAATAAGTTTTAATTATTATTATATAAAAATAATCTATTAAAATCATATGGTACATCATGTATCATGTAGTACTTCATTTTGATAAGTTTTATATATTTGAAATGTTTTACACACAAAATTATAGCAATGGAGAATTGGAGATAACGGTAAGCTACTTAAAAATATATGTTTGTATAGCTGAGTAAAAAACAAAATAATAATAGCATCGTATTGGTATTTAGCGCTCAAACAAATGGAGGACCTAAGGCCGTCCACAATGGGCCACTGTGACAGGGTTAAATGAAGGTGTTTTATATGTATAATGCATTGTAAACATGCCACTGTTAAGTTTAAGATATATGATACACAATAATAACATATAGACATCGCAGAGTAAACAGCGGAAGACTTAGAATCATAACAATAATTAATTAACTGAAAGAATGCGTAACGTACCTCTTGCAATTGGCTAAATCTCTTCAATGAATGTGACAAAGTGGTTTAACGAGTTATCCTTTACCATTTTATAACTCAAACCAATTGATGTAACAATAGTGTGTTACACCACGTTCTTGTACACACGAATTAACAAACGAATAAAGAGATTGCAAGACCTACAAAATTTTGTTTTAGAAAAACAAAACCAAACACCCTAATAGATGTTGTGGCCGATTTTTGCAAGAGAGACAAAAGAAAGATTAGGTTAATGTGTGTGCACAAAAGCTATGAAAAACATTAACCCTAACCTTTGTTTATATAGTGTACAAAATATTTGGGAACACGTTAGGGTTTGGGTTGTGTAAACCCACCCTATGGCCGGCCATACAAAGCCCCAAAGGGATACCCATATCTTTTCCATTTTAAGATTTTTCACTACAAGTCCTTTTCTTTATATTTAACGGTCGTTAGTTATTTTTCGTTAAATACTTAACGATCGTTAGTCGAGTTTTGTTTAATAATTAATCGTAATCAATTAACATTAATTATTTAACTTTAATTCTCATTCGTAATGTGTGCAATCCCGTGGTCAACAGTTCGAATCCGGACATGCACGGTTTTATAAATATATACATTTCCAACAGCTCCCACTTGGATATGTTTACAAAACGTGTAATGACATTGGTTAGCGTCTAGCAACATGCCAATGCCCCCGGTACAACTCGTGTAAGGTTTTCTGGAGAAAAACCAATTTTGATGATTCATCATCATATTCATCATTTTGTTTCTAATACCATGTTAATAAGAATATGGATCTCACTCATTTCTTAATTAACTATTCTGTTTCTCGCTTTATATGATTGATCAAGATTACCAATTCTTCTGAACATATTCCAGAAGTCTTTGGGCATGGCCATGCAAACATCTTGACAACCCTACGAGGGGCCCAACAATATTATACTTCAAAATAAATTTGAAGGAAACAAATCCTGTTTTGACTACGAGCAGAATTCATAAATTTCGCAACACTTCTGAAACCAACCCTTATGACTACCAGTTATGTATAGCGTTAGATTGCTTCACAGAAATGCACTACATCCATGACATATCTTTGGTATCTCAAGTCAGAGGATAAATATTCATCATGTACTTAATGACTAAGATCCATGATAAGGTTTTAAAATGTACCTTTTTTGAGGGGTCATTTAAGCCCTTATTTGATCACTTTTGTATCCGTTATTACTTAATATCGTTCCTTTTCACTTTTTAGGTCTCTTGAAGGCAAATTGCTGTAATGGCACTTATTTGGACGAAAAAGCGCGAATATACGAAGAAAATGGCCAAAGTCAAGAATCGAGACACTAAAAGCTGCTGAATGACAAGGTGACGGCGTCACAGCTTATACGCGACGCCGTCGGAGGATTTTGTGACGGGACAGAAGCCAAATTTCTTATTTTCAAGTGACGACGTCAAGTTATAAAAGAGTAGGCCGTCGCAACTCAGACGGCCTAGATTCGATCCAAACGGCGTCGGCGAAGAGGACGTCACACAGCACAAGGTGACGCCGTCGCAAGACTAACATGGCTAAGACGAAACCCTAATGACGGCGACCCGACGGTGTCACAATTCAAGGTGACGCCGTCACAAGCTGATCAAGTCACAACATGCGCGCGAAGTAGTTGATACTGTTTTGGCCATAACTTTTGCATACGAACTCGGATTTAGGTGATTCAAAAGCCCACGCGACCGGAACGAGAAAATCTACAATTTGGAGAAAAAGTATTTGTGACGCCGTCACTCTATAAGTGTGACGCCGTCACCCTTTGCCGACAGAAAATCTGCCTATAAATAGAACATTATAACTTCACTTTTTGTAGGCTCTAAACCCTAACTCCGATTCCAGGGTTTAGATAGGTGTTTTTCCAGCAACTTTGAAGGTTTCAATCACTCCAAAAACATCTTGTAATGGTTTGTTGATTATATCTTAATCCATATATTCAATTTATCATTATGTCTATCCTATGTTTGATTGATTGTGTGTATGCTTGCATGTTCTCCATGTCCGGCTAATTTACTTGTGTGTTTGCTTAGGGAATATGAAACTTAATTATTGAATATTGATTGGTTGTCTCTTATCTTAATTGTTAATGATCTAGTAATGCGATAGGTCATTCGTTGTGTAATTAATGCTTGATTAAATCTTTGTGAACCTTAGAATATAACTCCTTGAGTAGTTGTAAGCTAAACCATCCAAAGAGTGCCTTAGAGTTAGAGTTTATCATCCCTAGTGGGTTTTGTAGACGAGACCCTTTGGTAAGTTCAAAGATTTAGGGAACATACGCATACCCTACGACTTTAGACACACAACGCGATTAAGAATAAGGACGTGACAATTCAACCATCAATAGGAGATAATTAAAGAGTAATAAAACCTAAGTAAACACATCTTTAAATCATCATACGAGCACACAACAATAGACATAGACTATCCTTAGCTTATTTAATTAGATAAGTAGAGTAATCGGTAAAAATACCAACCCCCAAATCCAAACCCCGAGATTCGTACCTTTCCATTTCATAAAATATAAAAATACAAAAATAATCATCCCTCATCTTTAGGCTTAAATCGATATACACTTCAGCCTAACGACACTATTCCCCTAGAGAACGATATCAATACCCGTGGCTTACCCTAATACTACACTACAACGATTAGGTTCACTGCCTAGGGTGTTATAAAACTTGCTCGAAGAAAAGGAAGTTCCTTTGACCCCAAACGACGCGTGTAGCGTTATCAAGTTTTTGGCGCCGCAACAATCGTTTATTTAGAAAGGTCAAGAGATCTATCGATCAAGTTGTTGATTGTATTATCAACTCGGTTCGTCTCAAGCTTGTTTCTTGTAGATGGAAGAGTTCAAGAGATGCGTTGGATATTATTAAAGTATGGAAATTAGATTCTATTATTCTTCACGGGTAGCTCATAGATGTTACTCTTTGTGTATGGCTAGATGGTTCTTCCCTATTGGAGTTATTGTTAGTGTAATAGGGATTGTTTCCGTGTGGTGTGTCACTCGGATTTAGTGGTTGTTCAAGCTACGCTTGAGGTTAATGTGGTATTTCAGCCACATTCCATTGTACTTATTTGTCTTGGGTGATTAATATATTTAACCGGGGATTGTTGTCCCTTTTACCCAAAAAGTTTTTGGCGCCGCTGCCGGGGAATAGAATAGCTAGTTAGTAGTCCACCTCGTTTAGGTTTCTTTGCTTGATTCCTATCAAGTAAAATTTTCTCATTCTTAGCTTTCTCGTAGTCTATCCCCCTTTTTCGTGACCTTTGTTTGTAATCCCATCACTTTTCATCATGGAAGGTGATAAACCACCAAACAACACTTTACCATCAAACAAATACCCCCCACTCGATCTAACTTTTGCCAACAAACTCCGAGCTCGCATTGTTAGTGAAATTGGAGAACTTTAAAAACTTAATAGGATAATTGAAAGTGCACTTGAAAAAGCCCTTGAGGAATCCACTGGTACCCTAGATAGTGATTCGACCTCAAGTGATTCGGAAGATGAAATTATGGAAGGAGATTATAAGGTTCTGGAGATTATGGATGGAAGTAAGGAGGAGGAGGAACTTAGGGAGTATTTCGATTCATACCCTAATGGGAAGGAAACTGCTTATCACCATAACGTAGTTAACTTTCCATGACCACCCTTCGACCCATGCATAAAAAGTGGTAACCCTAAAAATATCAAGATACCGTGCATGATTGGATACTTATATAGGGATCACACTTACATAGATTATAAGGCACCTATGAACATAATGTCTAGGCTTTACTACAGTTGGATCATGAGTGAAAAATTAGGACCCATGAGGGATCCCTTTTACCCTAGGAAGGTGAGTAACTATGTTGGGAGGGTTAAAGAATTGCATGTCTTTGTAGGAAACTTCATATATATGTGTGATTTCATGATCCTAGAAAATGTTAAGGGCATTATCGATGGGGTTTTAGGAGATGTGATACTTGGGAGACCATTTATTGAAGAGTCTAGGATGGTTTATGATCAAGAGGAAGGAATAGTCAAATTCTCAAATGGGACCAAATGTGTTAAGTATATAATGCCCTACAAAAATAAGAAGTTCGAGGGTATTGATGATCTCGATGTAGACAGCATTCCGGCCTTTGAAGTTGATTGGGAAGACAAGATTCACTATACTGCTTGTCTAGAGTTAGGCCCTGAATATATTCGTGATGAAAATAGAGTTGAGATAATAGAGTGGGCCTCTAAGAGAAGGAAAACGTGAGGGCACGACTACGAGTCTAGCTACAAGACTCTTAAATAAAGAGAAGCGCTTCGTGGGAGGCAACTCATGCTTAATTGTTTGCTTGTTAGTGTCATATATCTTTTACTAATTGAATATTCTCATGTTTAAATTTGTAAAAATGCTTTATTTTGTTTTTAACCTCTTCTTAATTGCATATAAAGGTATTTTACATAAAGGATAAGTGTAGGGAGGATTACATACGTTTTCAAAAGAAACGTAAATATGAGAATAACAATTCATTAAAGATATATATATATATATATATATATATATATATATATATATATATATATATATATATATATATATATGTGTGTGTGTGTGTGTGTGTGTTTGTTCGAGTCAAATGCTTGTATCGAGTCATAATGGATGTTTTGCAGAAATTTTTCTAGATTCTAAAGATGTAAATTTTCCAGAATTTTTTTTTCAAGAAAATCGCAGACCAGTTTTTGTCAGGATAAACTGATGGTGTCAGGATTGCAACCTGACGGTGTCAGGAGGAGCAGAAACAACTCATCATACTTTCTCTCATTTTCTGTGCTACTTATAAATTTTTGGAATTTTCCAGGTCTTAATTTTCTAGAAAATCTGCAAACATCCATTCCACAAGCATTATATCTTATTTAAGTCTGGAATTACATCTTGTTGTGATTTTTCTTTGTTCGGTTTGATGCGTTGGGTTGTTTGTTTTCTTCAAGTGGGCAGGTTTTATTTATCAAGAAGAAGAAACAAAAGATTGGAAGGAGCTTTTCACGCACACATTCTTCTTGGAAAGGATTTAACCACTACTTCACACACGGATCCTACCGAGCTAATCAGGGGAGTATTAGTTTCTTTCGTTTTTCATTACCTTCTATTATCATAACTTTGATACTTTCGGGGAACATTGGGGACAATGTTCAGTTTAAGTGTAGGGAGGGAAAATAAAACGGGAACTTTGAAACTATGCTTATCCTTGAATATTTGCTTTGTCCAATTGTATTTGTGTAATAAACCATGAGAAAATGTCGGTTAGGGTAATTTTGGCACCAAATTTAAAAATTTTCATGACATATAGGAGTGGGCCATTAGTTTTAACAAAAGCGTCTCACGGATAGTAAGTTGCATGACTAGCACAAAAACCCTTTACCACCTAAATTCCACACAAAATGTGAGGATCGCCCTTAGATTAGTAGGAATTAAAGCATTCATCTTTAATGCTTAGAATGTGAACCGGTAGTATATTAGATTCTAGAACTTGTTTTGTGATGCATCCCGAGATCGCTAGTAAGACTACACTTGTGTAGTTAGGAATAACTAAATGATAAGAGGCATTAGGATAACCCTTGTTTGATACCCGTAATATAATTACTTCTTCCACATCGGTTGAGTAATTCCTCCACACCCTTTGCGTTGTACTCATCTTTAGTACACGATACCCCTAGTTAACCCCTCAGAGCCTATCCTTTTCGCGGTTCTCGTGATTTTTCGGTTTTTTTGGGAATATCAATGAAGAGCATTGTTTACACCCCACCCCCAAATATACACCCAAATCGCCTTAGCCTACCCTTTATGCACTCACTTTTAGTGCATTATTGTTATCACCCTAAACCCTTAGTTCAATTATCTGGTTGCTTGCATGAGTTGCTAAGTCGAGTCATATCCTTTGTACACAGTTTTGGGACGATTGGGACTCATGGGAAAAAGTTAAAGTTTATAAAATGATTGAAAGGGAACGTTAAATTCCCTTATTTGCGTAATAACATACCCCAAGTGTTTTGATCTTTTCAATTCGGGTCAAATTAGTGTTAGAGTAATAAAAACTCAAATGTAGGGATGTGCCTATAAATCCCTATCATTTTGATGTTACCGTAGAGGATGGTAGAGTAAAAGTGTATGAAAAAAAAAAAAAAAAAAAAAGAGAAAAAGAAAAGAAAAAAAATAGAGTGAAAAAAAAACAAAAAAAAAAACAAAACATACGGGCTACCATCCTACTTCTATCCTTTAAATTTATTTTTGTTTATTTCAGTGAGCTAGAGTCTAGAGTGTCGAGTCTTGGCTTAGCAACGCCATTCTTCGTATACTTGCAACATAGAGATTTTTGACTTGCCACCACTAAATAGCATATCCCACCAAACCCTTTGTTTCCCTACCGTAAGCCTAACGTTACAACCCTTTAAAGACCTCTTTGATAGTCTTTCCTAGGTGCTTACGCCAAAGCGATGGAGGTTTGATCTATTCTCAAGCCTATGGTAATCTATGTACTAGGACCGGTCAATGAGTGTTTATCTTCCATTTCCAACTTGTTATATTTCATATACACCCGAGAGAGATGTGAGTATCCAAATACCCCATGTGAGGTGCTAGTATGTAATTTCCATGCTTGTTATGACTTTTGCGGGGCTTATATGTGTTGTGGACTGTTTTAAACCAATGCTTCATGACCCCTAACTTATAAATTAATTGGCTAAAAGCACATTTTCTTGAGGACAAGCAAATACCAAGTGTAGGGTTATTTGATAAGGTTTTAAAATGTACCTTTTTTGAGGGGTCATTTAAGCCCTTATTTGATCACTTTTGTATCCGTTATTACTTAATATCGTTCCTTTTCACTTTTTAGGTCTCTTGAAGGCAAATTGTTGTAATGGCACTTATTTGGACGAAAAGGCGCGAATATACGAAGAAAATGGCCAAAGTCAAGAATCGAGACACTCAAAGCTGCTGAAGGACAAGGTGACGGCGTCACAGCTTATGCGCGATGCCGTCGAAGGATTTTGTGACGGGACAGAAGCCAAAACTCTTATTTTCAAGAGACGACGTCAAGTTATAAAAGAGTAGGCCGTCGCAACTCAGACGGCCTAGATTCGATCCAGGGCGTCGGAAGAAGGGCGGCGTCACAAGCATAAGGTGACGCCGTCGCAAGACTAACGTGGCTAAGACGAAACCCTAATGACGGCGACCCGACAGTGTCACAATTCAAGGTGACGCCGTCACAAGCTGATCAAGTCACAACATGCGCGCGAAGTAGTTAATACTGTTTTCGCCATAACTTTTGCATACGAACTCGGATTTAGGTGATTCAAAAGCCCACGCGACCGGAACGAGAAAATATACAATTTGGAGAAAAAGTGTCACAATTCGCAATTTTTGGTCATTTCTCAAACTCAACATTCATCATACTAGCTCATGCATAGTTTTGTATTTCACATTAAACGCATTATTTCTTATTAAATAAGCGCTATCGCGTAATTAATTATTTTGAACAATTGATCCGATACTTTCAAAAATTATCCCAACATATTTTTATACTCATATTAAGACTATAAAAATAATATTATGAGTTTACCCAATGTTTTTAATTTATTTTGTATATAAATTGTTAAGTTTATATAATTACGACAGTTTTCTTAAATTCAACCCGATAAATATTTATTCACTCAAATCTTTCAAGAAATATATTTTTATAATTTTTATGACCTCAATATATTTTATTTTGACCCGTTAAAATTTATTTTTAGTTAACGATACCCTAAATACTCAAATGTGGATACAAGTTACTACTTATCTTTACTAAATTTTACATCTACTTATACTAATACATTATAAAAAATATATATATATATATATCACAAGCTAAAACAAAACCCCCTTGTCGACACAAGGGGGAATGACTCACTTTAAATTGCATCAAATATCTTTTACATGTATATCATATTATATGTATACCAACACATAGATCAAATAATATCAAGGTGAAAGCAAAATATCTCTTCTCTTCCTCTCCTCACAAAACCGGCCACACCATAGGATCATCAAGGAGATCACCAAAATTTTTCAAGACAAGTTTTACTCACTCTAGTTACACTCTTGATTAAGGTTTTGAAATTAAAACCTTGGGTGATTAGGATTAAACCTTTGTTCATTAACCTCATCAAGTTAACTAGTAAGCTTTTCATATTCATCATCATATTTCATACTCATAGTTATATTCATTTTATCATATTTGAGAAAACATGCAAGTCTTATGGATGTTTATACCACTTTTTCATTGATTTTAAGTGTTTTATATATATATTTCATCCTATAATTACTCCTTGAAACATATCACTTTTGGTGATGCCTAGGAACCCATGACACCCTAAGAAGGTGTATGGTAGGATTAGAATAGCTTCGGAGTTGTTTTGAATTGGTTATAATAGGTTTTGCATGTGAAAAACTCATTTCGACAAGTTTTAAAAAGGGTTTGTCCATATTTTTAATTCTGGGAAAATTCGACAATTGGTAAAATATTTTGGGCTATATATTTGGAAAATATACTTTAAAACGAAAACGTGGCCGCTTGAACGGGTTAAAACGGAGTTATAACGAAGAAGTTATGAATTTTTGAAGTTTGGCGACGAAAACTATAATTTTCCAAAATGTTCGACCGTTTGTTTAGCGGAGTTGTAACGAAATAAATATAGTCACTCAAACTTTGCCGGAAAACCACCCTTAAGCAATATTTTGGACACAAGTACTATACTTTACCCATATTTTTCTCCATGATCGAGACCTCTAGGATAAAAACTTAAATGCTAAAACTTTGAGATAATGATACAAGCTTCCCAAAACCGTTGAGTTTGTTTACTAACATTCGACGTGCACCATTTTACGACTAGATTTTCGAGGCCGTTTAGTCACTTTCATGAAATTGTCAAGTAACATTATTTTACGACGAAAAGTTATAATTTCACAATAAATCACAAAACGATTATCATACGATGTTGATTCAACGTATATACTTGTAAAGTATTTTATAAACATGACGAGATATCATAAACATATTTCGACGATAAATTCTATTTTCAAAAACGTACAAGTGGTATAGATTACATATGGATTTGCATGCACAACATTGTTTCATGACTTATACTAGAGCACATCATTCATTTTAGGTTGCGGATAGTTTCCGAGCCTCATTTCCGTGCACTTCATTTTGTTAGCATATCAATCATACCACGTGAGTTCATACCCCGCTTTTACTCGTTTAAATTCCTATAAACTATTTGGGGCGAGATACATGCTTATTTATCAAAACATTTAAACTCTTTTGCCAAACAACATTACTTATACTTTAGACTTGGTGCGTGTAGTGACTCGACTTAAACAAACATCCCATCATTTATATGTTGGAAGGCCATTTATTTGGATACAGCCCAACGTGAGTCGTTGGAGGAACATCCCAATATTTATATGTTGGAAGGCCATTTATTTGGATACAGCCCAACGTGAGTCGTTGGAGGAACATCCTAACATTTATATGTTGGAAGGCCATTTATATGGATACAACCCAACGTGAGTCGTTGGAGGAACATCCCAACACGAGTTGTTGGAAGACCCTTGTGGTGACATTTATACTTTTAACTACCTTAATGCGCATATTCATGATTGTCATTCTATTTTAGGCAATGGGTTGTGAACACACAGGTTGCAAGTTTTGTATGGGCGGAACTTGGAACTGAGTGGATTTACAATGCCTTTGCTGTGTGAACATTTCTCAAAGTATTTCAGATCATTTATTTCAAACTTATGAACTCACCAACCATTGTGTTGACACTTTTTAGCATGTTTATCTCAGGTTGTAAGGCGATAGCATTTCATGGAGCTTTTGGGTCACATGGCATACATTGGAGTCTTGTGTTTTTATCAATTACCATTCGACATGTTTTGTAATCCTTTATGTATTATCAAACTTTGGGATCTCATGTTGTGTAAACTTTAACTTTATTTAATCGAATGGTAAACCTTTCAAAACGTCTCATTTTAGAGGTCGTTTTCTATATCCATACTTTGTGCTATGAAGTCATACCCCAAAGACACTATCGTTCCGCTGCGATATTTTGGGGGTGTGACAAAAAGTCTTTGTGACGCCGTCACCCTTTGTCGACAGAAAATCTGCCTATAAATAGAACATTATAACTTCACTTTTTGTAGGCTCTAAACCCTAACTCCGATTCCAGGGTTTAGATAGGTGTTTTTCTAGCAACTTTGAAGGTTTCAATCACTCCAAAAACATCTTGTAATGGTTTGTTGATTATATCTTAATCCATATATTCAATTTATCATTATGTCTATCCTATGTTTGATTGATTGTGTGTATGCTTGCATGTTCTCCATGTCCGGCTAATTTACTTGTGTGTTTGCTTAGGGAATATGAAACTTAATTATTGAATATTGATTGGTTGTCTCTTATCTTAATTGTTAATGATCTAGTAATGCGATAGGTCATTCGTTGTGTAATTAATGCTTGATTAAATCTTTGTGAACCTTAGAATATAACTCCTTGAGTAGTTGTAAGCTAAACCATCCAAAGAGTGTCTTAGAGTTAGAGTTTATCATCCCTAGTGGGTTTTGTAGACGAGACCCTTTGGTAAGTTCAAAGATTTAGGGAACATACGCATACCCTACGACTTTAGACACACAACGCGATTAAGAATAAGGACGTGACAATTCAACCATCAATAGGAGATAATTAAGGAGTAATAAAACCTAAGTAAACACATCTTTAAATCATCATACGAGCACACAACAATAGACATAGACTATCCTTAGCTTAGTTAATTAGATAAGTAGAGTAATCGATAGAAATACCAACCCCCAAATCCAAACCCCGAGATTCGTACCTTTTCATTTCATAAAATATAAAAATACAAAAATAATCATCCCTTATCTTTAGGCTTAAATCGACATACACTTCAACCTAACGACACTATTCCCCTAGAGAATGATATCAATACCCGTGGCTTACCCTAATACTACACTACAATGAATATGTTCACTGCCTAGGGTGTTATAAAACTTGCTCGAAGAAAAGGAAGTTCCTTTGACCCCGAACGACGCGTGTAGCGTTATCAATCCATAAAGTACCATCATGTGGGTGGGATAAGTCCTATACTCAATTCATTGAATATCATCTGGAATTAGTCATGCTACACATCAATATACTTTCAAATATATTCTAACTAATACTCATATTTGTCTTAATTCAATATCATTCCCATGTTATTAATCTACAATGGACTATTTAGAATAAATTAAGTTATTCAAGGATTTAAACATGCAAATATAGGATAACATCATAATAATAATAAACATAACAAAAATCTGCAAACATCCATTCCACAAGCATTATATCTTATTTAAGTCTGGAATTACATCTTGTTGTGATTTTTCTTTGTTCGGTTTGATGCGTTGGGTTGTTTGTTTTCTTCAAGTGGGCAGGTTTTATTTATCAAGAAGAAGAAACAAAAGATTGGAAGGAGCTTTTCACGCACACATTCTTCTTGTAAAGGATTTAACCACTACTTCACACACGGATCCTACCGAGCTAATCAGGGGAGTATTAGTTTCTTTCGTTTTTCATTACCTTCTATTATCATAACATTGATACTTTCGGGGAACATTGGGGACAATGTTCAGTTTAAGTGTAGGGAGGGAAAATAAAACGGGAACTTTGAAACTATGCTTATCCTTGAATATTTGCTTTGTCCAATTGTATTTGTGTAATAAACCATGGGAAAATGTCGGTTAGGGTAATTTTGGCACCAAATTTAAAATTTTTCATGAGATATAGGAGTGGGCCATTAGTTTTAACAAAAGCGTCTCACGGATAGGAAGTTGCATGACTAGCACAAAAACCCTTTACCACCTAAATTCCACCCAAAATGTGAGGATCGCCCTTAGATTAGAAGGAATTAAAGCATTCATCTTTAATGCTTAGAGTGTGAACCGGTAGTATATTAGATTCTAGAACTTGTTTTGTGATGCATCCCGAGATCGCTAGTAAGACTACACTTGTGTAGTTAGGAATAACTAAATGACAAGAGGCATTAGGATAACCCTTGTTTGATACCCGTAATATAATTACTTCTTCCACATCGGTTGAGTAATTCCCCCACACCCTTTGCGTTGTACTCATCTTTAGTACACGATACCCCTAGTTAACCCCTCAGAGCCTATCCTTTTCGCGGTTCTCGTGATTTTTCGGTTTTTCGGGAATATCAATGAAGAGCATTGTTTACACCCCACCCCCAAATATACACCCAAATCGCCTTAGCCTACCCTTTATGCACTCACTTTTAGTGCATTATTGTTATCACCCTAAACCCTTAGTTCAATTATCTGGTTGCTTGCATGAGTTGCTAAGTCGAGTCATATCCTTTGTACACAGTTTTGGGACGATTGGGACTCATGGGAAAAAGTTAAAGTTTATAAAATGATTGAAAGGGAACGTTAAATTCCCTTATTTGTGTAATAACATACCCCAAGTGTTTTTGATCTTTTCAATTCGGGTCAAATTAGTGTTAGAGTAATAAAAACTCAAATGTAGGGATGTGCCTATAAATCCCTATCATTTTGATGTTACCGTAGAGGATGGTAGAGTAAAAGTGTATGAAAAAAAAATCGAAAAAAAGAGAAAAAGAAAAGAAAAAAAATAGAGTGAAAAAAAAAACAAAAAAAAAACAAAACAAAACATACGGGCTACCATCCTACTTCTATCCTTTAAATTTATTTTTGTTTATTTCAGTGAGCTAGAGTCTAGAGTGTCGAGTCTTGGCTTAGCAACGCCATTCTTCGTATACTTGCAACATATAGATTTTTGACTTGCCACCACTAACTAGCCTATCCCACCAAACCCTTTGTTTCCCTACCGTAAGCCTAACGTTACAACCCTTTAAAGACCTCTTTGATAGTCTTTCCTAGGTGCTTACGCCAAAGCGATGGAGGTTTGATCTATTCTCAAGCCTATGGTAATATATGTACTAGGACCGGTCAATGAGTGTTTATCTTCCATTTCCAACTTGTTATATTTCATATACACCCGAGAGAGATGTGAGTATCCAAATACCCCATGTGAGGTGCTAGTATGTAATTTTCGTGCTTGTTATGACTTTTGCGGGGCTTATATGTGTTGTGGACTGTTTTAAACCAATGCTTCATGACCCCTAACTTATAAATTAATTGGCTAAAAGCACATTTGTTTGAGGACAAGCAAATACCAAGTGTAGGGATATTTAATAAGGTTTTAAAATGTACCTTTTTTGAGGGGTCATTTAAGCCCTTATTTGATCACTTTTGTATCCGTTATTACTTAATATCGTTCCTTTTCACTTTTTAGGTCTCTTGAAGGCAAATTGCTGTAATGGCACTTATTTGGACGAAAAGGCGCGAATATACAAAGAAAATGGCCAAAGTCAAGAATCGAGACACTCAAAGCTGCTGAAGGACAAGGTGACGGCGTCACAGCTTATACGCGACGCCGTCGAAGGATTTTGTGACGGGACAGAAGCCAAAACTCTTATTTTCAAGTGACGACGTCAAGTTATAAAAGAGTAGGCCGTCGCAACTCAGACGGCCTAGATTCGATCAAGACGGCGTCAGAAGCTGAAGAGGACGGCATCACAAGCACAAGGTGACGCCGTCGCAAGACTAACGTGGCTAAGACGAAACCCTAATGACGGCGACCCGACGGTGTCACAATTCAAGGTGACGCCGTCACAAGCTGATCAAGTCACAACATGCGCGCGAAGTAGTTGATACTGTTTTGGCCATAACTTTTGCATACGAACTCGGATTTAGGTGATTCAAAAGCCCACGCGACCGGAACGAGAAAATCTACAATTTGGAGAAAAAGTCTTTGTGACGCCATCATTCTATAAGTGTGACGCTGTCACCCTTTGCCGACAGAAAATCTGCCTATAATTAGAACATTATAACTTCACTTTTTGTAGGCTCTAAACCCTAACTCCGATTCCAGGGTTAAGATAGGTGTTTTTCCAGCAACTTTGAAGGTTTCAATCACTCCAAAAATATCTTGTAATGGTTTTTTGATTATATCTTAATTCATATATTCAATTTATCATTATGTCTATCCTATGTTTGATTGATTGTGTGTATGCTTGCATGTTCTCCATGTCCGGCTAATTTACTTGTGTGTTTGCTTAGGGAATATGAAACTTAATTATTGAATATTGATTGGTTGTCTCTTATCTTAATTGTTAATGATCTAGTAATGCGATAGGTCATTCGTTGTGTAATTAATGCTTGATTAAATCTTTGTGAACCTTAGAATATAACTCCTTGAGTAGTTGTAAGCTAAACCATCCAAAGAGTGCCTTAGAGTTAGAGTTTATCATCCCTAGTGGGTTTTGTAGACGAGACCCTTTGGTAAGTTCAAAGATTTAGGGAACATACGCATACCCTATGACTTTAGACACACAACGCGATTAAGAATAAGGACGTGACAATTCAACCATCAATAGGAGATAATTAAGGAGTAATAAAACCTGAGTAAACACATCTTTAAATCATCATACGAGCACACAACAATAGACATAGACTATCCTTAGCTTAGTTAATTAGATAAGTAGAGTAATCGGTAGAAATAACAACCCCCAAATCCAAACCCCGAGATTCGTACCTTTCCATTTCATAAAATATAAAAATACAAAAATAATCATCCCTCATCTTTAGGCTTAAATCGGCATACACTTCAGCCTAACGACACTATTCCCCTAGAGAACGATATCAATACCCGTGGCTTACCCTAATACTACACTACAACGATTAGGTTCCTTTGCCTAGGGTGTTATATAACTTGCTCGAAGAAAAGGAAGTTCCTTTGACCTCGAACGACGCGTGTAGCGTTATCAATCCATAAAGTACCATCATGTGGGTGGGATAAGTCCTATACTCAATTCATTGAATAACATCTGGAATTAGTTATGCTACGCATCAATATACTTTCAAGTATATTCTAACTAATACTCATATTTGTCTTAATTCAATATCATTCCCATGTTATTGATCTACAACGGACTATTTAGAATAAATTAAGTTATTCAAGGATTTAAACATGCAAATATATGATAACATCATAACAAATGAATAATAAACATAACAAAAATACTTTATTTCATTTCAATAATAATGTTTACAATATCCTTTTATCTAAAATACTTAGTCACAGATGGGCATGAAACTACTAGCTAAACGAAGTCCAAACTTATCAGACAAATGATTAAGTTTTTCACCAGGTAAGGCCTTCGTCAAAGGATCTGCTAGGTTATCATCTGTTTGAACTTTGTGCAACTCAATTTCACCTATCTCGACTTGCTCTCGAACATAGTGATATTGTCTAGGATAGTGTCTGGTGCCCTTCATGACTCCAGGTTCATGGGCAAAAGTAATTGCAGCAGAATTGTCACAATATACTTTAATAGGATTTTCAATCGACGGAATAATACCAAGCCCCGAAACAAACTTCCTTATCCAAACAGCTTCTATGGCAGCCTCAGACGCCGCTATGTACTCACTTTCTGTAGCAGACATTCGCAAGAGTTGTATGTTTCTTGCTCTTCCAATCCACAGCACCTCCATTGATGACAAATATGTAACCCGTCTGAGACTTCGTATCATCTTTGTCACACTTTCAGGATGCATCGCAGTAACCTGTAACACAGTTCGCTTCGGATTTCCCATACACTATGAACATATCTCTTGTAGCCCTAAGGTACTTGAGAATGTGTTTAACAGATCCAGTGAATTTCACCCGGATTCTTGATATCGACTGGTCGTTTTGAGCAAATGCCACATCGACCTTGTGCATCGTACGCATACATGATAGATCCTACAACTGAAGCATAAGGAACTTTCTTCATACGCGCCACCTCTGCAGGTGTTGAAGCACAGCCTTGGCTACTCAAACCATAATTTACTTGCATCGGCAAAAATCCCTTCTTAGAACTTTGCATATTGAATCTCTTCAATATTTTGTCAATGTAAGCACTTTGGCTTAAACCAATTAGCCCCCTTGATCTATCCCTGTAGATCTTGATTCCGAGTATGTATGTTGCTTCCCCTAAGTCCTTCATCGAGAAACATTTACCAAGATAGACTTTCACCTCATTTAGACTTGGTATATGATTTCCCAAGATTAATATGTCATCGACATATAGAACAAAGAAAGTAACATGACTCCCACTAGCTTTGTGATATTGTGACAGCTCGTAAATTCCTCGATGCGTCGTAATTGGAGAAACGTCGATTAGAGCGATCGTTTGATTTAATTTGAGATACGAGTCGTACTTTATATCGTTTTTATTGGAAATAATATTCTAAGAGCGTTGGCGTAACTCCCGTGTCATGAATCATTCGTTTACTAAGCTAAACGAGTCCCGAATCATTAAAATACAAAAGATATCAAAAGTTACAACAATAGTCCTTTCGATAATTTCAATCTCGCCCTTGTGGTTTTGAGTGTACAAGTTTGGCCCCTCCTGGGTATATAAATACCCACACAACTCACCCTTCTCTCATTTTATCATTTTCTTTCTCTCTCTACCCAAACACACACAAATAAAACCTCCCACCTCTCTCTAAATTATCCCCAAACTAGGGTTCCGGCGCCGTGACCGGAATCCTTCCAAATTCCGGCCACCTCTTCTACTTACACCACCCATCCCACCTTGTAGATCGGGATCCCGTGGTTCCATTTTCATAAAACAATCACGTTAAAACTTTCTCACGCGCCTCCAATCTTGATTTCAAGATTCGGATACCTAAGGTTTGTGTTAAATCGTGTTCAAGAGATCAAGGTGAGATGGTTACGGGTTGTACCCGTCAGTAACACCATCACAACTACACTTTAGCTCTCTTTTTCTCACGGTAAAACGCACCCCCATCTATTTGTTTCTCTCCTTTGATTTGTATACATGCTATTGTGTTTTCATTTGTTTTCGTGGATATAAAAGTACTAAACGAATTTAAGAAGTTATAAAACGGATTAAAAACAGATTTTGAAACGTTTTTGATGAATTCGTGTGGTATAAAGAAACTAAAGGTGTGTGTTTGACTGTTTTTGACGAGTAATTGGACCGGGCCAGACCCATGTGTGTCTCGTACGTGTCGGGTCTGATGACCATGGGAGAGTAACATGATTTCATTTGTGTGGGTTGGTTCGTATAAAAGTATTTTGGTGGTGATTTCTGTTTTAGATGTACAAACGGGTCGGGTTGTGACCCGTAGATATTAGGCGCATAACGTATTGAGTTTTGGTTTGGGGGATATTATACTTGCGTTTTGTTGAGTCAAATTATTGGTCATTGTCATTTTTCTGTTTTGGGGTCTCGAATGGTAATAAATAAAAGAAGAAGAAGTGACGTGGGATCATATCTTTAAACATACTTGAGTCTCGTACATTTAGGTAGCATATAATTAACATATGATATAATAGTAGTGATATATGTCAGTTATGACCCAAGAGACATAAAATATATTAATACTGTCCATGTCCAGTTTTGGTACTCAAGTATGGTACTCAATTTAAGAAAACATATATGGACCTTCACCTGATTCATAAGAGCGCTGGGTACAGTTGGTGCCGTGAGGTGGTGTCATGGAAAAAGATGGTGCCACCTCAACACTTTTTTGCCTATAATACCAGTTTTGGCTATGGCATCAAAACATCCCTCCCTGACATAAAACCAGTTTTCTGGTGCCGTTGTAATTTTTTCCTTTTTTTCGTTTTTTTTTTCTAATATATGTAAGTAGTATAAATATATTGACTTCTCCCACTAAAAAACATGTAAATGCAAGCATTCAACTATCTCGTGAGATTTGCTAACAAAAAACTATCTAGTGAGAAGAAGATAAATATAGTTTCAAAATGTGAAGATAAATATCAAAAGC
The DNA here is from genome assembly GCA_910596185.1 of Chrysanthemum makinoi. Taxonomy (NCBI): domain Eukaryota; kingdom Viridiplantae; phylum Streptophyta; class Magnoliopsida; order Asterales; family Asteraceae; genus Chrysanthemum; species Chrysanthemum makinoi. The sequence goes on from OU343223.1 coordinate 77,839,558, forward strand.
ACACTCTCACACAGTGAATCTTATCTTTTCTTTTTCATTTGACCAAAGACCAAATGAGTGGCTTTTCTTTCCAAACTAACACAAAACACTTTTTCATCATGACCATAATCGGTTTGCAGAAATGTCCTCTTTAGCTTTATACGACAAAAGGTCGAAGTGGAAGAGGTTATGTCGACCTGATCCTTCAGTCACTTCTCTTTGCAATCAATTTGCAGAAATGTCCACTTCAGCTTTATCCAACAAGAGGTCGACGTGGAAGAGGAAAAGAATAGAATGCAAAGAGAAGTGGATTGAGCACCGTCTCTTTGGCGTGAGCTGGTGGCCACGGCGCTAAGACCCACCAGCCCACCTCCGGTGTGGTTCCTCGCGCCATCGTCTCGTGCTACCGGTTATGGCTTGAGCCAACAGCCACTGTACCTAGGCCTCTAAGTCATACATTTAACATATATAATAGAGAATGATAGTACTGTCTTGGTAATTACAATATATTCATATGTTTTAAATTTATATATTGTTTTGACTTAGGTTTATAAATTTGGAATAACGTTTGTTATACGAATTATATTGGTTATAAGTTATACTTTATTAAACGTTTGACTTAAATGAGTCTAAATATTTACCGTCACATATTAACTAATATCGAGGTAGTTAGTTGTATATTGTCAATGAATACAGTTTTGTTTAAATCTAAACCCTCGTTAACTACGATAATAACTTTTACTTTGTAAATACAAAATATCTTTTATAAACTTGTTGATAACATATATAATGATTAGTATGTCATACTCTATTAAACGTTTTGGTTTAAATGAGTTAGTATAATTGTTTTTGCGATAAAGTTAAATATTATGTTTTCACATGTAAGCTGCCATTAGATTATATAGCTATATATATTATGGACGGATATGGTTTAATCTATCATAAACCCTTATTAAATACGATGGTAACTCGTGTTTTATAACACCTGCCAGCTTTTATAAACTTGTTTGGAAATATTATTTTGATAATATAACTTATTGAAGTCCTATTGATTTGGAAACGTTGGAATAAATGAACGTGTCATTTATAGTACACTATTTACTATACCTTATATGAAGTAATTTCGGATAAACTTGTATGATTATGAATAACGATTGAGAAACCTTTATTAATTGAGCGATAAATGGAAACTTGTCTTTTATTATTGAACACGTACATTTGGGAATTGTTGGGTAAATTGCCAAAACTTATCAATTAACCTATTTATGTTACATAAATAGATGTCGTCATTTTCTAGTCTTTGACTAGCTTGAGTACTGTCTGTATTTCTTGGCTTGGTCGATGTCTCTTCTTTTGGCATGTGATCTAGTAGTATGTCTCGATTATGTCGGTGTCTTTTCCTCTTTAGCGTGAGTTGTATGTCGCGCCTATGCTTCTCACCACCACACAAAACGTTAAAACTAAACTTTGAGATATTAATTATGAACTTTTGGGAACGATAATGTACTTTTGAAAGTAACGACGTGAATGATCCACGAAAACTACAACACATTACTTTCTATTGATTTCTTTATCGTATGAGCCGTATTCTAAGAATATCGTATACGCATCGGGTTGCGTCACAACTATTCTATTGTACTCTTCGTACATTCTTTTGGATGCCATGGAGATTAACTTTAGATGCCAGTCGTATCAATAGTGAATAGTGCATTGTTGTGCCGTGATTACTTGTTATCTTCTGCTAGTGTTTATTCGTGCTTTCTTTGCGGCTAAGGTGAGTTTCATAGCCCCACTTTTATCTACGTTTTGAACTATATTTGGGTGAGAATCATGCTACTGTTTTTGGACCGTTAAAACTATTTGGATTTGCTTATATGCTTGACTGTTTAGATAAATGTTCGGTAGTTGTTGCCTTAGTCTAGGTTCAACCGTGCCTAACTAAGAATAGACTTCTACCTCGACCTAGTCCGGGGTTGGCAATTGTTCTAGATTTTGCCACAACATCTTTGGACTAGAGTCGCGAGGGCCCGAGTAATCCCTGGATGCGGGATATGATTGGAGATCCGGGTAGGATCAGTGTGTGAAACGATATTTATCTATCTAGGTCTTGCATAGCAAATCAACTCTAACAGGTCCACTATGATTTTGTTGAACTTAAACCTATGAAATCACCAGTAGTGACCTTTTAGCATGATATCTCAGGTATTTGAGAGATGTTTGGAATACGTGATCGGTGGAAGCTTGGCAAGAAGGCGGGGTTCAAGGATCATTTCTGACTTTGATAAACTTTGGGGACCTATTTTACTAAATCGTGTTTTGGGCCTAATATTTATACTTTTGGATTAAATGTTTTGAATAACTAAATTTGGGATTGGTTTTGAATGTTAAATGACTATCTTTTTGCTATACTTGTGTGCGATACCAATCCAATAGTAACGCCCCGAAAACTTGATTAAGTCTTCCGCTGTACCGAGATTTGGTGGTGTTACAGATATACACATAGCTCATCAAGATTCTGAGTAAATCCAAAACTTTTGATTTCTCCATCAAATATTTTATTCTATTGCCTTGATGCTTGCTTCAGTCCATAAATGTACCTTTTAAGCTTGCATACACGGTTAGGAAATAGTGGATTCACAAACCCCTCAGGCTGTGCCATATAGATGTCTTCATCTAGACGACCATTCAGAAAGGCGGTTTTGACATCCATCTGCCAAATCTCATAGTCATAGTGTGCAGCTATAGCTATGAGAATCCTAATAGCTCTTATGTCCGCTACAGGAGAGAATGTCTCCTCGTAATCAATGCCATAGGTTTGAGTAAAACCTTTAGCTACTAGACGAGCCTTGTAGGTGTGTACATTGCCATCCATGTCCGTTTTCTTCTTGAAGATCCACTTACTTCCAACGAATTTAGCATTGGGAGGAAGGTCTACTTCAATCTAGACATCATTATCTTTCATGGATTGCATTTCCCCATTCATAGCAATCTACCATTTATCCTTTTTAGGATCAGCCATGGCAGCCTTATAGTTGGCGGGTTCATTAAGATACCCAACCATATTTTCCTCCACCTCTACGTTGAGACATAGACGGTCAGGTGCACGTATAGTCCTTTCAGACCTACGAATGGGAACAACTTCAGGAGGAGCGCCTAAGCTTTCAGGCTCTTCTTGAAGTTGGCTAGTATTATCATAAGGTCTTGTATCTTCTTGATCATATTCCAGATCATATACTCTCCCACCACTAGTACAAAAATGGGATTTGGACACACATGGTCGAAATGGAACGGCTACACATTCGCATATTTGTGTGGCTGAAGGTACGAAAATTGACAACATTTACTAATTAGTCACACATGAAAATTTTGATTGTGTGACCATTAGAACTGTATTGCCACACAATTGAACATTGTGTGGCTAAAGGTATCTGGTGATTTTGTTTCAGATCATTTAGCCGCAAATGAATTTGGAACGCGTGACAAATACAAGTAACCTTGATGTGTTAGTCACATGAAGTAATTTTTTGTATGTCTAAATCATAAAAGTCAAGTTTTGTCACACATTATTTAAGGGTGACTGATTTGTTTTGCCAACTCTTTAGCCACATCTGAAATTGGAACGAGTGACAAATGAAAAGTAAGGTTGAAGCATTAGTCACGATATACATATAAACAGTGACAAATATATGTCACACACTTGAACACTGTGACCGAAAGCTATATATGGTCACACTAAATGTTTTGTCACACATTCGTTAAGTGTAGCCAAAATCCAGTACATATGTTCACGTAAGTTAATATGTGTGTTTAAAGTTTAGTTTGTGTTAGCTTGCCAAAAGCTAATCTATAAAGTCACATTTGCTACTAATACCGTGACCAAATGCCATATATGGTCACACTAAGCGTTTTGTCACACATATTATTTAAGTGTAGCCAAAATCCAGTACATATGGTCACGTAACTTAATATGTGGCCATTGGATGATCAATAGTCACTCAAAATACACGTTTCTTCACTTTAAACACCATATGGTCACACTTATTAACACTTTTAGCCACTTTATGGTTAATTGTATGTGACTAAATACCCAAAACAAACATGCTTTGTGTGACTAAATGTTAGAAAAGGCCACACAAACATAAAATTCATGTGGCCATTGGATGATCAATAGTCACACAAAATACACGTTTCTTCACTTGAAACACCATATGGTCACACTTATTAATACTTTTAGCCACTTTATGATTAATTGTATGTGACTAAATACCCAAAACAAACATTCTTTGTGTGACTAAATGTTAGAAAAGGCCACACAAACATAAATTTAATGTGGCCATTGGATGATCAATAGTCACACAAAACACATATTTCTTCACTTGAAACACCATATGGTCACACTTATTAACACTTTTAGCCACTTTATGATTAATTGTATGTGACTAAATACCCAAAACAAACATTCTTTGTGTGACTAAATGTTAGAAAAGGCCACACAAACATAAATTTGATGTGGCCATTGGATGATCAATAGTCACACAAAATACACGTTTCTTCACTTTAAACACAATATGGTCAAGTTTGTTGCATTTATTGTGATGTTAATGAAAATGTGGGTGTGTAGGTGATGGCTTTTATAGTCACATTGATATGCACACACAAACACGCACATTAACACTTGTGCAAAACCATAATCTACTAAACTTGGATAAATCCAAACTAATTATATATATGAAGAACTCTTTAACAACGAGTACTTGATTGTTAATGCGGAATCTTAACAACAAGCAAGAAGAACACAAATACTATTTCACTAATAAACTTCTTTTATTAATATTTCTATTCGTCTAAGTACAAGTTCATTTCACTATACTTTAGGGTTCCTTTATACGCTTAGGAAAACCTAGTATACAAAACGTGAAGAAGGATATAGATATCTCTTCCTAAGATATCTCTACGCGTACATATGCCTTCCCTAAACTCTAATAAACTATTATGTTTTTCATAAACAGAACTAACTACTGAATACTACCGGACTTAATTGTTATCTTGCCATATTATTCTTTGTTGAGCTTTTGATTCAATTAACATCAAAATCTGATAGCATACATCATCCTTTCTCTCACCTAACAACTTCTTCTCAAACATAGCCCCGCAAATCTTGTTTGGAAGTGGATACTCCACTACGTAAGCATATAAAGAATTGCGGTTTCTAATTCCAAAGCATGCACTGACAAGTGTGGAAATATCTCCATCGATCACTTGTTCTTGACAAACCGGCTTCCACATTTCATCATCAGGCATCGGTGTCTCAAACATGGTCTTCAAGTCACCCCGAGGACTCTTTCATATTCCTCTTGGTCTCTTGTCACCATGCTTCTCCATCATCACCGGTGGTACATGGTCTTCAAATTATCCCTGGACAAATCACTCAATAAACCAGGAAAGTTCACATATATAGTGTCTGTTTGATTTTCCCTTACTATCAGGTAAACTACCTTTTTCCCATTTTTGATGATCTGAACCTTTGCAATCTTAGCGGGAAGTCTTGAACCTATAGGAATGGAGCCCATGGTAAACTCTTACGATGGCGGTTCATCAACCTTATCCTTCATGTACTCTTCCACTTCCTTCTTAACATTTGTCTTATCCTTTTTCACTCCTTTCTTTCCAGTGGATTTCTTCCTTGTCATATTCAAAACTGGTTGCTTAACCTCAGCTTCCTCCTCTTTCTTTACAGTTTTTGGCTTATCACTAAGTTTTTAGCTTGGCAAACCTTTTCATCTCTCCAATATTACGCTTCTTAGCATCCTTTTGTTGAAGATTGTAACCCTTCCTTTTAAGCGTTGAAGCTTCCAACTCTGAATCCATTGGAATAAATTTTTAATTTTGGTACACTACTTTTCAAATTCGCTTTTAGAACATCGGCCTTCAATTTCCTTAAGCGGCTCAACTTCCGGGTAGGATTCCTTGACTTTTGATGTATTGGATCATATAATCCCTTTGCTCAGCTTTGGTCAAGGGTCTGTGCATCCTTTCTCTTTGTCTCTGCTCTTTGAGAAGCCTCTTCTTCTCATTAATCATCTCAACCATTTTACTTGCATAGTCTTCTCCGCCAATATCAGGAAGGATATCTTTATTTACTAATAATCTGGCCTTTATAGTATCCCATTCTTCATCAGTGTAGAATTTGGCGATTCCACAATTTCACTTTCCTTTTCATTTGTTCTTGATTAATTACGGTTCCTCCTGCAGACTTTTGGCAATCACTCATCATTAAATGTTTGTTACGCACGTTTAGCTTCTGCAGCCTCATCCTCTGCTTGAATCCTAGCAATCTCAGCTAAGCTAGCTTCCTCTTGTGTGAGTTGCTTTTGGTCTTCACGGCTCGAAGATTCTTGCACTATTCCTTTGCCTTCCCTATGCATAAACTCCTCACCGTACTACGGATCACTACCGGGATTAATATGTTCGATACTAGTATTAACTTCACATCAAAGCGAGTATTAAAATCTTCATCAAAAGCGATTTAATTTCACCACCACCGGACTTATCTTTAGTAAAGTCACCGGACTTATCCACTCCACTAGAACTTGCGCTTCTTTATCCGGTCTCTTCTTAAAGGATTTCTTGTGACTAAAATTCTTAACCAAGATTTCATTGCTTCAATCCTTGAGGACTAATTTGAGTTTCCTCGGAGGATTCCTCACCTTCTGAGTCTGTAATGTCTATCCCCGTCTGTTTGAATTTCCCTTCCAATTTCTTAACTCTTTTGCGAGTAGTCCTCAGTGACTTCTTGGTCTTCTTCAATTTTTCTCCAACTCATCAACCCTTGAAATCAGTTGTGGAACCGGTTGAAGTAGATCTTCCATAGATAAGGAACTGGGTTCTGCTGTAGTAGTGGGTGTTGCAGGTTGTGGTTGAGGAATCACTGGTGGTTCTTCCTCATGGACTGAAGGTGAAGGTGGTGGGGGTGTTGGTGTCCTCTGTTCAAACTCTGTTTTTCTGGTTCAGATGTAGGTTGAGCCCGAAGCTTCGATGTAGCAAGGAGATGGAGCAGATGTAGATGTACCTTCGGGTCATAGCAACAGCAGGCAACATAGCGACAAAAGTGGCTTGTGTGCCCTTTCAAAACCCCTTTTCATATTACCAAATATCTTTTTAGTGAAAGGGAGAGCAATGTAAGGATGTTTACTTCTTGTTTCAACATTTAAATCATTTGCAAAAATCTTGGGTACATCAAAAACTTTTTCTTATTCTTGGCATTAGCAACCATGGCATCAAAAATCATTTTTGAAAAATTGAAGAGTCTGCGGGAGAGACAAACCAATGCAGAAGCAATATTGCTTCCAAATTGATCCCATCCACCACTTTTAGAGCTCATACAATGTAAAATATAAAGCACAAGGAAACGCCATTGTGGCGTAAAATGACTCTTCCAAAAAGTGAATGTTCCATCAATTAGATATCCAATATTTTCCAATCCCTGAAAGAGGTCATTATTTGGCAACATTGAAATCCCCGAGGCATCAGCCAATTGAAGCTTGCTTCGACGGTGATTCCTCGTGATTGAATACTCTAAAGTATCGATAGTTGCATTTAACTCTAGTGTCCCATCAGCAATAGTTCTAGCAGATGCTGTAAGCTGTTTGACTAGGGAATTATAGATAGTTGGATTATGAGTAAGGGCATACCTGATATGACTACCCTTTAGAAAGTCCACTATCTGCTCGAAGCCTGTGCTTTCAGCAGGCTTTTTGAGAAATCCCACTTGATTGTGCTTGTCTACAAACTTTATGTTGGATCGATGTACTCTAACCAAACTAACTTAAATAGCTTGTTAAGGTTTAATAACCTCGGATAAATCCTAAGTTATTAACAATGAAACACTTAGCAAACTCTATTAAGTATGCGGAATTTACTTAACAAAGCTAAGAAGAATAACTTTAACTTTGAACGATTTTATTAATAACTCTAACTCTGCTTATTACGCAGACTCTTTAACAACTCTAATAATATCGAACTTCTCTAAAACTCTAATAATGTCACGTACATCTAATGCCAATCTAGGGATCCTTTTATAGGCTCAAGGATAACCCTAAATGATTTACAATTCTTATCCTTGTACGTCAAGTAAACAATACTTAGAAAGTTCTAGATAAACATTACTTTCTATCTTTAATCTAATACAACCGACTTTAAACTTTACAGTACTTCGATGAATAAGCAGTACTTTGACTACTTAGCAGTACTTTGACTTCTTGCAGTACTTTGTCTTTCTGCAGTACTTTGTTAATCTTCAGCTCTTCAGTACTTTAACATTTTGTATCCCAACAATCCTCCCCTAACTTGAATTCTACTTGCTTGACTTCAAGTTTCTTTGTGAATTTATCTTTAACAGCTTCATCTTGAAAGAAAGATTGTGTCTTTGCCTTTGGATTGTATCTTTGTAGACTCTGCTTATATCATCATTTAGCAAAGTATTCTTTATAATCTATTCTTTTCAGCATCAAACAGTAATTTTATTTCTTTTCAGCAACATTCAGCAAGCTCCATCTTTTCAGCAACATAAGACAATTTGTACAATTAATTCAGTTAAGTTTTAGTCTATTCTCATCACTTCCAGGTGTGTTAACTCCTGTGAGAGGTGAATCATTGAAAATTAGTTCTCTTTACCAAAGCCATTAACTCTGGAGTAGCCAAATGTTTTGATGTGTAAGATCATGGTACACTGATAACCATATGATTTTTAGCAAATCATCAGCTATCAACAGATTTGAGTTGTCTTTACCAAAAGCTGTACCATTTTGGACTAGTTAGTTCTTTCATCATGGTGAACTAATTACCATATAATGGTTTTTCCACTACCTTTACCACAAGCCATTTTCTTGTGGGCTAGCCAACTCTTCACAATACTGATATGGTGAGTTGATTACCATACAACTTATTAGCAAGTTGTCAACTATAAAATGGATTTGAGATATCTTTACGAGAGCCGTTTGCTCATGGATTAGCCAATCCTTTTGTAACCATGGTGGATTGATAACCTATTGGTGTTACTATCTCAAAAACCATTTATTTCTTTTAACCTTTGTTTCAAAACATTTATTACTTAACAAAAGTTTTTCAAAATCGATGCTGGTTTAAAACTACAAGCGATACTTTGATGAAAGTCTTGTTTGATCAACATACTTTGAATAAAGTATCGATATATCAAAAATTTAATCAATTAAAATTCATACCGGTTATTCATCACATCATCGGCTATATCTGTCCATCGATAAACAATTTTATGACCATAAGTCTTTGTTTCATTGTCTTTTTCAACTTCCATTCCATGCTCCAGCATCCTTCTCATGAGATCTGATGTAAGAGGATATCTTCTATCAACTAACATGTGAATCATTGTCCCATCTTCTAGCTCTAGAACATGTACTCCGGATTCTTCAAAGAATCTCCAGCAAGTAATCTCCCAATCTTCTTGGTTCTTCCAGATCTCAGCAGTACTTGTTTCTTCAGTTTCCCAAATAGTTATGAGATCTCCAAGTAAGACTAAACCAAATCCTTCTGATGGATTGTGTTCATAATATTCTTTGACCACATGATATAAATGGAATAAATCCACTCTATCAATTATATGCAATAAATCCCAGAGCATATTGAACACCTTGAAACTTTCATCTTCTTTGTGAAACATCAGATATTTTTCATCTTTTGACTCAACAACTTCAAAAGTAGTTATTGGAGATTTGTTCATCTTCAATTCAGCATCATCTTTAGAATACTCAAAATCTATTATTCTTAAGTAATTCCTTAGCTCATCATCTGTTTCAGATCTTAATTCAACTTTCTTTGATGGCTGATGATCTTTAACTTCAATTACCCTTTTTCTTTTTAAGCTTTCTTTTCTTTCTTCTTCTTTTCTTTCTTCTTCTTTGTAAGCATCATCATCTTTATAATCTTTGATATTATCAACTTGTCTCTTATATTCTTCTCTGACAGCATCATATAACTCTTTCATATTAAAATAATTCAACTTGTTCAGACCAACATATTCCATCTTCTTTAGATAAGCCATCATTGCATTCCTTTCCTTTGCAAGATTTGGTCTTCTTGGCAGAGAAGAAATAGGAAGTGGTGATGGTATAGCGCTTGACATTCAATTCTTCTTGTAATTTCCTACGCTTCTTCATTCAAAGCTTCTTCTTCCTTAGCAACCTCAGCATTCAGTTCAGCTTGTACCTTTCTAGCTGCTTCCTCATTCATAGCAATTTGAGCAGCCCTTATCTGTGCTAAAGTTGGTTTCTTTTTCTTCTTTGTTTCTACCAATATACCTTTTCCTTTATCCTTTGGATCAATAACAGGTTGAGAAGCTCTTGGTTGTTCTTCTTCTTGTACTCCTGGAATGTTAACACCCCTTTGCCTTGATAAATCATGCAAAATCTCAGCAATGGTTTCGTCATCACTTGCAGTATGTATAGGTTTGGGTGTAACTTCTTCTTGTATAACAGCTAAAGGACCAGCAGCTTCTTCGTGTATAATTTTTGAAGGACCAGCTTCCTCTTCAAAGTCTAACAACCTTGGAGTAATCAATTCTTGCCTAAAAGATCCTTGAAAAGCAGTACTTTGATCAGCAGTACCTTGATCATCAGTACTTTGAACTTGAACATTAATAACTTGCTCCTTAGTACCTTGAACTTCAGTCCTTTCTTCCTCAGTACTTTCAATATTAACATATTCTTTAGTACCTTAAGGTTCATTCTCCTTAACAACATCTTCTTTCAAATTCTTTTCTTCTAAATTCCTCCCCAATTGGACAGAAGATGATTGTTGAACCTTCTTACCTTTAGTTGACTTAAATTGCCGAACAGGCTTTCCTTGCTTTCTTTGAGTCTTGACCAATAGACGATGATGTTGAACTAATGGCCAGAAAAAATTCTTGAGTCTTCTAAACTTAAGCTTTATCTTCTTAATTTGTTTAGCCTGAGCTTCAGTTGTTTTCTTCAATCTGACTAACTCCCTTGTCAGAACATAATTATCCAATACCAAACCTTCAGGGGGTATAGTAGCTGAATCATCTCCTTGAATTGGTGAATGTTCTTCTGGTTGAGAATCATGAGCAGATATTTGTGGAGATGGGGAAGGTAAAACTGCAACATCTTCTTGAACTTCAGTACTTTGGGAAACAGTACCTTGTGATGCAGTACCTTCTGATGCAGCACTTTGAGATGCAGCACTTGCAGATGCAGTACCTTGAGTAGACGCAGTACCTGCAGTGTCATCATCCTCTGCAGCATCATCTCTGAAAGCTTGAACAACTTCCATCATAGAAGTAGTTAATGGAGTGTCCCTTCCAGTGAATAAATCACTCTTCCTAGCCATGAAAGTAAAGATCTTGGCTTGTTGAACCACAACAGGTAAAAGACTTATAGGCTTAGGAATATCTGAAAGCTGTTTATTGAGGAATACTTGTATAAACCTTGGATACATCAACCATTTTGAACCATGAGAGATGTGTGAGAGCATTCCATCTAGAATTAGCCTTGAAAAGCTTAAAACTCGATCTGTAGCCAATCCCACTATAGCAGATGCTATGTTAGACCCAAATTGCTCCCATGATGTACTTTTAGCACTAATACAATGAATCAATACATGAACCGAAAACTTCTAGTGAGGACAAAATAAGGGTTTCCTGAATGTTTGTTCAGCTAAGGACCCTTCATAACCAATGTCCCTAAAAGTATCCCAAATCAGTTGCTTATCAAAACGAATAGCCCCATCTTCATCATTAAACAATAAGTCTTCACGAATAGAGGCTTTAGTAATCTTCACAATTCTCCCAGCAACTTTAGCTTGAATATATGAATCATCATTCCCCATAACCCTAGCAGTTTCCCAAAATTGTTGAATCCAGGGCTCAATAACATCTGGTTCTACTAACAGTGCATAACTAATTGGCGACCCAGTAAGAAAATCGATGATGTCATGAAAGATTACATTCGCTTCAGTCTTGTCTAAATTCGCCACCATGTTATGTTTGGAAACAATATTACGATTCGCCATTGATGATTATATGATCACAGTAAAAGATAGAACGAATAATATAGGTGAAAGTGTGAGAAATATGGAAAAGATTTGAAGATATCAATATGAGAGGGAAGTTCGGAGAGTAGGTATTTATAGGTGAGATTTAAAAAATCACAGCCATTAATAACAAAGTTACCGTTAGTAGTAGTCACCCCTCAATATTACCGTTGGAATAGTATTTTAATAAGACAAACAGCACTTTCCACGTGTGCAGTACTTTCCAACCAGTACTTTCCATAAAAGCAAAAAGCAGTACTTTTCCATTTTCTTCCTTACAATAGCATATACAGCAAACAAACATGAATATCCTCCCCTCAAGTAATGCATAGGACTATACTTACACTCAATAGTCCTCCTCTTAAATGTAGCTCAGTAATTAATCATGCCAATACTTACCACCAAGTGAGTAAATCTTGAAACATCAAATCCTTTGGTGAGTAAATCAGCTACATTATCATCCGTATGCACCTTGACAACATTAATGAGCCTATGCTCATAACAATCTCTGATGAAGTGGTACCTAATCTGAATATGCTTGGTCTTGGAATGATAAACTGGATTTTTCACAATGCAAATGGTACTCTCATTATCAATATTGATAGGAGTATTCTTGAAATTGAACCCATAGTCCAAGAGTTGATTCTGCATCCACAACACTTGTCCACAACTTGCAACCACATATTACCTTCGGTGGATGATGTTGCTGCAAATGTTTGCTTCTTACATTGCCATGAAACTAATCTTCTTCCAAGATATTGGCATCCACCTGTGGTTGATCTTCTGTCATAGTTGTCACCTCCATAATCACTATCTGAAAAAGCTTCCAAGTGAAAAGGTGAATCCTTTGGATACCACAACCCCAACTTAGGTTGTTGTTTCAAATAACAAAAATTCTCTTCACTGCATTCATATGAGAGATCTTTGGTGAGACTTGATATCTTGAACATAAACAAACAGCAAACATGATATCAGGCCTTAATGCAGTAAGATACATAAGACAACCAATCATGGATCTGTATAACTTGACTTCAACTGGTTGTCCATCTTCATCCTTGCCCAATGAGTTGATAGATTTAATAGGTGTAGTAACAGGCTTCATGTCATCAAAATTGAACTTCTTAAGTATGTCATTAACATACTTGTCTTGACTTATGAAAATTCCTTCCTTTGACCGCTTAACTTGAAGTCCCAAAAGAAAGTTAACTCACCCATTGAACTCATTTAAAATTCATTCTGCATCAGCTTCTCAAACTCCTTGACCATAGATTGTTTGGTAGCTCCAAAGATGATATCATCTACATACACTTGAACTAGCATGATATCCTTCTTATCTCTCTTGATAAACAAGGTCTTATCTATAGCTCCTCTCCTATAACCATGTTGCAATAAAAAGGTAGAGAGCCTTTCATACCAAGATCTAGGTGCTTGATGTAAGCCATAAAGAGCTTTGACAACTTTGTAGACTTTGTTAGGATGTTTAGGATCTTCAAAACCATGAGGTTGCTTGACATATACTTCCTCTGTAATCTTGCCATATAAAAAGGCACTCTTAACATCCATTTGATAAACCTGAAATCCCATATAAGAAGCAAAAGCAAGGAAAATTCGAATTGCTTCTATCCTTGCTATGAGGAGAAAACACTTCATCATAATCAACTCCTTCTTCTTGTCTGTAGCCTTGTGCAACTAACCTTGCTTTTTTTTGATGACATTCCCTCTTTCATCTCTCTTGACTCTGAACACCCATCTTGTACCAATGACCTTCTTACCATCAGGAAGATCACATAATACCCAAACTTCTTGAAGTCTGAATTGTAGCAGTTCTTCTTGCATAGCTTCAACCCAACTTTCTTTAGTCAATGCTTGAGCAATATTCTTGGGTTCCTCTTGAGAGATAAAGCAAGTAAACAGACATGTTTGATGGTCCTTATGATTCAATCTGTTTTGTTTATAGACAAAGCTAAGTAAAGCATTATGAGGTTTAGTAAAACTCTTAGCTTTGTGTCTAGTCATCACTCCAGAAGTAGAAGGACCAATGATTTGATCAGTAGGATAATTCTTATGAATTCTTAAGTTTGGAGACTGTGGAACTCCATAAGTATCTTCCAAAATAGTAAAATCAGCATCTTCATTGGAATCTGAGAAAATACCTTCATCTTCAAACTCATCATCGGTATCTTCTAATCCAGGCATGGTAGGATCATCCAAATCATCCAAAGTACTGGTAATTGGTGCAGCGATACTTTGGTCAAAAGTCTTGTCCAAAGTCTGTGAGAGTACTCTACAGTCTTGTTCTTCTTCTTTGCCTCTTCATAAGCTCTTCTTTGGTCATCAGTATAAGAATGTGCTAAAACATCTTGAAGAAGCATCTGATTAAGTTCTTCTTGAATAGATTGATCTGGCAGACAATGAGGATTTTGGCTCATCAGTACTTTTCTCTATCTCAACAGGTTTAGGTTCTTCATCATGAACAACATCTGGTCTAATATGGACTCCATGAACAACATATTGTAAATCTTCTCCATTGTGCATAGGTTGATTTTCTTCTCTAACAGGTACATAGTTCATAGAAGGAGTTAAAACTTCAAGATCAAACATCCAATCAGGACCTTTACCCTACTAATTGTCTTGATCTTCTAAAAACTCCACATGAAGACAATCTTGAACCTTCTTAGTGACTCTGTTGTACACTCTAAAGCCCTTACTTTTGGTACAATAACCCAATAAATAACCTTCTTCTGACTTGCCATCAAACTTACCCAGATTATCAATTGTATTCAAAATAGTAAGAGGGCATCCAAAAGGCTTCATAAATCGAATGTTGGGTTTATTTCCCATCAGCAACTCATAAGGTGTCTTCATCGTGGCTTAGTAATCGATACTCTGTTAAGTACATAGCAAGCGGTACTTACACCCGGAATTGAATAGGTAGTTGTAAATCTGCTAGCATTGTTCTGGCTGCTTCAATCAAAGTCCTATTCTTTCTCTCTGCAACACCATTCTGCTGTGGTGTTCTTGCAATACTGAACTCTCTCTTGATTCCTTTGTTAGCACAAAATTCATCCATTAGCTTGTTCTTGAATTCAGTCCCATTATCACATCTAATACCTCTAACTTTCAGTCTCAGTTGGTTTTCTAGTGCTATTATAAGAGTCTGAATAGCATCAAAAGTATCATCTTTAAATCCCAAGAAAAATACCCAACTGAATCTACTGCAATCATCTGTTACAACTAAGCAGTACTTTTTCTTGTTTAAACTTGCCACAGAAACAGGTCTAAACAAATCCATGTGTAACAGCTCCAAAGGTTCTCTAATAGACCTCTCCTCAAGCTTCTTGCATGAAGCTTTGTGTTGTTTACCATTCTTGCACGCCAAACATGAGTGATCATTCTTGTAAGTCTTTGAAGGTAAACCTCTAACTAAATTTCCTTTGACCAGTTTTTTGATATTCTTGAAATTGACATGGCCTAATCTTCTATGCCACTGATGTGCTTCTTCAGATGTTTCTTTTGCCACCAAACATGTGGCTCTCCCATAAGAATGAAGACTCTTCATATCTAGACTATACACATCATTGGTTCTTGGTACTCTAAGGACTACCAAGTTATCATCAACAGCTTGAATTAGGGAAAGGATGAGACATTCGTGTTAGTGAATAACATAGGATCTTTGTTTATCACAGATTGGAGAGACTGACAATAAGTTGAACTTGAGCTCCTTCACATATCTAACATTCTCAAAATCTATAATGCCTTTGATGGTTCCTTTTTCCAGTAATTCTTCCTCCATTGGGATCATTCCCAAATGCAACTCTACCTCGACTAATAGATCTAAAATCAGGCAGAATCTCCTTGTCTCCTGTCATACTTTCAGAGCAACCACTATCTACAATCAAATGATCTTTAAGCTCCTCTTCTGGGTTGCCCTGCACAAAGATTTAGAAAGTTATTTTCTTTTAGGAACCCAAGCCATTCTTGACTTGTGTTCCCCTTGTGGAGTTACAAACTCAAATTCTTTGAGTATGTAATTCCCACTATTTTTAAAACATGATCCAGAATTATCTTTTGATTTTTAGCATGTGGATTTTCAAAACTTTCGGATTTTCAACAAAACTCTCTTTTACAAGTTCATTCTCATTTTCTTGTATCACAAAAACATTTGATTCACTTTTTGTTGAAAGTCTTTGTTTGTCCCTCAACAGTACTTTCTCTCTTAACCCATTCGGTTTTAACACTTGGTTCCTATGATCTAGATCCCCTATGTGAATTGTAATACCTTCTAGGTTGATAGTAATGAGATCTCCTAGGATACCTGTTCCAAGAAGTGTTTGGTGAAAACTGAGCAGTACTTTGAGAAAGTACTGGTCTTGGCTTAGTAGTACCTTGGAAAGTATTTAAGGGTACTGGAGGTTTTGAAAAGGGTCTTCTCTGGTGAGGGTACCTATGGTCTGGTGAGAAATTCTTTGGGATTGACCCTATTTGAATTATTCCAGGTGGTTTGTACTCTCTAGGTTTCGATTGGCGGACCTATGCTTTGGATATTTTCTAAGGTATTCTGAATGAAATTCACAATCCTTGATTAAATGAGTAGAACTAAAGCACATAAAACACAGTTTTTGACCCATACTCCCAAAGTGACTTCTTCTATGTCTATGACCAAAACTATTTTGCCTTCTAGGTGAATGATTAAACTTGTTTTGACCAAAGTTATCCCAAAAGGTTTAGCGATCTTGTTTTGAAAAGGTTTTCTGAAGGTGCTTGCTTGTGGAGCAGTACTTTGAATTGAAGGTACTGCTTGACTTTGAACATTGTTTTCAACAGTTTCTTTTGGGGTTTCAGACCTAGATTGACCAACTAGCTTTTTCCTAAACTCTAAACTGTCTACTCCAAAACGAGAAACATCAGGCCTAGGGGGTTGATGAATTCCAGTGGGATGAGGGACTGAATGATAACCATTGTCTTTCTTATACTCAGGAGGTGTTTCACTAATTGAATCCTCATTACTAGATGTGTCTACATAATTAATGAGTTCATCATCACTAGTGGTTATATCCTCTAGGTCATCACCAGATTGATTCTCTTCTATGTTATCAAAGTCCATACCAAAACCTAAGCCAGTTCTAATGTAAGCTCTTATCTGTTTTTGAACACAAGTAACATGTGACAGACCAGATTCTTTCCAGGCATCAAACTTTGCTAACAAATCATCTCTTTCCTTAGTCAATTTCTCAATTTCAGCAATTTTACAATTTAGTTTCCATTCACTTAGTTTTAACTGGTAATCCTGTTGTTCATACTTTTCAACCCAAGCCATTTCATTATTTTCATGTGTTAATATTTTGGCTTCCATTGACTCTAAGGTTATTTAATAACCAACTACCTCAGACCTAGCCCTAACACAATTATCTCTTTCAATCACATAACGCCAAGTAATTTTTGGTAAAAATCATGACAATTTGAGCATACCTCAGAGATAGGGGTGAACTTGGTGAAGTAGCCACCATTTCAAGTAGAACAGGATCATCTTCACTCTCCATGCTCCAATCAAATCCTCCAAAACCATCTCCGGATTCCAAAGCGGCATGATCGATTCCTCATCAAAGGCGGTGCTCTGTCCAATTCTTCTCTTGAATCTTCAAGCGCTTCTTCCACTGCTACCATACAATAGGTTACAGGTTCATCATCAAACTCAGCACTCCAGTCAACCTCTGATAAACTTTCTTGAGCAACCAAGGCTTTTGTTTCAGTAATAGGAATTTCTTTAAGCTCCAGCTTTGGTTTCTCAATTATCTTGTTTGCTTGATACTTAGCAAACCTACACTCCCTTGCAAAGTGTCCAGTCTTTTGACAATTGAAGCATTCAATTTTGGATTTGTCAAAAGTGATTCCTTGTTTTGGTTTGAAGTCAATGTTCTTTCCTGTTTTCTTCATGTACTTCTTGATCCTTGCAGTGATCATTGCAACTTGCCACCAGATATCAATTTCTTCTAAAGCATCCTATTCAATCTGTGAGAGATCTTCTTCATAAGTTACTGGTAAAGAAGCTTCTTGCAAAGAAAGAGCATACAACTTCATCTGAGTGCATGGTTGTAGTTGGTGGGACTTCTTGAGCATAGGTGGGGGAGTGTTAACAACAATACTTTGAGCAACAAGATACTTTGAGGAGGAGAAGCGTTACTCTTAGTAGAAGTCTTGCCCTCTTTCGATGACACAAAAGCAATATTGTGAGACTTTGAGCTTGATTGGCCATTCATCTCATGCTCATACACCTTCAGATGATTGTAGAGATCTTCAAAATCCATGGTGTCCAATCGGGTTGTCCTCTTATCATTGTAGCTATCACATGCCATGTAGATGGCAAACTCATAAGAACTTCAGATTGACATCTTCAATGATACTTACGCCTTGTATAACTCCAACATGTTGAGGAGATTTTGAAATCTATCATATGCAGACATCAAGACTCTCTCTTTTACCAACAGTGAAAGTTTCAAACTGTTGCTTCAACAGATTTCTGTGCATCTTCTTAGAAGCTTCATTCCTTCCAAATCTTGTCTTGAGAGCAGCCCAGAGCTGCTTTGCATCTTTAGCATCATGAAACTTCAATAGATGTCCATCAGGTATAGCAGATAAGAGTATGTTAAGAGCCTTCTCTTGATTCCTTATGGTAGCTTCTGGTAAGACTGGTTTGGGTGGTTTAGGTTGTCCAGCAATCTCCATAGGTTCTGGAACTACTTCATTACCATTGACAATTACATTCCATAGTGCATGGTGCGTAATGGCAATGTCTTGCCTCATCTTCATATACCATAGGTCGTATTCTCCCTTCTTGATGATTGGAATTCTGAGTGAGGTGATTGATGGTGGTGAGCGACTTCGGTCGACATCTTTAGGTTTTGTTGTAATAGGGTTTTAGAGTTTCTTCTTAGTCAGAGTTTCCACACAAGCTCTGATACCACTTGTTGGATCGATGTACTCTAACCAAACTAACTTAAATAGCTTGTTAAGGTTTAATAACCTCGGATAAATCCTAAGTTATTAACAATGAAACACTGAGAAAACTCTATTAAGTATGCGGAATTTACTTAACAAAGCTAAGAAGAATAACTTTAACTTTGAACGATTTTATTAATAACTCTAACTCTGCTTATTATGCAGACTCTTTAACAACTCTAATAATATCGAACTTCTCTAAAACTCTAATAATGTCACGTACATCTAATGCCAATCTAGGGATCCTTTTATAGGCTCAAGGATAACCCTAAATGATTTACAATTCTTATCCTTGTACGTCAAGTAAACAATACTTAGAAAGTTCTAGATAAACATTACTTTCTATCTTTAATCTAATACAACCGCTTTAAACTTTACTGATACTTGATGAATAAGCGACTTTGACTACTTAGCGATACTTTGACTTCTTGCGATTTTGTCTTTTCTGCAGTACTTTGTTAATCTTCAGCTCTTCAGTACTTTAACATTTTGTATCCCAACACTTTAATTGTGCCATCTTTTATGTTAATTGAAGTACTGGTAGTGCAGCGCAATTAGGGTTTAGTCTTTGGTAAGGAGACTTAATTGAAAGAAAATATTTAAACTTTTAAAGATTAGGATAAAGTAATTAAAGGATAAATATGAATTCTAAAATTAAAAATTATCCATATAAATACTTCTGACCACCTAAAATTATGTAACGGTACTATTTAAATAGTAAAAATCATTTTTTAATTTTTGCACTACCAGACTAAAGAATGGTCAAACAGACTTAAAAATGACATCACTAGAATTAACTCTATACTATAGCATATCAACTAGCACAACTTCCATACATCTCCAATCTGTGAGAATTCTTGCTTTTCAACATATCCTTAAACAAGATAATATACCTAACAGATTTAACTAATATTAAGTCTTGTATTATAAACATAAATCCTTAAAAAAGTACAAAAAATCGAATGTCTATATGCTTTAAAAAAGTGAAATATGATAAAGGTAGAGTGTGACAACTTGACCATAACATGGTTCACTTGGATTTTAGATAACAACACCTCCACAGTCGGTTCGATAGTAGTCAGTTAGTGATTCGTTACCCAAGTCACGTCGATCCACACGTGGCAATATGTTATCATTGTCTTTGGTGAATGATGGTACTAAATTCCTCATCGGCTTCTTCATACTTATCTTTGTAATTCTTGGGAGGTGTCTTAAACACAATAGACAATTTTTATCTACCTGGTCTTTCAAATAAAACACTTTTCGTGCTTGTGCGGCTAATATGAACGGATCAACCTTGTGGCCTAAACTATTCAGGTCAACCAATGTATACCCAAGAGTAGTATCGCGTTTCACACCACCAACTTTGTGATTAACCCAGTCACATTTGAAAAGAGGAATTTGCATGTAACGGTAATCTAGTTCCCATCTCTCTTGTAAAACCCCATAATAATATGCTTTTCTTGTGGTTGCAACTTCTTTAGATATGTGCATATCTAATGCCTCAACACTAACCCCACTGTTCTGGTAAACTTTGCCTTCATGATCTTTCATACGAAAAGTATACCCATTGATGTGACATGCATCGTATTTCACTACGGTGGGGCGTAGTCCATAGGATATCCACCTTACAGTTTCTGATACACTTTCTTTGTCGATTTCTAACTCTCTCTCTCAACCTGAATTTCATTACAAGTATATATTAGCTCAAAAGAATAAGTACACCAATTTTCCGATCAAAATGAGCTGAGAAATAAGGTTTAGAAAGGGTATGTTGAGTAACATAAGATTAATTACTTCTTTGCGTAACCACTTGGCAAAAGATTTGTTGTGCTCATTCTCCATAAATGCTATTCGTTTACGGGTTTTACGCTTTCAAAACTTTCTTGTGTCGCCTGAAACAATGTGTTTGATTATTATATTTGATACATCATTTTGATGTGAAATAGACATGTGTTATTAAGACTTACTCGATATACGGTACAATTTCATCTGTATTATTTATTACATACAAATGTGCTTTACGAAAGGGTTCCTGAAACTTCACTTGATTTACCGGCCGACAATGGCTTTCCTTCCTCATTTTCATCTGTTTCATGTTTATTAGGTGGGATACCAACAGTTTTCATGGATTTATGATACTCGCTAAAAAACTCTATTGTTTCTTCCGCAATAGTCTCCTCACAATGCATCCTTCGGTCTATTTACATTACGCACATGTCCTTTAATAACCTTCATACATCTTTCGAATGGATACATCCACTGAAATCATATGGGACCGCATAATTTTACCTCCCTAGTTAGGTGCACAGTCAAATGTATCATAATATCAAAGAATGATGGAGGAAAGAACTTCTCGAGTAGGCAAGTGTCACTACCAGTTCTGCTTGCATATTATCTAGTTCTTGCAATATTATTTCTTTGCAACATATTGATTTAAAGAAAAAGCAAAACATGATAATAGCATATCGTGTGGGTGGGTGCATGATTGAACGTATTGCAATTGGCAGAAACTCTTGCATTAGCATGTGATAGTCATGAGATTTTAGGCCAATGAGCTTCCTATCCTTTAGGCAGACCAAACTAGAGAAATTTGAACAATAGCCTTGTGGTACCACGATGTTCTAAAGTTTCACAAAAATATCTTTTTCAGCATTCGTTAATGTGTAACCTGTTGGAGGTAGTGTTGTTTTGTCTTGTTCTTGCATAGCAAACAACTCTTGTTTTACCCCAACTCAGCCAGATCAATCGAGCATTGGTCCATCTTTCGTCTTTCCTTGAACATGTAGCAAAGTTCCGACGAGACTCTCAGCAACATTCTTTTCTACATGCATAAAATCAATACAATGTGGAACAGAATTATGCCTCCAATACCTAAGTTTTCGATATCAAATGTTGAATTTCTTCCAATACGCACCGTTTTGTCCGTTTACTTGGCTTGAACTACCCTCTACTTCTGTTATGTTTCTTTTCTGCTTTTGAATCTGTTAATACAAATAAGCCATAAAAACGTTTATTTATATTTTACGATCTTCTAATGTTTTGTCGATAACAAACGTAAAATCATTTTAACAAAACAAAAAGAATACGTAAATAGTTTGAGCTAATAGTTTCTAACATATTTACATTTTCACATAAAACACTAAAACAAGTATAAGTGATTTTATGGTTTAGTAATACATATGTACAACAACTAGTGTTTACATATTTGGGTAAAATATACACATAACTAGTATGTAGTATATTGGGTAATATAAATGGGTAGAAACTTAAGTATCACAACCCATTGGGCAAATACATTGAATGTAGTTGGGTATAACCCAAAGCCCATAACCCATGGATCTTGACCCATAACCCATTGCATGACATCATGCTTATATCATACATGGATAATATCCATAACCCATGAATCAACCCATACCCAAGTGACTAAGTGCATTGCACTCAAAGATACATTGTATCTAGCCAATGATCCATGGTTCAACCCATGACCCATGACCCATAACTAAAATACCCATGGGCAAAGAGGAGCGTTCCACGGATCCCTAGCTTTGTGCTAGCCGGATCCCAAGTGAAAGGGATCCGTGGGATCCGGGGAACAGTAGGATTGTTTTCTCTATAAATAGTGAGCCATTTCTTCATTATTTCTTATCCCTTTCTAACACACTTTCCCCCCTGAGTTAAATCTCACTAACCTTATATCTAAGAGATCTATGTTTGTAGTTTTGTTTTTGTGTGATCTTTTAGGTTCCTCTTAAAGGCAAGATCACCACCTTTGAAGTCAAGCAAGCTCAAGTCCATGAGTTGCCATGCTTCCTCATCATCAAGGCTACTGAAGTCTTCTTGTTGATGATTCCTTTCTTTCCTCAAAGAAGTGTAGTGTTGAAGACATTAGTGAAAGATGTCTCAAGTGTCAAGACGAAGATATTAGTGAAGGGTATCTATCGTCTATAGCATAAGCACGTGTGGTAGGTGCTTAGAAGTCAAGACAAAGAAGCATTAGTGAAAGGTGCTTAGAAGTCAAGACAAAGAAGCATTAGCGAAAGGTGCTTAGAAGTGAAGACACAAGACATTAGTGAAAGGTGTCTTGTAGATCTAGTCAAAGGCATTAGTGAAAGGTGCCTTAGATAAACATTCGATATGGTGTGTTTCGATGTACAAGATAGACTAGTATTAGATCCAAGGATATTGATATCCTTGATGATGTTGTAAATGAGTAAATCTCCTTTGGGATTAGTCGTTGGTGTAGTGTGGTAGTAGTTCCTCCATTGCAATGGAACTAGGTGCTTAGCCTAGTACCTAATAAAGGGTAGGCGACGTTGTGAAGGTGTAGTTCACCTTGGAGTGAAAGAACTAGGTACTTAGCCTAGTACCTTATAAAGGGTAGACGACGTTGTGTAGGTGTGGTTCAACTTGGAGTGAAAGAACCCGGTGGTTAGCCTAGCACCGGAAAAAGGGTAGGCGACGTTGTGAAGGCTTCTCCGCCATAAGGAGATTGGTGTAGTGATTACGAACTCTCAAGTAGGTGACTCGGGGAGTGGAGTAGGGCAAGGAAGGTGTCCTTGTAGCCGAACCACTATAAATACTCGTGTTGTGATTTTGTGCTTCTTACTCTTATCTTTTAATTACTTACCTTTATATGCTTGTTTATCAACATCCAACACACACATCCAAATAGATTGTCATAAGTCAATCTAAATAGATTAAAAGGAAGTTTTAATTGGCAAAACTATTCAACCCCCCCTTCTAGTTTTCCACAATTGGTATCAGAGCTTCGTTACCAAGTTTCTTGAAATATATTGTACTTTAAAAACTTGATACGATCCATGGTTAATTGAAAACTACAAAGAAGGTTTTTCATAAAAGCAAACACCATGTCTTTCAAAACTATATGTTTGGATGTTGAGTTGATAACAACATTTTTTTTTCTTTTTCACTTAATTGTACTAATCTTCTTTGTCATGTTGATTAGTCAAAGCTCATACCCCACCAAGCTTTAGGAGTCGCTTGGTAACAAGAATACCTTCCTTAAGAAGGTATCTTAAACGCAAAGGAGCGGGAATCGTCTAAGTGACATTTGCTATGTCATTTGTAGAGACATTCCTAAGTGCGCTAGAGGTATGATTTTCTTTTTACTTTGCTTGATAATTAAGTATACCTTTTTAGGTATTTATATGATTATCTTTTATGCTTATACATGTTTTACATGAAGCTTCATTAGGAAGCCTTTTTCTCACATACGTGTTATGTTTCTCGTCTATAGTCATAGTATATAAAACTTATGTTTTATTTCTTTTAATCCAATAATAAAACAAAACACGCATTTCAAAAATTCCTCCTTCCCTATTAATAACCCCACCGTCGGCCAAACCCTCACTTTTTCAAATTCTCCAATTTCAAAAATTTCCTTTCATTCAAAAAATTTCATTTTCCTTCTCATTCCATCTCAACCGAAACCAAGAAGGATCCTCCATCAACATGGTTTACATCGCACTCGTGCTCATCGCCTTAACGCTCGTTGCACTTGTGTTCCCTATGATGAAGTTCACATATGGAGACATTTACTTTGTGTTGTTAATCTACATTGGGATCATATACCCAATCCTTTGTATCATCCTTAGTATTGAAATGCAATATTATTAATAATCTAGTTTATCAAGGTTACTTTTATCATAATATGTTTGTCACTTACTCTGATTTATATGTTTTATATTCTTTCGTGATACATTAGAAGTCATGTATGCATGCTAAAAGAAAATGTATGATAAAACATATTTCGTGGTAAAAAAACTGTAAAACCTATGTTTTTATAAAATCTGTTTCTGTTACTCTGAGATCCACGGATCCCGGAAGATATACTAGCGGATCCCTTTAAGTAAAAAGAACCGTGGGATCCGTCCTCTTGGAAAAGATCTTCATGCAAGATTAAACCAATATCTTTCTAAATGTAATAATCCACTAGAAAGTCAAAACCTTGAGCAAGTTAAAGTGTTAAATACCATTGTTAATAAAAATCTAGTAAAAACATTAGATTATCATAGGTTGACCACAAACATCTCTTTTTATTAACTTATCATTTTTATAGGTTCAACTATGACACATGAATATGAGTTTGATTTTTCACTCACTAGCGTCTACACTCCAAACATCTCTCTCGAACCCAACACACCTGGCAATCATGTCCGAGGGTTCAATAATCTCGAAAATCGTCACTTCCAAGAAGGACGTATTGTAGACACCTCTCCACAACTCGAAGAAGGTATCAATACCTCCTTCCGAGCCATAGGACTAGAATGTCTTCTTGAAATCAACGAGAAGATATGTCCAAGGTTCATAATGGAATTCTTCCGTAAAGTCGAACTCGTTCGTAACGAGGATCGCTCTCTATCTCTTTGGTTTTATATAAAAAACCAAAAGTTCACTCTAACCCTTGGGCATTTTGCTCACATCCTCCGGATTCCAAATCATGGACAATGTGCCTTCACCGAAGATTGGTCTCTTGATTCTCTCTTCAACTTTCGTGAACAAAAAAGTCCATATTGTTCACACATACCCTCTCCGGAAGATTTAAATCGCATAATATGCAAACCTCGACCATATTACTCCGATCCAAACATTATCTTTACAAGGGATATTCGAGAAGAGTACAAGCCTTTTCCACTCATCCTACGTGAAAATGTTTGGAGTCTTAGGGGAAATCGAGAAATTCTTCCCGCTTGTTGTGCTCACATGTTGTACTGTTTGCTAACACAACAACCATACAATCTCGCCTACTTCTTCGCAAGGCGAATTGCAAATCTTCAAGGCTCCAAGAATAAACTCATCCCTTATGGAATGTTCTTGACACGCCTCTATCATAATGTTATGCACTTCCATCCTCAATTTCAAAGTCCGTTTATGCGTGCTTGTGAACAAGAGGATGGAACCGCTAAACATATCTCTCATGAAGACTTTCTTCATTCTTGATTCCACCAACACTCATCAATCACATAATGATCCTCCTAGCGAAAACACTCAAGGAAACTAATAGTATTCCAAAATAGGATCAAATCTCTTGTACTCGTGCTTTATCAATGTAATCCAATTTCCTTCATGAAATAAAATATCTTACATTTGATATCTTAGTATTAGAACTCTTTTAGACTATCCTTGAGATATAATGCATTGTCAAGATCATTGCATACCTTTAGTAAAGGTCTGCTGGCGAGATGGGGATCCCAAAGATTGTGCTAGACGAAACCCTACACTTAGGGAACCGTGGGATCCGGCAAACAAAAAATGCAATTGCAAGCATTATATTTCAAACATATCCTTAGAACACCTCACACTAAGCTAAACATAGTGTCTTAAGGCAAATTAAGTCCTTATCAAGATAGGTTGATCTTTCCTACTCATACATAACTCTCCTAAATCACACTCTAAGACGCTTGTAGATCTATCATTTCGTTTTTAATCCATTACTCTTCCGCTCTCAAACTCGCACTTCATTTTTTACTTAATCCCTCACTTTTAATCTTAGAAATCTTTCGATTATGGCAAAATTGATCATAATTCATCCTTACCTCAAAATTGATCAAAGTTGATTAAACTCTAGTTTTTTCCCATCTCAAAGCTTCTAGGATATTTTCCAAAACACTATCCTAAATCACAACTTGATCTCTAGGATCATTTAGCTTCAATTGACACACCAAATCTTTAGTGTCATCCTTGCTCATCCATTGGCACTCTTGAAAGTCTCAAATCCTTCCATAAAAGACAATCATTAGCTACATCACTCATTACCTTCAAGTACTTAAGCACCCCTTCATTTAAAACACTTAGGAGAACTAAAACACTCAAAATGAGATAGGCTCTAGCTCCTAGAAACCTCATTTCAAACCTGTCATAACTGCTGAGTGCCGGATCCCTAGGATTAGCCTAGCCGGATCCCTCCAAGGAAGGAACCGTGGGATCCGGGTGACAGTTTATGTCAAACATTGCTAAAACAATCATTTCAACTCATCTTCCTAACTCAAACACTCCATCTCATCTTAAATGAGTTCCTAGATCAGTACAAACTCTGAAGTTGACTCTTGTGCATGTTAATCATCACATTCCAATGAATCTTAGTGGCTTAAGGCTTAAATGCACTTGCCAATTCTCTTAGTTTATAAACCACCTTGTTAGGACCTTCATAGTCATCACTCTCATCCTAACTTTCAGCTCTTACAACCTCTTGAAATCATCTCATCATGAGGAAAACCACAAGTAATAACTTATCCACCAAAGAACCACCCATGAAAAAGGCTCGTGTTATACACGAAATCTCTTCAACCGAATCATCTTCAGTCAAGCCAACAAATGATAGAATCCTTCATCATCCAATCAAACCAATTCCTAAAAGGATAGTACCCACAAAACTACCTTTGCCAAACACCACCATACCTCCTAGGCCTAACAATATCATCTCCACCAAACCATCACCATTGGTTCCTAGAGCTATTTCATTTACATCCCCACTATCATCACCACACCTTTACAATTTAGAGGACTTGCCTCCTAGGCCGTCTCATCCGCTTCCGCCGACAACCTTCTCCTCATTAGGAGGAATAATGGTTCAAAATCAAGGTGTTGAGTCAACACTTGCTCCGGCTTCCATTTCGCCGTTTCCATCATATAATCCCATTTGGATGATGAGAAATCATCAAAGTCAACCACCCGACCATATGGAAGTTGACACTTCTCTACCACTACCATCATTTTTGGTTGAGTCATTCTCAAATGCACCTCCACCAATCCCTCCATCGTTTGAAGCTCCACAAGCCGCTTCACTTGATCCTTCGCATCAAGCCATTTCACTTCTTCCACCACCACTACCTAGCCATGACAAAGATTGCTATCATTGTCAACATGTTGAAAATTTGATACATGAAGTACGAGAAGACCAACATTTCATGTTCTATCATCTCCTCGAACGTTTCGACGAGATAAAACCTAAACAAAACTTGAGCTAGAAGATTTTGGTGGTATCCTAGCATCAAGCAATAGTTGGTTTAGAAATTCCTAGTCATGTGTTCTCTTATTTTCTTAGTTTTTAGAGTCATGTATATCATAACTCTAGTTTTATTAAATGGAATTACATGCTACTTGTTATTTTGTTGAGCATATGATTACTTTGTATTCATATCTTATTTTTGTGATAACATTACTTGTTATATCACCTTGGCTGTAATTAAACAGCTAATACGGATCCCTCAGAATTGCCTAGACGGATCCCTACTAGGAGGGAACCGTGGGATCCGTAAGACAGAAAGCTTTCTTTCTACTAACTTGAATCACATTTGCAGGAAATTATGAATTATACTTGCTTTCTAACCTTTGTTTTGTAGTTATTCAATTTACATATGAAAACTTTGACATCCTAAAGCTAGGGGAGCTTTATGTCAAAGCAATACCTTGCAAATTACTTGCAATACTAGGCTTACATTTCATGACATTCCCTTGCAAAATTGCAATCATCAAGGGGGAGCACATTCGTCTCTTGGACGACATCTTTTGTAAACTTATTTGCAAACAAACTAGATTAGTAATACTTACTTGACGCCCTTACATAGGGATGGACTCGTCAAGGGGGAGTAAAGACGAGATCCTTTCCCGCTACTTGCTCTCTATTTCCTTTTACTTTTATTTCTTTCACATGTTTTTTTTTCTCTTAAAAACGATGTGTTGCTTTCCTTCAAACACTTTTTGTTTCGACAAAAAGGGGGAGAAGAAAGTAAAAACTACAAATTCAAACTTTTACGAATTTTAGCTTTTCCTTAAAATAATTTTATGTTTTGTCATCAACAAAAAGGGGGAGATTGTTGATACAAATAAGCCGTAAAAACGTTTATTTATATTTTACGATCTTCTAATGTTTTGTCGATAACAAACGTAAAATCATTTTAACGAAACAAATAGAATACGTAAATAGTTTGAGCTAATAGTTTCTAACATATTCATATTTTCACATAAAACACTAAAACAAGTATAAGTGATTTTATGGTTTAGTAATACATATGTACAACAACTAGTGTTTACATATTTGGGTAAAATATGCACATAACTAGTATGTAGTATATTGGGTAATATAAATGGGTAGAAACTTAAGTATCACAACCCATTGGGCAAATACATTGAATGTAGTTGGGTATAACCCAAAGCCCATAACCCATGGATCTTGACCCATAACCCATTGCATGACATCATGCTTATATCATACATGGATAATATCCATAACCCATGAATCAACCCATACCCAAGTGACTAAGTGCATTGCACTCAAAGATACATTGTATCTAGCCAATGATCCATGGTTCAACCCATGACCCATGACCCATGACCCATAACCAAAATACCCATGGGCAAAGAGGAGCGTTCCACGGATCCCTAGCTTTGTGCTAGCCGGATCCCAAGTGAAAGGGATCCGTGGGATCCGGGGAACAGTAGGATTGTTTTCTCTATAAATAGTGAGCCATTTCTTCATTATTTCTTATCCCTTTCTAACACACTTTCTCCCCTGAGTTAAATCTCACTAACCTTATATCTAAGAGATCTATGTTTGTAGTTTTGTTTTTGTGTGATCTTTTAGGTTCCTCTTAAAGGCAAGATCACCACCTTTGAAGTCAAGCAAGCTCAAGTCCAAGAGTTGCCATGCTTCCTCATCATCATGGCTACTAAAGTCTTCTTGTTGATGATTCCTTTCTTTCCTCAAAGAAGTGTAGTGTTGAAGACATTAGTGAAAGATGTCTCAAGTGTCAAGACGAAGATATTAGTGAAGGGTATCTATCGTCTATAGCATAAGCACGTGTGGTAGGTGCTTAGAAGTCAAGACAAATAAGCATTAGTGAAAGGTGCTTAGAAGTCAAGACAAAGAAGCATTAGCGAAAGGTGCTTAGAAGTGAAGACACAAGACATTAGTGAAAGGTGTCTTGTAGATCTAGTCAAAGGCATTAGTGAAAGGTGCCTTAGATGTACATTCGATATGGTGTGTTTCGATGTACAAGATAGACTAGTATTAGATCCAAGGATATTGATATCCTTGATGATGTTGTAAAGGAGTAGATCTCCTTTGGGATTAGTCGTTGGTGTAGTGTAGTAGTAGTTCCTCCATTGCAATGGAACTAGGTGCTTAGCCTAGTACCTAATAAAGGGTAGGCGACGTTGTGAAGGTGTAGTTCACCTTGGAGTGAAAGAACTAGGTACTTAGCCTAGTACCTTATAAAGGGTAGGCGACGTTGTGTAGGTGTGGTTCACCTTGGAGTGAAAGAACCCGGTGGTTAGCCTAGCACCGGAAAAAGGGTAGGCGACGTTGTGAAGGCTTCTCCGCCATAAGGAGATTGGTGTACTGATTACGAACTCTCGAGTAGGTGACTCGGGGAGTGGAGTAGGGCAAGGAAGGTGTCCTTGTAGCCGAACCACTATAAATACTCATGTTGTGGTTTTGTGCTTCTTACTCTTAACTTTTCATTACTTACCTTTATATGCTTGTTTATCAACATCCAACACACACATCCAAATAGATTGTCATAAGTCAATCTAAATAGATTAAAAGGAAGTTTTAATTGGCAAAACTATTCAACCCCCCCATCTAGTTTTCCACAGAATATTCCCACCTCTGCCTCTCGTATCTTCTTGGTTTTCTGATGCATTATTGTTTGTTCATTTTCCTTTCCCCACTTATTTTCAATATGTTGTCCTCGTTGTATATTTGTTCCCCGATCATTGGATTTGGAGCCGGGAGAAATTCTTGATGTCCATTAAATGCCTTCCTTTGCCTTCTGAACGGATGGTCATAAGGTAGATATCGTCTGTGACCAACATAACTTTGCTTGGATGAGGCAGAAAGTCTAACACAGTTTGTATCTTTCTCACATACTATACAACCTTTGAATCCATGCGAGGCAAATGACATAATGTACCAAGTGTAGGGTAATCATTTATTGTCCATAACACAACGGCACGTAGATTAAAGTTATCTTTTGTGGATGCATCATATGTATCAACCCTGTATCGAATAAGGTTTGCAGATCATCAACAAACGGTTCTAAAAAAACATCGATATCATTTCCAGGGTATCCCGATATTAATACCGAAAGCATGATAAACTTTCTTTTCATACACAACCGTGGAGGAAGGTTGTATATGACAGTTAAAAGCGGCCATACACTGTGATGCCTATTTCACGAGTTGGCGTCAACCCCATCAGCCGATATTCCTAGCCGTAGATTTCTTGGATCTTCAGCAATTTCAGGGAATTTTTCATCTATGGTACGCCATGCCTTTGAATCTGCGGGGTAACGTAACACACCATCGGTTATCCTCCGTGTCACGTGCCATCTTAAATCTTCTGAAATACTTTCTAGCTTAAATAGTCGTTGTAGTCTTGGTATAATTGGAAAGTACCACATTACCTTTGCTGGAATGTTTTCGTACACTTTATGTATCTTATTATCCACCTTCCATCTTGATATCCCACAAGTTCGACACGCAGTCAAATCCTTGTCATCCTTCCAAAAAGAAGTTGTTGATACATACATATATCTTTTTGTATCCTGATCCCATCAATTTCAAAATTTTTTTGGCTTGATAAGTTTTTCCACCATTTCGTTACCAGCAGGTAGCATCTTCTTTAACAATCCTAGTAATTCAAGAAAGAACTTATCGAACATCCGTACTTACCCTTCAAGTTGAGTAGTTTAACTATTGCGGACAACTTTGTGAAGTCGGGACATCCTGCGTAGAGGCTTCTCTGCGTCTAATAATAATTGTTGAAACTTGACAAGATCATCCTCATCAAAATTATCTTTTATAGCATTAACCATTTCTACTATTGCTGGGGCATCTGTTGGAATATATGAAGCAAAATCCGTGTCGTCAACAAACTCTGTTGTAGCGTTAACAGGTGTTTCGGTACTTATTGATGACTCATCCTTCTCTCCATGTTTAGTCCAGTTTATGTAGCTTAGATCAAACCCATTGCTGAATAAATGGAACTGCACTTTCTCCACTTTATGCTCTATGTGGTTTAAACAATGCATACACGAACATGGCATTGAAAGATCATTTTTATTAACTCAAGGGTCGATGTTCCCCATCTTCCGCAAGTTGTGTAATGCATAATCAATAAACTCTGCGACTCCATCAAAATAAGATTTGTTGGTCCTACTAGTTCCTATCCAAGACTTGTCCATGTTTATAAATGTGTCCCACTTATCCGAGCAGCAATGTTTATAAATGTAGTCCCTACAGGCATGTTAAAAAGACAGTCCAAGTTATTGAAGATTATAGAAGACAACATCAAACTGCAATTGATGATCTTAAAAGTTAAAAAAGACATTCCAACTAATGAGGATAGCTCAAAGATTGAATGTGGTATTGAATTATGTTAAGAATTGAATAAAGTCTAATGAAACAGTTCCTAAAGGGGTGTTTGGGTCAAGGAAAAATAAGAAATTAACTAGCTAAATTATGGTTCCATGTTCATGTGGTAACAGGGTTTCTTAAATTTTTTAACCAATTAACTATCTAAATTTAACAAGAAAATGACATAATTTACAAGAGGATATCTCGAAACAAATGTTCAATTAGCTAATAGGCTTAACAGGGTTATTTTATGTGTTAGAACGATGTATACAAAAGGAACATAACAATACTTACCGGTGGTGGCGGAATGGTGGGTCTATGACGAGAGAGTTGTGGTGGTGACGGGATTTGTGGTGAGATGAGAGGGAGGTGTGGCGGTACAGGAGGAGGAGGAGGAGGAGTAGTTAATTTTTGCAGTTAGTTTTGAATGACCTTGATGCAAACTTTGGGGGGAATAAATTTAATTTGTGGGCGGAATTTTAAATTTGCTTAAATTTTTGAAAAGTTTTCATATTAGTTTAAAAAGGTTTTTTCTCTTTTGATTTAATGATTTTTTTCATTTAATTAGTTTAAAAAGGTTTTTTATTCATAATAAATAAAATAAAATTCAGAAAAATACAATTTATTAAAAAAAAAATATATTTTTAAGTATTTAGGACTTTTAAAAAATAATTTTAATTTTTATGCTTAAATTTTCAATATTTGGTATTTTTAGGATTAAGTGCATTTTAGATTATTTCGACTTTTGTTACTTGATTTATTTGTTTATTTAGTTGTTTTTAGTTTAAAAAAAAATAAAGTAACTCCCAATACCGTCTTTCATAATATACTATTATATATACTATTGATTGAATCATGTCGTAACATGACACTCTAAGCAACTATAACCCAATGCTTTTGACCCATATTATGTCAAATACCCATTAATAAATGTGACCAGTGATAACGTAATACCCTACCCACCATGTGAACTAGCCATTATCACCGGTCATGAATGGGTTGCACCGGCTTGGTAGGTGTATAGTTATAGTGTGAAGGTTATATGAACTGTATTAAAGTTATTAAGGGTGGGCACGTTAATTTTGACATTTCAGGATGACATAAAATCATTAACTCACGTGTCTTACTCAAAACAATGTGTGAAAATGTGTTTAGGGTTGCGTTAGATACGTTGGGCACGGTAACACAACCCTTGTGCGTTTTAGTCCGTTTAGTCGTCCTATACGTTTTCGTCCGTGTTCATACGTTTTCTTGGTTTTGTACATGTTTTCTTCCGTTTTTATGCGTTTTACACGTTTTCGTCTCTTTTCATATGTTTTCGTCCGTTTTGTATGCGTTTTACACTTTTACACATTTTCCTACGTTTTTACACGTTTTCGTCTGTTTTCATACGTTTTCGTCCTTTTTCGTACGTCTTTGTCCTTTTAATCTGTTTTTATACGTTTTCGTTTTTGTTTACACGTTTTCGTCCGTGTTTACACTTTGTCGCTGGTTTTTTCATGTTTTAGTCCGTTTGTATAAGTTTTTGACCGTTTTCGTCCGCTTCTAGCCGTTTTCATCTATATTAGACGTTTTCGTCCGTTTTCATCTGTTTTACATATTAACGTACATTTTATTACGTTCTTATATGTTTTCGTCCGCTTTAGTTCGTTTTTTGTCCGTTTTAATCCATTTTAGCCATTTTCATATGTTTTGAAGACTTTTTAGCCGTTTTCATACGCTTTCTTACACTTTTACACATTTTCATACGTTTTTACGTTTACGTGTTTTCATCGTTTTCCACCGTTTTGCGACTTTGTCCTTTTTAATAAGTTTTTATACGTTTCGTTTTTGTTTACACGTTTTCGTCCGTGTTTACACTTTGTCATTGGGTTTTTCATGTTTTAGTCCGTTTGTATAAGTTTTTGACCGTTTTGTGCTTTCTAGTTGTTTTCATCTATTTTAGACGTCTTCGTCCGTTTTCATACGCTTTCATCTGTTTTACATATTAATGTACATTTTCTTACGTTCCATACGTTTTCTTACGTTCTTACACGTTTTCGTCTGTGTTAGTCCCTTTTTTTTCTGTTTTATCCGTTTTTAAGACTTTTCGGGTCAACCCAAGAAGCGAAGTGAATTCATATTCGGTTTTCGCTCGCAGTTTAATTCTAGTTCGGTTCGGTTCGGTTTTAGTGTTGAACCGAATAAAAAAATAACCGATTTAACGAAACCAAACAACCCGATAACCGAACGGATAAACACCCCTAATTTATAGTGATAGTTTTAAAGGAGGACTTATTTTGCGGTTTTAAAGTTTAGGTCTTTATAGTTTGAATTCATAAGGAGTTACAAGTATCTTCTCTATCACACTATCCCCACAACTCTTCTTCAACCTTTCTTATCAATATTTCTATAATATCATATTTTACCCAATTTCATTATCAATGGCAGCACCATCACCACAAAACCAATTGGCTAAGCGTGTTATTGATGACCTAATTGAGTTTAGCGGGGAGACATCTGTTGATGGTTACATGAGTTTCTTCAAGGCTCAGCAAATTTCCAGTCTCCGTGGCTTTATAAACCGGATGGGCGAAGAGGCCACCACAACAAAGAATGAGATTGCGCAGTTTAATGCTTTAATTGCTGAGATGGTAGCTCTTGGAGATGGGGAGGAACATTTTGACACATTGATGGATCTTAGGCATGACCTGGAGGCTGCGAGGACTAAGCTGCAGGGGTTGAATGATCTCATTACTCAAGCTGAGGAGGATATCGAGACCAAGGAAGAACAAATTCAGTCGATGAATGGTTGAAGGTATGTAAAGGGATGGTTTCTTTTGCTCTAGTGTCATCTGTTTATAATGTCTAATGTCTTGGTTTAATATTATGGTTTGTAGATATATTAACAATGAAACATGTATGGATCTTTTGATGGTTTATCCATATGACACTCTAAAATATGTATGTTGATCCAATGGAATGGAATGCGCTCGCTAGTTTGTTTCATCTTTTTTTAATGTTGTTTTGCATTTAGGAATTGGTTGTGGTGTTTAAGTTCATATCTGGTAGAATGTATTATTGTAGGTTTGAGGTTGATCCAATCACAGTGGTGCATCCCATGTGTCGTGTTCAATGTTGAGCCATGGATATGCGGTTCATAAGTGCTTTGCTTAGGTTGTTCATTTTTTAGGTTGTTGTCAATTTTTAATGACTGATTATGAAGTTTAGAAGTGGACCGTTTGTGCATGACAATTATTTTGGATTGAACCACTAGATTTAGGGTGTTTTTGTTGTTGTTTTTGCTTTTTAAGTTAATTGCATTTACATGATTTCTTGATTTTTTTTTACTGTTGGAGGATGTTAGAGCTTATTTAAGTGCTTATAAATAGCTTATTTATAGGCTTAAAGTAAGGTCTCGAGGTTTTGTTGTGTCGCAGTCCTTGGTTGGATTTGATTATTTTGTGCTTACTTGTTTATCTGGAATTTGCTTATTAGTTATAGTTGCTTAATTAGTTGCTTTAATTCCATTTTTGTTTTGTTTCTTCATTTGTATGCGCCATGTGGTGAGATGTTAGTGTAGCTGCAGTTATATGTGTCTTTGATACAGTTGGTTTGAAGTTATATGGGTGTTTGGGACTGTGGGTAAGAACCATTTTGTCATGGGTGTCTTTGGTTTCAAAATGCAGCCAAAAATGAAATATGTAAATTCTATATTATTAATTTTGAGCCACATTTTAAAATTATCAAATTTTGAGCCAAATTTCAGCCAAAACTTTTAAAATTACTTAGGAAATTATGGTTTCCTTAATTGAAAAAGCGCCTCATAATGAGCCCTAATTTTACTCCAATAAATCAGATTCAAGCAAAACAACGAACTTCAATTTTACACCATTATTTACCAATTAACTTTACTAATTTTATTTAACACATTACTTCTGACGAATCATGGCAACTCAAACCAATTGTCAGGATGATTTGCTTTATTATGATCGTGAAAATGATAACCCATTTGGATATGAATCGAGGCGTATTCGGATGAGGGTGAGGATCTTTGAAAACAACCATTCAAATGCGAATGTTGTTAAGAGGGGCATAACTAGATTAGCTAAGTTTCGTAGGGATTATGGAAAAACCGACGGAATAAAGGTCGATGTAACCTTCGATGCACGAATAGGTTATCGGGAAAAACCGGGGCATTGTTTTCGAGTTTTTTGGGTGATTTGGTTCGTGAGCATATAGGTGTCGGGATTCTATCACGGAGGAAGGTTGATTCAGAAGCAAGAGATAAAATGTGGGATGAAATCACGGTACACATATACTTTTTTTGAACTAGTAGTGGCTTGGTACGTCGTAGGTACAATGTGTTAATAAGTTTATCTCTGCATTTACATTATGTGCAACTAATTAACAACATTGTGTTAATCTTTGCAGCGATATTTTGATGTTGACTTGAAATCGAAAAGGCGATAATGAATCGTCTTGGTCAACTTCTAAGGAATTTCATAAGGAAATTGACCGAAAACTACATATTGCCCAACCAAAATACCCTTTCAAAACTTAATGAAGTCCCGGTGAAGTATAGTGCAATTATAAAAGCCGAAGATTGGGTAAATTTTGTAAACTACACGACCACCGAGGAATACAAGGTGTTAATTATTCATTTTTATTCAAGTTCAAATATCTGTCACATTTGATGTTTCCATATATATTAGTTGTATACTATCAGCATTACTACATCTAAACACCTTTTTTATTTTGTGTTGCAAGGTGAAATCATCTGCATCTAAAGTGGCGTTCCAAGTCGTTTATCGACATACAATGGGACGAGGTGGATACGTCCGTGTGATAGATAAAATGGTAACATTAAACATTAAACATTTGCATATAATAGCATCATACTTTCATTTATATTGGTTTATCTTACAAGTGTATGTATTTGATGTTTATAAGATCGAGAATAAAGAAATTGAACCAGATGAAGAACCACCGCGTGGTACGCTGTGGTTGAAAGGAAGGGTGAATAAAGACGGAGAATTTCCGCGATGATGATATCGAACAGTTGGACAAAAAAATGTAAGTTTGACTAATTTTATTATTATGTTTATTGTTAGTTATAAGTTAATACTGATAGTGTATTAGTTAAAACTGTTAGTTATAAGTTAATCTTGTTAGGTATAAGTTAATCTTGTTACTTATAAGTTATCTTGGTAGAATTAAATAACCTATTTCCCATATTGTGTAGAAAGAGACGGAGGAGAAGATCAAACAAGGAACCTTGAAGGTTGATCATGGCACGGATGCCATGACATTTGTATTAGGTAAGGAAAAGGGAGGATATGCGAGAGGAGTGGGAGGTGGAGTAACCTACAAGAGGTATTTTGATATGCCTCGAATCGGACAAGCATCGATGAAAGAGTGGTGTTACTTCAAAGTGAACTTGATAATGAGGGGCGCCAACGTCAAGAAAAAGAGGCGTATCTGAGTTTGATGAAACAATTGGTGCACAAAGGGGCGATTGCGTCAACTTCAACTCCATTGACACAAGCGGAGTAAGACATAAGAAAGTAACACTTCCATCTTTTTACCCTTTTAAATCTGCTGCGATCTTCTTAAACAATTTATATTTCGGTATCTCCGGTGAACATTAATCTTATAAATAGCAGTCTGATGAGGATGCGGAACACGTGTTGTTGGACCTGAGAAAATTGCGAGCATTGAGAAGTCTAATGGACTTGCAACTTTGGAAAAGGAAATGGAAATAAGTGTAAGTAATAAATCATCCCCCGGATTTTTGAATTCTATATACATGTATTATTTACCGTGTATTATATATATAGGAAACTGTTAAATCTATCGCATCTAAGAAAACGACTAGATCAAAACGAAAGGATTCTTCACGTCAACTTTCTGAATCACAAGAACATGAGTCTCCATTAACAGTACTACCACAAGTATGTATTTAAACATTTTCATATGTTCTTTAGTTTAATTAATTACTAATACATATATACATGCAACAAATTATCTTTTTAGGTAATTAAGTGCAGACGGTGGCACTTAAAGAAATCAAGTATTATTGCGGAGGGTACCGTGTACAAAACCGATGGAAAACAAATGCTTCATAACAAACCACTCCCAAAGGATTGCTACAGAGTGTCTATTGAAAAATATTTAGTGGATGCAGACGCATCTTTGGATGTAGGAAGCAACGGTCTCAAAACAGTTAGTTAAGGATGCAGTAGGTGGTTTTATGCATGGCCAAAGGATCAAGTGGTTTTCGATGAAAAGGTACATACATGCATGTGTTTTATAAACCTACATATATCATTCTTCATATTTAATTCAATGTTTGATACACCCGGCTTTTGTTTCCTACAGGTAACACCACCAAGTACCATAAAACGATTGGTGAGAACGAGAACTACACCTAAATTACAAACGAAGCGCTACGTCTCTAGTGATGCCATGCAAAAGGAAGCTACGAAGATCAAGAGTCAGAAGTCGTTAAATTATTGAGAATTTTATTATGTACGATATTACAATTTTATATACATTCCAATTTTATTGTTTTTGAATATATATATATATATATATTTGAATTTGTTTTGATATATATTGATTTCTTATATGTGACTAAAAGATTCATATTGTCACAATTATTAACACTTTTTTGTCACAGTTTGCTTAATTCGATGTGTGACTAAATGTTAGAAAAGGCCACACAAACATAAAATTCAAGTGGCTATTGGATGATCAATAGTCACACAAAACACACATTTCTTCACTTTACACACCATACGGTCACACTTATTAACACTTTTGGCCACTTTATGGTTAATTGTATGTGACTAAATACCCAAAAGAAACATACTTTGTGTGACTAAATGTTTAATAAGGCCTGATGAGTGTCTAAATACTCATCATTTTTATACTGTTAGAATGCCAAAACATCGAAAACACTTTCAATGCTTCAAAATGAAAAAAATATCACAAACAAGTGTTTTATATGTTTTAAATGCAAAAACATCAAAATCTGGTGAAAAGCATTATCAAGTTTGCATAATTGGCGTTTAGTCCCCAAGTTACAAAAGTTGTCAAAATTAGTCCAAAATTCAAAACTTGTAAAAAGTCATTTAAGGTCCATAGGATTCAAAAGTTGTCAAAACAAACCCTTCTAAGTTTAAAAATCACAAATTTACAACTTTAGTCCTTAACTTTGAAAAATGTCAAATATAGTCCTTGGTGAATTTTAAAAGTGAAATTTATCAAAAATAAACCTTGTACTATTAATAAATGACAAGAATGGTCCTTATGATAAACTTTTGGGAAATTACACCTTTAGTCCCTCAAAATCCAAAAATTACATATTAGGTCCTTAAAGTTTTAAAATAGTAAATTATATACTTTTGGTCCTTGTGTAATTGTTTAATGGCAGGTTTGGTCCCTCAAAGAAGTTTGGAAAGATGATAAATCAGATCCCTCAAGTTAATTTACAAAGAGGTCCTTGGGCTTATATTAATATACAAACCAAACGGACCTATATGTTATCCAAATCCACCAACCCAATCTTAACCCAGCTGTGGCCCAATCTCCCCAAGCCCAAAACCAACCACCCGTTATTAATAACCCGGTCAACATAAGTCAAACAACCAAAGAACCCCGTCTAGTCCTTCTCCATCTCCACTCCACACCACCACCGTCTTCTACCTTTCCAGCTCTCTACTAACGCCCCTCCACCTTGCAAGCCAACTCATTACCTCATTTAATGCAAAAACATTCTATGACTTTTCCGCCAAAAGTGCCATGTGCGAATGTGATGAATTCTAATGATCCAATGGTTCAAATATCTTTGGGAAAGATTGAGTGTCGACAAAGGTTGAAAAGATCAATATAAAAGGAAAAGGGCGAGAAGAAAGAAGTAGTAGTGTAATTTAGTTTTAGCTTATGTAGTTTTAAGTTTTTAAGTTTTTCATTTCAAGTTTAAGCTTTCAAAGGGTTTTGTAATCTTATTTGGTATATCAATAACTCATTTTCGTTTAAATTTCAAGTCTTATATAAGAATTCAGTTTATGAATAGTTCACTGTCTAAATTTTCAAAATCCTTAATTGTTATTATTAATTGTTTCTAAGAAATCTAAAGCTCTTATAAGCTCTTTGAAAAGCTTGTATAAGTTTTCAGATACAAAAGAAAGTAATTTATTAAAAGAATTTCCAAAAATACCAATAAAATAGCTTGAAAATAAAAATCATGGGCATGATGATCAAGGCCATTGGATTGTTCTTGGTTTAGAGCTTAGTGGTGAGCATATAGGAATGATCTTGTGTACTCAGTTCTCTATTTTGTGCCTTAATATATATTGTAAGCCAATTACTTAAATTTTACATTTCTTAGTAATAGTGCTTAAATATTGTTAATTCATTTTATCTGTCTCAATTTAGTTAATATTAGTTAATAAATGGATTCCTTGATTTAAAACTTTGTTTTAGTACCAAAATCTTAAAAGCAGTTTAAGTTAAATGGTGTTTGGGTATGCTTGTTAGATTATATTAGAGGTTAACTGTGGGATTGTACTTATTTGTTATGTGTCACAATAGCATCTTTTAGTTCAGTTAAACATTAAAATCTAGTCCTTGTCTTATAAAAAGTCAAAACCTCATGTAATTGCACTTAATTGATGCTTGTTGGGATTTTGTTTGCTAAATTAGGTTTACATGCTTAAAAGCCATAGACATAGATAATCTCATTTCAGCTTATTATAACACAATCAGTTTATAAAATCAATCACAAAGTTCAAATAAGTCAAACTGCTTCATAACTGAAAAGTCAAAATTTTTCCAAATGCAGTTTTTGAATAAACTTTAGAATTTCATTGTGAGTTTATTATTAGGATTTAGCTTAAATGTTTTTGGGATAGTAAAATATAGTTGCTTAAGAAAATTAGAAAAATAATAGTTTGCTTTGTATCAGCTTATATAGTGCTTAATCAGTAGCTTCTTTTGAGCACCCATTTGAACCATCCACAATGCGGTGATATGCACCACCGGTGGCATCACCACCACTTTGGTGGGTCCCAGACCACTGGACCCCACTGTGGTTCTTGGTTCTTAGCAATCACCACCCAGCTGACTAGCCATTTCAGTAAAGGTTTTGAGCTTAATCAGTGTGGACCCCACTCTTAGATAAGCCTTAATGTTGTCCCATTTTTGAGTCAAAACTAGTTTTTGATTTGCTTAATTGTTGGCTTAATCTGCTTTTCAGAAGTTTAGAATGATTGGAATAGGTTAGTAATTAGTTAATATAGCATAACTTAGCTTCTGTGATTAGTTGGTGGTCATTTGTAGCTTTTAGCTTATTTTGAAGTGCTTATTTGTAAGCCAATCCATTACAGTTTCATATTCTCACAAATAAGCATATGTTTTTATATTTTTTATAAACTTAGAATAATATTTTAACATTTTCCTGAAATTTTCAGATTTTTCCAAGCTTATTTGCTATATTTCCTTATTTAAACTAGTTTTTAATACTTTTTAAATAATTTTTAATACAAATAAATCAGAAAAAGCTTAAAAAAATATGTTTTCAATTTTCCTAGATTAAGATAAATATAAAAGTCATAAAAAGTATTTTTCCATAATTTTCTTAGCTTAAATAGTATTTTCTAGCATTTTAATTATTTTTAAATAGTTTTAAATTAATAATAAATACATATAAAGTCTAAAAAATATATTTTCTGTTTTAAAATTATTTTTATCATATTTTAGATTTTTCTAAGTCTTAATTTTATTTTTCTAGCTTTATTTCATATTTTCTTGTATTATAAGCTAATATTAAATAGTTAAAATTAGTTTTTAATTAATAATAATTAATTAAATAGTTGTAAAAATAATTTTCTTTTTCTAATAATTTTCTTATATATTTAGGATTGTAAAAATGTCATTTTTATATTTGTAGGCCTTTTATTTCTTTAAAACTCACGTTTTATTTTGTACGTTTACGTAATTTTATTTAAACGTACGTTTTAGGTTTTAAACGTTCATCACTTTAAAAATAGTGATAGCGTTTATTTAATATCTTTTATCTTTTATTTCTTTTAATTTGCATTTAAGTCGCTTTAATTTGTAGATCTTTTCTTTAGGTAATTTTCCATCCAAAACCCTATTGATCACTATCCTTAGTGATCATTCTATCATCTGAAGTTGTTTAAACACCAATTCATCCTCCGTGGGACTTAACGACCGGGAATACCGTATTCCTCGATCTAAATTGCATTCGTGCTTGGCAGTTTTAAAATTACCGCCATTCACAAGTGGCGGGTTTGAGTGATTTAGCTTGACATCAAATTTGTCATACTTACCACTATACTACAAATTAATCCTCCGTAGGTATTTTCCTTATTTATTTGCACGTTTTATTTTGTACGTTAACATAGTTTTTAATTTAAACGTAAGTTTTAGGTTTTAAACGTTCATCACTTTAAAAATAGTGATAGCGTTTATTTAATAGATTTTAACTTTTTAATTTTCTTAATTTGCATTTAAGTCGCTTTAATTTGTAAATCTTTTCTTTAGGTAATTTTCCATCAAAAACCTTACTGATCACTATCCTTAGTGATCATTCTATCATCTGGTCAAGTGTTTATACACCAATTCATCCTCCGTGGGACATAACGACCCGGGAATCCCACATTCTCGATCTTCATTGCATTTATGCGTTAGTTTTTAAAGACTTGACGGTTTAGCACAGATCAAGGCCACACAAACATAAAATTAATGTGGCCATTGGATGAGCAATAGTCACACAAAACACACATTTCTTCACTTAAAACACCATATGGTCACACTTATTAACACTTTTGGCCACTTTATGCTTAATTGTATGTGACTAAATACCAAAAAGAAACATGCTTTGTGTGACTAAATGTTAGAAAAGGCCACACAAACATAAAATTAATGTGGCCATTGGATGATCAATAGTCACACAAAACACACATTTCTTCACTTAAAACACCATATGGTCACACTTATTAACACTTTTGGCCACTTTATGCTTAATTGTATGTGACTAAATACACAAAACAAACATGCTTTGTGTGACTAAATGTAGAAAAGGCCACACAAACATAAAATTCAAGTGGCCATTGGATGATCAATAGTCACATAAAACACACATTTCTTCACTGTAAACACCATATGGTCACACTTATTAACACTTTTGGCCACTTTATGATTAATTGTATGTGACTAAATACCCAAAAGAAACATGCTTTGTGTGACTAAATGTTAGAAAAGGCCACACAAACATAAAATTCAAGTGGCTATTGGATGATCAATAGTCACACAAAACACACATTTCTTCACTTAAAACACCATATGGTCACACTTATTAACACTTTTAGCCACTTTATGGTTAATTGTATGTGACTAAATACCCAAAACAAACATGCTTTGTGTGACTAAATGTTAGAAAAGGCCACACAAACATAAAATTCATGTGGCCATTGGATGATCAATAGTCACACAAAATACCCGTTTCTTCACTTTAAACACCATATGGTCACACTTATTAACACTTTTAGCCACTTTATGATTAATTGTATGTGACTAAATACCCAAAACAAACATTCTTTGTGTGACTAAATGTTAGAAAGGCCACACAAACATAAATTTAATGTGGCCATTGGATGATCAATAGTCACACAAAATACACATTTCTTCACTTTAACACCATATGGTCACACTTATTAACACTTTTGGCCACTTTATGATTAATTGTATGTGACTAAATACACAAAACAAACATGCTTTGTGTGACTAAATGTTACAAAAGGCCACACAAACATAAAATTCAAGTGGCCATTGGATGATCAATAGTCACACAAAAGACATATTTCTTCACCTTAAACACCATATGGTCACACTTATTAACACTTTTGGCCACTTTATGCTTAATTGTATGTGACTAAATACCCAAAAGAAACATGATTTGTGTGACTATACAGTGTTTATGGTCACTGATACGGATCAATCCAACAAAATTTGTACCTAATTAGTCACACATGTTAAGGTTTTGGTTACTCTTTTGCAATAGAGACTAAAAAAAAGTCAAACGTGTGACCATAGAGTACCTATGGTCGCGCGACCTTTAGTCACACACGGTCGAAAAATCATGTGTGACTATATGTATATCGTCACACATATTCGGTGTAGCCAAATCCACTTTTTGTTCTAGTGCACTGAGTTCTTGAGATATGAGATTCCTTTCAAGGAAATCTTCATACCTAGCCAACTATGACTTTGTTCTCAGCTGG
Source organism: Chrysanthemum makinoi (assembly GCA_910596185.1). Classification (NCBI taxonomy): domain Eukaryota; kingdom Viridiplantae; phylum Streptophyta; class Magnoliopsida; order Asterales; family Asteraceae; genus Chrysanthemum; species Chrysanthemum makinoi. The sequence goes on from OU343223.1 coordinate 77,884,287, forward strand.
GTAGTAGAAGTAGTAACCCATAGTTTCCTTAGGGTATCCTACAAAGATACACTTAACAGATCTGGGTTGGAGCTTATCTGGTGAGTCACGTTTAACAAACGCTTCACATCCCCAGACCTTTAAGTAAGAAAAGTTGGGAGCTTTTCCTGTCCATATTTCATATGGAGTCTTAACAACCTTCTTCGTTGGAACCATATTTAAAATGCGAATAGCAGTTTCAAGGGCATAATCCCAAAAAGTAAAAGGAAGAGTCGTAAGTTCAAACATTGATCGTACCATGTCAAGTAAAGTACGATTTCTCCTTTCAGATACACCATTTTGTTGTGGAGTATAAGGAGATGTGAGCTGCTGGATAATTCCACACTCAGCTAAGTAATCTTTGAACTCTTGGCTTATATATTCACCACCTCTATCGGATCGAAGAGCTTTAATCTTCTTACCGAGTTGTAATTCTACTTCACTTTTGAAAACCTTAAATGTTTCAAAGACTTCATGTTTATGTTTAAGTAAATAAACATAACCATAACGACTGAAATCATCCATAAAGGTTAAGAAGTAGGTAGCACCATGTTTTGACACATGTCTAAGTGGACCACACACATCAGTGTGTATCAATCCAAGTAGATCAGAAGCCCTTTCCACTTGTGGTGAAAAAGGTTTCCTTGTCATCTTCCCAACTATGCAAGATTCGCATTTGTCAAATGATTCAACATTGACCTTTTGTAAAAGATTTTCATGTTGCAGCTTTTCCATGCGTTTCTTGCCTATATGGGCAAGGCGACAATGCCAAAGATTAGAAGAGTCACAGTTAGACTTGCTCTTCTTATTGCTAATGCTATACAACGAATTATTTCCATTGGATACACAACCATCCATATCAATTTCAAACACACCAAGTAAAGGAATTGCATTAAAATAAAAAACATTATTAAAAGAAACTGAAATTCCATAACTGGTAAAAGTGTGCATAAAACAAATATCTTTTAACAAAGAAACTGAAATAACACCCCTAACAATGGAGGGTGCATAATGACAATTATTTAGTTCAAGAATTAAGCCCGAAGGCAACACTAAATCAAAAGTCCATATGGCTTCGACAACTGCACGCTTTCCATTGCCAACGTACAAGTATCTTTCTCCACAGGTCAGCTTCTTTGATCCTCTAAGTCCCTGCGATGTATTACAGATGTGAGTACCACATCACGTATCATAAATCCGGGAATTTTGCTTATGAGGAAAAGAAAATAATTCAAACATAAAAATACCCGATGAGCTAGGCACCATCTTATTTTTATTCGAAGGCACTCATTCGAAACACTGGACGATTCTGCTTCCAATGACCGGTGAGTTACAGTGGTGGCAAGCTGAATCCTTCTTAAGATTATCCTTTTTCTTTGCAGGGTTCTTCTTAGGAGCTGGTGGGATGACAACTTGTTTCCCATTTCCTTTTCCTTTCCCTTTCTTATCTGCTTGCGGCTTTGGCTTATTCACCCTACCACCTTGTATTGCTAGTACAACATGTGTAGGAGCCTTCTTTGGTAATCTCTTCTCGAAGTCTACAAGCATTGCATGTAACTCATTCCTTTGTCTTCCCGTGCAATGCATGTTATACTGTCGCACAAAATCACCAAATCGTTCCTGATTAAGGGAGTGATTGATGAGGCCGACACACACATCTTGGGAGTAACCATAGCTGAGCTTCTCCAATTGGTCCAAGTGATGTTTCATCTTGAGGACGTGGTCGGAGACAGATTTACCAACCTCCTGCTTGCAGCTATGAACCTTTTCAATAAGTTCATACAGTTCAGCTGATGGTGGCTTCTCAAACATACGTTTGAGTTCATCTAGCATGCTCATAGGCAGATAGTGCTCAAATTGTTTTTGAAATTGAGCAGACATCCCCGAAAGCATAAGACACGCCACATCATTGTGCTTCTCATATTCAACACGATACTCCTCTTGTTCAAGCGCAGTAGCCGTATTGAGAGGAGCATCAGGCAGAGGTGTAGTCAAAATCTCAAGTCTTTTGGCAACACGAAGGATGATCCTAAGTGCACGATGCCAATCATTGAAATTTGGGCCAGTCAGCTTGTCTCTTCCAATCATATCTTTGAAAGCAGCACTCATTAAGCTCATAGTGTTTTCAGGTTGATGAGCCATCTACAGAAAAAGTTCAAAAAACCCTAATTAGTATTTTGATAATTTTCCTTTTCAATAAAAATAAATACCCAAGGTTCATATTAATATAACCAATTAATTATTATTGAAAAGTAGGATCCAAATTGTCATAATCTCATCACGTCAGTTGATCTGCTAGTAATGAACTTATACAAAATGGTAGAGCTTTTGCTCAATTGCCAATTTCAATTGCAATTCCTAGATTTATGGGATTTACATATAGCCAATTTCAATTGCCATGTAAACATGTTTTATCCCATCTTATGCCTTGAGTTGCCAGTTCTCACCGCCTAACTCAATTAGGTTGTCCAACTTAAGAAACTGCAAAATCATCCATGCCCGTTCTCACGTCACGTGGGCATTTTACCCTTTCATTACGATCTAAGTCACGTTCTCACACAAATAAAAGGTAATGTCAGGTGTTTCCGTTTCGTTGGATGGCATACAACTTAAATTAAAGGGTAATAATTTTGATGTTAAATCAAATGTGTACAAAGATGTCATGCATTCATCTTCGTAGCATAGGTTTTATTAAAACATTTACATCCTTGTTTTAATGTTTAAGCTTTTCATCATCAAACTTTAATCGAGGTATTGGATAACCAATTAAAGAATTACCTTTAATTACCACTATATCCTACTGCTACATGAGTCATAAGACCCAAGTTATTCGGATAATTACCACAAAAGTGGCACGTAGAATTTAAAGTAAATTCACCCTTAAGATTTTATGCACGTATATAGGAATACTTGGTAGCTCCATTAAGACGCACAAAGGAGCGGAGAATTAGGTAAGCGCGAAGCATATTATATACCCTTTTCTTTAAGGTCACAATTTAATGCGTACCAACCTTGTACCCATCACACAGTTTGTCTTAATGGGTGAGCCGTTCTAACTATTTTGTGCAAAAAATAAATCAATTAAACGATTACGATTACTATGCTTAAAAATACATGTTTCACCATTGTTTAGGTCAGTTTATTTTTCTTATAAAAATACCCTTGTTACACATAACAAACAAGCAAGTATTTAAAAATAAACATATAAACAATGAATGCATAACATAATAATAAGTCATGCATATCAAATAGCCACATGCAAACCTTTTGATAAATCCTATTAATAATCAATTCTAGATCTGTCAATATGCATATGTTTAATTAAGACTTTCACCCGTTTTCAGCAATGTACAAGGTGAACCACATGCATCAATTCATCGATTGCGTAAGTCAAAATTAAAACATATACCACATAGCACATAATTGATTTAATAATAATGATTGAGGTCTTCCCCAATTTTAGATCTATCAAAATTTTAGTGTATATCACTTAACCAAGTAAATCATACAATAAAAGCAGATCCATGACAAAACATGCATGTATTTATTATGGATATAAATCATACTTAACAATTAATGCAATTAAACAAGAGTTACGCAATTTAATACACATAAAATGGCATGCAACCTAGGGTTTCTAATCCAATTAAAACAAAAGTTTACAAAAACCTAATTAGGGCACAAAAAAATATGCCCCCCCTAAAAAATTAGGGTTTAGGTTTTGCAAACCCTCGATCTACACATACAATTAATAACACAAGCAATTTATTTGTTTTATGTGTTTCATTAATTAATTACTTGTTATACAAGGCTCGTGATGCCACTGTTAAGTTTAAGATATATGATATACAATAATAACATATAAACATCACAGAGTACACAGCGGAAGACTTAGAATCATAACAATAATTAATTAACTGAAAGAATGCGTAACGTACCTCTTGCAATTGGCTAGATCTCTTCAACGGATGTGACAAAGTGGTTTAACGAGTTATCACTTACCGTTTTATAACTCAAACCAATTGATGTAACAATAGTGTGTTACACCACGTTCTTGTACACACGAATTAACAAACGAATAAAGAGATTGCTAGATCTACAAGACTTTGTTTTAGAAAAACAAAAGCAAACACCCTAATAGATGTTGTGGCCGATTTTTGCAAGAGAAAGACAAAAGAAAGATTAGGTTAATGTGTGTGCACAAAAGCTATGAAAAACATTAACCCTAGCCTTTATTTATATAGTGTACAAAATCTTTGGGAACAAGTTAGGGTTTGGGTTGTGTAAACCCACCCTATGGCCGGCCATACAAAGCCCCAAAGGGATACCCAGATCTTTTCCATTTTAAGATTTTTCACTACAAGTCCTTCTCTTTACATTTAACGGTCGTTAGTTATTTTCCGTTAAATACTTAACGATCGTTAATCGAGTTTTGTTTAATAATTAATCGTAATCAATTAACATTAATTATTTAACTTTAATTCTCATTCGTAATGTGTGCAATCCCGTGATCAACAGTTCGAATCTGGACATGCACGATTTTATAAATATATACATTTCCAACAGCCACTTCACATACACTTGTATTGTATGGTTTGTGGTGGGCCAGACTTATAAATACTGTCATATCATTGCTACCTATATAAAATTAAATACCATCTCACTATCATAATGGTAGTTCATTTACGGAGTAATATTTAGGTTGCGAGAGTTTTACATATAAAAGTTTAATGTTTATGTGTCATTCATTCAACCCAAAAAAAATTCATGCATTAAAGATGCCCTAAGTAATAATTTACCATCAACCAAAGATGATTTATTTGTTTGGTTTTATTTCTTAAAGACAACTACATTGTACGATGCATACAATGTTGTTATAGGTTCTAGGATGTGCCAAGCATCCTTCAATACTCTACAATATGTTGTTACGTTTACAGCAATCAATTGTATCATCAAACATTTCTTCAAGCCCATACTTGAACTGAAATCCAGTGCCTAGAAGTTTTTGCGATGAGAGTCTAGGGTACTTCATCATTTCAACATCCTCCGGCTTCAAAAAGCTTTAGAAAAGACGCGATTAGTTGTGTATACAACTTTTTAACTTCCAATAAAAGAAATGTGATTTATAAGAAATGACAACAATATAACACTCACTCGATATTTGGAATTTTATATTCAGGATATCGGACCGATAAAAAATTGTACAACTCCTCCATTGGAACTTCAGTTTTTGAGCAGATGTACCTCCCTTTCGCATTCGGGTACTCGAAAAGGTGAATGTGTGCCCTCGCCACGTCATCCACATGCACGAAAGGCGATCTCACATGCAATTTATACATGAGTGTCTCCTGAAGAATATTTCAAAGGACAAAAATCTAATACGCGCGCAAGTATTTTGTTGTATATATAATAAAAAGTAATGATAATAATTAACTCACCAAAGATCATAGCCATTGAGGAACGCACAGATCCTGGGCAACGAGAGCCAAGAAATGGACCATGAACATACGAAGGATTGATTGTCACAACATCCAATCCTTTTCTGTTAGCAAACTCAAGTATTGCCTTCTCGGTCAATGTCTTTGATATATGATACCAAGGTGAGTGAATTTCCTTATGAGTGTGAATATAGTCGACATCAGTCCAAGATTCTTCACCTAAGACTTCACTAGTGAGTTTTTTCTCATTAAACAAAACTGCAGATGCACTAGACGTGTACACAACTTTCTGAACTGTCTTGGAGTCAACACACGCTTGTAAAATACCGACACCGGCTTTGACGGCTCTTTCAGTGATCACTTCTATAGATTCTTTGGTTGCAAAATCCATCGGATGGGCAACATGAAAGACGCCAATGCAACCTTTGATTGGTGCCTCAAAGGTCTCTGGTTCATTGAGATCAGCTTCATAAATATTAAGCCTCTGTGACGCCCCTGGTAAGTTTGTGAGATAGCTCACATCTTTCCTTGAGCCTACAATCATAAGGTTTTCATATATTGAATTAGTACTCGATAAACTATGAAATACATCATAAGGTTTTCATAATTTTGTTTTTTACGGTTATCTATATATATAATAAAAGAAGGTTTATTTGAATTTTTGACACCTCAATAATGCCATGTTGGCACTGTATACACGTCACAAATGCCACGTCAATTAAGCCATGTCATATATTGCAATTAATGTCTCCTTGCCATTTAGTCATCATACATTGAATCGTTTTTTGACTTTCCAGTTCTCACCCTCATTTTTTACATCTCAAATTTCTAACTTTCCTAATCTCAAATATGTACAAAGTATCATTCACATCTATCTAAGGTATAATTCAATCTTTATTTTTTTTTCTATATAAGTTGTTACACCACAATTTGACGGTCTGGATTTTTTTTGGTACTACACATTATCCTTTTCAATTTTTAAAATTAACAATGAATATGAAATCGAATTGAGTTTTAATCTTACATATATAAATCGGTTATGGTTTATGGTTAACAATTTATTTAATCAATTTATATAACTCACTGTCATATTCTTTTATATGATTTTCACTCAATTGTTTCCTAATTGATTTTCATAACAACCTGTTAAGTATTTTTGGTTTGGTTCGCTTTGCTTTATTCCAGAAACTTCAACGTGTCAACTTTGCGCTAACTGAGATTTGGTTTGCTTTATTCTAGAAAATTCAGGTGAAACAATTTCTTCATTGTTTTTAAACTATAAATGCATATGTTTTGTTTGTAATGAACTTGAAGTTGACATTGATGTATTGAAACCTTTTATGGGATGTTAGTCAAGTAACAAGTGTGTGAAAGATGTTTGATGAAATGTCTAAAAGAGTTTTACTTAACATCTATGAATAATCAGTTATGCTCAAGCAACTTTGGTTTTGAAGTTTATTACTTGGATTTAATTGTTTAGTCAATGTTTAAATACTTTGTAAACATAATAAATTCCTATGTTATGATTTATGTGTTCATAGTTAGAGCTAAAGAAATCAAGGATTCTACAAGATTTTGTTCTCATTTAGTTGCTTTGATACAATGTTAAGCTCTCGCGTAGCTATTTTGGTGTAGAGCATGTGATTGTTTTTCTCAAGCCAATGCATTTTCATGTTAAGGGTACGAGGCTTAATGAATTTAAATGGTTCTGGTGTATTCATGTACATCTCTTTTTCCATATTTAATAACATTTGGAGCATGTGAATTAACCATCATATAAAAACCAGGAAATGAGTTCGTTGAAATCTACAATATATAACCTCTTAATAATGTTTCCCTTTCACTGCAGGTTCCAAAAACCATGCACGAGTCTTGTGGTACCCTGATGTTGTTACACGTCTTTAAAGTCATTGTGATTTTGGGGATGTGAATAATGTTGTACAGGTAAGAACCATATACGTTCCAAGGAGTTTTTAAAAAATACTTATATACGACCAATTTGAAAATGTTTCTATGGGGTTTTATGTGTAATTGATTCAAAATTAAGTGTGTAACAGGTCAAATGAGTGGCAAGTTACCCAAAGTTTACTTTTACCAAACACACTATATTGTTCTATTCAAAAAATGACCCATGAAAGAAACACATATTCTGACCCAATATTTGAGCAATTGGCTACCTCTAAAATGAAATCTACAATGTATATCTTTTAGTAACTTTACCCCTTCAATGCATGTTTGAAAACCATGTGCAAGTCTTGTGTTCCACTGGTGGTGTTGTTGCATATATAACATATTCCAAGCAGTTTTAGGTGTGAAGAGTTTAATCTCAGTTGGTCAAAATGGATCTATGATTAAGGCGTTAGGTGACTGACAGAACTTGGGCCATGTTTTCTTCCTCATCATACAATTCATCGAAACTTTGGTTTAATAAATGTGCCTTCTTTTGGGCCATGTTGTCAGCATCTTACAACTTCTATATTGCCAGAAGGGAGACATGGACATTCTCCCAATGAATTTTATAAACTCCTTTTTTACATGACTTTATTATATCAGTGTCATTAGTCAACTGATATAATATTTTTTTCCCAGTTGCATATATAACATATTTCCCAGTTGACTAATGATACTGATATAATAAAGGAGCTAATTAAAAAAGAATATGATGATCAGGTAACTTTTTTTACATGACTTTATTCATGAAGCGTCCACTATTTTATATACCGATAAACTTTTGTATAAACAGGTAATAAAATCCAACTCTCAAGCTACTGCTCATGAATTGGTGTCACAGCCTTCGAGCTCATTCATGTCCCTTCCTTCAGGAAGCAAACATGCCACGGTACGTATATCATACATGATCAACGCTATTCCACGTCAAATCACTTATATATAGATTTGTACTAACTTTATTCATGAAGCGTCCACTATTTTTTATTTACCGACAAACTTTTGTGTAAATAGGAAATAAAATCCAAATCTCAAGCTACTGCTCTTGAATTGGTGTTACAACCTTCGAGCTCATTCATGTCCCCTCCTTTAGGAAGCAAACATGCCACGGTACGTATATCATACATAATCAATGCTATTCCACGTCAAATCATTTATTTGGAACGTTGCATGAACAGTTATTATGGCGTTTTTTTAACTACTACTTTCTGCACAAGTATTTATGATTCAGTACAAGTACTTTTTTTTAAGATAAGACCGATATATCTAACAAGTATTTTGGAACTTCTAAGGTACGTGTTTTAACATTCAGTTATGCTCGTGAATTGAACATCTAACTTTCATTATTCTTTTACATGTATTTACAGGCGAGTCAAATGGCCAGGATTCTACTTTCTTCATACAAATTTCTCCAAGACATCAGATATGCTTACATTGTTTTATGTTCATGTAACTTGAAAGAGCATGCATACTTTCATAGTATTCCTATGCTTTTTTTTATTCAATTATCTAGAAAGATCAATAACTCAAAAATGGTGTTTGGATTTTCCCCACATAGTTTATGTATTGGAGAGTGGAACTAATATCATATTTGTAGTATGTCTTAATTAATTATAAACTACATGATTTTTTTTTCACAATACCAACACATATTCTGTTGTGAACATGAATTAAAAAACCATGTGAACACATGAAAATCTTGCAAATCACCAAAAGTCAAGGCCAGTTTTTTTATCAAGGGTTTGATTATTTTTTTTGCTTAAGCCAGTCCTCACACACGGCCAGCTTTATGTGGTCGTGTCTAGAGTCAAAAGTTAGAAAGGATCGAAGGTTTTGATATACACCAAGAATGATAAAGTTTCAAATAATACTTTGAACGTTGTTTACCATGAAGTGCTACAAGAGATTTGATCCGTTGTACAATTAAATAGCTATTTCTGTTTTAACTATCTTATATGAACTTATGTTTCACATTATCCGTTTTTCATTTCTTGGTTTATTCTTTGATATTTTTTTAACAAAATGCACAATTATTTAAGAATTAATTAAAGTTAGTTGTTTTTTTTTTGTTTTTTTTTAATTACTTTTTTATGTTATATTTTCTAACTTTCTATAAGCCACCCGTGATTTATCACGGGTTTGTAGGCTAGTATGTTATAGTAAATATAAGACAACATAAAGATGGCCTTCTTATTTGCATCAATTTTACGAGACATATATAACCAAATGTCTCGTTAAACTAATTTCATTGTCATATCAGTAATAGCAATTAGCAACATCATGCGTCATCTTATATTTATATAGGGAAATCTTCACAGTAACAACCCATTTAACCAAAAAAAATAAAATGAAAAAGACATCATAAGAAAAAACTTTATCTACATTCTAAAAGTTGAACAAACTAATATAATTCAGAGCCTAGCTAGCTATTAAATCTGTACTTCAAGTTCTTCTATAACAAAACACAAAAAAGGAATAAAGCGAAAACAAAAAAACTTGCGAAAAGAATAAAACCTGAAGCAGATCTAACGGTAGTATTTACAGAATACCCCTCTTCAAGCAACAATTTGATCATCCATGATGCTAAATACCCTGTGCCTCCCGTTACACAAACTGTTCCTTTCTCCATCTCTTGACACTTGGTTTGGTTTTGGTTTCGTTTTCAAACGAATTTCTTTTGGAATGATAAAGATAGTGAACTCAGGTATTTATCATGCTTTTTTTTCTCGTGATCTAGATGATTCAAAGTCAAGTACACTTCTTATCACTTATATAGGCAACAAATTCAAGAAGAAAGCATAAGAAACTATACAGAAGGAAAAAAAAGTCACCGAAGTCAAAAGGGCAAATGATTGAAAAAAGTATCATACTTGCCACCATTTTTTGTTGTGGGTAACCAACAAATATTTTTGTTTTTGTGGGTACTCTTCTTTGAAATTCATCCTTTTTAGGGTAATATGTGACATTTTTGCCCTTCGGGAAAAAAATTTATATTAGCTAAGAGGGGCAAAAATGTCCAAAAATTTCGTAAAATACCCTAAAAATGATAAATTTGAAAGAAAAGTACACACAAAAGCAAAAAAATTTGTTCGCTACCCACAAAAAAAAATTGTGGCAAGTATAATGCTTTTTTTCAATCATTTGCCCAAGTCATAAAGTTGCTTAGCGGGCTAGTACTTATGAACATTAAGGGTGGTTATTAATTAAATTACAATAAATTATACACATATATAGTTTTTCTTGTTTAGCTCACTTGGAAGGAGCGATAATTACTTGGAGAGTACGAGTATTTTGACTCAGATATATATATCCTAAATTAACGGGTTATCGCTTAAGGGTTCCGACCCTTTCTTTGGCCACCCACTACAGCATAACCAGTGAACTTTGAACTATAGACTTATTGTTAGGACATCAATAGTAATTCCAGCCACTTTGGTGGTTGTTTTTACAATAAATTACTCATCTTAGTTATGCAACATTGTAAAGTCGTTTTTAACTGTTAGATACATACACATGCCCTTTAAATGTTTACCAGAATAGACATGCCGCCTAACTGTTTTGGCTAATAAATATGAATGTTTGGTGCAAATTATATACCTTACTCATTAGGTGATTTTGACTTTTGATTAATAGTGACAGTCAATATTTTAGTGGTTATAGAAGCCATTAGATAATTTTATTTCACCAGTCTTCGTTTTTGTTACATTTGTGACTAGAACTCTATTAATTTTGACAAATGGTTGAGTGCAGTGACACGTTATCTATACTTTGCATCATATTGAATGATACCAGCTACAAAAAGTTAATTTCTAATTGTATGGACAAAAAAACCCCTTAAAAGGCTATCTTTTATTCTTTGAACAACTTATCTGCATTTATGAACGTTTAACTTGGTTGTACGCATCGAAATGGGAGCTGATAAATTCACGGAAGAAATTGTTTTGCACACGGAGAGATTCTGCGATTTTACCCTTCTGCCCTCGGAGTTCTTTTACTAATTTTTTACAAGAGTTATCTTCTTTTACTCCTCTTATCTCTTCCACTTTACAACAACTTCAATCAGCAAAGTCCATCTTCCTACATATTCGTTCGTCTCTCTGTCATCTCATTATCGCCATAGAATTTTCTCGGCACAAATCGTGAAGTTAAACAAATAAGTCAACGATTTAAAACCAATGTTTATACTAAATCGTGGTATTGGCTTTTGAATATGTTTACAAAAAAACATGATAAACAATAAAAAAAATGGTACATATGGTGTTTATGATTTGTAACATTCGGAATCTTATTTCTGTTAGTGATGTAGCTATGTGAATTTAACGAAAAAATACAGCTCAATATTATCAAATTATATGAACAAAGTATGGAGTGTGTGAATTTTGTAAAGCCAACCAATGTGGGTTTTATTTTGGGTTTTATTTTGATTTATCGGGTTTTGACGATTTTCCCATTTCCGGTCTCCGAGTACATAACGATATTATATCGCGGATGTTTTAGAATTTCGAGCATGAGAAACATCTGTTATGTCCCATTTTTCACTTATGCTATGGTAATTATAATGTACATAACAGATAGAAAATCACAAATGATAGGAAAGAAAAAGGGAGATACCAAAGACCAAACAGTATCTGTAGATGAAAAGGGTTGTGAGGGCGTATTTGCCAAAAGACATTATTTTGCTGTGAGCCAAGTAAATTGTTCCGTGGATATATCACCTCCCCATCGAAATACATGGAGAGAATAATTGCCATCCAGTTGTAATGAATAATGATCAACTTAATTGCATTCAGTAGGGCAAATCGCATAAAAAAGGTACTCATCTTATGTTCAATTTCAATTAAAGGTACTATTTTTTTTTCTCAATTTAAGGTACCCGACTTTTTTTTTTGTTGCCGATTTAGGTTTTTTTCTAACTTCCGTTAACTATTTCGTTAGTAAATTACATGTTTGGTATATTTTCGTCCGTTTTCATAAGCTTGCATAGGTTTCGTCGTTTTTATGCTGTTTTTCACGCGTCTCGTTTTCAGCAGATCGCTTTTTGCACGCCGTTTACATCGCTTTTGTTTTTTCACGTTTCCGTTTGTTTTACACGTTTCCGTATGATTTTGCACGTTTCTGTCTGGTTTTACACGTTTTTTTTTCTTCTGTTTTTACACGTTTGTTTTTCTGTTTTTATACGTTTCCGTCCGTTTTTGCACGTTTTCTTTTGTTTTTACATGGAAAAAAGGATGGAAACGTGCAAAAACAGACAATACGTCAAAAACAGATGAAAATGTGTAAAAACAGACGAAAACATGAAAAAACGTGTAAAAATGGACAGAAACGTGTAAAAACGGACGTAAACATGCAAAGACGAACCTAAACGTGCAAAAACGGACGCAAACGCAAGTAAAAAGCATAAAACGATAAAAACATACAAAAACGTAAAATGTAAGAAAAAACGTAAAATACGTAAACGCAAAAAACACGGAACGTAAAACGAACAAAAAGTGCAAAAGGACGAAAACGCTTAAAACGAAAAACATGTAAAACGGACAAAAACGTGCAAAACGTGTAAAAACGGACAAAAACGTGAAAAACGGACCGAAACGTGCAAAAATGGACAAAAACGTGTAAAAACGGAAGAAAACGTGCAAAAACAGACGAAAACGTGTAAAACAAATGGAAACGTGGAAAACGGACTAAAAACGCGGTAAAAGCATGTAAACGTGCAAAAAACGAAAAACGGTAAAACGGACAAAACGCAAAAATGGACGAAAACGAATAAAAACGGACGAAAATATATGCAAGCGTATGAAAACGGACGAAAATAGACCAAACATGAAATGCCTATACAAACTCAAGGACCAAACATGTAATTTACCAAGGAAATGGTTAACGGAAGTTAAAAAAAAAAACCTAAATCGGCCCAAAAAAAAATGTCGAGTACCTTAAATTAAGAAAAAAAATAATAATAATACCTTTAATTGAAATTGGACATAAGATGAGTACCTTTTTATGCGATTTGCCCCATTCAGTATGATGAGTTTGTTGGAGAACGTATGCTTGACTTTTAGAACCGGAGCTAATGATTTAATTGTTTGATTAACTTAAACCAACTGAAACAAGAGTAGTTGACATAAAAATATAACTCAATTCAGTTTCAATGTTAAGAAAATTGTTTTAGGTTAATAGAAATCTTTACAAGTAGAATTGATTGATTATCATTAACAATAATAGAGTACAATATATAGTATTACAAGGAGTGTTTTAGAAGTGGGCTTGAGCCCATTAAAACATATATATATCGACTAACACTCTCACGTAGTTTAAGCGGGAGGAATCGAACGCTCAAGCTGGTACGAAACTCTTCAAAACAGAGCTAAAGGCAAACCCTTGGCGAAGATATCCGCATACTGATAACGGGAGGAACATGGAGAACTCTGACCTGACCAGCAGCAGCAAAGTCACGAACAAAATGAATGTCAATCTCTATATGCTTCGTACGTTGATGTTGAACCGGATTAGATGACAGATAAACAACACTGACATTATCACAGTAAACAAGTGTAGCAGAAGGTAAAGGAGTATGCAGCTCATGTAATAGATTCCGCAACCAACAAGTCTCAGCAACAACATTGGCAACACCGTGATACTCTGCTTCAGCTCTGGACCGAGAGAGCGTCTGTTGACGCTTAGAGGACAAAGAAAGTAAGTTATTACCAAGAAACACACAATATCCCGAAGTCGAGCGTCTAGCAGTAGGGCAACCAGCCCAATCAGCATTCGAGTAGGCAACAAAAAATGATGTAGAAGACAAATAAAAATGTAACCCATGATCTAAAGTACCACGAACATAGCACAAAATCCGCTTAAGGGCCAAAAAATGAGGTTCCCGAGGATCATGCATATAAAGACAAACCTGTTGCACTGCATAAGAAATATCCGGGCGAGTAAAGGTAAAATACTAAAGAGCACTTGCAAGACTGTGATATAACATCGGATCAGAAACCGGATCACCATCAGCCCTTAGCTTGGACTCAGTATCAACAAGTGTCCGACAGGGGTTGCAATGAACCATATGAGCCCTCTCAAGAATCTCAGCAGCATACTTACGCGGAGACAAGAACATACCAGAGGAATCACGTACAATATAAATACCCTGAAAATAATTAAGGGAACCAAGATTTGTCATATAGAACTCCTGATGCAGTGAGCCAATAAGCTGTTGTAACACCACCTCAGAGGAAGCAGTCAGCACAATATCATAAAAATATAACAGTAAATAAGCAGTGTCAGACCCCTGTCTATAGATAAATAAATATGAATCACAACGACTACGAGAAAAACCAATACGTGTAATGTACGCTGCAAATCTCTGAAACCAAGCCCAAGGGGGCTGCTTAAGACCACAAAGAGACCTCTGTAAGAAACAAAAATAGTCAAGATGTGCAGAATTCCGAATCCTGGAGGCTGATGCATATAAATCGTCTCAGATAAATCACCATGTAAGAAGGCATTCTTGACATCTTACTGATGAGCCGTTCAATGTTGAGAAGTAGCCAAACTAAGAACAGTCCGAATAGTAGCCGGTTTCACAACCGAACTAAAAGTCTCATCAACATTAATACCTGACTGTTGTGTACTGCCATTCGCCACAAGACGAACCTTGTAGAGACTAAGAGTGTCATCTACTAAATACTTATGTTGGAACAACCACATACAACGAACTATGTTCGCATTCGCGGGTCGAGGTACAATAGTCTAAGTGTTATTTTTAATAAGAGCATTATATTCATCACACAAAGCATTTCGCCAATTTGGATCATTAAAAGCAGTATACGATTTTGGTAAAGGTGAGACAGTGGAAACCTGAATAGTTAGACGATCCGGTGGACGATTAGACCCAACACGAAAACGTGTGACCATGGGATGAATTGAAATCGGGTTTGGTTTGGGTTACGTTATTTGGTTCGAATTTATGTTGGACATGGGCTGCGATGTAACTGGTTGTTTGGTCGGGATATTATTTTGAGTGGGCAACGGTGTAACTAGTTGTTGGGCCGATGTATTAATTGGAGTGGGTCGTGGTAAGGGTTATGAGTGGGTCAAGGCGTTGGTGGTGGGCTAGTATGTGTTTGGGCCGGCGAACCGGGGCTATATAGTTGGGGAAATTTGTATAACTTTGGAAATAACATTATTTGGTTCTTCCAAAAAGGCATGTGAGGGAGGCGAGTTGGGTATCATAGAACCAAAGAGATATACGTTCTCATCAACGGTAATTTGTCTTGAGATAATAATTTTATTTGAATGTAAGTCAAGACAACGGTACCCATGGTGATCGTTGAGAGTTTGTCCAAAAAGGGAAATTGGGGAGGGGTTGTAACTTCCTATCATGATGATTTGAAGACGAAGGAGGCTGTTAGGATTTCTTTGGAATGAGTTAGATCGGCAGTCAAGGAAAAAAGAAACGTAAATATTAGATTTAGGTTAGGAATGATTTTGTTGGAAGTATTTTAAGGGTTAGGCTGTGATACCATATTAGTGGAACTGATTGATTATCATTAACAATAATAGAGTATAATATATAGTGTTACAAGGAGTGTTGTAGAAGTGGGCTTGAGCCCATTACAACATAAATATATTGACTAACAATCTTACGGAGTACATCATATATATATAAGCAGATAAATCAATCTAAACTTGAGACATTTAAAAAAAATGCATATGAACAATTGGTCATTTTTTTTTCATGATAAGCAAATGGTTTTACTATATTTATGGTATTTTGTTCTATGTGAACAAGTAATTGGGAAAAGACAATGAAATATTTGAATCTACATCTTGAAAGCAAATTGGCAAATCATCTAAATCTTACCGTTAATCAAATTGCTTAATTTTGTTGACGTCGCAATATTAAGTCACTTAATATTTTAATTGGTCTGTTGTTTTATTTAGATGATGACACTGGGAGCAAATTTGCCTTTTAAAAAAAAGGGTCAATTGCATATATACCCACTAAAACTTGCATATTTGCATATATACCCAAAACATGTTTAAGTTGCATTGTACATCATGCATTAAAAACTAGTATTATAGGGAAATATGCAAATTTTTAAGTTTTAGTGGGTATATATGCAATTCCCCCTAAAAAAAATGTATTCTTAACGTTTTTTTTCCTTTTTTTCTTGTATATTTTATTTTAGTAAAAATTAATGTTATATTTGATTAACCAAAAGAATTTACAAGTGTGTAATTTTTTTTAAATGTATGCATTGAACAAATGTTCCCTTTACTTTTTTTTTCATTAATAAAAAAACATTCTTGAATGTTATTATTTTTTAGAATAAATTGCAAAAATGTATTATGTCTAAATTGCAAGCGCAATCCTTGTTTTTTCGAAAGTACATGCATCATTCCATTTAGAAACTATTTGTGTGAATATGGTTCTTATCTCAAAGTGAAATGACTAAAATGCCCCCAAGTAAATGATAAAGTACTCCTTATCATTGAATGCAAAGACATTTATGTCATTTCACTTTGAGCCAAGACGATATCTGCACCAAAGGTTTCCCACAAGGAATTGCACTTTCGAAAAGCAAGGGACTGTGAAAAACTCCTTTGGCGACCAAGGAGAAAAACGAATCCGTAATCGGTTTTTCATAACTGACCATTTTTTCCTCTTTGATTCATTTTCAAACAGTTTTCTTAACTGTTGAATTGTCATTAAAGGCATCCTTATTCGTTGGTTATTCTATCCATCCAATTTTAAATTATTCATGGTTTTACGTTAGTGAGTAGAGTGTTTATTCGGTTAGGGTTTCTCTTTTTTGGACGATCCATTCTGTTTATCTTTTATACTGTTTGTGATTCTGATCGTTATACTTATTGGTGTGTTACTGTGCTGATCGTATTGGACCTTAGTCACTTCTAGGGTTTCTGTCTTTTTTGTGATTTACGTGTTGTTGCTTTCAAACCCTAATCGTTTATGGTTTTACCTGGTTGCTTTGGTGTTGTTGTTGTGCTAGGGTTTACGAGACATATGTAAGATTATGGAGAGGGATTTTTTGAGTCCGGAAGGGAGGGGTGTTAAGCAGAAAAAGGGTGTAACTACTGTGAGACGTCTGGTGTTATCAACAACGGTGAGGAAGACACGAATGTCTCGTTAGATGCTAAAATTCAAAACTATGAAAAGCTAATATTGGAAGGCAAACTTGTGTTCTTGGATGACGATGGAAAGCCAATGAAATCTGGAGGGAAAACTCAGTCGTGTGTTCATGAACCTCACCCAATCTCGTCTAATGTTCCTTCTAAGGTAAATGACCCGTCTAGTCATGATGTTATTAAGATGAATTTGAACCCAACTTTTGACTCTACTACGAAGCTGGTTTCGTATGCGAGTGCTAAAAGTTCTGAAACGAGGAAAACTAAATACAATTTTCATCCTTTGAAGCTGAGAACATGTGTGATGGTACCTATATTGCTATCCCTATTAAGGTTCTTGAAGCTGTGAATCGTAGGTTTGAAAATACTCTCTATGGCTATTTTATTGGTAAAAGAATTGCCTTCCCAGTTGTGGAGTATTATGTACGAAATGCTTGGGCTAAGTATGGTATTATAAAGTTAATGATGAATACAAAAGGGTTCTTTTTCTTTAAATTGGATTCGAAAAAAGGTGTGAAGGATGTGCTTAAAGGTGGTCCATCGATGATTCGCAACATTTCCATAATTCTTAAACCATGGACGATTTATACAAGCTTATTGAAGGAAGATTCAACCCCGTATTCTGGTGTGGGCTAGACTTCATGACGCTCCTTTGGTTACGTTCTTTGAAGATGGGTTAAGCCTTATTGCGATGAAGATTGGTACTCCAAAAATGCTTGATTCCTTTACGAGCACAATGTTTATGGAATTGTGGGGTCGTAGTGGCTTCGCTTGTACTTTCATTGAGATTCGGGTTGAAGATGAGTTAAAGGACAATTTGACAATTGCTATTCCTTTACTTGATGGGTCGAGGTTTTCTAAAGAAACTATTTGAGTGGAATATGAGTGGAAGCCACCTCGGTGTAATTCATGCAAGATTTTGGGCATACAATTGATCAATGTCCAAAAAATGTAGTTGTTTCGGCTCCATATGTTGAACGACCTGTAGGAAGTTTGAATGATGGTTTTTATGTCGTGGGTAATAGGCGTAATAATGGGAAAGGTGGTTCGAAGGCTGGTTTAATAGTGGGTTACAAGCTCCAATATCAACCAAAGGCAAAAACGACTACTTCTAAGACTCCTAACACGTCTAATGTGGGTAAGGATACTGGCAATGATAACATATCTAAATGTGGTAAGGAAAATGCTTCATGTTCCAAAAATGTGGTTAATACATTGAATAAATATGATTTACTATTGAATGAATTTGACACTGTCTTGGAGGAGAATAAACCAACTTGTAAGGGAACTGGAACGAGCAAGGTACAAGAAGACGTGGACACTGGTGATGATAGCGAGGGTGAGGTCGAGAAAGTTGATAATGAAACTGGAAAGCTTCTGGCATCGGGAAGTGGAAGTGGATTTGGGACCAAGAGCTTGTATGAACAATGGAAGGAAACAGTAGATGAGAATTATGATTTATAAGATGATGATTTGTACGATTCGTGGTATCTCTGAAGATCAACAAGCTTTATGTGACGCTTGGGATATCAAGGTTCGTGGTCAAAAGAAGAAGTAGATTATTTTTGATGTTATGTTGAGTCAATTGTAAACTAGTCATTGTCGTATCTTCGTTATAGAAGTAGTTTGCTTTGTTATGTTAGTCTCACCGCCTTGGTAACGGGCTGAGATGTGGGAGTCACTCATATCCGTTGTATTTAAACGTTTTTTAGAGTAATACATTTACCGGGAAACCTTTTACCCAAAAAAAATCAAGAGATTGTGTCTACAATTTGGACATTTTGTCGGGACGATTACAGTTTATACACTTAGGTAGTGTCATGTCTGTATCTAGCATTTGGAGAATCATTTTAATACGTTATTTTTTTAACGGCTTGTTAGTTGTTAGTGATTCAGGTCCAGCAGTGACATTCAATTTGGCAGTATGCTGACCCTGAGACCCGCATGCTCCTCCTTTATCGCCTGAATGGGTAAAAGTCCTGGGTGAGACTCGAACTTGAGACTTCCCCTAGCCAAACATCCCCTCCCCAAGACACCTTAAGGAAACCTTGGTGGCGAACTAAGCAACCCAATTAGCCTATTTGTCACCTCCACCTGAAAGATGAGCTAACCTTCATCCATGAAGCTTACAATCGACTAGAGGTGGCAAAATGTGCCGTAAGCAAAAAGATGGGCTAAATGGGCACATTTTTAGAAGATTTGGGCACATTTAGCCCCCTTCTTTTTTTGAAATGGGCACATATAGCCAATTGAAAACTTAAACGGGCACAAACGGGCACTTTTTTTTCTCTCAATTGTTGAACATTAACGATCGTTTTAAAGATTTTTTTTATATAATATATTTATTTTTGTTAATATAAATAAGATATTACGTTTAAGGAATTTATTTAGACGTTTTAGGTCTTTTATTAAGCGATTTGTATAACATGTGCCCGTTTGGCCCGTGCCCGTTTAGCCCGTGCCCGTTCTAGCCCGTGCCCATTCTAGCCCGTGCCCGCCCGGCCCGCCCGTTTTGCCACCTCTACAATCGACCCACGACTCGGTGCTAACTCAGCTAACCCCGTTAGTTTAGTAAAAGCTTTAATACGAATAATTTAATTATCCAAGCTGATAAAACAAACCATTAAACCCCTTGATCATTTATTCATATGACAACTTTTATTACAGTAAATGTAGGGAAACTGTTACACTTTTATTAATAAAATCTAAATTACAATAAATAAAATTAACAATAAATAAATAACAGAAAGTTAAATACAAACAGAATGTAAGCAGATAAACGATAATTAAATAAAATAATAAAATAGTCAAAAGACTTACTTGATCACCAATAGAGATCAACAAAGAAGCACTAAAAGCCGAGGCACGGTTTTGACACGCTTCTTAAAACATATTCGTCGTCTGTTTCCCGGGTACAACACCAAAACAGAAGTTGTACTGTCGGACTTAACAAACTGCCCGAATTTCATCTTAAGATATGTGTATTCCATATGTTGGAAATCAATAATAACTATTGATTTGATGTCTGTAAAACTTGTGGAATTAGGGCCTCTATTTATACACAATAGACTCCCTCTAAGTTTACTCATCCCACCGATGTGGGATTGAAAATAAACTACTTTTCCTCTTTAGGCATGGTATCGAATGCCTAACTTTGAGACCCGATATCTCATTCACATCAACTCTATTTTGGACACATAAAGGCTTATTGCGAAGCTCTCTTTGAGGAGAACGCGAACCTACAAACTATTACTCATATATGTGACATATACATATAGATAATTGTGTCCAAAGTTGGTCAAAAGTCACTTTTGCCAACCAATTTTCCAACAATCCCCCACATGAATGGAGATCGGTCGTAATACACAAAAATTACGATGAAATTCCAATAGTTGAATCTTGCAAAGGATAGGTAGGTGTGACCATTTGAACCTTCCCTTGTGAGATGCATTTAGTCTCCTAGATCTGAGTAGACGCGATGTCCTTGAACTCAACCTCTGTTTACGTAGACGACATTACACTTCACACAAGACTCTCTCTAACATTGTCAAGTCCTCATAGTCATGTTCGTTATGGTCATGAACACTAGCCTGGTTCTGCAAGAGCTCTTAGGATTTGCGCCCCACAATTCCCTTCAAAGCGACCCCACTTCTCTCTCACATAGGTGATTTCATCTTGAATCATTAAAACATATGTTTTGTGATTTCATCTCGAATCATTATGCTTTGTGATTTCATCCTGAATCATTAAAGCCATATGTTTAACCTCTCAACAAGTCACATTTGTTATAGGAATGGACTAGGAAGTTACAATGTTAAGTAACTCCCCCATATTGACGTGACTTCCCCCCACATTTATATGATTAGGTTGTCCTATTGAACCCAGATCTTGGGATCTCCAGTCAACTGGGTTAGGTTTTCCTTCATATAAACTCATTCCTTTAAGGGCTTTAGTCTCATTCCTTTAGAAGACTTACTAACTAACTCTCTGCTTAAGCCTTTCGTAAGCGGATCCGCGATGTTATCTATTGACTTTACGTAGCCAATCATGATAACTCTAGTTGAGAGTAGTTGTCGCACCAATCAACGTCTATGATGGATATGTCTGGACTTACCGTTTTACATTGTGATATGAGCTCTGTCAATTTCCAATTGACTATCACACTTTATATAGATGGTCGTTACTGGTTTACGCCATCTTGGTATGTCCTCTACGAATTAACGCAGATATCCGCATATTCTATAAATTTATCTCAAATGATAAATTCAAATTCCACCATAGATTTAGCTATAAAAGTCTGTTTGAAATACTTTCAAGATTTCCAAGACACAGCTTCCCACGTAGAGTCAATACATCCGCTCTAGTGGATCTAGATTCTTTTATGTAAGAATCCATATTTGCATTACTCTATCATTAGATAGCAGTTGGATATCTTCCAAAATGCAATATCGTAAGTATCATAGTACTTGTGTAATACTATTCAAATGGTCATCACTTGAATTAATGGTATATTTACTTAACTTGATTTTAACTTCTAAATCAAGTCTTACACACGTCATTAGACACATAAGACGCCCAATATTCTCTGAGTATTCAAAATATGCAACACCTCTACCTCTATTATAAATAGATTTAAAAGATGTCATTGGAGTTCTAGCTAGGCCGAATCCCCACATTGAACCTCTCAAGAATATTGTCCTTATAGTGTTTTTGACTTCAAAACAAATCCATTTGGTTTCATATGATCTTAGTTCCAAGAACCATATCGAGCAACCAATGTAGTTCATGTCAAATCTTGACTCCAACATTTCATTAGTGGATTTGATCATCTTGTTATCACTTTCAGTGATAAGTATACCATCTATGTATAGACACATGATTACATATATACTAACAATTATTTCTTTCCATAAACATCCGTTATTTTTAAATCCACGCTCGACATGACGTGAAAAAATAATTGATGTCATTGTTTGGGAGCTTGCTTTAAGCCATATAATGACTTAACAAGCCTACAAACTTTGTTCTCTTGTCCAGAAGCCATGAAACCCTCGGTTTGGTTCATGTAGATTTCTTCTTCTAAATATCCATTTAGAAATGCCGTTTTCACATCCATTTGGTGAACTTCCAAATTTCTTAAAGCGGCAATAGCAAGTATCATCCTAATCGAGGTTATTCGCGAATAAAGGCGAATATGTATCAAATTAATCAAGACCTTCTCGTTGTCTAAATCCTTTGATTACTAATCTTGCTTTATACTTGTCAATGGTGCCATCGGCTTTCATCTTCTTCTTGAAGATCCATTTATAGCCTAGTGGTTTACAACCGGGAGGTAAATCCACGAGCTCCCAAGTATGATTTTGTAAAATAGAATCTATTTCACTTTTAATGGCTTCTTTCCATTGAGGCCCTTCTGAGGAAGTAATCACTTCTCGGTATGAAGTAGGTTCGTTTTCAACCATAAAAGAAACAAAATCGGGGTCCAAACGATTTCTCGGTTCTTGCCCTTTTGCTTCTTCTAGGTTCAACCTCTTTTTCCTCAGTTTGATCTTGTCTCTCATCTTGGAGATCATTATCAACTCCTTTGTTGTCTCTTATCAAGAAGGACTTCATCATTTAGTTGCCTCTCATCATGGACAACTTTACCACCAAGCCTAGATGAACATCCATTCTCCTCTAATAATCAAGGAAACACGGTTTCATACAATGAAAGTTTTCCTTGATTCGGTTATCGTATCTTTGTGTATATTCATCGTTTCCGAATCACATACAAAGAAATGATAAGCACTATTGTTATGAGCATATCCAAAATTATGCAAACCACAGTTTTAGGTTCAATATTTTGAATCTTGGGTGTCAGTACATATAGACACCCCCACATTCGTAAGTACTTATAGGATGGTTTTCTTCCCATCCATAGTTCATAAAACTATCTTCTTTTCCTTACAGGGGATCTTATCTAAAAGATAAGTAGCCAATAAAACCGCTTTCCCCCACATGCCATGGCTTAAACCATGACTTTAACAACATGGCATAACCATATCTTTAAGGCACAGTTCTTTCCTATCAACAATTATGTTGTGGTGTATAAGGAGCAATAAATTTATGTCTTATTCCATGTTTAGCACATACATGAATTGAAGACACATATTTACCTCCAATATCACTTCGAACCGCCTTGTTTTCGATAATAAGTTGATTCTCAACTTATTTGTATAGATCAATCTTGTCTATATTCTTACTCTCAAGTAAGTAAAAGTCGCAATATTTTATACTACCATCAACAATTACGATGATGTACCTAATTGCTACCTTTGTAGGTATCGATTCCAAATCACATAAACTATGTGAATCAAGGGTTCGGTTAATTTTTGGTCAACCGAGTGAAAAGACAATCTTGTCAATTTGGCTTCAACATAATTTTTACTTTTGTAATCCGTGTTCATTTATTTAATTAAACAACGTATTGAGTTAAAATTAACATGTCCGAGTTGGCCATGCTATACATTCAAATGATCAAATAAGCTGAATTCATACTCATTTTTATTAAAACAAAAAAAAATTCAGCTTAAATATTTAATGAAGGGCATAACCCTTACCGACCAAAATTTTATTCAATGTTAACTCAATTTTATTTGATTAAAATAAAAATAAAGTCAAATTTATTAAGCAACCATCCAGATACAAGATTCCTACGAATCTCTGGCACATACAACATGTTGGTTCACTTAAGCTCTTTTCCACATGTGAATTTCAACATCACATTTCTTTTCCCTTGCTATTAGCAGTTATAGAGTTGCCCATAGATTGCATCTCTCCATTTTCTGCTACTTTGAAAGAGTTAACCAAACTCTTATCATCATACTCATGACATGATGCCCAAGTGTTAATCTACCATTTTCTAATGTTGGATCCCGCCTTGGCAACAATTTTCATTTCATTCAAGCCATTTAACCCATAGTTATGGCACATAAAATATGAATGTTTTAAAGCATCTACCGTACACATAACTCGAGTATCGGTCTCCTTTTCATCAAGTTCGGGAGCAGATTTTTTAGATGTCACACATGACATTCCGAACATTCTGTTAATATTCCGTTATTAGTGTAACACTAAATTTGGAATAATTAACAACTTGCTATATCACAAAGTGTTTCTTAACAAACACGATAACATCAAATTTTGTTTAAAACACTACTGTTTTGTAAGATCCATTATACAAAACCGCTTTTAAACAAGTCTTTCGATTAAACAATTAAACAATATCGCATATTACATAATGTTTTGAAATAAAAACAAGATTGTAATATGATTTTGTTAATCATCCTTAACAATATCTTAATAGATCTGCATCACATGGTATAATTCTACAATGAAACTCGACAAGGTTTCAAAATAGATTTACTCTTTCAAAGAAACTCAACAAGGTTTCTATAGATCTACTTTCAAATGCATAAAGTATCAAGAACTATATTTAGTTTATACAAAATATGATAACAACTTTTATTATCAGATTTTGTTTAAAACAAACTCATCTTGGTTTCAATAAACACGTTCTAGTAATCTAATAAAATAACAACTTGTATTTTATGAGATTTATTTCAAAGAAACTCCACTTGGTTTCAATGAATCTGATTTCATCATGATATTTAACCATGTTAGTAATTGGCGCACCAATTACATTCGCAAGATTCACTAGGGTCACAAATTATGTTACCATCAGTTAACTTGTGAATATATAAACACTAAAACTGTTAAAAAAACTGTTAAAACAATATGGTATCTAATAAACTCGACATGGTTTATGTAAACTTGTACCATATATGATTCCTAGAAACACAAGCTTGGTTTCAATATCCAGATTTAAACAATAACATATGCAATAAATCAGTTTGAAAAGAAACTCATCATGGTTTCAATATAAACTGATTCAATAAACTGTATTAAAAATCGTTTATAAATCTGTTATACCAAATCTGTTAATTAAAATTTTGTTTAGTTATAAAACTGATTTTCAAAGAAACTCAATCTTGGTTTCAGCAGAAAACCAGTTTGTATAAAATCATTAATTATATAAATCGATTTTAATAAAAGTGTTTTAATTCGTTACACGAATCTGTTTTAAGATGTAGGGAAACCGTTACACTTTTATTAATAAAATCTAAATTACAATAAATAAAATTAACAGGAAATAAATAACAGAAAGTTAAATACAAACAGAATGTAAGCAGATAAACGATAATTAAATAAAATAATAAAATAGTCAAAAGACTTACTTGATCACCAATAGAGATCAACAAAGAAGCACTAAAAGCTGAGGCACGTGTTTGACACGCTTCCCTTAAAACAGATTCGCCGTCTGTTTCCCAGGATACAACAGCAAAACAGAAGTTGTACGTCGGACTTAACTAAACTGCCCAGAATTTCATCTTAAGAGATGCGTATTCCATATGTTGGAAATCAATAATAACTATTGATTTGATGTCTGTAAAACTTGTGGAATTAGGGCCTCTATTTATACACAATAGATTCCCTCTAAGTTTACTCATCCCACCGATGTGGGATTGAAAATAAACTACTTTTCCTCTTTAGGCATGGTACCGAATGCCTAACTTTGAGACCCGATATCTCATTCACATCAACTCTATTTTGGACACATAAAGGCTTATTGCGAAGCTCTCTTCGAGGAGAACGCGAACCTACAAACTATTACTCATATATGTGACATATACATATAGATAATTGTGTCCAAAGTTGGTCAAAAGTCACATTTGCCAACCAATTTTCCAACAGTAAACACCATGTATCGGATCTGAAGGATTTTCTTACACACTTAATATGTGTCTTACAGAAACTACGATAATCTATAATATGTTCTTTTGTTTACAGCAGTCAATTGTGTCATCAAACATTTTTTCAAGCCCATACTTGAACTCAAATCCAGTGCTCAAGAGTTTTGCCGACGAGACACCAGGGAACTTAAACGTTTCAGAATCCTTCAAAAAGCTTTAAGAACAATATAGTTAGTAGATGATAGATTAAACATTATGGAGAAAATAATAACGATATTATAATCTTACTCTATACTTGGCATCTTATATTCTGGATATCTGAGTGACAACAGATTGTGCAATTCCTCAAAGGTAGTTCTAATTCTCGAGCAAATATACCTTCCTTTCGCACTTGGGGACTCAAGAAGATGAATGTGTGCTCTAGCCACATCATCAACGTGCACATATTCCGTTTTTTTAAGCATCAGATACTTGTCAGTTTCACCTAAAAATTATTTACATTTTATTATACATATTGTAGAAGTTACATATTATAAATCTTGCAAAGGAAACATATTGATGATACCAGTAACAAACGTTATGACGTACCAAATATCATTGCCATTGCGACACGCACAGATCCTGGGCAATGAGGAACAACAAATGGACCATGAACATAGGTGGGAATGATGGTCACAACATCCAACCCATTTTTCTCAGCGAACTCAATTGTTGCTTTCTCAGTCAACGTCTTTGAAATGAAATATGGGGCACCAAATGCCTTAAAATGAGTACGAATGTAATCAATATCGCTCCAAGATTCCTCATCTAAGACATCAGTGTGTTTTGTTCCATTTATCACAACCGTGGATGCACTAGATGTGTAGACAACTTTCTTTACCGTCTTTGAATCTATACATGATTGTAAAATACCCAAACTAGCCTTAATCGCTCTTTCAGTTTGAACCTCTTCAGGTTCTTTGCCCACAAAATCGATTGGATGTGCAACATGAAAGACGCCAATGCAACCTTTAATTGCGGCCTCGAAGGTTTCTGGTCTGCTTAGATCCGCATCAAATATTTTAAGCCTCTCTGATGCCCTTGGTAGGTTTGTGAGATAGCTCACATCTTTTCTCGAGCCTATACGTTATAAACATTGTTTTTATATGTGTAATTATATACATATGTTTATGACATACACAACAAGCATGCTTAGTCTAAAGGCAATATGATATAAGATTAAAGAGCTATATAATCAAAATTGAAAAACACGATAAAACCTGAATCAGATCTAACAGTCGTATTTACGCTGTATCCATCTTCAAGCAACCTCTTGATCATCCATGACGCTAAATATCCCGTGCCTCCTGTCACACAAACACTTCCTTTCTCCATCTAATTTTTCTCAGAGTAATTACATATCGGAAAAGTATATATTTATGAGTGACAAATAGTGAAGAGAAGACTACGACATTTCAACTATAATTTGAAACATTAAAAGCAAACTTTTTTCATCATCTGCCCAGGCCATGTGACGTTCATCATTTTTGTTGGTTATATTGCATGTTAAAAAAATAAAAAAATAAGGTAGCTTAGTCCCTCGTTTTTGGTCACTTTACATACGCATCGTTAAAAATTATCGAAATCCACAAGAAACCAAATTTAGTTCAAGGGCTTTTCCTTATTTGTAAAGTTAGCCGAGGCCGAAACAAAGAAAGAGAAAACAGAAGTATATGAAATAAATTCAAATAATTTATAGAAAGTTTGAAACTCATCAAAAAGTTTAAAAAAGAGTTAATTGCATTTTTGGTCTCTGTGGTATGGTCAAATTACAGATTTGGTCCCTAAAACTTTAAAAGTGCACCAGATGTCCTCATTTTCAAGTTTTCGTTGCATGTTTAGTCCCTGATCAACATCAAATGACTAAAATACCCTTATATTCTTCTTTTCCTATTTTCTTTTCAGTCCGTCTTTTCAGTTTCTTACATAAATGGTCCTTGTGTCTTGCCATGCTTTATAGATTTAGTCTAAATTTTTTTTTAATTAATAACTATTAATATTAGTATTATATTTTTTATAATTTTTCGTCTATTTTTATACGTCCGTTTTTCTTATATTTTTGTCCGTTTTCGTCCGTATTTATACGTTTTTGTTCTTTTTCATCCGTTTTTATACGTTTCCGGCCGTTTATATACGTTCTTGTCCGTTTTTATACGTTTTCTTCCGTTTTTATACGTTTTTCTTACGTTTTCATACGTGTTTATCCGTTTTGTACGTTTTCATTCGTTTTTATCCGTTTTTATACATTTTCGCCTGTCTATATACATTTTCGTCAATTTTTATACATTTTTCTTACGTTTTTATAAGTTTTTCTTACGTTATCATACGTTTTTATTCGTTTTAATACGTTTTAGTTCGTTCTTATCTGTTTTCATCCGTTTTTATACGTTTTCAACTGTTTATATACGTTTTCGTCTGTTTTTATAAGTTTTCGTAAGTATTTATACGTTTTTGTCCATTTTAACATGTTTTCATCCTTTTTCTTACGTTTTCATCCGTTTTCATCTGTTTTTTACGTTTTCGTCCGTTTTTATATGTTTTCGTCTGTTTTTTTTACGTTTTCATCCCTTTCGTCTGATTTTATACGTTTTGTTTTTGTCTGTTTTTTTTCATTTTCGTCTGTTTTTTACGTTTTCATCCGTTTCTTTACGTTTTCATTCGTTTTATACGTATTCGTCCATTTTTATACATTTTCGTCCGTTTTTTACGTTTTCGTTCATTTTTATTCGTTCTCGTCCTTTTTTACGTTTTCATCCGTTTTCGTCTGCTTCTATTATGTTTTATACGTTTTCGTCCATTTTTTTATGTTTTCGTCTGTTTTTATACATTTTCGTTCGTTTTTTAGTTTTCATCCTTTTCTATACGTTTTCGTCTGTTTTTTTTACGTTTTCGTCTGATTTTATACATTTTCGTCCTTTCTTTTACACTTTTGTCCTTTTTTATACATTTTCATCCGTTTTTATACGTTGTCGTTCATTTTTATGCATTTTCGTTCGTTTTTTTACACTTTTGTCTGTTTTCTTCTGTTTTTTAACGTAAAAAACGGATGAAAGCGTAAAAAATCGATGAAAACGTAAAAAACGGACGAAAATGTATAAAAACGAACGAAAACGTATAAAAACGGATGAAAACGTAAAAGAACGTACTAAAACGTTCAAAAAAGGATTAAAACGTAAAAAAACGGACGAAAACGTATAAAAATGAACAAAACGTATAAAGACGGATGAAAACGTAAAAAAACAGACGAAAACGTATAAAAACGGACGAAAACATAAAAAAACAGACGAAACGTAAAAAACGGACGAAAATGTATAAAAACGGATGAAAACGTAAAAAAGCAGACGAAAACGTATAAATACGGACGAAAACCTACAAAAACAGACGAAAACGTATAAATACGGACGAAAACGTATAAAAACGGACGAAAACAGATGAAAACGAAAAAAAACGGATGAAAACGTAAAAAACGGACGAAAACGTATAAAATGGACAAAATCGTAAAAATACGGACGAAACGTATAAAAACGTAAAAAAGAGACGAAAACGTAAAAAAACGGACGAAAACGTAAAAAAATAAACGAAAACGTATAAAAACGGACGAAAACGTTAAAAAACGGACAAAAACATCCACTTGACAGTCAAACTAACAGAAATAGTGGTTAAGGGACCAAACCCGTAACGGGTCAAAACCATAGGAAGAAGATTTGCAAATAAATAAAAAAGAACTGTGTATGGAGTAAATATGTAAAACCCCTTCTAACACATGGACTATTTATGTAAGAAAAATAAAAAGAAAAGATGTGTGTGGATATAGAGTTTAAGACTTCAAAAGCAAGTCGCAAGTAGTAATTTTCTTTTGGTCAAACTAGATTGGTTTGGTTGTGTGAACTCATAGAAAATTACTGTTCTAAAACAAAGATTTGATATATTTCATGTAACTAAACTATTAGTAATATGTATCTAGACGACGTAACATGCCTGAAAGGCTTTTACGCCTTTTGGAGCCCGCCCAACATGTCCATCCAAGTACCAAATAAACACGTACCCTCTTTCACGCGGTTCGGTGCCCGCCCATGATGCTTGTCTCAAAAAAGCATAAGAATGATAGCTAAGCCATCGGGATAAAGGCCGGCCTCACCAAAAGTAGCAATGGTATATGGAGGAGTGATTTTATCTGCTAGGTAATGACGCCATCCTTCTCCAATACAAATGTCCCAGCTGATTTTAAGGGACTTGGTCCGGCCCTCCATCTCAAGGTGACATTAGGTACACTGTAACTGGTTTTGGTGCTATAAATACAACCGCTTGAGGTGGTTCACATGCACACACAAGCACTCGCAACCATATTTTTCTCTCTCACATTTATTACTCATTATCTTTCAGGCTTTCATCCCACTTTTTTTTACTATTATGTCGGAGCTTGGTGTCGTGCTACACCCCAAGATGAGGCTAACGCATGTTCTTTCTGGTTACAGATATTGAAAATTTGAAGGACCCAACCTACAAGCCTCCCTAAGGCCAAACACTTCTAAAAACATTTCTAAAAACAAGGCCGCCGTTCGCGGCTTCTAAAAAAGAAGACAAGATAAGACACGAATAAACAAATGACCATTTTGTACGTTAAATGCTTTTTACACTTAGCTTCTTGCTTTTTTTCTTGATAATTACATTTAGTTTCAAAAATCTTCCTTTACACCTTCTCTGTTAATGTTGTTTCTTACTTTTACTATTGATATTCGTATAAATACGATCAGGATTACTAAATATTCGTTTGTTGTCGTTTGTTTTGTACTTGAAACCTTCAAATAGTTAAACGACCAACCCTTTTTTAGATTTATTATGCTTTTAACCCTTTTGTTATTTGAAATTTTTGTTATTCTATACTATTGTAGTAGTATATTTAGGACATCTTAAAAATAGAAGGCTAAAAATTTTAAGCAATATACATGCAAATAAGAAAAATGAAGTTACATCTAGAAAATTATGTATCTTAAATTTGTAGATTTGTAACAACCCTCAATAAATATTTAATAAATGTTATTTTTAAAACACTCATATAATGAAAAATACATGTTATTATACAAATTGTGCAAACTAATAAACACACACAAAGTTTCATACAATTTATATAAAAACAAGTTGATGGTACATATGTTTTTAAAAATTAGATCGGACCAACGGGTTCAACCGGTTTAACCGGGAATTGGGGTCACCACCGATTCGGCTAGCCAATAATAGTCGTCTGAAAACGAACCTGAGAGGACCGTCGGAACCGGTATAAACAGATTAATCGAGCAGGACCGGGATCATTTTCATTTTATTTTTCTCAAGTTAATCAGCTCGTCATTGTTATTTTGTTGGTGCTTGGACTTTAATTACAGAGTACTCGCCGTCACAGCGCGTAAATACCATCTTAATTTTTACAATAAATTTTCGGCTCCCCTCAATTACAAATTCTGTCTCTGCCATTGGATGTTTGGCTAATCAATTTATTTTATTTCATAAACTTAACCAACTAAAAATAACATATAAATAAAGTTATTCAAATGCAGTCTATAGTGACGGCCCATTTACATGACAGCTGGCAATTTGGCCCAAAAGGTTGCAATGAAGCTCATCATTCCATTTTTGAAACTCTTTAATCTATAGAATAGGTTGAGTGAATTTTCTTGGAGCACTGAAATGAGACCGGTTGGTACGATTGAATCATAAAGAATGGAAACGTTGTGCACAGAATAAGAATGACTCTGAGATAATAGAAAGGATTCTACTATTTGAAAAAAGTAAAAAATAAATTGCGAGAATTGTCCTCTATTTGGATACAACTGACAATGAAAACTAAGTTGACTTTTTATTACCTTGATGTTTAGCTTTTGTTGAAGGTAACGTCAAATATACTCTTGCGAATTTTAACAAAAGAAATATACAAATCTGAAAGTTGATTTCGGTTTGAATTTAAGAACTACACAATTGGGTATTGAGAAATGAAAATATTATACACGTTATTATAATGGATAGAATTATATAAGTTTCTAAATACAAAAAAAATAAAAATAAAAAATAAATAAAAAAAAAGTTGGTTGAGTTATGTTGATTTTGTTTGAGAAGATTATTTCGATTGACGATAACCATCGAAAAAGCACGCGAGTCGTGATTTCAGAAATGAAAATATGATAAAGATTTATTGTATAAAGTTAAATCACATAATTATTTATTAGTTTCTAACGAGCAATAGTCGAAGATGAAATCACCAGTGAAAAATAATGGCATACAAACGTATGTATTGATTATCCCATTAAAGAACCATTATCATGTTAAAACGTAAACCATCATCACTAACAGCATTTTCTTACACAACTTTTTGTTTGGTCATATTGTAGACCACTTTTGGAGTGGTTAATCGTTGTGTCGTAATATTAGGTTAACTGTTAGCAAACTCCAATATTGCTCATATAAATGGACACGTGAATGATTGAATTGAGGATATGTTTGGCAAAACTAGCTGTAAGTTGTATCTTTGTAAATTGTAAAGCGTAAGTAAAGGCTATAAAGAAATATGGCTGAGCGTAAAAACTGTATCTTTTTTTAATAACAGTGTTTGGTAAATTAGCTGTTAAATGTACTTATAAGATGTAAAATGACATAAAAGGACAAATCTATAATTGTAAATAAATGTTTGGAGGGTATATTAGTAATTTAAAGTTTTAACAGTTCATAGACATTTAAAAAGCTTCATGGATCAGCTTTTCATTTTGGAGCTATTTGTTTGAAATAAAAGCTTGTAGGTAATACATCCAAACGAAACTACTTAGTTTATAGGAGATTATTTTGTAACAAAAAACTAATAGCTCCTCCAAAAAGCCCCTGCCAAACAGGCCCTGAGTTTAACTATTTTCTTTTGTGTTATATAATACTTGATTCAAAATATATGAATGGCTTACAAACGTACTTATTGATTATCCCATAAAAGAACCATTATCGTGTAGTTTACTGCATTTTTTACACAACTTTTTAGTTTGGTCATATCGTAGACCACTTATGGAGTGGTTAATCGTTGTGTCGTAATATTAGGTTAACTGTTTGCAAACTCCAATATTGCTCATATTAGCGGATATATGAATGAATGGATTGAGTTTAACTATTTTCTTTTGTGTTATATAATATTTGATGCAAAATATATGAATGGTTTGAGATTTAAATGTATTTTCATTGGTATAATTTTATCAAATATTATATAATACAAACAAAATACTTAGATTAAAAATTGAAAAGAAAAGACTTCAAAAAGTTTAAACAAAATAACTATTTTGAAACAGTGGCGGAGCCAGGATATGTAATCACGGGAGGCATTGGGCAACAAAACATGTTGAGAAATGTTACCTTTTAACTTGAATTTGGTCGGGTCGGGTTTGACTAAAAGGTAAAATAAAAATCACCTTTCATGATTAAGACTATATAAAATGAAAAATGATTGAGAGTGCCAACTATTAAATGCAAATGAACCGACTTAAGACGTATGTTTCATATATTGATCAAATATCAAGGAAAATAGAAGAACATATCGAACGTAGTTTGCATTGTTTATTAAAGCGCAATTAATATGTTTATTTTTTTTGTATAATTGGTTTTCAAAATGTGCGTTGATACTCACATCATTTTATTTGATAGTTATACCACTTTGTACAAGCTGTATAACATACCATACAACACTGTAATAAAAAGATTGTGGTGAAAGTAAAAAATTTGTGATGTAACTGTGTAAGTATCACCACTCTTTCAAAAATTACATACACAACACAATAGGTTAAAAAAATGTTGTTGATACTACATATATAATAGGTTCAAATAAGTGAGAAACGTAGGTATGTACTGTTATATTTTTTATTAGATTAAATGAAACAATTGTGGTTACCAATATCTGACTTCCTTTTTGAGATGAGAAGTGATTTGTACACTCACATGATTGATTAGTACACTCAAATTATGAGTGTTTTGACATTTATACCCTTACAGGGTGAAAATAAGTAAAAGTGATATGAGGGTATAAATGTCAACACACTCATAATTTGAGTGTACCAATCAATTTTATGAGTGTACAAATCAATTCCCTTTTGAGATATTGAAAAGTCTCACTTTCCCATAATCCCATTTACCCTCTTTCCACTTTCCCAAAACTATCGTACCACCATTTTTTCCCACGTCAAACCATTATATAGGATTTTCCGGGCACCACATAACGGTTTACTTTGTTGGTAATCAACGAATGGTGAGGGCACTCTGAATATTTTGGTGAGGGCAATGAGGCTTTCTTCTTCCATTTCGACTTTTATTTACTACTACCCCTGTCTCTAAATAAATGTTCACTATTGACTTTTGAAGTCTTTTTATCTCAATTTTGACCTTAAATTATTTCATTTGTGTTATGTAATACTTGATGAAAATTATACCAATGAAAGTATATTTAAAACTCAATCTATTCATATGTTTTGCATCAAGTAATACATAACATAAATAAAATAATTTAATGTCAAAGTTAAAAAAGAAAGACTTTAAAAGTCAATAGTGAACATTTATTTAGGGACGGAGGGGGTATATATTTTGTGTCTCTTCAAAAGCTTCGTCGGGGGCAAGTCCCCCCACTACTTTAAGGGTGGCTCCACCCCTGTTTTGAAACAAAGTGAGTAATATATCTTACAAGAGAACTTGAGCTCTAATGAATCAACCTAAAAGTTCTCTTGTACTATTTTTTGGTTCTTGAAATTTGATCAAGAATCTGAATCTTGAAATAGAAATGAAAATTGAAAAAAAATGGGATTTTTGGGTTCTTGTGAAAAAGGCGTCTTTTTAATGAGTTTGTAACATATGAAAACGGAGAAATTTGTATGTTTTTGGAGTTGGATGTTTTTTATTAAGGGTGGTACTATTGGTACCTTTAGCCTCTTTTTATATGTTTTACTCCCCCTGGCTTACCATTTAATTTCTTTATTAACAGTATTACACAATTTTTTATCAGTTTATGTTTCGTATTTCTTCGTTTTTATTAGTTTTTGTTCCGTTTTTCCTGTCAAACTTTATATTTTTTGTTCCGTACTTTTCATTTTATAGTTTTACAAAAGAAACAAATAGAAAATAATAAAAAAAAAAGTTAAAAGATGGAGTTATCAATATAAGGGTACAAATAACCAAACCCTTTTGTTAAATACAAGTACTTTGACTTGTGTTTTGTTTTTAGAAATGTGAGTGTTTCGGATAGGTTACTTAAAACCATTTGATCTTGTTCAAACATTATTAAACTTTGTTTGTGTTTGAAAGGTATGACATACATAATATGTCATCTAAAAGAAATTTAAGAAAGAATACTTAGGACGCGTTTAGTCAAAAGAAAATACTCTTGTTTTTTATAGGGATAATACATTTAAAAAGGATCATACTTGTTCAAAAATACTCTTTTGAGTAGCGAAAAAAAAATCTGAGTACTAATGTTGACACTTTTGTCTTTATGTGAGTACGAAAAACCTTTAATGACCATTTTACCTTGTAGATTTTTGAAAATTGCATCCACCGTCCCCCAGGATAAATTACATAAATGGTCCCCGTGGTTTAGCGAAAATTGCATCCACAACCCTAATATATATATATATATATATATATATATATATATATATATACTGTTGTATTCTATATAGTGTTATGTATCGTCTTGATATTAGATCATGATACTTTACAAAGATTACATTTAGATCAATCGAACCATTGGATCACTTAATCTATGGATGAGATCACTTGTGCCTTTAGTGCAATTAATTGAAAGATGAGGATCTTTCCTTCAATTAAACAAAAAGTCAGAAAAGGGTATTATAGGCATTAAACATTAATTTTATTTAAACAAGTATTATAATATTAGATCTATCTCATTCAGTAAAAAGCTGTCACCATAAATTTCTCCCTCACTTTGACCAACCACTTTCATCAAACATCACTTCTCCTCGATTTGTTTATTGCCTACCAAAAATCAAATCAAAGAAAACCATCATCATTTATATTTTTATTTCCACTATTGTTATGGATCTAAAGAAAAGGTCTAATTGAGAAACCAAAGTTTGAATATCAATCACGATACACTACCAATCTCGTATGTATGTTTAATAGATCTCAACCACAATTCATTGTTGAATTGAGTTCGATTTTGATGATGGTAAGAATTTTCGTTTTGATTTTTTTTTATAATTCATCACACATATTTTTTGTTATATACTTCTGTTAATACAAAATCATTGAAAATATTATTGTTAATTATTATTCCTGATCCATGGTGCAAAATAAGAAGATTTGATATTTTTTGTTAATTAAATAAGTCGGATCGTGGTCGCCGGATTTTTAGATGGTCGCCGGATTGTGGCCGTCGAATCTGTTCATAGTTGTTGGTGGAGGGTCAAGCCGAGATGGCCGCCGGATCGTTGTTTGTCTTTCCGACTTGGTGGCACCTTCTTTCGTGGTGAATCTGGATCATAAATTAAAAAAGGTTTGTTAATTTTATTAAGAAAACAAATAGTTATAATTATCTTTTGAATTGGTGACCGGTTGAACTCGATATTCATGTTAAATTTTATAGTGAGTTTGATTCATGGAATATTTTGGGTTTAGATTAAAGTTTTGATTCATGGAATTATGGTTTAGAATATATATGCTTATGGTTGTGAACATATATGTTTGACACGAAAATGGTTTAGAACATATATGTTTATGTGGTTTCGTTTAAAGTCGAAACATGATGTGTTGAATTTCTGAAATATCAAAAAAAAAGGAGCAGGTTATGTTTTTCTTTCATAATCACTTGGGTTAAGTTTTTTTTTTTTTTTTTTTTTTGGGTGTTATATCATGATTTTAGCTTTTATTAAAAAAAACATTTGTCATCATTTATATCTTTGTAGGTACTAACAATTTGATGTTTAATATATAGATATTTATTTATATATGACGTATAGAGGTTAAGATTTGGATCGATATCACGCCTCCTCATTGTCTTCACTATTGGTTTCATTTTGTTTAGTCATATATGTGTTTTTACTAAGATATGTTATGTTTGGAGCGTATGATGGTTGGTACTATTATTTACATGTGGTTGAATTGAAATTGAGTTTACCTTCAAAGCTTTCAAGGGATATTAGACCTAGTTGAATAGATATAGTATATAATCAGTTGTCAAAATGGTAAAAGGTAGATAGGATTAAAACACCTTCAAAGCATTATTTGTTATGCGGTTATAGAATAAATAATATTGTTACAGGAGTTTCAGTTTAATTAATGTTAAATTTTTTGGCTTCACTCTTTATGTAAGGTATTTAGTAAGTGTGCATATATGTTAACATAAAATTAGAGAAAATGTGCATATGTGTTTTATAGTCGATATAAAATCAATGAAATGGTGTGCATTTGTGTTTTGAAGCTGAAATAAAATCAACGAAAGATGTATCCATATATGTTTTAATTATGAATATGTGTTTGCTAGTTGTTTCTAATAAAATAAATAACAATTGTTTTGTAGTTTCAGGTATTGAACATGTTTGATAAAAATGGATACCATGACAAATATAAAGAATGCACATGTGTCTCGGAAGGTTACATATATGTTCTAATAAATTTGATGAGAAAGTGAATATCTTCTTCGAAGAGTGTGCGTATGTTCTTGGAAGAGTGCACACATGTTCTTGAATTACATGCACATGTATATTTAACAAGATACATTTTGTATTTAGATTGTATTTCATTTAATATCAAATTTTGTATATACATTGTTTTGTTATAAATTTAGAGGTTACATATATATGTTTATTTTTTTGTTTATAAATTTCGAAGTTTAGAGAATATACACTAGAAATATATATGCAATTATCATTTTAAGCAAAAACAAATTTGATTTCTAAACAATTTTGCAAAAAGAATATGTAAATGTATACTATGAAAAAAGAACATATGCACCACAATTTTAGAAAAACATGCATGCTAAAAAGACATCAAACAGGGGAAAAAAAATTGGGGGATTTAAAAAACGTTTTTAATTAAAAAAATTCAAAAAAAAAAGTGAAAAAGTGTTTTACTATTATGCCCTTTTCAATTAAATAAAAATGTTTATTAATACTAAATTTCTATTGGTCTAAATGAGTCTTGTAAAGTCTTGTATCAATATAGAGTCGCACGATATAATGCTATATATATATATATTTATATATATATATATATATATATATATATATATATATATATATATATATATATATATTGTAACTTTATTTTCAGAACCCTGTTAAGTGCGAGAACTCTCTTTAAACCGTTAGATTGTTAGATCAATGGCTATAATCAATTGTGCCATTAATGTAAATAACTAAAAGATTAGGCTATTATCTAAAAAACTGAAAGGGCAATTTAGGTATTTTGTTTTATTCCTAAAATAGTGCCACCTCCCTCTTTAGATCTAATTTTCGGATCAGTTATAGATTCATCTATCTCTTTCTTTTAAGAAAACCTAGCCGCCATCATGCATTGTAAAAAAAAGAATTATCTGATTGTTTTTTCGCTAACAATCTGTGACTTTCATTTGCTTTTCTCTAATTAATTGGTGATGAGCCTATTACCAATACAAAGTTATACATGGTAATTATTCACATATCTTTTGTTTACATATTTTTGTGGGCTGTTGAGTCTATTACCAATACAAAGTTATACACGGTAATTATTCACGTTATAATTGTCTTGCAGGTGTCATTTTTGCTTGGAGTCTTTCTAATTTTTGTTGCTTGGGTATATTGCTTGTTATGAGGTTGCTTTTCTTTATATGCTTCATTTTTATTTCACATTGATTCATTGTTTTTAGTTAAAGTAGGTTGATTTTTCAAAGGACTTGTGAGGTTGCTTTTCTTTATACGCTTCATTTTTATTTCACATTGATTCATTGCTTTTCTTTATATGCTTCATTGTTTATAGGTTGATTTTTGTGGTTTCGAAATACTGGTTTCGATTTGTAATTTTATTTTATTTTTATTTGATCAATATTTTATATTTTTCAAATGGATTTTATATTCTTCAAATGAGATTGATTTTCTTTTATCATTAGATTAAAGTTTTTACCTTTATAGAATTTAAAAGATGTCCGATGGAGAAGATATTCATCCCCTTGTTTGCGATAATGGAACTGGAATGGTCAAGGTATGATTAAGCTTTTCGCTTGTTTTGGTTGATGATGTATCGTTAGATTAAATTTTTTACCTTTATATAATTTTCAATGCTAGACGGGTCGTTTTATTGACCAATAGCGACGGAAGGATCCGTGAGTAAATATGTACCAAGTGACCTATACAGCCCTTTGCATGCAAAAGTATTGTGATCATTTACCTTGCTTAATCTAATTTATTATACTACATATTGAATTTTCTACAGTTTTGACTTTTTCAAATGACTTATAAGGAGAAAATTTACCTGAGAGACTTGATCATAAGATTGTTGGAGGTAAGTATGCACCAGCTAATAAATCCATGGACATGGTGCAGTTGTGTAGGTGATTACTTAATTGCAACATTAACTGTGTATGTTTTTCTAACATCTAAGTTGTTAAACGAAGAAGCGTTCTGTATCTGGCGTTAAGTGTTGCGTTGAGATCGAGGTCTATGTATCAAAAAGTAGCAGTTTCATGACTTGCATTATAGAAAGATAATCAAATACAAAGCAAATATTAAACATTGTAAAATGAACCGGTTTGCCATGTATGTGATACTTCATTTGATTTATTTAATTTTGTTCTTTATTGATTGGAAAATTAAATTTACTTTGGAGTATATGTATTTCACATATGTGGGAGGTTTTGTTTTAACTAATGTGATACTTTTTGAAGTTTGAACTAAGCAACTTGGTGATATGTTATGGTTGAAGTAAATGATGATTTTTATAAGTCTCCCTTAAGCCATTCTTGATAAATTTTGGACCGTATAATATTATTAAACAGTATACATTGGAGACTAGAAAGTACAAATTAGTAGTGATGTATAAGACAAATATAAGGGACACTTTGATCAGCAAACTAATAACAAGTTTAATCTGAGCTAAGCTAGAGTTCTTTCAACATCCCACATAGCTCGAGCATTGACGGGCTCATTTCTTTCATGGAATACAATGTGACATATATGTTTACGTTTATAAAACATATATGTTTTGTGTTTAGATTATATATGTTTTGCACACATAAAAAAATTTATCTTGTGCATGTGTGTTATGTTATTTTGAGTTTTATTTTAAAAGTATTTAATCTTGGCTACTTGTTTTTTCTAGGCGTGACGTTCTTTGAAGGTGTGCACACATACTGGAAGTACATATATGTTCTTGGAAGGCGTGCATGTATGTTTTTGGAAGATGTGCACACATGTTCAAAAAGAATCTGATGAGAAACATCAAACACATATGTTTTCTGTACATATCCGTTTTTACGTTAATTATTGTTAGTACACAAGTGTAAAGATAACACATAGGCACTTTACTATTTGAAAAACATAAATTGTAAAAATATTATTCCAAAAACATAAATAAAAATATTAAATTTAGGCTTTCATACATGTGTTTATACGTGTGTGTATTAGTTTGCGTTTATTTTTCCTAATTTTTATACTTTTCTTTGTATCAGATGTAGCTGAATTAAAAGAATGATGACAATGAGTGTGTACATTTGTCCGTCTTCTGAAACATTGAAAATGAGCGTGCACATATGTCCAACTTCTAAATTTGGCAACTACGAGTGTGCATATATGTCCGACTTCTAAAAATGTTGATAACAAGGAGTGTGCACATATATATGTTTGCGTTATATATTACTTGTACACACGTATATAGGTCGATTAGATTCATGTATTTCTGCTTCTTAGAAATTTGTATTTAATTGTATATCAATCGATATTTGATTTTGTATTTAACATGTATGTTCTTGGTTTCATATAAACTTACTTATCTAGAAAACCTGTATGCACTTCACTATGAAAAACATGTATGTCGAAAAAACTATTCCAAAAACCAAAATAATAAAATTTATTCATAAAAACACATATGCACTAAATCAGTTTTAAAACATGCATGTTCAGAAGAAAAAATAAATAAATAAATAAATAAAAAATTGAATGTTTTTAAAAAATCAATGTTGAATATTGGATTTCACAAACACATCAAACCATTAACACAAGTGGGCGTATAAGTGGAATTCTAGAGAGAGAAAGTTAGAGGTTTAGGGAACTTAGTGAGAGAAAGTGAAAGATATTATTATGAGCTCCAACTCTCTACCTTGGGAGGTAGAGAGTATTTATAGTCTTACATAAATCGCCACACAACGGGCCGTGGATCAGGCATACAGTGGGTAAAGACCCGTCCGTCCTCCACGGTGTTACTAAACAAATACTACTTAACTATATATAACTATGACTACGAGCATTCTAACGATTACATATACTTGAGGTGACCGACTCTTTAATACCGGGAATTTCTAATTCCTAACAATCTCCCCCTAAGGGAGGTCACCTCAAACATATACTAAAATGACATTGAATACAATCGGATATTACATTAACAATTGATCTTGCATTCTTGATGTAGTACTTTGCTCAAAAGCTCGTAGTCA
This sequence comes from Chrysanthemum makinoi, assembly GCA_910596185.1. Taxonomy (NCBI): domain Eukaryota; kingdom Viridiplantae; phylum Streptophyta; class Magnoliopsida; order Asterales; family Asteraceae; genus Chrysanthemum; species Chrysanthemum makinoi. The sequence continues at coordinate 77,926,313 of OU343223.1, forward strand.
TTGATTCCACTCATTGCATGTTTGGTTAATCCAAGTGGAGGTCTTTTCGATCCGCGTGATAATAATGTTGAGCCAGCTTTTGAGATCATCGGCTAATAGAAAATCTCTGATACATCCATTGTGGTGTTGGTATTATGTGATGTTGTGACATTCGGACCGACATGCTCACATTATGGATCATGATATATTCTCATCATGAGTAGCGAAGCTTTAGTTGATTCATGATATTGGCGCAGTAAGCGAGAGCATGGAGTGAAAAATATCAGAGTCATTGATGCACTAATCATGATTTCTTTTGAGATGAATGTGTTAGGTGAGCATGCGGCTATGGATTGACCGCTTCATTACGATCAGGCCGCGAAGCGTCGGGTGTACCCGCATAAGACAGCTTAGCAATAAAGCGCACGGAAGTGTCTTTGATCACTTTCGTTGAATTGAGGTACACGACCCACGGTTCCCGTTGATCGATACAGTACGCTCGCGTGATCGGTATAATTCGAAGAATTTCCTTGGCGAGGTTTCGCAAATGCTTGCACTCTAGGCGTTCTCAAACCGGAACGTCTCAAAGAAGACAACACGGAGTGAGTGAACCGGCAATTTACGTCCAGATTGATGAAAAGAGATTTGAAAAACAATCGTGTATTGCTCAATAGAAATTGTTTTGCAATATAACGAAGGTTTTAATGAAAATCAATTATCAATCATAAAACACCTTTTGATTTGAAAAATTAGTACACGGTCGACGTGCTAATGAAAAGAGTTTTAAAGCACAAAGACCGGTTTTCAAAGGTATCCGTCAATCCATAACCTGAACCAGGATTGATTCAAAAGATTGAATCGCCCCATTGTTTACGTTCAGTTGTCACATGGTTGATCTGTATAATAGATCTCACATGCCACCTACCAGGAGCTTGTTAGATGTTGGCTCGAGAAGGCTTTCCATCTTCACAGTGAATATGTAAACACATCACTTTCGGATGTTACGGCAATACCACAAGGATAAATGCGTAGGACTCAAGATATAATCTCTCTTTCCACATTGTGTGAAACAGAGAGTCTTCATTGAAAGTGTCCTAATGAGATTTATTGATGATCTCGTGGCTCTAGACTCAATTTGTGCATATTTGGATCCTATATAGGAGACTAGGGAGAGGGTCTCCTCCTTCAATATCAACAATCTCTAAGAGAAAGTCGATAGATAATGTCGGTTCCCGTGAGAATGAAACAAGTCCTTTTAAGAGGAACTTGAGTGGTTTGGGAAGTTGAAGTGCGGTCGTCCTTTGGGTCCATGACGTCTTGTCTTCAATACCGATGTTACCATCAGAAGCATATGAATTGAACCCGGTTTACGCCTCTAAGGTTGAATAAATGGAGGGCTATTTGTTTTCACCCTTTTCTCATTCAATTCTTTTAATTCTTCAACCCCTTCAGTGCTTACCGAGACTTCATAGCTAGAACCTTGTTGGGTTTATTCCAAAGATACTAGCTCAATTTTAGTCCGCACTCTTCCCATATCTCATTTTCTCCTTTTATCATCATACCTAAGAACTCTACACTAACTAGTGGATAGTCCACAGGTAGATCCCTCGGTTCTGGATCATGGGAACAAAATTCCTAACCTTATCATCCTTATATCACCATACATAAAGTAAAGTTGGTCGGTCTATTTGGTATTGTTCATCTTCCATATGGAACCAATTGAAAACCATTTGAAAATCAATCCAGATACTTGTGATATATTATCAAAGCATTTTGTACCGAATTGTTTTTGATATTTTTAGAAGAAGAACTCCCCCTCAACATGTGCATCAAGTATTTGAAATAGTTTTGCACACGGAGGCAAGAGAAAGAACTAACTTCTTTGATTACCATTTTCTAAAAGATATCAACATCACTTCCCTAATCAAATCAAGTAGATAAAGCATTTTGGGGAAGGATGAGGTTTTCATGATTTTGCTCCCCTCAATATGTGCCTCGAGATTTGAAAAGAGTTTTGCACATACTAGAGGAACACGCACATTGAGATAAGTTGATCACGCTTTCAAATCATTGGTTTTAAGATAGATGCTCCCCCTCAACATGTGCATGGAAAATTTGAAATCGTTTGTCACATGTGGGAAGGAGATCTTGTACATCCTTATAAAACCATTTACCGAATTATCAGTTTAAATCCAATTTAAATCACACATTCTCCCCGATCACAATTATCAAATCATTTGAGATTTGTGATCTCTTATAGATTTAAATTGATTTTGAAAGCTTTTAAGGAGAATTGTGACTTGATTATGAAAGCGTTTTAACGATATGGATCGGATTTTAAGACTTTAAACTCCATTGATAAAACATGCATGTATATCTTTTGAAAACAATTTAATGCCAAATAACTTTTTAATTTAATTGAAATCATTCTCCCCTCAATCAATGACATAGGTTGTTGATTGAGAGATAGATATTTTGACAAATAAGTCCGGATGATTATCAAAAATAGAGAACGAGTTATTTTTCAAAGCATTTAGTTTTCAGCAGATAAATGTTTATAGAATCGGAGCATGGAATTTGAAAACATGGTAAAACATGGCTCTGTTCTTTCTTTTAAAAACCGGTTATTGCTGAAAATGACAATAAACCACTGTTTCTCTTTCTCCCAAAAATATTTTTTGATTTTTGATTTTTGATTTTTTTTTTTTTTTTGGAATTCGAACAACATCTAAAGTCCCGTGTCATTCTTTGAATGACAACATCAAAGACCGTAGATATTATCGAACCGAGAAAACGCATGACAAAATGACAATATTTTTGAAGATTTTTGAATTTTTCAGATTTTTATGGATTTTGAAGGTTTTATAATTTTGTATTTTGATTTTCGAATAGATATATACAAGAGATAGATGAAGATAGACCTTTACTCCTCGTCTTCCTCACGAAGGCGTTTGAGTGTTTCACGGTTGAAGACTTTTCAGGCCAAGTCGAGGAAGAATAAACTCAAAACGTTCTCTTGGAAGAGCTTTGGTGAAGAAGATACGCTAAGCGATATTCAGATCTCACAAAATAGAGTTCCACCACACCTTTTTCCACTTGTTCCCCGATGAAATGATGTCGAATGTCGATATGCTTTGCTCTTGAGTGTTGAACGTTGTTGCATGAGAGAGCAATAGCACTTTTATTATCACAAGATGAGAGGGATTTTGTTGAATTCAAAGCCATAGTAGATAATTGAGATCTCATCCATAAGATTTGAGCACAACATGATGACATGGCTATGTATTCAACCTCTGTAGAGGAAATAGAAGTACTCATTTGCTTCTTTGAAGACCACCTCACAAGCTTATCACCCAAAAGCGAGCACCTCGGGCGTGCATTTCGACAGTATCTTGACATCACGCATGATCGGCATCTCGCATGATAGGTCGTTAGTGACATACCGGTGTCCTTCGGGTACCAAAGTCCCATATTGATGGTTCCTTGGAATACCGAAAGACCCGTTTAACCGCTTCAAGGTGCTTTTTAGTAGGCTTAGCATGGTATCTAGCACACATGCAAACAGCGAATAACAAGATGTGCGGTCTACTAGCGTGAGGTACATCGGGGATCCAATCATACTACGATATTTTGTTTGGTCAATCATGATCCCCGAGTGGTCCTCATCTAGTTTGGTTCGATCAATCATGGGAGTGTCAACAGGTCACTTGAATCAAATCCAAATTTCTTTAAGATCTCAGTTGCATATTTAGATTGATTTATGAAAATGCCTCCAGGACTTTGTGAAATTTGTAATCCCAAGAAAAATGACATTTGTCCCATCATTAACATTTGAAATTTTGAACTCATTTCATTAGAAAAACGATCACATTCCATTGGGTCGGTCGAGGCAAAAATAATATCATCAACATAAATTTGAACATGAGTTAAATGTTTGCGACTTCCTCGGTGAACAATGTAGGATCAACTGCTCCTTTGCTAAATCCGGTAGATAGAAGAAACTTTGACAGAGTATCATACCATGCCCTTGGAGCTTGCTTTAAACCATAAAGAGCCTTCTTCAAGCGATAAACGTGAGTAGGATGCTCTTGATTCACAAATCCTTCGAGGTTGGTGGCGTAGACGACTTCTTTAAGATCTCCGTTGAAATGCCGTTTCACATCCATCGATAGACTACCATGTTCTTACTAGCGGCATTAGCCAGAAGATTCTCGATTGCCTCGATTCGAGCACGCGGGAGCAAAAGATTCTTCAAAGTCAATACCCTCCTCTTGGCGGTATCCTTTAGCAACTAATCGAGCCTTGTTCTTCAACACATCACCATGCTCATCAAGTTTCACTTTGAAGATCCATTTAAGAGCAATAATCATAGCACACGGAGCGGTACTAACTCCCATACATCAAGTCGATCAAACTCATGAATTTCATCTTGCATGGCATTGAACCGGCTATCTTCATTCATGGCGGTTTTAACATCTTTTGGTTCGATCTTAGATAGTACGGAGTTGAAGAAGCACCATAAGGCATCGGTTGCAAGTTGTTTCCGGGTTGATACGGGACGAGAGGGATTTCCAATGATGTTGTCTAATGGATGATCGTGAGTCCATTTTCTCAGGTGTTCATGTGGTAGTTGTTGAGGACCGAGGTAGCGAGTCGATGTCTCACGAAGAAGATGGTTCTGATATTCAGGAGCAAATATGTTTTCAAATGGAGCATCTTCGGGAGTAGCAAAGGGATTAACTTCATCATTGATGCAAGAAACATTTCCATGATGTACATTTGAAGAATGATGATTTGTTGATGAGGCTGAAGGATCACAGCGGCGGTGCTTCTTGACTTAAAGATATTGAGAATGAAGGATTGACTTCATTCACAGGAATATGAGCATCCTCTCGTTGTGGGATCAACACCTCAATAGTAATTGAATCATACAGTTCATCAAACATAGGATCAAACAATTTCTTTAAATCATCTTGAGATGGAGGTACATATGGAGTTTCTTGAGAAGAGTTTGGAACAAGGGATGAACCAATGGGATCTTGTATTGAAGTGCTGGTCCCGAAGCTGGGTGTCCGAGAGCCATTTGACCGTCGACTCATCAAGCGTAACGTGAATTGTTTCCATGATATTTCGGGTTCTTTTGTTGTAGATTCGGTATCCCTTTTGTTTGGTGCATATCCTACAAATACTCCAATGTCAGCTTTAGCCCTAAGTTTGCCTAAGTCTTGACCCTCATTAGTTGGATAACACAATGCACCAAACACACGAAGGAAAGAGAGATTAGGTTTTCAGTTGTGGACAAGTTCATATGGAGTTTTTCCATGACGGTGAATCGGGGAGCGATTTTGTGTGTAGCATGCGATGGCAATAGCTCACCGACCGAGAAACATTGGAACCTTTGAGTAAATCAACATTGTTCTAGCGGCTTCACAAGAGTTCGATTTAGTCTTTCAACTACACCGCTTACGTTGAGGAGTTCGTGAAACACTTCTTTGATGGCTGATTCCAATGCTTTCATAGAATTCACTAAGTTGTTTGTTAACAAACTCGGTTCCATTGTCGTTCGATAATTACGACGGTTTTGTTAAGTCGAACCTGCAACTGTTTGATGAGTTTGATGATGATATCAGGAGTTTCATCCTTTGTCCTTAAGAACTTGACACAGGTGAATCTAGAGTAATCATCAACCACAACTAACACATATTTCTTCCCAAAGATATTCTGCACTCTCATTGGTCCACATAAATCCATATGAATCATATGAAGAACTTCTGTGACAGAGTTAGTAGGTTTGGGTTTATGGGCATACTTTTTGCTTTTTCCCAATTGACATGTTGAACAAAGATGATCCTTTTCATACTTTAGTCTAGGTAAACCTACAACTAAGTCCTTTACGGAGAGATCATTGATGGTACCGAAGTTCAAGTGATTGAGACGTCGATGCCATAACCATGACTTTGTTTTGAAGCCTTTGACAGCAAGCAAATTGGAGAAGACTTCATCATATCTTCGATAGAGATGGTGTAAAGATTTGAACCACGAGTTCCTTTTAAAAGTTCCTTACCATCAAGTTCTCTAACAAAACAAGTATGTTTTCTGAAGGCTACTTCTAGATCGAATCACGAATTGACCAACGAGAGAGAGCGATTATGACCAAGACCTTAAACATAGTATACTCTAGAGATAACACTATCACCAACAACATAATCACCATAACCCATAATTGCACGAAATGATCATTACCAAATCTAACATTCCGGATGAATTTGCTCACGCGTTCATGAGCATGCGACCGGTCTCAGATCATATGCTTGGAAATTTCGGCTGAGTCCGGTACCACGGAGCGATTTGAACGATCTGCGGTTGAACACGACAAGAATGGATAACTGAATAATTGGGATCCCCATGCAAGAATGGGTTCCACTTGGTTAGTAACAATGTTTGGAACACCCACATCAGTAAATAGAAACATCCATATCGTAAAGAAGCAATGGAATCATTGGGAATAGATGCAATGCTTTGGTGTCGTATTTGACCTATTCAAAGTATGTTCACTTTCTTAAGGGAATAGTTCTACCAGTAGGCATCCATTTTCTAGTGGGCATAATCGATTAGTCTTATGGCCAAACGGTATCCAATAATAACCTATCTTTATAAAAGTTCTTCTTGTGGGTTTCCACTGTTTTCTAACTTTCTTCGTTTTGCCTTTTGCCTTCTTTGCACGAATTATTAGCATTAACAATTTTAGCGGATTTGACATCATTAGACAAACATTCACACCACATTCATGATTAGAAATGTAAATCAAGCGGACATCATTACAAGGTTTGCAAATAGTATCGAATTGAATTAATTACAAGATGCCTAAGGCTAATACTTGAATCAACACGATTCGTTTTATTCAACTCAAGCTTAAAGTTCCTAGATTGGTCTTCTACTCTCTTCCAATGCACATTCTTAGCTTGCAAGGTCCTATCATTCCTTGTATTGTCTTGAGACTTTGACTTGCTTGCTTTAATGTCACGATTACTCTGTAGGGGAATGGAAACATTAGTTGGTTGATCTAATTTTGCATTCGAACTTGATGTGCAAGGATCGAAGTACTAGAAGGCACATTAGTGTATACTTTCTTAAGCGTGATTTGAGCTTTTTGTAGCACACTAAAGTTCACTTTCTTAGCACTAACATATCCGGAATCTGAACTACTTGAAGGCACATTAGTGTTTCCTTTCTTAAGACTGGGCATAGAGCGGATTTCCTGCTTGGCACTAGGCATAGAACAAGGCATCACAGCTTTGCCTTTTGCACCTAAGGTTAAGGATTTGGGACATGTTGCAATTACACATTCTAGCAACTCTTGAGATCGTTTGGCATGGAGGCAAGCAAACCTAATTTCACTATCAAGAGGTTTGTTAATGAAATCCTCTTCGACAATCTCACGGAGACATTCTAGACTATCCTTAAGGTGAGCACATTATTCATGAAAAGCATGTTCATTATTCCTAAGATGAGGAGGAATATATTTAACATCCACAAGATGTATTTGCAATCTAAGGGTGACTTTGAGACAACATTCTTATTGAAAACAAGTGGCGGTTTCCCATTTCCACGACTTCTCGATTCTCAATTTCCTTTTGTAAAGACGTTATTTTTCGTTGTTTTGGTCACGGGTGACTTTTATTGAATCATATAACTCTTTAAAATGTCGTTTAACTTTTTCATTTTCTTCTAGAAAACTCTCGTTTTCCTTTTGTAAGGCATCAACTAAGTTTTGAAGATGAAAAGTTTGAGAATTTTGAGAATCTAAAGGAGGAGGCATTTGGGAGCCTGTCATATTGTTCGTTTGACCCTTTAATTGAGAGATTTGGGCTTTCAACTTTCTCGATCGTGTTGCAATGAGCTTGAATCGTTCATCACGTTTGTTAATTTGAAAAGCGCATCAAACTCTGGATCATCTGAGGATGTCTTGATATTTGAAGTTTTGACATTTTCTTTAAGATGTTGATATTTTAGTTGTAAATTAAAATGCTCAACTTCTAGTTTAGAAAAATGTTTAACCAAATTGTCGTGATCATCCGGTTCAATTTTCTCGTTTAGTTTAGAATTAGTTTTTTCAAGCTCAATGACACGATCATGGGAGACTTTCAGGGGCCACGATAGTTCATGAAATTTGGAAGCATTAATAGAACAATTTGAAGCGGTGAAAAAACAGATATCTTGAGCAACACATTCAATAATAAGAGTCTCATTTAAGGTATGCAAGTTCTTCCTCTCAATCTCATTATATTTTAGTGCACGCTCATAATCACTAACTTCAACTACCATTGCATCAAATTCCTTTTCCATTCCCTTAATATCGGTTCTATCCCTTTTTAAGACTCTCAAAGTGATCTTTTAGAAGTTTAAAGAAAGGCATGACCTCGGTTAAATAACATTCTTTCATTTGCTCAAAACCCCTTTCTCCTTCCGTTATACCGGTGGGTGTGATCCTTTTCTTGCAAGTTTTCTCAAAATCAACAAATAGTTGAAATATAACATATTGGCTAATTAAGGTCTTGCTTTTAGTGGCAATTGTTCTAGGAACAAGATGCATTGGTGTATTAGGAGGATACACAATCGCTCTAGGCATTTTCCATAGGGGAGGGTTTGTTTCAACAATATTTTCAGCTTTCGCTTATCTAAATCCTTTTTCCAGAAAACTTGTTCGGGAGTCAACAATGTTTGAGGCTTAAACATGTTCAAGGAAATCCAGTTTTCCTTCTTGTAGTCATGGGGAGTGATAATTATTTTTTTCTTTTTGCATTTAGGATCATCTAATTTTTTGTTCATCCTTTCCCTAGTGACTTCATCGGATTTCTTATCTTCCTCAGTGCACTCAACGCAACTAGGTTTCTGTCTAGGTTTAAGAATCTCATTGCCATCATAGATCACACTTTGAGCATTTTTAGCTATCTTTAATACCTCCTCGGGGTTGGGTTTATCAACAATGGGAACACTATGCTTATCGCTTAGAACTCTATGTTTAGTGACCATGTGAGCAATCTGAATGGTGTTTCCTTGTATGTACAACTTGTTTTCAAGTTTGTTTTCAAAGTTTTCAGATTAGAAAAATCTCTCAAGAGTTTTGATTCCTTTGCATTAAATTCTTGCTTAAGCATTTTCACATTTTCTTGAAGTTCTTGTTTTTGCTTAGCGGTTTTAGAAAGTTTTTCTTGCAAGGAATTTAATTCTTGTTTCAATACTTCTTCTCTAAAATTACTTTTTCTAATGATAATGACGCACTTGGTCATCCATTTCCAGCTCACGAGTGGTCAACTCAAATTTAGCACGTTGTTCATAAATAGCAACACGTTCTTTATAGGCATTTAGTTCGGAAATTACAGAATCATCGAGGGGCACATGCAAAGGTGTATTCATCAAAAACATAGTCATTGTTGACCGCAGAAGATGCATCACTTGGTACAACTTCACTTTCACTTTGTTTCACATATTGATCATATGGGACAATATTGATATTACCCATATTTTCAATATTTGATTCAATAGTTTCAGCTGATTGTACTTTGTCATGCATCTTTTGCACATCAACATCATCGTATAGTTTTAATACCTCTGAGATGAGTTTGTCTTGGGATGGGCCATCTAGTGGTGAAGAAGAGACCTTGGGAGAAACCATTGGAGAAATGCTAGCCATAAAAATTGTGTGTGCAGTGGTCCATCATCCACATCGTAGTCGTATGCATCACAATGTCACTGACTTGAAAGGCATTCGATGATTGTGACCTATCTCTGAATAGTCCGCCATCCATCTCAAGATCATAGGTCTTGGCATTGCCCTCGCCTAGAAACAACAATTCTCATCCCAAAGTAGCACCATTGTCCCGAGCCAAAGCAAAGATCTTATCTCTCAAGCAAAGATTCTCGTGGACGCTTTGGAGATGTGCGCCTTGCAATGTGTCCCTCACCACCACGCTTATAACATTTGATCGGCTTAGCTTGACCTTGGTTACCATTCCTTCCTCTGATTGCCAACATAACCTCTACCATTCCACCTCTTCCCCGATCATACCTGCCTTCCTAAATTGCAGTAACCAATGATCCTTCCATCTTAACAAAGGGCTTGATTGTGTGGATTAGATGCTGTTCTGAGGTTGTTGTTGGTTTGTGGGAGAGAATTCATGTTTTGACTAATCGTAGAGAGAAGTTGATTAATGAAGTTACCCACGCAAGTGCATCAAAGATCGCTTGTTTGAACATAGATCGTGAATGAGTTTGTGATTACCATTACCCGGGTATGACTTGTGAAGCTTGGTTGTGATTCATG